>JAVJIX010000086.1:2760000-3510000 GCA_036785185.1 Paratrypauchen microcephalus | reverse complement strand
GTACAGTACTTTTATTAGGACATTTATTTATAAAGATGTAACAGTGAGTGAAACATCATGGTAAAAGGTCAAAGGTCTCACAATAATAACAGGAGAAGTTCAATTTGTCAACTGGACCAAGTTGGTCCAGTTGACAAATTGAACTTCTCCTGTTATCATGGATTCTACCTGGACGACTGAGGGACTTTTCACGTCTCACAATAATATCTTGGACTGTCATAATATATTGAATTATAAAAGCTCTTTCGCTTAGATTTAAATTTAGACAAACTTTATTGATCCACAATGCACACAATAGCTCACACATCACAATAAATTATAATAACAAAAAGCAAAAATATAAATGGTAATAATTAGGGAAGGGACGAGACACATTTTCCACAAGACGAGACGAGATACGAGATTGGGTCCACGAGAATGAGACAAGATGAAATTTTAAAATAGTTTCTAATCAATAAATTTCACAATTCGGTTTACAATTTTGGCCTCACAAATTTGTTTAATTTCATATTTTTATTTCCATCACAGCGCGGCACGGTGGCTGAGTGGGTAGCACTCATGCTTCACATCAAGAAGGTTCCGGGTTCGATCCCCGGGTCGCCCAGACCTTTCTGTGTGTGTTCTGTGTGGAGTTTGCATGCATGGTCGGGGTTCGATCCCCGGGTCACCCGAGCCTTTCTGTGTGGAGTTTGCATGTTCTCCACGTGTCTGGGTGGGTTTCCTCTGGGCACTCCGGTTTCCCCCACCAACCCAAAACATGCACCATAGGTACCTCCAGCTTTGGTCCTGACCAAGCCGAAGCAAGAAGATCATGGAGATGGTCCCCGGGCGCAGTAATGTGCTGCTCACTGCTCCTGATAACAGGATGGGTTAAATGCAGAACTGGAATTTCCCCACTGTGGGACTAATAAAGGCATAGCTTTCTTTCTTTCTTTCTACTGCAGTTTGGAATTGTAGGAGATCTATCTCACCAATAAGTAATACTTTTTGTCCAATTTAAATAGAAACACTTGGAAAAAATCTCACGAGAAACTTTTTTCCTCATATGTGCACAAGCTTATAACAGAATTGGCCAAAGGCTATTTTTCATCCGTAGTCCCTTGACAGCAGATACTGTCCACCTAATACAAGAGTAAAAATTACAATACAATAAATACATAGAAAACAGTTGAGAAATATATACACTATTACATAAGATGGCAGACTCACAACAATCATTAAGGCTACATACCACCACTCATAAAGAGAGCAAATACATACACACATGACAACCGCACACAGACATGGGGCAAGAGGCCAGTGGGGGCAGCGGCAGCTATATACATATATTGATATATGTTAAAACTCTAGACATATTAAAATGAATGCATTGGAATGTGCAGACAGGCTTTCAGATAGAACTGGATGCTTGTAGACGCACTGTACCTTCTGATAAACTACCATTTTTGCCTTATTTTGCATAAATTTCCTATTTTGATCCAATACTATATCTTGCAAACTATAGCCAATCAGCACTTCTGACTTATTTTTTCTTTATTAGTGACCTAAACCAAGAAAAATTTCACTATTTTTGTTCCGGAAGCATTTTGCTTGTAGACCAGTATCATAGCAATACCGTACCATTACATTTTATCATTATTATTTTTAATTTATTTGTACCTGGTTTAGTGAAGATCTGTTGTTTTCTGTGTAGATACAGAAGTTGCATTGGAGCCATGTGCCTCATTAGTCTCTGTAGGGGGCAGGTATCGGGGGTGGTGCCATGAAAACCATCTCGTGTTCAAACTAATCATACAAGACCTCCTGCTGCCTGACTCTCCGGGGCATCTGACACGTTAACGAGACCATTGGCTATAAACAGGAGTGAACTACATTACCCAGAACACACTTGGAAAGCCGTATCTCAGGCGCACTATTTCGCTTTTCAGCAGCAGGGCTCGTCACCTGGTTGTCTCCATGGAGATGTTATTGGATTCGTATGCTCCACAGTATGGAATTACACGTATATATTTCCATGGAGACAAGCAACAGACATCGCCAGGACAGATCTGTGAAGAGGCAAGCCTGCTCATAATAAGAATGCATGTATTCAATTTAAAGATTTTGAGCAATAAAAACACCTCCAGTATAGATGTTTTATGCCATACTATGATACTTTTCTTGTAAAGTACCGTAATAACATCTCCATGGAAATGATCAGTAGCATATCCCCACTAGAAAAGTTACACAGTGTACCTTTAATTCTTCCTTTGTCTCTTCTCACTATAGCTGTTGTCCTATTTTGTCACATAGTAGCTCAGTTCATCCACATACGAGTATGTACTAGTCAGTGGTTAGATTCCCCCCAACAGCAACTGCATTCTGCTGTTGTGTCCTTGAGCAAGACACTTTTCGACCTTCTCGTTGTATCTTTTTGCACTGGTATATGTGTGAATGCTAGTCAAAGTGGATTGTTTCAGCGAGGGGTTCCTGGAAGTTGTTAATATATTGTCCTATAGTGGTTTTACATAATTGGTTTAGAGTTTTACATCTGTTTTTTGGTGTCGTCTTGGGTTAGTCCCAATTTTTTATTCTTTGATTTTTCCTAGTCCTTACCTAGTCCTTTTTGTGAAATTTGTAAACCTAAACATATGGTAAATTTTGAATAAATGGTTGGATAATTTCTTGCATTTTTGGTTGTTTTGGTTAAAAATGTAGTGTTATAATATCAAATCAAATCAATTCCCACTGTCACTCTGCTGCTGAGTGAATATGCCTTGAATCACCATGGCGTCACCGTGTATTGTTCTTGTCAGAAAGCGTGAAAAACTGATGAAAAACTAAACTGTTGTTTATTTGTGATTTCAGGACGATGTTCCTATCAAAGAGATCAGTATCACTCACCACGTGAAGGAGGGGTGCGAGAAGGCTGACCCCAGGCAGTTTGAGCTCAGAAAGGTCCTGGGACAAGGCTCGTTTGGAAAGGTGAGTTTTATTTCCAACATATTTAGATCACCATGTTACCTTTGTTTGGTTTGAAAATGCTGTATTAGCTATAAACACTGTAGCCTATTCACAAGTTGAATTGAGTTTAATTCAGTTTCATTTTTGATGCTTGTTTCTCTTTGCCAAAGTTGATTTAGGCCTTCTTTAACATCTGTCAGTGCCATCTAATTCTTCCAACTCTGCTTTTTGATGTCTTGCCAAACAACACTAGACAGAGGTTGAAATTGAGCTGCTGATCTTACATTTACAAGACATCTACCACCTGAGCCACTATTATACTCAAAATTAAACAATTTCTGCATTCTACCAATTTCAGCTGCTCCATCAAGACTGTATATAACTGGACATGGCTAACCTGCTAGCCGCCATGTTCCATTAATTCTGGCTCACCCTTTTCATTTTGGTCTTAAAATGTTTGTATTAACCCGCTCTACATGATCCTGGTATTTTTATTTTGCTATTGTGTTCATAAATCAAGATGCATACATTAATAGCAGACAAGTCAGGCGCCTTCTTTTCCCCGAAAGACAGCGTTGCTCCCTCCTAAACCAGTGGAAAAAGGCGTTGAGTTCAACAGCCTCACTCCGGATTGGCTCTTTGGCTGGTATGATACTTGCAGTCGGAATTTCAAATATAGAAGTTGGCTCCAAATTTGCCCTTGTAACTGCTAGCCTCGACAAGCTTCATTTGACTGGGGCCGAAAGCTATGGGTGACATCGCACTCACTTATTCCACTTCTTTATACAGTCTATGTGCTCCATCTGTGTTTCATTGGCCTATATGATGCCTGTAATATAATAAATGTCATATAGATAAAGTAAATACATTTTTGTGCAACACTCCAGGAAGAATAATGTTGCTGTTGTTACTGTTATTATTATTATTATTAGTAGTAGTAGTAGTAGCAGTAGTAGTAGTAGTAGTAGTAGTAGTAGTAGCAGTAGTAGCAGTAGTAGTAGTAGCAGTAGTAGTAGTAGTAGCAGTAGCAGTAGTAGTAGTAGTAGCAGTAGTAGTAGCAGTAGTAGTAGTAGTAGTAGTAGCAGTAGCAGTAGCATTTTTATTTATTTTATCTTTTTTATATTTAATTCACAGACCAATGATACAACAGCTGTACAGTGTGTATAATTATCAGTATGCACAATTTAAAACACAATCCACTGTTTATTCAAATCTTTTAAGTCTTCAGAATTGTCCAAAAAAGTGTACTTGTGTCATGACGAGCCAAAATCTGACAGGGGGACAAGTAGCATCAAACATTTGGTAATAATATATTCAGTGCCAAACTCAAAGTGCTCCGAGAACAGTTGGACACTTTTTGATTTCTATGTTAACAAAGTGTGAGTGTGAAATTTATGTAATCAAATGAAATGCACAATCAATAAGGCCTTGTGAACTTTTAAAAACAGACGAGTGATGGTCATTTGGTTCTGATAGTGTCAGTTTCCAGGTTTATTACTGTGCCGTGTTCCGGGTGTTCTCGAAGTTGCATTTTCCAAGTTAAGACTTGTAAATTCAAACAGGAACAGCCCCACGAGGTTCTTTGGTTTTCCGATAATTTATTTTAATCAATTCTTTTTTCAGACCAAGGTTTAGTTTGTTATAATGTTGTTTCTGCATCAAAAACATATCCACATTTGTGTTTTGTTTCTTTCACACATGTTTAACACACAAAACCTGCATACAGTATTTAGGTTCTTCTTTCAAACTGAAAACACACTGTTCCACCTTGTGATGTCATGCGTTACTACAGGAAGTGCTTCATTGTGTTTTTAAACTCCATACACCTTCACTAGAGTCATTTGGATGATCTCAGCCCTGGAATTGTCAATCTCTACAGTTGAACAAAAGGTAAAAGGAGCTAATAACTTGAAAACTGCCTAAAAATAAAGGATTACTCAAACGTGTGAATAAAACAAAACACAACTCCAGGTATGTTTTGGATGAGGTAACAACATTTTATAATTATAACATGGCTTAAAGCTCACAAGAGTCAATTTTGCATAACATAGGGCCTTTAAAGTCCTATTTTAATACTCCATAATTACTCGGATTCATATTTTGTCTCTGAGTTCATTAGACTTGCACTTAGACAAACTTTATTGATCTACAAGGGACATTATTTGCACACACTGGCTCACACATCACAATATATAATAACAAATAGTAAAAATATAAATGGTAAAAATGGGAAGAGAGTGCCAGAGATCAAATAAGACACAAAAAAGTGTATACAGTATGCACAAATAAATAAAACAATAAAAAAAGGAAAGAATTGCATGTCTTCCAAGAACAGACGGGACTAGAGGCTGTACGTTGTGTTGTGGTGATGAATCGACCACCTGTTTGTGAGTCCAGATCATCTGCTGATTTTAACGTATTTACATAGCAACAGATTAATCACGTCCTAACCTAAAACATGGGAAACCTGCCATCACTGACACATTTGTGCTCAGAAGTTTACACACAGAAAACAACAAGAAGAAGCAATTTAAGATGAAAAACTAGAGGATAAAGGTGCACTCTGTAATTTTTTGGTTGGGGGTTTGTCAACTGCTTGTTTCTATGGATATGTAGTTACTCTTCTTGGAATGTTCCACAGTATGACATTAAACAGCTCTACCTTAGATTTACTTAATTACAAGTGTTTATATAGCTCAAAAATACTGAGAAAAACAGGCATTCTGACTGTGAGCGGGGTCGCCTCTCCACCGACCTGACATGTAACTTGGTCTGGTTTAGTCTCCATGAAGACAGAAAGGTTTAATGCCTTACTGTGAAACATTCCAGACAAAGCAAGCAGCAACATCTCCATGGAGAAAAGCTCTTGACGGGCCCTCCACCAGAAAAGTTACACAATGCATCTTTAACAAGGATAGATTTTTAAAGGTGCACTGTGTAACTTTTCTGGTAAAATATCACCTCCTTGTCTCCATGGAGATATAATTGCCAATGCCACTTAGAAAATGTTTTAAAGCTTAAATGGATAATGCAAAACCAAGTGGATTCATTTGGATAATTTAAGACCTGGAATTGCCAATCTCTACTGAACTAAAGGTAAAAGAAGCTGTTAACTTGAAAACTGCCACTTCATGACATCACAAGGTGGAGATGTAGACAGATGAATAAACCGGAATTACTTAAATATGTGTGAATGAAACAAAACACAACTCCAGGTATGTTTTTACGAGGTAAAAACATAACATGGCTTAAAGGGATAGTGCGTTGTTGTTGTTTTTTTATGTTAATCTGTATTGGTTTCCTTCTAAAAGTTGCGTGTGTTGACACCGGCTTACCTCTGACAGTCTCAGCTGATCCCGGTTCGGCTCGCTTTCTGGAGCCCACGTAAGTAGGTCCGGTAACTTCCCTGGAACATGAAATAAAGCTTGTTTTTCCTTCTCAAAACAAATCATTTGTTAGAAAGGTGATATATTTGTGTCCGAAACAGTTGTCCACGAAACATCCAGCAGCGTATTTCGCATTTGCGTATTGTCTCTCTCCACTCGTATCACTATGCCCATGTTAACTCTGTCAGCCTGTTCACTTGTAAACTTCAGCGTAAACTGAAGGTGAGCAGGCTGATAGAGTTAACATGGGCGTAGTGATACGAGTGGAGAGAGACAATACGCGAATGTGAAATACGCTGCTGGATGTTTCGTGGACAACTGTTTCGGACGCAAATATATCACCTTTCGGACAAATGATTTGTTTTGAGAAGAAAAACAAGCTTTATTTCATGTTCCAGGGAAGTTACCGGACCTACTTACGTGGGCTCCAGAAAGCGAGCCGAACCGGGATCAGCTGAGACTGTCAGAGGTAAGCCGGTGTCAACACGCGTAACTTTTAGAAGGAAACCCATACAGATTAACACAAAAAAAACCCAGCACTATCCCTTTAAAGCTCGCAAGAGTCAATTTTGTGTCATATAAGACCTTTTAAACAGCTCAGTTTTGAACTATAGGGATTCTACAATGTTGTGATGACCTATTAACCCAATCTGTTATATTCCCTTTGTCTCTGCCTGTTCAGAAAATATGCAAATCTTGTGTTTTGTTTACCTTGTGCATGATCAAAACCGGTTTAAAATCCATGGTACAGAGCCCATACCACAGAAGTGTGAGCGAGGCTTTGATTTCACTTTTCTCTGGAGAGCCGCTGTCATGGAGATAGTCTTATGAATGAGCAATTAGCTTTATCGCTACGTGTGTGTTTATGCTAATCACTACAACAGCGACCCAGAAAATCTATGTAGTCTCTTCATCTGCAAGTGCTGCCAACCTTATATTTTTCTATTGCCGTGAATGAAGCAGCCAGTGTGATATCAGCCTATACTTGTGATGGAGTTTTCCCATCACTGTGAGCTTTAAGGCTGCTTTAAAGCCACACTATGTAACTTTTCTGCTGCTTGTCCCTTGTATTTATGGGGATGATATTGCTGTATCCTGTAATGTTCCACACTATGGCACTGAATTTACTGTGTACTGATTTGCATATGTTTTTGTTGCTTAAAAGATACATTGAAAAAACGGCATTCTTGCTGTTAGCAGGCTCTACTCGTCGCAGATCTGACCTGTAACTTGGCCTGAGCTGTGCAATTTGCTATAATATTACCTTAAAGACAAGCATGAGCACTAGAAAAGTCACTCCAATAGCTGCTGTGTGGTGTGTGGTGTGTTTATCTCACTAAATTTGTTCATTCAGAATGCATTTTCTACGGACTGATTTTACACTTTAAGTTTTAATATGGCTCTATATATTCAAATAGAGACCAGAGGGGTCGTTTTTCATTTCACTAAACTAAAAATATGATCATGAAATAGATATAGATTGATTGACAGATTACAATGAGTGACTAAACCTCATTATTATTCCTATGTTGTATTTCAGGTGTTTCTAGTGAAGAAAGTGACTGGACCAGACGCCGGGCAGCTCTACGCCATGAAAGTCCTTAAGAAGGCCACATTAAAAGGTTTGTTTCTTATAATGTATTAGTTCCATGTAGCACTGCTATATGCTGTTATACTTTGCTGGTGTTTAGGTGGTCAAAAGTATCAAAAATCAAATGATATTCTGTATTAAAACTAGTATCAGAGCTAGACATTTGAGTAAGTTTTGATACTAAAAAAAATCACAGGACAAAACTATACAGACATCTCCTGAACTTTGTTAACATAAAGAAAGTACTATTGCTTATTATTGGAAATTACAGTCTACAGACATTACAACATTCTATTTTCCAATTATATTTAATACAGATGGGGGAAGGTAAAGTTAATATTGTTAAAATACAGATTTCTTTTGCAATAAAGTAAGTTCTTGGGTCCATTTGCTAATAGAAATTAGCAGATTCATTTGTGAATTTATGTTTTGGCAATTTCATGACAAAATACAATGTAAACAATAGAAAAATCTGTCTTTTGGCCCTCTCCTGTGATTATGACATGTGTTACATCTAGAATCTAACAAAACCACCAATATTCCCAAACCAAGTCCCACTCTTTGTGTGTTCATCTCACAGTTAAATGGCCTGTTTCCTTTTATATCCTGGCTCTAAGTGAATGGTCCTGGAGCGTGTGGGGAGCTTGTTTTTGCCTCCTTGTTTTGGTTTCTTCGTCATCGCCCAAAGTGGAGATTCACGCCTCAACATGAGACCAAGACAAACTGAAAACTCGCTCCTGATTTAGGGCGATGTGCGAAATGTTTGTAAATAAATATTTTTTTTAAAAATGAAAGAGTTCGATTCCCAAACTGAGTGGGGACTTTTTGTGTGGAGTTTGCATGTTCTGCCTGTATCTGGGTAGTTTTTGTTTTTGTTACAGTGATCAACTAAGCAATGATTCTCTATTTTTTTTTATGCTAAGAACAATATTTGGCTTTCTGGGTGCTAACAGATCTAAACCAGGTCTTTATTAGGACTATTCCAGGTCTAAACTAGGGCAGAAACTTACAAAAACCAGGACTGCCAAGAAATCTGTTTACTAGTTACTGTTGTCACGATACTAAAGTTTCAAACTTAAATTTTGATACTAAAGGATACCACACACTTTCCTAAGATAGTGACTTTTTTAGTATCGATACCTGCTCAAATGCTCAAATCTCGTTTCGATACCAGTTTTAGTTTCGATTAGCACCAGATTTTCGATACTTTTGACATCCCATCTGTATTATATGTTTAAGATAAGAAGCATCCATTAATCAGAAACTTTCGTCTTTCTTTGTGTGTCATTTCCAGTTCGAGACAGAGTTCGGACAAAGATGGAGCGAGATATTCTGGTGGAGGTTAATCATCCGTTCATAGTAAAACTGCATTACGGTGAGTCGACCAATTGCAGAGCTTGAAATCTGAATGAAGAGCTCTGAGTGGTCCTATAGAAGTTAAACAAATTTGAAATTTCCACAGCGTTTCAGACGGAGGGGAAGCTCTACCTGATCCTGGACTTTCTCAGAGGAGGAGATCTCTTCACACGACTCTCCAAAGAGGTCAATAAAGACAATTATTTACACTATTTTGTATTACAGTGAACCCTCGCTCTATCGCGGTTCACTGTTCGCGGCCTCGCTGTTTCGCAGATTTTTTTTTTCTATTTTTTTTTTTCCCTTTTTTTTTTATAGTGTAACTTTTTTTTTTTTTTTTTATAGTGTAACAATGTGTTCTGCGTCCTGATTGGCTAAGAGACTAGACCAGGACTAAACGTGGACTAAACCAGGTCTAGACCAGAACTAAACCATGTCTAGACCAGGTCTAAACCAGGTCTAAACCTGGACTGGCCCTGGACTAAACCAGGACTGGACCAGGTCTAGACCTGGACTAAACCGAGACTAGACCAGGTCTGAACCAGGATTAAATCACTCCGTGCGGCTTTTGCGTTCATTTGTGCGTGTTGGGTTTGTGGCTCGGGTTGAGAGCATGCGGTCCAGGCGCCGCAGTTCTATCTCGTGCTCGCAGCCCCGGTGTACGCGCGGCCTCGCGTACACCGGGGCCCAGCCCAGAGCTGACGAAGCCTCTCGGATGAGCGGCGGAACGTTTTCAACCAAACAAACTTTGTCCAGTTGACAAATTGAACTTCTCCTTTTATCTTTCATAGATTTTCAACAAAATGTATTAATAGTGACGCGTAGGGGGAGACACGGCCCCGGAAGCCCTGCCAGACGCGTGAGGAGCACTGCCATGTCCCGGGACGAGACGCGCACCAACCCCTTGGAGAAGTGCGCGACACGGATTTGTCCACGATGAGGGGTTTATCGTGGACAAATCCGTGACAGAGCAGCACATGTCGTGCACTTCTCCAAGGGGTTGGTGCGCGTCGCGCCCGGCGGGGCTCTCGGAGCTGTGTCTCCCCCCACGCGTCACTATTAATACATTTTGTTGAAAATCTATGAAAGTTTGAGTGTTTAAACTAGAGACAAATGTGAGAAAATGTTAATTCCAGTCTGAGAAAAGCATATAATGTGTGTGGTGAGGCATTTACAGCCTTAAAACATGTAGAATAATTGTAAAATATAAAGTTGTCCTACTTCGCGGATTTCTCTTATTGCGGGTTATTTCCAGAACCTAACCTCCGCGATAAACGAGGGATTACTGTATATGTAAAAATGTGTCCATATTGAGCCTGTTTTTTATTGTGTGTTTGAGTAACATTAAAATGTTTAAGCTCCTTTGTGTTTTGAAGTCCACATCTAGCCCTTATGGTAATGTCTCATGTTGTTAGCTGTTAAAGGTGCACTGTGTACTTTCTCTGGTGGCGGGTCCGTACCTGTTTGTCTCCATGGAGATATTATTTTGTCTGAAATGTCCCGTTATGGCATTAAACTAATCCAACTTCCATTTATTCAATAACAGGTTTTTATTGGCCTTAAAAACAAGCAAAAAAAGCATTCTTACTGTGAGTGGGCTCGCCTCGCCACAGATCTGACATGTAACTTGGTCTTGTGGTGTCACCTGCTGTTTCCATAGAGATAAATAAGAGTAATGCCATACTGTGAAACATTCCAGCCAATAGCTCTATGGAGAAAAGCTGGTGACGGCCCTCCACCAGAAAAGTTACACAGCTCACCTTTAAAGGGATAGTGTGATTTTATATTAATTAATATTTTTACACGCATGAATTCAGACATGTAGAATAATTAAAGTCACACCACAGGAAATTGAAAGGTTAATAAATTATATACAGTGGAGCTCAGCAGTGACAGCCCACGTTTTTTTCATTCATTTTTCCCATATTCTCTCTGAAAAAGAGAAAAAAACTGTATAAACAGATTGAAAGCTTGCTATCAACTAAATGGTAACTGATCATTTCAATAACCCCTATAATATGTTTATGGGGAAAGTTTGACTTCTCTTGGCAAGTGGACGTGACTGTTGAGCTCTGTTCCTGTATTTACATATTTTTCCTGTGTGTTTCCAGGTGATGTTCACGGAGGAGGATGTGAAGTTTTATTTGGCTGAACTCGCTCTGGCCCTGGATCACCTCCACGGACTCGGCATCATCTACAGAGACCTCAAACCGGAAAAGTAAAACTCAAAAACACATTACTGCGTTCACATAAGTCTGAGTTTGGTCTTAAGTTACTGCATCCTAACATTTTAACCCTATACTTTCCTCTATTAATCATGACCTAATTATCACAGTGTATCTCTAATGCCTTAAATGGATTATCATAATCAATGCTTTGGGAATTCTTTGAAAGGCTAACCAATATCTGTCTGAATCCACCACACCACATCAAGATTAGAACTAAACCAGGACTAACTTGGAAATTAACTTGAACTAAAACAAGACCAATCCAAGGCTACAAAAGGACTAAAACAGGACCAAAACAGGACTAAAACAGGATTTAAACAGGACCAATCCAAGGCTACAAAAGGACTAAAACAGGACCAAAACAGGACTAAAACAGGATTAAAACAGGATTAAAACAAGACCAATCCAAGGCTACAAAAGGACTAAAACAGGACCAAAACAGGACTAAAACAGGATTAAAACAAGACCAATCCAAGGCTACAAAAGGACTAAAACAGGACCAAAACAGGACTAAAACAGGATTAAAACAGGATTAAAACAAGACCAATCCAAGGCTACAAAAGGACTAAACCAATGCTATGAAAGAACTAAACCAGGACTAAACCAGTACTAAACCAGTACTAAAATAGGATTAAAACAGGACCAATCCCAGACTACAATGGGACTAAACCAAGACTAAACCAGGACTAAAACAGGACTAAACCAGGACTAAAACAGGACTAAAACAGGACTAAAACAGGACTAATCCAAGGCTACAAAGGGACTAAACCAGGACTAAAACAGGACAAATCCAACGCAATATAAAAGGGCTAAATCAAGACTAACTAGAACAGGACCAAACCAAGGCTACATCAGGACTAAACTGAGCTGAAACTAGAACCAAAGAAATCTGTTATGAATAATAATTAATACTTAAAATTCAGTGTATGACATTTTGGAAAAAAAAACAAGACATTTTTATAATTTAAAGCTGAACCCTAACAGTTTCTTAAAGGGATAGTGCGTTTTTTTTATGTTAATCTGTATGGATTTCCTTCTAAAAGTTACGTGTGTTGACACCGGCTTACCTCTGACAGTCTCAGCTGATCCCGGTTCAGCTCGCTTTCTGGAGCCCACGTAAGTAGGTCCGGTAACTTCCCTGGAACATGAAATAAAGCTTGTTTTTCTTCTCAAAACAAAACATTTGTTAGAAAGGTGATATATTTGTGTCCGAAACAGTTGTCCACGAAACATCCAGCAGCGTATTTCGCATTCACGTATTGTCTCTCTCCACTCGTATCACTACGCCCATGTTAGCTCTATCAGCCTGTTCGCTTGTAAACTTCGGTGTAGACATCCGCTGAAGGTGAACAGGCTGATAGAGTTAACATGGGTGTAGTGATACGAGTGGAGAGAGACAATACGCGAATGCGATATATGCTGCTGGATGTTTCGTGGACAACTGTTTTGGACGCAAATATATCACCTTTCAGACAAATGTTGTTTTGAGAAGAAAAACAAGCTTTATTTCATGTTCCAGGGAAGATACCGGACCTACTTACGTGGGCTTCAGAAAGCGAGCCGAACCGGGATCAGCTGAGACTGTCAGAGGTAAGCCGGTGTCAACACAGTTAACTTTTAGAAGGAAACCAATACAGATTATTAGGGCAGACGAGCCAGGGCAGAGGGGTGGAGAGGGTCGTTAGACGTTGAATAGGGGGTCGTAACTAGTCGCCAGAGTAATTTGGAAAACATAGAGACAGATTAGGGGGGATCGTTTTCAGAGCTTTTTCAGTGTAGGACGCGCCTCCCGGCAGCTAGATATAAGCAGTGTCTAACCAGTACAATAACCAGAGCTGACGAAGCCTCTTGGATGAGCGGCGAAACGTTTTCAACCAAACAAACTTTGTCCAGTTGACAAATTTAACTTCTCCTTTTATCACCAATACAGATTAAGATTTTTTTTTTTAAACGCACTATCCCTTTAAGTAAATTGTGTTTGTTTTTGTTTTTCTCAGTATCTTACTTGATGAGGAGGGTCATATAAAGCTGACAGGTGAGTAACAGAACACAGTAATCAAGGTTTATTTTAACAGCCCTATCAAAACTTCAATCAAAACCGAATTTATTATAAAGAAAGCGCTGTTATTATCAAAATGAAATACACCAAAAGCTGTCATTTGTCATTTATATGAAAATGCCTCAATTTTAGCTTCAGCTGGTTTCATTTTATTTAAAAAAAAAACAAAAAACAAAAAAAAACTTCCAAGCCACATTAGAAATTTGATTAGTCGACTATAATAACTAAAATAAATTACATGTATTTAACAGTGTTTTCCCATTGATAATCCTTCACATTGTTCCTGTCCAGACTTTGGTTTGAGTAAAGAGTCGATCGATCATGAGAACAAGGCCTACTCCTTCTGTGGAACAGTGGAGTACATGGCTCCTGAGGTCGTGAACAGGAGAGGACACACCCACAGCGCCGACTGGTGGTCATACGGGGTGTTGATGGTGAGTAGAATTGTGTACAAGAGCAGATAAACATTTATAAACCTAAGATTTACAAATATACGCAATCAATAGAGAATAGTTTCTTTTAATTGGACGAAAGTAGTATGTTTGGCAGGGTTGATGTAATTACTGAGTTTGTTTAAATGACCAGTAAAAATCAGATAACCCAATAATAAATAACATCAGATATACACTACTAGTCAAATGTTTGTACCCACCCTTTCTTTCAGTGTTTAAACAGGACTAAAACAGGACTAAACCAGGACTAAAATAGGACAAATCCAAGGCTATAAAAGGACTAAAACCGAGACTAAACCAGGACTTAAACAGGACTAAAACGGGACAAATCCAAGGCTATAAAAGGACTAAACCAGGTCTAAATCAGGAAAAAATAGGACAAACAGGACTCAAACAGGACTAAACCAATACTAAAACAGGACTAAAACAGATTAAACCAGGACTAAATCAGGACTAAAATAGGACAAATCCAAGGCTATAAAAGGACTAAACCAGGTCTAAATCAGGTCTAAGCCAGGACTAAAACAGGACTAAAACAGGATTAAAAGAGAACAAATCCAAGTCTTTAAAAGGACTAAACCAAGACTAAAACAGGACTTAAACAGGACTAAAACAGGACAAATCCAAGGCTATAAAAGGACTAAACCAGGACTAAAACAGGACTAAACCAGGACTAAAACAGGACAAATCCAAGGCTATAAAAGGACTACACCAAGACTAAACCAGGACTAAACCAGGATTAAAAGAGAACAAATCCAAGTCTATAAATCCAAGTCCTGTTTTAGTCTGAACCAAGACGAAAACGGGACTTAAACAGGACTAAACCAGGACAAATCCAAGGCTATAAAAGGACTAAACCAAGACTAAACCAGGACTAAAACAAGATTAAAAGAGAGCAAATGTTTGTACGCACCCTCTCATTCAGTGTTTTTTTTTTTTTTTTCTTTGTTTGCTACTTTCTACATTTTCTATACATGGAAGACATCTAATATATGAAGCAAGATATATGGAATTATGTAGCAAAGAAAAATAAATAATACATGCTTTTTATATTTTATTTTCTTACTTGCAAATTGATGTGATTTTTATTAGGACATTATATCCATCTCTGACCACAGTCTTCTCTCCTCAGTTCGAAATGTTGACGGGAACGCTGCCATTTCAGGGGAAGGACCGGAAAGAGACGATGACCATGATCCTGAAGTAAGAAACTGGAGACACCGAGGCTCAAAAGTGCAGATGCAGCAAACTACAAGAGAATTGTATAGATGAGATGGAGGGAGAGTTGAGAGCATCTGTAACTGCACACTTCCTGTTAGGACAAAATTACATTTATTTTCGTTCTATTATTGCTTTAATACATTTGGTTTGTGAATAATTTTCCATTTGAAATATTAAAACTTTTAATGTAAAACGCTGGGGCTGTTGTACATACAGCTCTGGAAAAAAATAAGAGACCACTGCAAAATGATCAGTTTTTAAATTTTACTTCTTATAGGTATGTGTTTGGTCAAAAGGAACATTTTTGTTTGAGTCTATAAACTACTGACAGCATTTCCCCCCAATTTCCAAATAAAAATATTATCGTTTAGAGCATTTATTTGCATAAATGGTCAAAATAACAAAAAAGATACATGTTTTCAGACTTCAAACAATGCAAAGAAACAAGATCAAATTCATTTTAAAACAACATAATACTCATGTTTACACTTTAGAAGAGTTCAGAAATCAATATTTGGTGCAATAACCCTCATTTTTAATCACAGCTTTCATGCGTCTTGGCATGCTCTCCACAAGTCTTTCACATTGTTCTTGGGTGACTTTATTCCACTCCTGGTGCAAGAACTGAAGTAGCTCAGCTTTGTGTTTGTGTTGGAATTCAACAGATGCTGGAATGGAATGGCTGTAATACATGTAGAGATGCTGATTTCAGAAAAAATGCAGGGGTCTCTTATTTTACTCTGGACGTGTGCTGCTGACCTCTTGGCCAGGTCACCCTTGTAAACGAGGTCTTGATCTCAATGGGTTTTTACCTGGTTAAATAAAGGTTAAATAAAAATAAAAAATAAAATAAAAATTCCAGAGCTGTATATTTCTATTGTCAGAGTTTTCATTAGTTATCATAGTAACACAGTGCACACACATTAGCAAACACTGACAGAAAAGTTCTAAGATTGTCTGAAAACTCAAGAAAATGGATTTAAACAGCAGATTGTCAGGTGAAAATACAAGCGTTCATGGTCCTGTTTAAGAGTTTGACAGTCATTTTATGTGAGAGGGACTTGTTTAACGCCACAAAATCAACTCACCTATTGTAGTTTCAACCAAATCAACTATCTCTGGTGAGATTGTGTTAAAATAAAACTCACATTAAAGTCTAACCAGCCTCAGACATAGCAGTGCTTACAGTTAGCATCACACCCCAGGAAATATTCATGACATCAGCTGCAAAGTATCAATACTAGTTCTAACATAGATCAAGATTATTCTAAAACTGTTCAAGAAAGGTCCAGTTTTGTCGTATTTGTGTGATTTTTCTCAGTATTACCCTCCCCATCGCCTGCTTTATCTGTTTAATTAATTAAAATTACCTGATAAAGTTACATAATCTTCTAAACGACTTTTGAAATAAGAAGGACATTTATAATCTTCAAGTAGCATATGGAATCTGAGCGTTGTCCTGGTCTCTGTTTCTCGTCCGTCTCAGAAATCGCTGATCTACTTCCTGTGGTCTGATCAGAGCCGGTGTTGTGTTTCTGTTTTATTAAGAAATGAATAAAACCTTTTTTTTTTTTTGTTCTTTTTTTTTCAGGGCCAAATTAGGAATGCCACAGTTTCTCAGCTCAGAGGCCCAGAGTCTACTACGGAACCTGTTCAAGCGAAACCCAGCCAATCGACTCGGTAAAAACAATTCATCTAGTTCTGTAGTTGTCTTACCTGTTGTAGTACTTTAGTATTTTGTAAAAAGAAAAAAATTGTAGTATTAGTAGCTAGTAGTATTAGTAGTAGTAGCAGTAGCAGTAGTAGTAGTAGTAGTAGTAGTGGTAGTGGTAGTAGCGTGGTGGTAATAGTAGTAGTAGTAGTAGTAGTAGTAGTAGTAGTAGTAGTAGTAGCGTGGTGGTAATAGTAGTAGCGTGGTGGTAATAGTAGTAGTAGGGTGGTAGTAGTAGTAGTAGTAGTAGTAGTAGTAGTAGTAGTAGTAGTAGTAGTAGTAGTAGTAGTAGTAGTAGTAGTAGTAGTAGTAGCGTGGTGGTAGTAGTAGGGTAGTAGCAGTAGTAGTAGTAGTAGTAGGCCTAGTAGTAGTAGGCCTAGTAGTAGCAGTAGTAGTAGTAGGCCTAGTAGTAGCAGTAGTAGTAGTAGGCCTAGTAGTAGCAGTAGTAGTAGCAGTAGTAGTAGCAGTAGTAGTAGTACACTTTGACAGCACTAAAAATTCCCAAGTTATTTTGTGGTCCATGTTCTAACTACATAAAAAAAACTGTAGTAGTATAGTAGAATAATTTTACTTTGTTGTACGGCTTTTAAAAGTTTTATATAAAGCTGCGTTATGTAACTTTTTGATTGGGAGCTTTCACCTTCTTGTTTCTATGGATATGTCATTGCTCTGTCTGGAATGTTCCACAGTATGACATTAAACAGCTCTAACTTACATTTCTTCAATTCCAGGTGGTTTTATAGCTTAAAAATCCCAAGAAAAACAGGCATTTTGACTGTGAGCGGGGTCACCTCTCCACAGATCTGACCTGTAACTTGATCTGGTTTGGTCTCCATGAAGATAGAAAGGTTTAATACCACACTGTGAAACATTCCAGACAAAGCAATGACATCTCCATGGAGAAATGCATTTGACGGAACCTCCACCAGAAAAGTTACGGATGCACTTTTGTGATAAAATTGTGTAGCAACTTCACAGTTCTTCACAGTTAAATCTTATTGTTAATTAATTAGTTATTAGTTATTTATTTATTTGTGTACAAACAAAGTGATCAAAACTGTGCACAACGCCTCTGACACAACACTAGGAGAACATGGCAGTAATTCCAAAACTTGTCAGATCGCTGCATAATAACTGTTAATAACTGTTACTTCATGTATTTATGTCTGGACTAATGATTCCCTCTGCTGGTGAGCACCGGCATTACAGCTGTTTGTACTTGTGTGTTTTTAGGAGCTGGTCCCGACGGTGTGGAGGAAATCAAGAGACATCAGTTTTTTAACACAATCGACTGGAACGTAAGTGTGGTCTTCAGACAATATGCTAAACTGTGTAGCGTCAGTGTAAGGTTATTTTAATAATTTACTTCTGCCTTTATATGTTGATTTTTCCTCACTAGAAATTATTTCGAAGAGAGATCCACCCTCCGTTCAAACCTGCAGCAGGAAGACCAGATGACACCTTTTACTTCGACCCAGAATTCACAGCAAAAACTCCCAGAGGCAATGTTTATGTGTTTTTTTATGCCAACATCATAAAAATCTGAAAAAGGGTGCTAGAGAGGAAGAATCTATTTAACCCTAGAACACATTCGCTATAAAAAGTAACATCACTTTTGCTCAATAATTTTCTACTGGATATAATATACACAACAAAAAGTACTTGTCATGAAACATACGATCAAAATATGACAACACAACACATAGAGTGGTTTTGTTTTATTTTCAACTGTGGTACGTGTAACAAAATGGGGGGAAAAACATAGGAAGACCCTAAAAACATGCTCCAAAAATTACTGAAAAATTAGGAATTTGAGAACAAAAAATAAAAATAATGATACTGGAAACTTGGTGTTTGGTCCACCCATTCCTGGGACATGTGAGACTTCCCTGGTGAAGCACAGACTCCTCGACACACGAACAGTTGCAGGAGAGAGGAACAAAAAATAGTATTTTTTCAGTGGGTAAAAATGACCAGTTGACTAAAATATTGTTTTCACCATATGAATTCCCTTTGAAATCACCACTCTGTGATATTTATTCATAACCACTGCACTAAATAAGGATAGATATACATTCCAGGACCACTCTTACTTACTTATTCCTTACATCCTCTTACATTAAATTCTTTACATTCTTTACATTCCTCTTTCACTATCGCCGGGTGAAAATCAGTCGAAGGCCTGTAGGAAAAAGTGGGCTTTGGGGCAGGGAAACGCCTACACCTTCAAAGATGTGAAAAAGCAATTGTGAAGCTCCCCAGGGACCCATGACAATCAGAAAAATGCAAAAAATGAAAAATCATGTAAATACTTTTGCTCGGTTGAAAATCACCCGGCGATAGTGATCTAGGGTTAAAAATGTATTAATTTTTTTTTGGTTTTGTTTGTTCAGACTCTCCGGGCGTCCCTCCGAGCGCAAACGCCCATCAGCTCTTCAGAGGGTTCAGCTTCGTGGCCATCACAGAAGAAGAGATACAGCCTGCTCCCAACACCATCGTACAGGTGCGACTACAAACTAATGCTAATAATAATGCATTTTATTTATCTAGTGTTTTTTTAAACTGTCACAGACACCGCACAAAGAATACGTTTTAAAGTACATAAAAAAGCAAGCCCCAAAATACAGCTCTGGAAAAAAACAAGAGACCACTGTAAAATTATTAGTTTTTCTGATTTTACTACTTATAGGTTTGTGTTTGGACAAAAGGAACATTTTTGTTTGAGTCTATAAACTACTGACAAATTCCCCCAAAAAATAACAAAAAAGATGCATGTTTTCAGACCTCAAACAATGCAAAGAAACAAGATCAAATTCATTTTAAAACAACATAATACTAATGTTTACACTTAAGAAGAGTTTAGAAATCAGTATTTGGTGCAATAATCCTTATTTTTAATCACAGCTTTCATGCGTCTTGACAAGTCTTTCACATTGTTCTTGGGTGACTTTATTCCACTCCTGGTGCAAGAACTGAAGTAGCTCAGCTTTTGTTTGTGTTGAAATTCAACAGACACTGGAATGGAATGGCTGTAATACATGTAGAGATGCTGATTTCAGAAAAACATGCAGTGGTCGCTTATTTTTTTCCAGAGCTGTATAGGCTTAATTATATACTAAACTGAATAAATTAATGGAACTAAATGTCACTCTTAATTCATTGAACTATTTTACTACACCAGAGCCTAAACCTGCAGTAAAGGACACATTTTCTCATTCTCTGTATATGGACAGACTTCATGTTAAAGCTTTGAACTTCTAGAATTTACTCGCTGAGCTGCAGAGGCTGCACTAGCACTGACTCATGATTGGCTGCAGGAGCTGGGGTTTCAGTAGTGAGGATACTGATCAGAGAGAGGTATTTTCAGTTTAAAACAACTGGATTTCAACATTGAAACTGGCAACACGAATGAGACTCATGTGAGGCTCATTCTGCTTTCTGATCGGATAAACAGCTTGGCCGTCATGTTTTTGTGACTAAGAATAATTATTTACAGTTACAGTTGTTATCAGTAAAAGTGATATTTGATTTGATTATTTTCACCTTTTATGGGGGAACACAACTTGAACATTAAATCCAGATACCCTCTCTTTTAGATGTTTAAAAAAGTTTTAAAAACTGTGTGGCGATTGGAATGCCGATCATTCTTACGTGTTTTGGACATGTACAAAAATTACATCTTTTTGAGAAAATATTCTAACAGTAATTGGAGAAATACTAGACTATAAAATACCTAATGACCCACGAGTCATGTACTTGGGACTGTCGCAAGAAGGACCTATCCAGACCAAAGACTTTTTATTTGTTTAAACTCATGCTGATGGCCAGTAAGAAAGCTGTAACGAGGAACTGGCTAAAAAATGGCTCATTGGAACTGAAACAGTGGATGGAAATAATTGAGGAAATGTATTTGATGGAAAAAATTACTTACTATCGGAGGTTTAAAGCAAGTAAATTTGAGAAAAGATGGTCTAAATGGATCGACTATAAGAATAAGAGAAATGTATAGCTTTTTATGTTTTTGTAGAACCCCACATATTTTGTTTTGTTCTATAACTTTGTTTTTGAAAAAGCATAAATAAAAAGTCAAAAAAAGTCTAAAAAACATTGCTCTTTATTTTGTTTTTGTTTTTTGTAGATTGTACATATATTTTCCCCTATCCCCTCTGATATTAGTGCATGTGTTACAGCAGTTACACAGAAGTACATCACATTTCTCAGACCTGTACGAGATTAAAGAGGACATCGGCGTGGGCTCCTACTCCGTCTGTAAACGCTGCATCCACAAAGGCACCGGGATGGAGTACGCCGTCAAGGTCTGTACCTGTGCTAAGAACGCGCAATACACACAAGCCTGCAGTTATTTAGGTAATAGAATGTCCTCTGCAAAGAACAACGTATCCAGTCATTTTATAGAAAAATCTTGTACCTGTAGTTTAGAGCTCTACAAACATGTTCTGAAATACATGAAATTCTTGTATTTATCAGTTCATTAGGGATGGGAAAAGATCTTGTGCCATAAGATCTTGAGAGACAAAATTACCACAAGATTGTGTACAAATGCTATGACTTTTTTTCCATGTTTTGTAATGGATTAAAAAAATGTGTTTTTGAGAAGCTGTAGTCCCAAAAAGCAGAGCTACAATAACAGAAATATATTAAATGGAGTCTATCAAAAGTTGTGAGGCCAAATTTGGGAACTGGATTGCGCAATTTATTAATTCCCGTAAAAAGAACGTCAAAATCTCGTCTTGTCTCGTTCTCGTTGGTCCAATCTCGTGTCTCGTATTGTGGAAATATTTTCTCGTCCTGCTCCTACAGTTCATACTTCAGTCTTCCCTCAAATGACAATGCCCCTGAAGCTGTTTACATTGTGCAATCTGAACAGAATCCCACTTTTTAAAACTCGAACATATAAATTATATCGCAAATCCCAATATTCTTTTTCTAAATTTGTGCAGTAGAACATTTATTTGTGAATAGGGCACTACACAAAATGAGAATACACAGCTAATGCGTGGGATCAATTTGTTTTATCCAATCCACTTCATTTCTGTAACACATTTTATAAACATGACAGTTTCCAAAGTGCTGCACAGACAAATTAATACAATAAAAGATGAAAACAATAAAAAATAATTATAAATAAAGAATAAAAAATAACATTATATTATAAACAATACATTAAACGTGTTCAATCTAAAAATAATTAAAAATAAATAAATAAATAAAATGATAAAAACAATACATTAAAAGTGTTAAAAATGTTCAATCTAAAAATAATTATAAAGAAAGAAATAATAAAATAATAAAATGATAAATAAAATCAATACATAAAGTGTTAAAAGTGTTCAATCTAAAAATAAAAAAAAGTAAAATCAAATGAAGATGAAATAAAATTACATAAAAGACACAAAGGACCACCCAGCTCATGCAGTGTTAAAAGCCAGAGAGTAAAAGTGGGTCTTAAGACGAGACGAAAGTTTTAGTAGTGGGATAAAAGAAAACAAAAAGGTTTTAATATTTATAAATGACACAAATAAATGCCGTAATAAAGCCTGGCTGTAATATGTGATGTGCAATAACTCCCAGATTTCACAGCCCAATATCCTGTACAAAATACCAAGCCCTCTAACACTATTAATTCAGGTTTTCAAGATATTTTTGAGCACAAAAAAACATTATTAAACAAAAAACTAATTGAATAAATGCAAGATGGATAGTTATTAATGTTATACTGTGGATCATAGAACTAAAACCTGGATACGTCTCAGTGTTTTACAGCCTTGATATTCTGTGTCTTGTGTTTTAGATCATTAACAAGTCGAAGAGAGACCCGACGGAGGAGGTGGAGATTCTACTGAGATACGGACAGCACCCAAACATCATCACACTCAAAGACGTGAGATTCAGTTCATACGTTTTTAATACGAAACACTTCTACTTCTTCAAATGCATTTACAAAGTGACAGTAATAATTAAGTTCTGTTCAAATGGAGTGTTTGGGACCAGACCAGAGCCAATCAGGCAACCATCCATGTATATTTCCTTATTTGGGAGGCACTAAAAATAAACAATTATGTACATTCATTACAGTTACCAGGGGTGGAACACAAAATTAGATCAAACAACAACATGCAATTTGAACACCACTTAATTATTATTTTCAGTAATTGCTGCATGAAAAATGTACCTGCCGAGACTAATCCACACCTTTACATGACTTTACTAAGGGAGTGATTGGCAGGTGGATTAACCAATCAGAGAGCCACAGTCCATTCATGTCTAAACAAATACTAGTTTATGGAAACAACCAAGAAACATCATACATATCTGCAGACTACTACTACAATCGAAGCACCAATCTCTTATTTATCTGAGGTAAAAGAAGTTATTTGTGGCCATACCGGCTTGTCAAACCTGAGCTCGTCAGATCTCAGAAGCTCAGCAGGGCCGGGCCTGGTTAGTGCTTGGATGGGAGACCAGAAAACCAGACAGTCAGGTGCCACAGTGGGCGCTAGTAGCAAAAACTGTTGTTGTGTCCTTGGACAAGGTACTTTCTTCACTGGAGTAAATGAATTAGGGATGCAAATTATCGATTAATTCATTAATCTATAGTTGATTGACTTTATCGATCGACTTACGATTAATTGATAAGCGGCGTTTTTCACCTGAATTTTAGTGTTTCAATAGGGTCTTTAAGAATATAAGCTCCAGAATCAACATAAAAATAAACTCAAGGATCGGAGTGACAATAGGAAGGAGGACAGACCTAGCCAATCAGTGCACAAAGAACGCTGGGTGGAAAATCTTTCCAACCGGGTACTTACTCAGACAGAGAAAGAAGTACTGTGCAAAGGACTGAATTTCTCTGTGACTCCTAACCACATCCCCACGGTGGACTACATCACGGCAGCTGAAACCGCCATTAGAAACAACAAGCTCACAGAGACATAAGCTGGAGACCTTAGACTGAAATTAACAGCTGCACTGAGCAATGCTAAACTTCCACCCTCAAACGTAACACCAGAGGAAAGGAAGACCATCATTGCTCTAGAGAGGGACCAGAGCATCAACATCCTGCCTGCGGACAAAGGGAGATGCACGGTGATCTTGGACTCAGCTGATTATGAAGCTAAGGTGAACAGCCTACTCAGTGACACGACAACATACGAAGCACTGAAACGGGACCCCACCAATGGGTACAAAAAGAAGATCATTGATTGCTTACAGAAGTTGAGGAAAGAAGAAGTCATTGATCTACAACTGTATTACAGACTGTACCCTGGTGACGCGATCCCGTGCATCTATGGCCTCCCTAAGATTCACAAACAAGGAGTACCACTCAGACCCATTGTGTGTAGTGTTGACTCCATCACATATAATTTGGCCAAACACCTAAAAACCATCTTGGCTCCATTGGTGGGTAACACGGAGCACCACATTGAGAACACAGCCGAATTTGTAAACAAAGTTAAGTTTCTCCAGTTTGGTCAGGATGAGACAATGGTTTTCTTTGATGTAACCTCTCTTTTCACTTGTATCCCCACAGCAGTAGCGGTCGAAGCAGCGAGAAGGAGTTTACTACAGGATTCTAAGCTAGAAGAGAGAACCAAACTTTCACCTGACCAAATCTGCCAACTGCTGGAAATTTGTCTGAATACCACCTATTTCCAGTTCAGAGGGAACTTCTACAGGCAAATTCATGGCTGTGCGATGGGCTCACCGGTCTCCCCTATCATGGCTAATTTATACATGGAACAATTTGAACAGAGTGCCTTAGCTTCATATCCAGGCACTCCGCCCACACACTGGTTTCGGTATGTTGATGATAATTTTTCTAAAATCAAAATTCAAGAATTGGAACCTTTTACTGCACATATCAATTCTGTAGATCCGAACATCAAATTCACCCGTGAAGATGCCAAGGATAACACATTGGCATTCTTAGATTGTGCAGTAACGATAGGAGGAGACCGGGGACTCCAAGTAGAAGTCTTCAGGAAGCCCACACACACAGACCAATACCTGCTTTTTGATTCACACCACCCACTGCAGCACAAACTGGGTGTTATTCGGACATTACAACACAGGGCCCAAGTGGTTCCCACAAGCACAGAGGGTAAGGAGAAAGAAGAACAACATGTGCAGGAAGCCCTCTCTGTTTGTGGTTATCCTAAATGGGCTGTCAACAAAACCAAAAGAGACAAGGACAAGAAACAAGACAACAGAGAGTCCGAACCCAGGAGGAAAGGGGTAGCGATTCCGTACCTGGCTGGTGTTTCGTAAAAACTACAGAGGATTTTCAGACAATATGAAATTCCAGTTTATTTCAAACCCACAAACACTTTAAGACAAAACTCGTCCACCCAAAGGACAAAACACTGAGCCACAAACAAAGCAACGTGGTCTACTCCATTCAGTGTAGTGAAGACTGCAGTGAGCGCTATATTGGAGAAACCAAGCAGCCACTTCACAAGAGGATGTACCAACACAGACGGGCGTGCCAGAGTGGACCGTCATCTGCCGTACATCTTCACCTAGAAGCCGCGGGCCATTCATTTGAGGACAGTGAGGTTCAGATCTTAGCCAGGGAAAAGAACTGGTTTGAGAGGGGGGTTAAAGAGGCTATTTTTGTCAAAAAAGAGAATCCGTCGTTAAACAGAAATGGGGGAGTTAGACACAACTTGTCTCCCATCTATAATTCGATTCTCAAACCAAGTCAAAAACAGACAAAGAAACATTAGGACAGACAAGCCATTGCAGAGGGGTGGAGAGGGTCGTTTGTCTTGAATAGGGAGACGAAAATGGACGCCAGAGAAATTTGAAATACAAAGAGACAGATTAGTTGATAGTTTCAGAGCTATTTCAGTGTAGTGAGCGCCGCCTAGGGCTTATAGATATGCTAATACTAGACGCCAGAGGAATTTGTAAAACAAAAGAGACAGAGTAGCTGGGATAGTTTCAGAGCTTTTTTCAGTGTAGGTAGCTCCTCCCTGCAGCTAGATATAAACAGGGTCTAACCAGCATGAGAACCAGAACTGACGAAGCCTCTCTGATGAGTGGCGAAACGTTTTCAACCAAACAACTTTGTCCAGTTGACAAATTGAATTTCTCCTTTTATCAATATAAGCTATAGTATACATAACACTGAGTCAAAAATATATCATAGTATTATTATATTGTATATTCCTCAATGAATTATTCCTTAGTAAAAAGCAGACAAATGTGTTGATGCTGAATAACAAAATACATTCTTTATTGAAAATAAATTGAGGACGTTTTTTGTAAAAACGAAACTTGCGCTTTTATTGTGGAGCCGGATGTGTGCGCAGTGCGTGGTACATGCGGCTTGACGCGGAGCTCCGTGATATGAAATGATAAAAAAATGAATTGATCGGGGAAAACATTTCACTCACACACACGCACTGTCGCACACACACGCACACACACCGAGAACCAGAGCATGTGCCCTTTACGTGGAGCCTGCTACGTGGCCCAGAGCGGAGGCCGCGCGTGTTCATGCAGAGAGCGGGACGCGGAGCAGACCAAGCGGCAAAAATTGGGTGGGCAGGAAAACATTTTGCACTGCTTCTAGATCCGGCCGCGGATGTAACGCTATCTCGTATTCACATTCCAGAGTAGCGCCCTCTCCCTTAGCGATTAGTTACAATTAATGCATTTTAATCGGCCAACGTCTTGATCAACAATTAATTGTAAGTCGATTAATTGTTGACCCCTAAAATGAATAATGCTCTGTAAAGCGCTTTGGATGTCATGAAAGGCGCTTTATAAATGTAATGTTTAATTATTTAATTAGTTATATATTTTATTCTGAATGATACAAGAATACAAGAGATGTCTTCCACATTTAAGAAACAAACACGTGACACAAATGAGCAGCCGTGGTTGGATCATCTCAAGGACAGATTTTTTTCACGCTCTATGGTCTGATTCCTCTTCTGGATTTGAACAGAATGTACAAGAGACTGGCAATAACATTTATCTTTATTTATACAGGGAGAGCACAGTGACAATACCAGACTCATTTTCGTACTGCTAAGACAACGCTAACAAAACAAATAACTGCTTAGTTTAATTTAAAACATTAAGAACAAGTGCAGGTGTGACTGTAAACCCAGACTAAACACAGGCACACGTGTATCCTATTCCATTTTTGGGAAGAAAAATAACTTTGAATGTAACTTACTGTACTTAATGTATTATACTCTTACTAGCAGTTGTTACTTTAGTAAAAGTTCACATACAAAGGTAAAAGGTATCACATGAAAGGATTTTATATATTTAGGTAAAAGTCTTAAAGTACCTGTTTGAAAATGTACTTTAAGAGTAAAAAGAAAAGGTATTTTGCACAGATTTTTAGAACAATTAAAGGATGAAATGCTTACCTGGCCAGCCAAATGATATCTCTCTGTATTTCCTATACAGCGCGATACCATTTGGACACCCTCGCCCCACTCTCGCTCCTCCGGTTAAAAACGGACTCCGCGATTCTGATTCGTTCAAAGATGGTGACGTCAGTGCACCCGCCTTTGCCCGCAAAGTCACTCTTAAGCAGCGGAAGTTCCTCCTCAGTTTTGAATCAAGATGGCGCAATCTCTGATTGGTTCACTTAGCTGTCTGTCTAAGCGCAACAGCAGTGCATTCTGTGGATCAAGCGTTACCAGACTTATCCGCTGGTACAGCGATGAGTCATGGATTCTTCCAGGCAAATGAAATGCACATTTTTAAACAAATGTAGCTGATTTTAAGTGATTCTGTTGATTTCCTCATTTCAGCAGGTCTCAGACAATAAAGAAAATGACTTTTTACTTTTCAGTCTAGATCTAAAATGTAGTGGGGTAGAAAGTACAGATACATGCTTTCAAAAGTAATGAAGTAAAAGTAAAAAGGATCCACTGTAAAATGTACTTAAAGGTGCTTTTTGTAACTTCTGTCAAATGCTTTGTCTGGAATGTTACACAGTATGGCATTAAACCTTTCCATCTAAATGGAGACCAAACCAGACAAGTTACAGGTCAGTTACAGGTCGACCCCACTCACAGTCAGAATGCCTGTTTTTCTAGGTATTTTTGTGCTTTAAAACCACTTGTAATTGAATCAATGTAAGGTAGAGCTGTTTAATGTCACACTGGAACATTTCAGGCAGAGCAATGACATTTATTATTTATTTATTTATTGACCT
Organism: Paratrypauchen microcephalus; assembly: GCA_036785185.1. Classification (NCBI taxonomy): domain Eukaryota; kingdom Metazoa; phylum Chordata; class Actinopteri; order Gobiiformes; family Gobiidae; genus Paratrypauchen; species Paratrypauchen microcephalus. Next base: position 3,481,847 of record JAVJIX010000086.1, on the reverse strand, counting down.
TTATTTAACCAGGAAATGTCCTATTGAGATTAAGAACCTCTTTTTCAAGGGAGTTCTGGCCAAGAGGCAGCAGCAAACACAAAACACAGTTACATATTTACACAGATAAGACATAAAAGTTTAAAAACATTATCAAAAAACAAATGCAGATTGTGGAATTGGTCTCAAAAGCTCTGTTTGGATTTAAAAGTGCTGAATGAAATTAAATCAGTTAGTTTCCAGTCTTTCTGTAGCATATTCCATGCAAAAGGTGCAGAGTAAACAAATGCCTTTTTGCCCAGTTCTGTACGAGCGTAAGGAACAAAAAGCAACAAATAGTCTTGTGAACGAAGAGAATACGATTCAGCATTTCTCAGAGCAATTAGGGTGCAAATGTACGAAGGCAGTAGTCCCAATATTGCCTTATAAATGAAAGTGTACCAGTGACTAGTCCTTCAAGTGGCCAGAGCAGGCCATCCCACTCGAGAGTATAAGTCACAGTGGTGAGTGGACATCTTACAGTTTGTAATGAACCTCAAAGAAGCATGATAAACAGTATCAATCATTCGAAGACATTGAGCAGCAGCATTCATGTACAAAAGATCTCCATAATCCAACACAGATAAAAATGTTGCATTGACAAGACGCTTTTTTACATTAAAAGAAAAACACAGTTTATTTTGAAAATAAAATCCCAATTTTAGTCTCAGCTTCTTCACAAGATTATCTGTATGTGGCTTGAAAGTGAGTTTGTCATCAATTAAGACACCGAGGTATTTGTACATATGAACCACCTCTATTTCACTGCCCTCAAGAGTGGACACTGTGGGAATCATTTGAGGCAACTTTTAAATTAGAAAACAACATAAGTTTTGTCTTATCAGCATTGAGAACAATATCCATGGAAACAAGCAGGTGACAGGCCCTCCACCAGAAAAGTTACACAATGCACCTTTAAGTAAAGTACAGATACCTAAAATTTCCACTACTGCTTACTAGTGACAGTATTTTAAGAATTGTAGTTTTAAAAATTTTAGTTTCACTATTTTTAGATTTAATGACCTTTACGTTCTCTTTCTCAGGTGTATGACGATGGGAGGTCTGTGTTCCTGGTCACAGAGCTGATGAAGGGAGGAGAGCTTTTGGACAAAATCCTGAGACAGAAGTTTTTCTCTGAGCGTGAAGCCAGTGCAGTTTTGTACACCATCACCAGGACAGTGGAGTACCTGCACGTCCAGGGGGTAAGGCCAACAACACACCCACACCTGCTCCTCATACAAAAACACAACAATTTCAAGGTCAAAATACAGATACAAAGGCCTCATCCAGCCTCGCTCCGATCAGCTGACACGAAGCTCTTCACTCTCACGGTTAAAGCAAAGCATCCTCACCGTCTGGAACTCTCCCTCCTTCACATCAGAAACTCAGACTCAATAACACCTTCAAAAATCAAACCCCACCTTTTCTCACAGCTTGAATTATCTTTTAGGCATTCTTAAGACCGGGTTTGTGTTTAGTCTTTAGTTTACCTTAGATTTAGGTAGTTTTCAATTTATTTGCTTTTGAAACTGGTTTAGTCCTGGTTCAGACCTGGTTCAGGTCTGGTTAAGACATGCTTCGGTTTCAGATTTTCTTTATACTGGTCTTCATGTGGTTAAGCCCTGTTTAGTCCCTATTTGGACCTGGTTTAGTTCTGGTTCAGACCTGGTTAAGACTTGGTTAGACTGGGTATCCTTATATTTACTTCTTTATACTGGTCTACATGTTATTAATCCCTGTTTAGTCCCTATTTGGACCTGGTTTAGTTCTGGCTCAGACCTTGTTAAGACCTAGTTTCATCTTTAATTATGAGGTTTGGACCTGATTAAGTCATGATCTGAACCTTCTTAGTCTTGCTTTAGACCAGATATGTAAAAAACACAATCTGTAAAAAAATCATTCTTTAAAAATTATTCTTGTACAACTTTGTATTTCTATAGTAGGATTGCCAAAAGTATCAAAAATCAGAACCTAATCGATACTAAAACTGGTATCGAAACTAGATACTCATTTGAGCAGGTATCAATACTACAAAAGTCATATTCACACGACACAAATGAACCTTTCCTGAAGCTTTAGAATGATCTTGAGCTGCATCAGAACAAGTATTAGAGCAAATAGACGAATGTACGCCTATGGACCACTGTGGAACGTACTAAGAATTACACAAATATAAGACCACATGGGAATAGAATAGAAAGTACTACGATTTAATGTTGAAAAATCGACATTCATCTGTCCAAAAAAATCTGTATTGAGTATCAAGTGCATTCCTGAGTATCAAAATTGAGAACTTTTAACGTCATGACAACACAATTCTATGTTAGCACTTAGTTTTCATAAAGTCCTTTGTCCTTGTGTAGGTGGTGCACAGAGACCTGAAGCCCAGTAACATCCTGTACGTGGACGAGAGCGGGAACGCCGAGTCCATCCGCATCTGTGACTTCGGATTCGCCAAACAGCTCCGTGCCGAGAACGGGCTGCTCATGACGCCGTGTTACACCGCCAACTTCGTCGCTCCAGAGGTGACAAACAACACTAACAAACTCATGGGTTCCACTGTCCTGTTTGTAGGTGCCATTTTGAGAAGTTTTGTTTTGAAGTGTTGAATTTGTATGGCAAAACTGAAACTTATGGATGGGTTGTTTTAATTCTCTAGACTTTTACGATGTCATCGTTTCAGATGGAGAGCAGGAGCCTATATGATGATGGACATTTCTTTTAAATATTTACTTATGTGGACACAAACATGAACAGTCTGTGTGGTTTTGTTGCAGGTCTTAAAGAAACAGGGCTATGACGCTGCCTGTGACATCTGGAGTCTGGGAGTGCTCCTCTACACCATGCTCACAGGGTCAGTAAACAGCACACTTTAAATTATCTGTTAATTACACTGGTCTACACGCAAAATGCTTCCGGAACAGAAGTAGTGACATTTTTCTTGGTTTAAGTCACTAATAAAGAAAAAGTAAGTCAGAAGTGCTGATTGGCTATAGTTTTCAAGATATAGTATTGGATCAGAAGGTACAGTGTGTCTACAAGCAACCAGTTCTATCTGAAAGCCTGTCTGCACATTCACATACATTCATTTTAATATGTCTACAGTTTTAACATAAAATATTTTTTGATTTCACATAAGAGAGATGCCTCGAAATTTTGTGCACCTGATGTCTTAAGATATTTCTTGATGGACAAAGAAGTGCAAGTTGAATATTTTCAATATATACATTTATTATTTTTAAGCAAAAATGCCTAAATCTATTGTATAAACACATGCGACTTTGATGTAAAACAATATCATTAAATATCTTGAATACATTAGCTAAACAGCACAGTTATCAATTGATTTTCAGTTCATCTTATCAATATAAATGAGATTTAGCCACTTACTAGGAACTTTGTAGACCAGTGTTATTAGGGTTGTCAAAAGTATATAAAATCAAATACTAATTGATACTAAAACAAATACGTAGGGATGGTACAAGATCAATGAGAAAAATGATCTTGTGAGATTTTTTTTGTATCAATCAATCAATCAAACATTTATAAGACGCTTTTCATACAAAATTGTAGCACAAAGCGCCTGTATTTGTATTTACTTGTATTTACATTTAGATTGGAGAAAAACGTTACATCTCTTACAGCTCCAAAAAGCAGAACTAGAATGGAAACAAAATTATGAAAAGAAATAAATAACAAAATTGTGGGGCCAAAATTGGAAAGTGAACTGTGAAATGTAGGAATTATGTTAAAAATCTTAAAATCTTATTATTATTATGTTAAAATCTCATCTTGCCTCATTCTGGTGGACCTAATCTCATCTTGCCTCGTAGAAATTTTCCCTCATCCCTTACTAATAAGTTGCAAAAGGAGAAATTCAATTTGTGAACTGGACAAACTTTATTTGGTCGAAAACGTTTGCAGCTCATCCAAGCTACTTCTTCAGTTCTTCCAGGGCACTGTATTTTTGAGGTTGAGTATCTTGGTCCATTCTCTCTCGATCTTTACTATCCTGTCCTTTGAATTTGCTCCATGTCCATCTTCAGCTATAAAGACTTAGACAAACTTTATTGATCCACAAGGAAACTCCTTGGACACGGTAGCTCATATGGCACAATATATTATAATAACAAGAGAAAAACTGCAAAATTCTAAATAAGTAGCAAAAATAGCAAGAGACTAGTGCCCAATCAAGTGTTTTATTTGTGTTTTTAGCTTCACTCCTTTTGCCAACGGCCCCGAGGACACACCGGAGGACATTCTGGCTCGAATCGGCAGCGGGAAGTTTTCTCTGAGCGGAGGTTACTGGACCTCGGTGTCTGCAGAGGCCAAGGTACACAACCCCATCTGGTGGTGAAAAATGATAATTGCACCCAGTCTTTTGAGCGATTTGCAGATTAGAGATCGCAGTGAAATGGGAACGCTCAGAAAAAGAAGACAGCTTTAGTTACCTCTAATAGATAGTATAGAACTTCAAAATGAAATATAAATTACAATTGTGATTTAGACTCTTTATTGTTTTTAAGATAACTCTTTTTTTTGTCTCCCATGTGAGACAGTAGTCTTGGGACAGGAGGTCACATATGTTAAAGTAGATCTATTGTGTAAAATCGACTTTTCAGAGTGTTTAACCATGTTATTTCCCCTCACCATTTACCCTTTATAAGTTGTATGTGGAGTGATTCAGGCATGTTTGAGCAATCTTTAATCGCTTTTTTTTCAAGACGCCATATTGCAACCCCACGTTCACTGCCACCAGCACATGTCTACTACTCTGCACTTACTTTGTTCTCAAATTTTATTTTCTTAATTGGTGATACACATCGGATTCAGCAGCGTCGCTTAGTCATTTTGGTGCAAATGAAAAACAGTTGTGTAACATTGACTGTTGTGGCGTTGATGTGCTCTCATTGGGTACCACAGTTTTTTAACGCGGAAGTCAGTGAACTAGTTTCTTTTAAGTCGTTTGTCGGGTGTAGATTTAAATAATTTAGTCGACGAAAGCAGAACCTAAGATCATATACTCCACATCCACCACAAAAATATAAATAAGTTATCTTTAAATTGTGATGTCGAATCTTTGCTATATGAATGTTCTCTCTCTTCCGTGTTTGTTCAGGAACTGGTGTCTAAGATGCTGCACGTGGACCCTCACCAGCGCCTGACGGCAGGACAGGTGCTCAGGCACCCCTGGATCACTCACCGCGATCACCTGCCCAAATACACCCTGAACAGACAGGACGCCCCCCACCTTGTCAAGGTAAGGGCCAGAGCAGCCAGGGAGCAGCAACTTCAAGGACAGGACCACACTGTGCTGAAATTATGGATTTTTTAGGTCAATAATATGTCCTCTTTTATTTTTCTATAAGTAGTTTACCCAGTTTTATTTTGATTGAGTCGTGTAAGTTTGAGTGCTCTTAAAACTTTTGTTTTCACTTACCTCCTGCTCTTACTTGCAATCATAAAAAACTCAAACAAATGCATGGTTCAAACATTTTGAAAATGTCTCATAACCATTTTGCGCCATTTTGCTCACTTTAAACAACAAGCTTTTACTGAACAAGGACTGGCTGTAGACCTTCATTCGAAAGCCTTCCCTCTTATTTCATAATAACATAAGAGTAATTTGACCTTTTCTCCTGCAGGGGGCGATGGCAGCGACATACTCTGCTCTGAACAGGAACGTGCCCCCCGTCCTGGAGCCTGTGGGGTGTTCGACTCTGGCCCAAAGACGAGGAATCAAAAAAATTACCTCCACTGCCCTGTGAAACTCTGCCCGCCACTCCAACACAGCCTCTGATTGGCTCTTCTCAACACTGATGCCCCAACACAGCCTCTGATTGGCTCTTCTCAACACTGATACCCCAACACAGCCTCTGATTGGCTCTTCTCAACACTGATGCCCCAACACAGCCTCTGATTGGCTTTCCCCAAAGGTCAAGCCCCACCCACTACCACAACACAGCCTCTGATTGGCTTTCCCCAACACTGAATTTTTAACACTGCCTCTGATTGGCTCCCCACTTACTGAAGCCATGGTCTCTATCCCAACACAGCCTCTGATTGGCTCTCTTAATCACTGAAGCCCCACCCTCTCCCCTTCTGCTTTATCTGATTGGTTTTCCTCTACTCAAAACCATGCCCACTATTCTTCCATGGCCTTTGATTGGCTCTGCGCACTGAAATCCCGCCCTCTCTACCCCTCCACAGCCTGTGATTGGCTCTCTTATTGACTCTACTCTGCCTATTCCCTCTCTACCTCCTCTTATTGGTCGTCATCGACACTTAACCCCGCCCCCTCTCTCATCCCGCTCCTCTGATTGGCCCTCTCCGTGCAAGACAATCAGAAAGTACATATTTATTCTTAAGGAGAGAAATTGTATGCATTCAAAGACTATACAAAGACTATTATTATCGTTATGGGATTACTATTGTACTGTGGTCAATCTGCTGTAGTAGATCTGCATTTACTCAACCGCAAGTCGCCTCCGATACGAAAAAAGGTGAGCCAAAACGTTAGTTACGTATTAGCTGCAAGTGAACAACGGAAACCCAAGGCTAAAGCTACACTAGCCCCTTTTCGTCAGCCTATTTTGGGATATTTTTGGTAAATGAGTTGGAATTTTTTTTGTCTGTAATCTGATTATTTTCGAACAGGAGCAGGCCAAAACAGAAAATGCAAAAATTCTTCTTTTGCTTTGGACCATACCTGGACAACTGAGAGATTCCACAGACATCTTATCATTTAAAGCTTCACAAAGTCACTGTTTTATTTGTATGTGTGGATGTTTTGGCAAATTACATCTTTAAATCCTGTTTCTATGAGAATTTCAGTCAATTTCCATAGCAATTACCTAACAAAATATCCAAACAAAATCTAAAGTCCTCAAAATGGCACCTATATCGGAAAGTTGAAACCTATGAGTCCTTGAACAATAGCACCACATTTTAATTTTAATCTATTTGTCTCCATTTTCTATAAAGTATTGATTACATCCTGCTGATCATGTTAAACCTGATCTTTTCTGATGGGATTCTTTTCTATTAGTAACTAGACTCTTCAACTGCATATAAATATAACAAAAATCAGCATATTAACAATTGTAATACTCATTCATGTTTACTGAGAATTCATTAAACTTTGTGCTATAAAAATGACCAAAAATATCCCTGTAGGAAAAGGAGGTTCAAAAGGGGCTAAGGCTGAAACGAGTGTTAAAGCCAGGAAGCCAAATCTGTAATGAAAAGTCAACTGCGTCCATTAAAGTCTAGATAGCGCCTCTCACAACAGTCAAAACCGTAGAAAAATAAGAGAAATGTGGGCTTGTTTATATCTGTAACTCTTCACATTATCTAACCAACTTTGGGTATATTTTAAGTCTTTCCGTATTACAAAATTCAAACACGACCTTATCTAATAACGTTGACCTACTTCTCGTATCTATGCACAGATAACACAAGAAGCACAAGCCTAAAATTTCCAGTGAAATTTTGAAAGTTTGAAAAAAAACAACAACGTTCTAATGTAATCATGCAACACAGCTTTTCCAAGAGATCAGTTTGAATTTTAAGATGCTAATTTAAATATTTCATATATTTTTTTGTATATCTTTTTAGCAGTGGTTTAAACATCAGGTTTCTGTGTAGGACTAGTAATAGGAGAAGTTAGGTTACTGGTTTTGCATCAGTGTCTCCAAATATAATATAAAACATATATTTAAAGTCATAGTACTTGATTTTTACAGTCTTAAAAACATGTAAAACAGAACTAGTTCATTTTAAATGGTTTGCAGCGGTCTTAAAGGGATATGCCACCCCCAGGGCAAATTTGGGCATCTCCCCACAGTCCAGAGACTAAAATAAGTGGTGGAAAGCGTTTTCCTGCTCACCCAGCCATTGTCCGAGTCTGTCGCCACTGACCACCGCGGTATCTGCAGCTCCTCCGCCTTAGACTGGAGTCTAACGTCGCCAGAGAAAGATTTCGGCCAAAAGGAATTAATTTGCTCGATGCGTTTCCCAATTACTTTATGTGTAGTGCGCATTCATATCGAGTGCAAATAAATGTGCAAATCAACACGGAGAGCTTGCCTTGGTCATTTTGGGTGGGAACTATTTTCCAGTGCGGAAGAATACAGTCGAATCACGCACCACGTTGTGCAACAGGGGAACTCCCTTCCCGGTGCGTAACTGGGATTCCCCTGGCAGCGTGCTGCGTGATTCGACTGTATTCTTCCGCACTGGAAAATAGTTCCCACCCAAAATGACCAAGGCAAGCTCTCCGTGTTGATTTGCACATTTATTTGCACTCGATATGAATGCGCACTACACATAAAGTAATTGGGAAACGCATCGAGCAAATTAATTCCTTTTGGCCGAAATCTTTCTCTGGCGACGTTAGACTCCAGACGTTAGACTAAGGCGGAGGAGCTGCAGATACCGCGGCGGTCAGTGGCGACAGACTCGGACAATGGCTGGGTGAGCAGGAAAACGCTTTCCACCACTTATTTTAGTCTCTGGACTGTGGGGAGATGCCCAAATTTGACCTGGGGGTGGCATATCCCTTTAAGTTATTTCTTACTTAACTTGCGCATTCCAAACATCCTAATTATTCACTGTGATGAGTTTATAAGCATTTTTCACAGGTTTCAGAGACCAGAGCTGATTGTAAAGCTAACAACAACCGCCATGCTAACTCGCACTTCCTGATTAACGGACAGTAAATGGGTTATGCAATAGAAGGCACACAGCAGATTTATTTTTACCTCAAAATCTGGTTATACAATAATCTAGGACAAGATCAATTTTACTGAAATTCATGGGGGAAAAATGGATACAGGCCCTTTAAAGCTATTTGATTAAACCAGAAATTTTGGGGTTATATTAAAGACTTATTTATATTTATATCTATATCGTACATACCCACATTTCCTCTTATTGTTTTCTTCTATTGAGGGTTAAATAGTTGAATTGTCTTTCCATGTTTTGTTCTGACAATGAAGCTTCCCGTCTATAAACAAAACTGTAAATAATTTCAGGATTTTCTCAGGTTTTTACGATGCAGCCGAGTCCGAACCGTGACTGAAAACAAAAGCACAGCGTCACGTGACCGGGAAGTGGGGTCACTCTGGGTCGTTAAAGTCTTCTCCTACTGTACGCAAAGTGTGTTTAATGCAGCCCTTTAAAAAGCAACAAAACATTCCTTTTAATTTCACAACATTTTGAGAAAACTTAAGATTATATGATGGAAATGTATGGGGTTTTTTTGTTTTGTTTTTTTACAATAGCAACCCTTGTGCCTACATTTCCCACAATGCATCTGGGCTTCACTATGAGGCGCAGACATGTACAAGAAAATTCTGTCTTTAATTTTTTTTCTTTTTTTTCTTTTTATCTAAATTTAAAGACAATCAACAAATTTGTATTCAAAAAAAAAATTGTCCTGCTTCTGTCTGTATGAATATTGTTATATTACTAGCCTGGTCAGCCAAACTCATTCACTTCAATTAAAACAAGTCGTCAATCACTTAATGTTCTAACCGATTGTAAGTAATTATGCGAAAATGGGTAAGATTTCTGCAAAGTTTCTTGGATCTGATTGGATGTGCGGTTTGGAATTTGAACGTTTGGACACATCTTCTCATTTAATTCATTTTTACCACAACAAAATAATTGACTCTCAAAGTATCATTGTGAAAGGACAACTCCGACAACTAATCCAAAACTGGACCAGGTTTAAAGGGATAGTTCTTTTTTTGTGTGTGAATCTGTATGGCATCCCCTTCAGCAGTGTCGTGGATCAACACTGACTTACCCCTGACAGTGTCTTGTGAGCCGAGTTCTGCCCCGGTTCTGGAGCTGATGAAAGTAGGTCTGGCAAGTTAGCGGGGACAATTAATAAAGCTTGTTTTTCTTCTCAAAACAATATTGGTCCAAAAAGTGATATATTCGCGTCAGAAAACAGTTGCCCACGAAAAAGTCAGAAGTCATAATCGCTTGGTGCTATTTACTCTCGAGTCGTATCACTGCGCGCCTGTTATTATTAGCCTGTTCATTTGTAAGTGGCGATGTTTACAAGTGAACAGGCTAATAATTATAATAGGCGCGCAGTGATAGGACTCGAGAGAAAATAGCACCAAGCGATTTAGACTGTTTTGTGACGCAAATATATCCCTTTTTGGACAAATATTGTTTTGAGAATAAAAACAAGCTTTATTAACTGTCCTGGCTAACTTGCCGGACCTACTTTCTTCAGCTCCAGAACCGGGGCAGAACTCGGCTCAAAGGACACTGTCAGGCGTAAGTCAGTGTTAATGCACGACACTGCTGAAGGGGACGCCATACAGATTCACATAAAAAAAATAAAAACTAACTATCCCTTTAAATCTATAAGTAGAACTAAACCAGAACTTAACCAGGTTTACATTTATTCTAGTGTACAAAACATCTGGAATAAAACTAGACTAACAGAAACTAAGACAGGATTAAACCTGGCCTACACACAAATGTATTTTTCAAACTTCAACTTTCAATCTTTAAAGAAATTGAAATCAAACATATTACACTAAAATAAAAAAGTAGAAAATGTGTCCAGACTTTTGACTACAGAGCTTGGAACAGAACGCCAAAAAACGGCCGTTGCCATGGAAATCCGCCATGTTTGTGACTGTAGTGCAAAACTGTGATAGAGATATATTAGCTAAAACAATGTTAAAAAGTAAACAAAACAGCTGTGGAACAACGTGATAAACTGAAACCTCTGAATGAGCATTAAGGCTAGTGTTTAGCATCTTTAAATCTCCATTTGTTTAACTCTATCCCGAGCTCTATATGTCTTTCCAATATTGTGCTGTTCATTCTCTGTCAAAAATCTGCTGGGGAAAAAAAGCTCACTTTAATAGCAAAACTGTCTGATCAGGCTCTCTGTGTTTTACTGTTTAAATATATAAATAAAGGGAAATGATTTTATGTTTTAAATGGTTATATAATTCTGCCTCTAAATGTACAGCTCTGGGAACAGGATGTAAAAGGGTTTTTTTGTGTTATGATAAAAAAATGTTTATGATAAAAATGGGAAAAGCTTTCTTCTTCTTTACCTCCTTGTTCTTTTAGCGTTTGTCCTGCTGCTACCAGCCGCCATTTTGTATTCACAGCGACGGCCGGACTTTATAGTAAAATAATAAAATTGATTATCAGACAAAAGATGTTATTTGTGTTTTTTTTTTCCTCTCCAGAAAACCATGTACCTTCATTATTCATTCACTCTCTGACCACCACCAATGAATAACACAAGGCAGGTGAGGTGTCATGCCCAAGGGAACAATGGCTTAACCATAATCAAATCAATACAATTCAGCAAACTTTTGTTTATAACTGGAGTCACTGTTTCCCCATAACTCTGAAGGAAAAGCTGACATATCAATAGTTATCCTCAGTTAAAGGTCCTATATTACACGAAATTGACTCCTTGATATTCAGCTCTGGAAAAAAAAAAAAGGGACCACTGCAAAATTATCAGTTTTTCTGATTTTACTACTTATAGATATGTGTTTGGGCAAAAGGACCATTTTTGTTTGAGTCTATAAACTACTGACAACATTTCCTCCATGTTTCAAATAAAAATATCATTTAGAGCATTTAATTGCAGAAAATGACAAATGGTCAAAATAACAAGAAAGATACATGTTTTCAGACCTCAAACAATGCAAAGAAACAAGATCAAATTCATTTTAAAACAACATAATACTAATGTTTACACTTAAGAAGAGTTCAGAAATCAATATTTGGTGCAATAACCCTTATTTTTAATCACAGCTTTCATGCGTCTTGGCATGCTCTCCACAAGTCTTTCACATTGTTCTTGGGTGACTTTATTCCACTCCTGGTGCAAGAACTGAAGTAGCTCAGCTTTGTGTTTGTGTTGGAATTCAACAGACGCTGGAATGGAATGGCTGTAATACATGTAGAGATGCTGATTTCAGAGCTGTATAAAGTTAAAAACAGCCAGTTCCTTCTACATTCTGCCCTCGGGGAGAAGGTACCGGAGTCTCCGGGCCCACTCCACCAGACTGTCGGGAAGCTGAACTCTCACCTTACCCACCTTAAACTGCTGCTAAGGACTGCACTGTTGCACATTTACTACTGGAATTTTACTACTGTTATTGCACTGGAATTACTACTGTTGCGCATTTATTTTTATCTTTACGTTCACTGCACATTCTATTGCACATTACCATTTCACTGCTGTATCTTCCATTGCACATTTTTGATGCACACTGCACATTTTTGGACATCTGTAAATAGGTATTTATTCTGTTGCACTGCTTCAGATTTTAGATTTTTGTCTTAGATAGTTTTTGTTTTGTTTCGTCTTTATATTGTATTTTGTACACTGTCTTTGATTTTTTATTTTGATTTCCTTTATTCATCCCCGTAGGGAAATTATTTCTCCGGGTGAAAGTCAAGTGACTTACCAGTTGAGCTAGCCAGGCGGTCTTTTTTCACTACTTGGCCAGAGAGAAACAAAATTTCGATTCACTGTACGTTGAACACATATGGCAGAATTGACAATAAAGCTGACTTTGATCTTTGATCTTTGATCTTTGAGATTCTGTAAAATTTCAATGATCAAAGATCAAAAACAACACTTTGAGGCATAGAAACTTTGACGTAAAATATCAAAAGTCAAGTTCATTGTTATTGATCTTTGATCTTTGAAATTTTTACTGTCAAATATCCAAAGATCAAAAACACTTTGAGGCATAGAACTTGACTACCAAAAGTCAAGTTCTTTGTTATTGATCGTTGAGCTTTGAAATTTTGTGTCAAAGATCAAAGATCAAAGTCAGCTTTATGCCTATGCCTCAGTGTTGTTATAATACAGTGTTATCCATTCATGTGTGCTTATTGAATGAATCCTGCTCAGCGTGTCTGTCACATTGTTTTCAATAAAGCGCAGAGGTTTTGAACGCTCTGTCTTGCACATGCGCAGACCGGTGGATTTGTTGAGCCGTGACTGCGCTACCCGGAGTGAAACATCCGCAATTTATCCGTCTGTAAACACTAAATTGTTCACCGTTAGTCTTTTCTGTCGAGGGGGATTTACAGCGACCAAGGCGTGAAAGAGAATGCCCAAAAATAAAGGTAAGTGACGGCTGAATTAGCGGCTTCATTTCCATTTTATTTGTGATGTGCGTTTATCCGTCCCGCCGCTCTGTGAAAACGTGACACCGCACGGCTAATGCTAGTTAGCACCGTGACCCAGAAATCACATTAAAACAGAAAGACGCCACTGAAATCTCTTAATTTTAGTGGGGATTATGTTGTTTTGACACAAGCCTCTTTTCTGTTGGCGCCATCTTTCCTTGTTACCGCGGCGTAGTTAATCGTAAACATTCTACGAAGCTAACATGCTAAAGGCTAGTTAAACCGCACCCGATGGGCCGTAACATCTGGATTAATGTTGTCAATTTATCCGAATTCAGTTGCTGTCATGGATCAAATCGAACTAAAACGCGTCGCTGTGTGATAAAAATCGATTATTTAGCCACATGCGTCTGTTGAAATGTTCGTAGCCAATTGATGTAACAATGGGGGTGTACAGTGGATGGTTTGGGGATTGTTTTACACTCGAATCCCATTTAAAGATGAGAAATAAAGGCACATTTCTACACATATTTAGTTGTGATTTGTGGTGTTTGTTTACAGGTAAAGGAGGAAAGAATCGGCGACGTGGAAAGAACGAGAATGAGTCTGAGAAGAGAGAGCTCGTGTTCAAAGAGGACGGACAGGGTGAGAGGCACAAAATACGCTTTATTTATAACATATAAATGATTAAGCCCTTTATTGCCTAAATTTCACCTCTATAGTCTTAAAACAACCTGGGCTGTACATTGGACTAAGGGAATTACACTTTATTCTATTGATAAACCAGTTTGTTTTCCATTATATCAAAATAAAAGTAAAAAAAAAACAATGATACTGACTGAAACTTAACTTAATTTAACCTTAAAATATCCCAGTGTACTATAGAAATAACAGTTTGACTATTTGATTGGTCAGCTACTAAAATAATCAACCCTACTTTGTTTACTGTCCTAAACATAAAATCCAATAACTATTCTTGTAATACATGTATCGAGCTATATTTACTCCACAAATAGTACGTGTAAAAAATAACACAGTGAATAATTTTGTGCCGTTTTAGTCTGAGTGTAATGTATATTGACTAAGGATTCAAAGGCAACAAGAGTGGTATGTTTTGAACCCCTTTTTCCTATTTTTTGTCTCTTTTGTCATCTCTGGCATTGACTTCTCCTGATTATTCTTGTCTTTTCTGCATTGTGATTGTCTTATCTGGAGTTTGTTTCTTCCCTTTTTGAGAAACCTTGAGAAATTCAATTGTTTTAGCCTTTGACTGGGTGTTTCAATAATAATATCGTGAGAGAAAATATAGATTACTTACCCTGTCTCTTTAAGGTTGTGTGCTAAGATGGCGTGTTTCATAATAGTTGACAGGTATTCAGGAAAATGTCTGAGGCAATTTAAGTTAAAGTTTTATTTATTTATTTCGAACATGTGTTGTTAACATATAATGCAGGTTAATTATGGAGGTGATGTCAACATTCCCTGGGGGTACCAACTGTAGGCACTGCTCTGTCTGAGGTTTTCTAAGACTTTAATCTGAGATTTATTTAACACAATCTGACCAGAAAGAACTGACTTTGCTGGAACTATAACAGTTGATAGGATTTGTGTGCTTAAACAAGTCTCTCACACATAAAATTGGTGTCAAGCAACAGTTTTTCACTTGGTCTCTTGCCATTTTTGGTGAAAATGAAATGCCTAAACAGGGCTTCCTTTGGATAGTTGTTTCAAACTACAGTGGGAATGTTTTGGTCCACTTTTAGATCTTGTTTAGCCCTAAATCAGACCTAGAATAGTCCTGTTATAGACCTGGTTTGGATCTGGTAGTTATCGGAAAGCCAAATCCTATAGGTGTAATGCCTGAAAACCTAGTATTGACTGTACAGTTTAGGACATTCTCAGATGAAATGTGGAATGTATAATAACTTTCAGTATGAATTGTATTTATTTTTATTTGACAGGAACAGTGCAGTCGTACAGTCACAAACAGAGCATGCAGCTTATGTGACACGTATAGAGTAGGGATGCAAATTATCGGTTAATTCATTAACTGATAGTTGATTGACCTTATCGGTCGATTAACGATTAACTGATAAGCGGCGTTTTTCACCTGAATTTTAGTGTTTCAATAGGGTCTTTAAGAATATAAGCTATAGTAACATAACACTGAGTCATAAATATATCATAGTATTATTATATTGTATATTCCTCAATTATTCCTTAGTAAAAAGCAGACAAATGTATTGATGCTGAATAACAAAATACAGTAATCCCTCGCTCTATCCAATTTTTTTTTTTATAGTGTAACATTTTTTTTATAGAGTAACATTGTGTTCTGTCCTGATTGGCTAAGAGACTAGACCAGGACTGAACGTGGACTGGACCAGGTCTGAACCAGGTCTGGACCTGGACTGGACCTGGACTGGACCGGGACTCGACCAGGTCTAGACCTGGACTAGACCAGGATTAAACCACTGGGGCGCGTGCTGGTTTCGCCGCGCCCCGTGCTCCGAGCCGCAGGCCAGCCGCGCGGGGCTCGGGGCTCGGGGCGCGGGGCTCGGGCCACGGGCCGCGGCGAAACCAGCAGCGGCACGCATTCCGGGTTAGATCTCGCGCTTACACCGGGGCTGCTGAGCAGTGCCGTTGGCGCCTGCGGTCGGCTGTGAGTCGATCTTGGCGCAGCGCGGTTGCCTTCTTTCATGACCACGCGGGTGCGCATGTCCGCGTGTCCGCGGTTAGCGGTTAATTACAATTAATGCATTTTGATCGACCAACGTCTTAATCGACAATTAACCGTTAATCGATTAATTGTTGACATCCCTAGTATAGAGTGTGTCGCTAGTGTTGATTCTTGACTCCTGTCCCTGTCCTGCTTTTCCTTTTTTTGAACTATTTATTGTAGGACTTAAACTGAGACAAAAAAGTTTGTCTAAGACACACTTTACAACAGTGCAATTTCACATTTCGGACACTCCCACATTCAAACACTCATTCACATACACACACAATACAATATTTACAAATGGGTACAACTTTAGTTTGTTTTAAACCGGAAGATCCTGGACTGACCCTAAATGTGAAAATCATACCAACCCCACTAATATTGTCACTGTGTTCTCCTTTTCTCAGAGTACGCTCAGGTGATCAAGATGTTGGGGAACGGGCGTCTGGAGGCGATGTGTTTCGACGGCACCAAACGACTTTGCCACATCAGAGGAAAACTCCGGAAAAAGGTTTGTCCAACATTTGCGTAATCCAGATTCAGGGTTCTCCCGTCAATGATCAGCTTGGGTTTTTATCCACAGTTGGGTTGTCAGAAGTATCAAAAATCAAATGCTAATCAATACTACAAACAAGTGTCAAAACTAGTTACTCATTTGAACAAGTATCGATATTAAAAAGTCACATTCACACGATGGAAATTAACCTTTCCAATCTTAAGTTCCCTTGGGAAATTTGATTAATATTTTGGGAAATTTACCTAGAATTGTCCACCCCTTTTTAAACTAAATCAGACCTAGAATAGTCCTGTTATAGACCTGGTTTAGATCTGGCAAGGCCATTTTTACCACAGAATTCTGACCTTAACATTGCAAAGCTGACTCTTGTGTGCTTTTAGCCATGTTATGATGCTGTTCGTTAAAAAAAAAAAAGGATTTGTGTGTGGTTTAGTTCACACCTGCTTAACGCTTCTCCAGACCTCAAAATGCTCTGTTCCATCTTGTGACATCATGAAGCTGTAGTTTTTCAAGTTAACAGCTACATTTTACCTTTTGTTCAGTAGAGATTGGACATTTCAGGGCTGAAATAATCCAAATGATTCTAGTGAAGGTGTATGGAGTTTAAAAACACAGTGGAGTTAGAACATATCATATATGGGCTCTTTTAAACTACAGGCAGTAGAAGTAGTAGTAGTAGTAGTAGTACAGTGTTGAGATGTGACCCCAGCCGTTTGCTCTGCTCTTTCCAGGTCTGGATCAACACGTCAGACATTATTCTGGTGGGACTCAGAGATTACCAGGTGTGTAGTGACTTTCATTCATAATTCATGCATGTACACTCCTCATCATTACGGTAAAGATGGATGGATAGATTTTTGCTTTCTCTTTCTTGCTTTCTTGCCTTCTGTCTTGTTTGCTTGTTTCTCGCCTGCTTTCTTTCTTTTTTGCTTTTTCTTTCTTTCTTGCTTGCTTTTTTTTGTTGATCCCAAATAAAATTCTAACTCCAACAGCAACAGTGAAACAAAATTCTAACGCAGCAGTCCATCCTCAGCGACAGGGATGTGTTGTACAGACGTCTGGCATATGGGGAAAAAATATATCAGAACATGGCTTAAAATGTCTGTAAAAAAAATCTATGCTAAACTGTTTCACTGTTAAACTGTGTATATGGTGTTTTTGTAGCATTATCTACTGTTCCTCGTCAACTTAAGTGCAAACTAGGTAAATTTGCAGCTTTTGTGTCTAAAATGATTTAAATCTAATACAATACATACTATTTCTAGCAGTTAAATGTGCGTGGAAATTCATATTTTATCTTTAATAATTATAGAAAAACCTTTATAAAATAGATGAATATATAATAAATGTAATGCTGACCAAATGTCTCATGAGAGAACCTGAAGAGAAACAGAAGTAAAAATGGGTGCAGTCAAGTAAAACTACATTCTTGCACAAACTTCTGGTCCAGTTTGATTCATAGTTTAGAGCCACTTTGACAAAGCACAACTCGTTTATCGTCGTCACTTGCATTTATTTACAAGAAATAGTCTTTAATATTGCAGCCTTTACTTCTATTCCTATTAAAACATCCAACGATTTCCAATATTGCTAAAATAATGGTTTAAAATATATCTTTTTAGGACAACAAAGCTGACGTCATCCTCAAATACAACACGGACGAGTCTCGGAGTTTGAAAGCCTACGGGGAGCTGCCAGAGCATGGTGAGTTCAGGAACAAAACCACCAGAGGGCGCTAGTCCCATATAGAGCAGGGGGGTCTAATCTGGTGTACAGGTTTGACAGATGATCACAATATTCTGAGGTTTTAGAGTGAGGGGCACCAGTATATGAGAGTCAAGTAATGACATTTTCTTTAAGAGCTCAAAACGAATCTGAAAGGTGAGGTTTACACCTCTGCTAAATATTGAGTTTGGAGCTGACATTTAAAACAAGAAAATCATGTTAAGTTGGCTAAAAAGAGGAGGAACTTAATTGTTGTGAATGATCTTGAGCGAACAAAAGTATAAGTGCTATTTAATATTGAAAATCATTTTACTGTCTAAATAGTGTTTTATCAGTGTAGTATTGAAGTCTGTATAGAGTCTTTTCTGTAGTATTGAAATTAAGTTTGAAATTTCAGTTTCTCTTCAAACCCTATGCGATATCAGGACCTAAATGTCCTTTTATTTTTTTCTCTCTTCAGCTAAAATCAACGACATAGACGGGACCGGACCTGAAGACGATGAAATCCAGTTTGATGACATGGGGGATGATGTCGATGAAGTTGATGATGTAAGAACAAAATTATTATTTTACACTGCCTGACAAAAGTATTAGGATGAATCATCTACGATGAATCATCTAGGATGAATCATCTACGTCTTGTTATCATAAATATGATAACAAGACGTATTGGTAATGACAACAAATCAATTTATTGATGTATTAAAGCAAATTTCATCATGTGTAAGGGCATATTATTGCAAAAATGGGGACTCATCGCAGTGTAGGTCTAACTCGGGTCTAAACCAGGACTAGACTAGGACTATCATCCTAATACTTTTGTCAGGCAGTGTATGTAACAGTAAAATAAATCATGTATGTGTTTTTCATATATTGGTTTATAGGGCTGGGCAATTAATCAAATTCATTAAATTAATGCAGGTTTTTAAAATCAAGATTTTGAAACTTGGCAAAATCGAGGATTAATCGCAGATTATTTGTGATTTATTTGTAAATCAGGATTATTGTACAATTACAAGTAATATCTATAAAAATGTAACTGAAGGCAGTTTACAGTTTCTTAAATAAAACTATGATAATGAAAATGTAAAGCGCTCCCAGTGCACGTTTTAAACATACCAAATGTAATGTTGTGCTTTATTTTTTCAGATCTAATCTTTTGCTCCTGCTGGATACTCTCATTGACACTTCACACCGATAATAATGAATATTTTTACTAAGATCAGCCTGAACAAGTTTAAAAGTTTATCAAAATAGAAAGTCCATTTCTGTCTTTGCATTTCACATCAGGAGAAAAGAAAATAGCCGCCGACTCAATTAATTGTGGCGCCTAATGTAACTGTTGTGAATGAAGTTTAAAGTCTGCCCAGCGACTGATTATGTCACCGGCGGCGGATTGGACAGTTGAGGCTGAGACCAGCATTGTAATGATCAAGAGCATTGTGTGACATTTTAGTTTTTTTCCTTCTTCCTTTGTCCAAATTTGCTCTCTTGCCAGATGCACGTCTCATCAGTTTGAAACACACTCTTTTTAAGATGTATTTATATTGATTTCACTCTATGTGGAATAGCAAACAGCCAATAAATGAATAAACCATTTTGTGTTTTTCCCCCTTTTCTCAAGTTTGTCTGTTAATCTGTTTTTGTTTTTTTGAGAGGTTAGGCTACTCGATTCATACCAAACCAGTGGAATTCTGTTCATATTTCACGCAGGGGGTGTTATGCATAAATATCTATAGCTGTTACCATGGAGACACAAAGCAAAAAAACATTAAAATACTCGGAAAACTCAAAAGATTTAAATAAGACATTTTCAGGAGTGTTTAATGGTTTTTAAACAAAAAAGTGACAGTGACTAACTGAAAAACTTACCTGTAATTTTATGTGCGACTCCTGAAACTTGTTTAAAACTATTTTGGAATTTTCCCAGAGTTTTTAAGACGTTTTTGGGCAGTGTGTGCAATCTTGTATTCCCTTGTTAATTGCCATGGTAACACTCATTTTAACCCATGAGTTTCAACATGGGGGGAAATTTAACCGAGCTATGTACAGGAATCCTTGAATTAAGTTGAGTCTTGCATTTAAATTTTACAATCTTGCGTATTATTAAACCACATTAAATCCTAAATCCCCAGTAATAAGTTACAAAACCGAGATAATGGCTAAAAATGCAAGAAATTGTTAATTGAAGCACAAACTGTATTCCTTCTGTTTGATCCGTTGTAGCATTTAAATCACTTGTTCAGATTTATTTTTTGGTATGAATCTGGCCTGGGTTCTGTTTTCGCTGTACTTTTCACATGCTCCATTTTCTTCTCTATAATGAAGTTTTAGGCTGGTATTTACAAACCTGCTTAAATTGTAACTGACGTAAATGTAGTTCAGCTGGTTTGGTTGTTAATGGCTGTTTTATAAATCAGACAAAATCACTAACAATGAATGATACTAAAACCAATTATAATTAAAAAATATTAACATATTTTGTATTTGTTCCCATTTATTTATGAACTGAACTTGCATGGAAACTTTAAAAAAACTAAAATTTTTCCGGGGAGGGTCAGCCACCTGTTTGTATGGAGATGTTAACACTTTGGCATAAATTGTCCACAGTATGGTATTAAACTAATCTGTCTCGCATTTTTTCAACTGCAGGTGTTTTTATTGCTCAAAAATATCTTAAAATAAAAACACATTCTTATTGTGAGCAGGGTCGCCTTTCCACAAATCTAACCTGTAATTTGGTTTGCAAGTTTCCATGGAGATTCTAGACACATCAACATGGAGACAAGCAGGTGACGGACCCTCCACCAGACAATTTGCACAGTGCATGTTTAACATTTGAAGTTGCATTTTGATAATAGCAATTAAAACTCATGAGAAAATGATGGCATTATTAAAAATAAAAAAAAAGAATAGATCTATAAAAAACAATTTCTGATGTTTATCAATAACACATTAATCCACAAATATTCTGTGTTTAGAAGAAGAAATGTATTTAAAATATCTTAAAGTATACTCAACAAAAATATAAACGCAACACTTTTGTTTTTGCTCCCATTTTTCCTGAGATGGACCCAAAGATCCAAAATTCACTCCAGATACACAACACTACCATTTCTCTCAAACATTGTTCACAAATCTGTCCAAATGTGTGACAGCGAGCACCTCTGCCCCACCGAGACAATCCACCCCACCTCACAGGTGCGCCACATCAAGATGCCGATCTGACATCATGACCAGTGCACAGGTGCGCCCCAGACTGCCCACAATAAAAGGCCACCCCGAAATGTGCATTTTTTTTGCTTTATTGGGGGTCTGGGGACTCAGAACCAGTCAGTATCTGGTGTGACCACCATTTGCCTCATGCAGTGCAACACATCTTCTTCACATAGAGTTTATCAGATTGTCAATTATGGCCTGTGGAATGTTGGTCCACTCCTCTTCAATGGCTGTGCGAAGTTGCTGGATATTAGTGGGAGCTGGTACATGCTGTCGTATACGCCGGTCAAGCACATCCCAAACATGCTCAATGGGTGACATGTCCGGTGAGTAAGAACTGGGACATTTTCAGCTTCCAAGAATTGTGTACAGATCCTTGCAACATGGGGCCGTGCATTATCTTGCTGAAACATGAGGTGATGTTCATGGATGTATGGCACAACAATGGGCCTCAGGATCTCATCACGGTATCTCTGTGCATTCAAAATGCCATCAATAAAATGCACCTGTGTTCTTCGTCCATAACAGCCATTGAAGAGGAGTGGACCAACATTCCACAGGCCACAACTGACAATCTGATAAACTCTATGCGAAGAAGATGTGTTGCACTGCATGAGGCAAATGGTGGTCACACCAGATACTGACTGGTTCTGAGTCCCCAGACCCCCAATAAAGCAAAAAAAAAAAAAAATGCACATTTCGGGGTGTCCTTTTATTGTGGGCAGTCTGGGGCGCACCTGTGCACTGGTCATGATGTCGGATCAGCATCTTGATGTGGCGCACCTGTGAGGTGGGGTGGATTGTCTCGGCGGGGCAGAGGTGCTCGCTGTCACACATTTGGACAGATTTGTGAACAATGTTTGAGAGAAATGGTAGTGTTGTGTATCTGGAGTGAATTTTGGATCTTTGGGTCCATCTCAGGAAAAATGGGAGCAAAAACAAAAGTGTTGCGTTTATATTTTTGTTGAGTGTACATACAGCTCTGGAAAAAAATAAGAGACCACTGCAAAATGATCAGTTTTTCTGATTTTACTACTTATAAGTGCGTGTTTGGGCAAAAGGAACATTTTTGTTTGAGTCTATAAACTACTGACAACATTTCCCCCAAATTCCAAATAAAATATCGTTTAGCGCAGGGGTGGACAATTATTTTTCCCCAGGGGCCAAATGAGAAGCAGAAAATATTGTGGAGGGCCGGGTCTACTCTGGTTATTAATTTTATTTCTACGCTGAAATCAGTAAATGGCATTGTTTACAGAAGCTGGTAAGTTATGTGTTATTATTAAGTAATGAGAGAGTGAGGTTTTACAAAAACTGAATTTATTCAGTAAAATAATTCAAAACAATGGTAAACGTATAACATTTGTAACTCACATTTTCTGAGTTTAACTTTCTTAACTTTCTATTAAGACAATGTCTTTGTTTGCCAAATAATATAATACTAGATATGTCACAACATTTTTGGACCAACTGCCAAAATGTGTAGACAGGGCTGGACTGGGACAAAAAAACGGCCATGGCATTTTTGGCTAAGAACGGCCCCTCATAATTAGCGGAGCACAACAGACTAATTTATGTATGTGTTCCCCAAAATAATGTATTTTACTATTGTTACGTCTTGGCCAAGGGGAAACACCTTCTTCACTACAGGGTTTGTAGCATCTTGCTTTGGGGGGTGATTTAAATATTCTTGCATTCTCGCAGGCTCTGGGCGGGAAAAATAATCTCTCTCTTCTCTCTCCTCAACAGCTTGGCTTGACTAGACAGGAAGAGGGACAGATTATTACAGTTTATTAAGTGATAAATAGAAAACCTAAATTAAAAATAAAAATATTGGGAACTACCTGGGAAAACTGTGGAACTATCTAAACCATCAAAACATTTAGTATCTTTAGGTTACATTTTTATTTTTTGATAATGATCAGATAAATCTCATACTAAGGCAGCACGAGACAAGGCAAGATGGCTGAGCGGAAGTAACAATGCTCTCACTTAAGGTCGCATAAATCTGCCTATTCAGTGTATGATGTGAATGGAATTTGTTGTTTATCAAAAAAAGTCTGACAAATGTGGATGCCACCAGTGGAGTCAGTAGTGTGGAAACATTTACATGATTAAAAGGTTTCTTGTTAACCTAAAGTGTATTCTTAGACTTAGACTTAGACAAACTTTATTGATCCACAAGGGAAATTGTTTTGGGTACAGTCGCTCACTCATCAAATATAATATATGATATATGATATATAACAGAGGGTAAAAGAACAAAAAGAAAAATAGATGGAAAAGCAACCAAAGAGCAATAGACCTGTGTCAGATGAGAC
Organism: Paratrypauchen microcephalus; assembly: GCA_036785185.1. NCBI lineage: Eukaryota > Metazoa > Chordata > Actinopteri > Gobiiformes > Gobiidae > Paratrypauchen > Paratrypauchen microcephalus. The sequence continues at coordinate 3,458,182 of JAVJIX010000086.1, read as the reverse complement.
ACGATTATATACATAAGATAATGGTAATAAATATATATGTACAATCAGATTTAAATAGAAAAGTAGTAGTCAAATATAAAATACAGTATCAAATATGATGTACAGTACCAGCTGTATACAGTTGTAGGGAGTATTATCTATTCAATCAACATGGTTTGTTGTTTAGACGCGATGTAAATATAATCAAGCAAATAGACCACTGTAGATTGCCATCTAAACATTTATTTTTTTTAGTTAGCTGCCCACTAGCTAGTTAACTACGTTTCCAATCCATTTATTGTGTGCTGAAGTGAGCTAATATCGTGAGAGAAACAATAAATGATTAAATAATTTAGGGTGACCTTGTTGTAACTATGAACATGGATTCTTGTTAATATGAATTATGTTCTTAGTAGAGGCAAATAATCAATAGAGCTTATACAACATAGTCCTGGCTAGTACCCCACTGCCTAGCACTTGGATTTCGCCCTGCGGAAACAAAGTGTTTTTCTCATTGAATCTAGATTCACGTAGGTCACCTATTTTGGCTTCAAAACAGCGAACTTTGCCGAAAATTCTAATCTAATTCTCTGCACCTCCTTTCTTGCGCGTTTCCATGTTTGCCCGCTCATTCGCTCAACAGTATGATTATGAAACTGGCGGGGATCAGCGCAGAGAAAGGGGTGGGACCGCTCTCTGTATCCTGATTGGTTTAGTCCATTGTCTATATTGAAGATGGACCAATGGGCCACCTCCTTTAAATTGTGGGCCAGCGACCGGGCTCTAAGTTTAAAAAAAAAAATACAGCACCGGTACCCGCCCCCGAGGACTGTCGGCCCACCGGGAAAATGCCCGGTATGCCAGATGGCCAGTCCAGCCCTGTTTGTAGAAAAAAGGTCAAAGTTAGCATTTAGTGTTTTCTTTTCTTTTTTTTTTCTTGATCAGTGAGAGAAATCTAGCCTCTGTTGAGCTGTAACAAGTGCATCAAAGTCAGGTTCATGTTTGAGGTGGAGATGTGAAGCACGTCCCACAGATGATCATCAGTACAAATGCATTATGTACAATTTTGAAAGTAGGTTTTATTTTATTAATTCCAAGTAACCTTTCGCAGGCCGGTCAGCGTCAGCTCGCACTGCATTTTCTCCTGAAATCAGCATCTCTACATGTATTACAGCCATTCCATTCCAGCGTCTGTTGAATTCCAACACAAACACAAAGCTGAGCTACTTCAGTTCTTGCACCAGGAGTGGAATAAAGTCACCCAAGAACAATGTGAAAGACTTGTGGAGAGCATGCCAAGACGCATGAAAGCTGTGATTAAAAATAAGGGTTATTGCACCAAATATTGATTTCTGAACTCTTCTTAAGTGTAAACATTAGTATTATGCTGTTTTAAAATGAATTTAATCTTGTTTCTTTGCATTGTTTGTGGTTTGAAAACATCTATCGTTTTTGTTATTTTGACCATTTGTCATTTCAGGCAAATAAATGCTCTAAACCAGACCCGAGAATTTCAAGGCCTGGGAGCCAAATATACACCCCTCGAGCTGACTTGGAATTAAGAAAATAAAACCTACTTTCATAAAACTTTCAAAATTGTACATAATGCATTTGTACTGATGCATTTGTACTGATGATCATCTGTGGGACGTGCTTCACATCTCCACCTCAAACATGAACCTGACTTTGATGCACTTGTTAAAGCTCAACAGAGGCTAGATTTCTCTCACTGATCAAGAAAAAAAACACTAAACATGCTAACTTTGACTTTTTTCTACACAGTTTGGCAGTTGGACAAAAAATGTTGTGACATATCTCATATTATATTATTTGGCAAACAAAGACATTGTGGGGTCTTAATAGAAAGTTAAGAAAGTTAAACTCAGAAAGCATTGTGGGGTTAATGTGACTGAAAAAGAGTTACAAATATTTCACATTTACCATTGTTTTGAATTATTTTACTGAATAAATTCAGTTTTTGTAAAACCTCACTCTCTCATTACTTAATAATAACACAGAACTTACCAGTTTCTGTAAACAATGCCATTTACTGATTTCAACATAGAAATAAAATTAATAACCAGAGTAGACTTCAAACTTTTGGCCCTCCACAATATTTTCTGCTTCTCATTTGGCCCCTGAGGAAAAATAATTTCCCACCCCTGGTCTAAACGATATTTTTATTTGGAATTTGGGAGAAATGTTGTCAGTAGTTTATCGACTCAAACAAAAATGTTCCTTTTACCCAAACACATACCTATAAGTAGTAAAATCAGAAAAACTGATCATTTTGCAGTGATCTCTTATTTTTTTCCAGAGCTGTAGGTTAGTGTACCGTGTTAAAGCCAAACGTCGAGACACAATAGTAGGGCAAATTTGTATTTTAAATGACATTTCCGACTTCTAAACTTGCCATATTCTCCCTCATTTCATTTTACGTTGAGCTGTTTAATAATTTGGCAGGCTGTCGGAGCCGGGATTCGAACTCACGACGCAGAAGTGCCGCTGCTTTAACTCAACCACCGCGCAGACTGAACACTGAACCGGAAGACAGTGTTTGAAGCGTATTTCTGGGTGAGTTTTATGTGATTTTCTGCGTGACTCGGGGATGACAGCGTGAACGTGTGAACAGCGCGTGCCAACGTGACGTAACCCCGCCGCTGGGCTCGTGTGCTGCACGTGCGCTCTCCGACACGAGACAGAAGAGCGCGAGGCGATCAAGCACAAAACAAACCAGACCTGGATAATCAATCAATTAGTCCAGCGTGCGGAAGCAATGGTTTATATACAGCTCTGGAAAAAAATAAGAGACCACTGCAAAATTATCAGTTTTTCTGATTTTACTACTTATAGGTATGTGTTTGGGCAAAAGGAACATTTTTGTTTGAGTCTATAAACTACTGATAACATTTTCCCCCAAATTCCAAATAAAAATATTATCGTTTAGAGCAGTGTTCCATAACCTTTTTTGTCTTGTGTACCCCCTGAGCCTTTTTGTCATACCTCGATACCCCCTCACTCATACGTGTTGATAATTCAACAAAAGTAGAATGTGACACAATGGATTATTAAATGAAAATCATTTTATTTCATCTCCTTAATTTGAAAATTAAATTCTCAGGCATTTTCTCTCTTTTCATTGAGTCAAATTTGAATTTAAAAAAAAAAAAAAAAACTTCCCTTGCGCCTGGCAGCGACACTGCCGAGTACCCCCTGCAATGTGCTCGCGTACCCCTAGGGGGACTTGTACCCCTGGTTGGGAAACACTAGTTTAAAGCATTTATTTACAGAAAATAACAAATGGTCAAAATAACAAAAAAAGATACATGTTTTCAGACCTCAAACAATGCAAAGAAACAAGATCAAATTCATTTTAAAACAACATAATACTAATGTTTACACTTAAGAAGAGTTCAGAAATCAATATTTGGTGCAATAACCCTTATTTTTAATCACAGCTTTCATGCGTCTTGGCATGCTCTCCACAAGTCTTTCACATTGTTCTTGGGTGACTTTATTCTGAAGTAGCTCAGCTTTGTGTTTGTGTTGGAATTCAACAGACGCTGGAATGGAATGGCTGTAATACATGTAGAGATGCTGATTTCAGGAAAAAAAATGCAGTGGTCTCTTTTTTTTCCCAGAGCTGTATGAGTGTTTTTCCTTCTGGATTGTATAAAAACAGTTTATCTATGAAATGTGTCTGATTGATCCCTAGGTCCATGATGTCATAGTCACAGAAAAATATGCAAATTACCTACGTTATATCTGTCAGATCTGTGGAGAAGCGTCCCACCTTCACAATAGGGATGCATGTTTTTCAGTAATAAACATTTGCCTTGCATATATTTAATTAATTAAGTTTAAAAGGGGTATATTGCACTTAAAAAAAAAAAGTTATATTTTGATTTTTTTTCCCTCATCACAAACACACCTCACACTTGTGTTTTATTTCATTCACACATGTTTAACACACAAATCCTGCAACACAAAACACTCTGTTCCACCTTGTGATGTCATGTGCCAATACAGGAAGTGCTCCACTGTGTTTTTAAACTCCATACACCTCCGCTAGAATCAATTTGACAATTTCAGCCCTGGACTTGAAAACCACTTCATGACATCACAAGGTGGAACAGAGCATTTTGAGCTTTGCAGATGTAGACAGACTAATAAAGGGTTATTCAAACATGTGTGAATGAAACAAAACACAACTCCAGGTATGTTTTTGAAAGGGTAACAGCATTATAACTAGGGGTGGGTATTGGCAAAGAAGTCACGATTCAATTCGAATCACGATTCATATGCCACGATGCGATACAATCACGATGCATCACGATACTTGAATTATAGCGATGCATTGCAATATATTCGACATACTTCAGTGAAAATGTACCCAAAAAAAGAGGATAACTTAATAAGAGGATAACTCTTATTAAGTTATCTTATTAAGTTAATAAAGAGGATAACTTAATACACCACACAGCCAGATACACAGTGGCTGTGTATCTGGGTAGTGTCTTCAATTGATACATAACTCTGAGCAACTCAATTCATAACTGAACAATTCATAACTTATTGAATAACAAAAACAAATAAACCAAACCAATAACAAAAAAAGTGCATAGGATTTTTTCTAAAACAAAAAATTATGTTCAAACATTTGCCATTTTGGAGGTAGCTACCATCATAACAACATCATCATAACATAACAGTACTGTTACATGTGCAATAATCAGTGCAATAACCTATGTGCAATATTTATACCACACTATGTGCAATATTTATACCACACTATGTGCAATATTTATACCACACTATGTGCAATATTTATACCACACTATGTGCAATACGAAATCCACATGCAACACCTACACCACACCATATTATGTGCAATCTGTGAAATACTTACACCTTATTTGATCTTGATTTAATCCTACCTGCACCTTGTACATTGTACCTTGTTTTTTCTATTACATATTTTATTATATTGTTTATTATATTGTTTACCTCTTCCCCTGCACTTTACAACACTTTTTTTTACCATGTACTATTATTGCATGTTATTAGTACTTCTTGACTATCTTAGCGAGTCAACGATTCTTCTGATCCTAAGCATTTCATTGCATTGTTGACCTTGTGTTGATTCTGCATATGACAAATAAACAATCTTGAATCTTGATCTTGAATCTTGAACAAACAATACCCTTTCACAAAGAAAAAAGTGCAGAGGATTTATTAAAAAAATAAACTAATAATTAATTTATGTATTTATGAATAATTAATTTATTAATTATTAATGAGTAAAAATCGATTTTTGGCATCAAGAATCGATGCAGTATATTGTGAAAGTTAGTATCGCGATGCATTGTCATGACGATTATTTTGCACACCCCTAATTATAACATGGCTTAAAGCTCAGAGTTAATTTTGTGTAGGCCTAATACTGGACCCTTTTTTACAGTTGGCGCAGAATGGAAGCCACTTTTCTGTCAGTCAGCCCCAATGGCAGCGAAGATAATGGTCCGCTGTTATGTCATTAACCAAATTTTACGAAACAATTACTTATCAGCGCCACTTTATCGTTAAATAAAACGTGCAAATGTTGTTTTTTTTAGCATTAGCGTTATTTTTACCCGTCGCAAGCGAAATATAAATAGATGAATCTCCGAGGCGCATACACGGACGCCCCTCCTCTGTTTTTCCATCTGTCTGCTGCAGCTAGCATCATTCCTCATTAGTCACTCTCCGAGCCGCTCCTGTGCACCTTCCCGTTGGATTTCTGTGTTATTTTCATATTCTAAACACGTTTTTAAACATTTTAGGATGACCAAAGTGTCTCTTGGCCACGCGGAGATGACCGGTAAGAAACCATGACAACCGTTGGTCATACATATGCACGTTAATGCACGTTTTAGCACAATTTACATTTTTAAGCTAACTAGCAATACGTTTATTTGTGTAATTTTTTTTTTTTTTTTTTTTTTTTTTTGTGTGTGCAGATTTTCTATTTAACCTATACATTCATGGTTGTTTTTATTTATTTATTTATTTTTTATTATTATTTTTATTATTATTATTATTTTTATTAATTATTTGTTGTCCGTTAGACTATATGCACTAGTTTTATATGTATAAATGTAATAATAATTGTACACGTGTATTGTTGTTTTATTTAAATAGGCTAGATAAAAATAGCTCACACCTGCCTATTGAATTCAGTCTAGCCTAGTTTGGGGGTTATTTTAGAGCGTAACGTTACATGGATTTTTATGGGTTCGTTTTTATTATTATTATGTTTTAATTTACGATTTTCTATCATATGGATGGATCATAGTGGAAAAAGAACAGCTTTTAACGTATATGACTGTTATAATCATTTTAATTTAGGCAACAGACAATTATTTTAGCTTAAATAAGATAAGATATGCCTTTATTAGTCCCTCAGTGGGGAAATTCCAGTGTTGCAACGCACAGATCAAGAACAGCACGAAAAAGTAACGTCGGCCTCTGCGCGTCCTCCGTAGCAGCTCCTCCGCACATAGCAACGCACATAGCAACGGTGAAAAAGTTAAAATCCAGAGAAAATAGAGGTTGAAATGGAGCAATGTCTTGTCTTAATGGAAAAAAATATGAAAAACATACTATATAATGTACTCTATATTTCTGTAGCTGTTAGAACACACAATTAGATGATTATAACTGACTAGCTCAAAATGTCTTTTATATAGGCCTAGTGAAAAAATGTAATATTATTTCAGTGTGCTATTCCTGATAATAATGCATTTGGCAATGCAATGAAGATGTATTAAAATTAGTCTTTAGCTGAGGCTTAAGGTGAAACGACAGTAGAATTAACCATAAAATTACAGAAATAAATGCAATAATTGTGCAAATCTTTGTTCTTGTTTGAAAGATGGAGGCTACAGCTATAGGTTTGATTTACATTTAATCAGATATAATTTAGTTCTAAACGATATGGCTACGTAATATTCAAATTGTGCATAGCTTTTAAATAACATTCACAATATTAATAATAATTCCATATATTGTACCTCTGTATATCTGATTTTCCATATTGCAGTTTGATATGAATCTTGTTTAACGTATTTATACATTAAACAAGATTCATAATGCTATTTATAACGCTATTACTTCATCAGAAACCTACCTGGAGTTGTGTTTTGTTTCATTCACACGTTTACCACTTGGGCTGGGTATCGTTAAGAAGTTGCCAATACGATACTTAGTCCGTGTTTCGTATCTCGTACAGTGAGCTTTCCATTCAATATGATTCACTACTATACGATATAGTTCAAATCGATTCGATACGGTTTAATAAAAAAAAAAAGGCTAAATAATGGCTGTGATACTAAAAGTCTTTGTTAAATCACTTTTTGGGCAAAGTTAATATGAAACACGCCCATTTTAATCCTCAAAACAGTGAATATGTCAAATGTGTCGCATAAACGAGTTTCCTCTAAACAAGCAACACAACTGTAGTGCTGTAACAAAATAATTTAGTGAAGTATACCAAAAAAAATACTCAGCAGCCCCAGATATCGATACTGTATCATCACATTAAACAATACCCCTATTTATTGCACGCCCCTATTTACCACACAGATTCTGCATATTCTCTCAAACTGAAAACATTCTATTCCACATTGTGATGTCATGTCCACTGTGTTTTTAAACTCCACACACCTTCACTAGAATCATTTCGATCATTTCAGCCCTGGAATTGCCAATCTCTACTGAACTAAAGGTAAAATGTAGGTGTTAACCTGAAAACTACAGCTTCATGACATCACAAGGTGGAACTGAGCATTTTGAGCTTTGGAGATGTAGACAGACAAATAATAAATGCAAACAAAACACAACTCTGGGTATATTTTTGATGAGGTAACAGTATTCCAACAAGACTGAAGCTCACAAGAGTCAATTTTGCGTAATATATGATCTTTAACTATGTAACAAAATGACAAATACTACGGTGCATCATAAGGGACAAAAACGGTTATATGTACTTTGATTCAGCTGATTAGTGGGTGTGACATCATCTGCAGAGGAATGAGCTAAGTATAGCGCAAGTCACTGAGGATTTGCATGTGTTTGCATCTATTTGAGTGAGCGCGTTTGTGTGATTGTGTGTGTGTGTGTGTTTGTGTGTGAGGGTCTGTCAATATATTTGTGAAACCAGTGAAAATGTGGAGCTTTGTGAAAGCAGCTGAGACGTCTGACAAGGACAGCTCATTGATCTTTTGTCGATCGGAAAATTCGCCAATATCCAATCTTTTAAGACTTGAAACAATTACAAACCTTTATTATTTTAAATTCTAAGTATCTAATAGGGCTGAGGGAAAAAAAACAGTTATCCATACTAAATTTGATCATACATAAACAGTATCAATAATTATGGGTTGCTGTATTGAGTATTTCTTTCTATTTTTTTATTTATTTATTTTTTTACAAATTTTCTTGCTTGTTTAGAGAAAAGAAACTTGTTTATGCAATACACATGATATATTCAGTGTCTTGATTCTCAAAATGGGTATACTTCATGACGTGTGTGCAGAATGTGGTTTAACAAAAAGAACTATTTGTCCTTAAAACATATTGCCAACTATTATGCAATCTGCAACTCTGAAAAAAAAAAAAAAGAGCCCACTGCATTTTTTTCTGAAATCAGCATCTCTACATGTATTACAGCCATTCCATTCCAGCGTCTGTTGAATTCCAACACAAACACAAAGCTGAGCTACTTCAGTTCTTGCACCAGGAGTGGAATAAAGTCACCCAAGAACAATGTGAAAGACTTGTGGAGAGCATGCCAAGACGCATGAAAGCTGTGATTAAAAATAAGGGTTATTGCACCAAATATTGATTTCTGAACTCTTCTTAAGTGTAAACATTAGTATTATGTTGTTTTAAAATGAATTTGATCTTGTTTCTTTGCATTGTTTGAGGTCTGAAAACATGTATCTTTTTGGTTATTTTGACCATTTGTCATTTTCTGCAAATAAATGCTCTAAATTATAATATTTTATTTGGAATTTGGGGGAAACAAAAATGTTCCTATTGCCCAAACACATACCTATAAGTAGTAAAATCAGAAAAAATGATAATTTTGCAGTGGTCTCTTATTTTTTTTCAGAGCTGTATAACTGAGCGCAGGGTCATGACTGAAACAACCCCCCTCCAAGGAGCTCAGAGTAGAGCCGCTGCTCCTCCACATTGCAAACCTTAATACATAAATTACAACTTGCTTCAATTACAGTCCTATTTTAGATTTATACTACTCTTTTTATGGTTCCAGTCTTACCTTGCTTGTTTAGTGGAACTTTCAAAATCCCACTAGTCAGCAAACCATTAAAGTTTCCCATCAATATGAAACTTACATGAAAAAACAACTTGACACTAAAGCAGCAAATTCTAGTTTTCCTTTGCTCCTTGTTTATTTGGATATTACAACAATTTGCTACTCCCAACCCAGGATAAGGTCATACAGCCTCTCCGTGTGTATAAATGTAATGTTGTGAAGTCACATTTGGAGTCCGTTGCCTTCTGGACATTGTTTCTTCACATGAGTCATTGCTGAGTTGTTTTTCTGTTTTGTTTTTTCCATCTCAGCAGCTTTGGCCCCTCCCTCTGCTCCCCTCCTCGTCTCCACTCATCGGTCGCCTTCAAGATCGCCCACCAAGACGAATAAACTCATTACAGGTAAATACCATGACACATACTGTATATCTTTCCCTTTGTGATACTAAAACTCAATTTTGGTACTAAGAAATAGACTTGATCCTTAATACCGATTCTGATACCATGATGATAATAAAAAACATACTTTATTCAGACAGTAGAATGTGATTTTCAATATTAAATCATAGTACTTTCTTTTATAGTCCCGCGTGGTCTTATATCGGTGTAATCCTCAGTGGTCCAGGTCGGTTCCACAGTCGTCCATGGGCGTATTCTAGTCTCTGTGCTCTTATACGTGTTCTGATTCAGCTCGAGATCTAAAGCTTCAGGAAAGGTTCATTTCTGTCCTGTTAATATGACTTTTAGTTTTAGTTTTTTTTTCTAGTTTTGATACTAGTTTCACTAATGTTTAGTGATTTTTGATAATTTTGATAACCTTATTCCCAGTGTTCCCTCTAAGCTGCGCGCCTGCGCAATTGCGCACTGCTCGCACATTCTCAGCGCACAAGAAAACCTTATGCAGCGCACTGTAAATGAATTAGATCTATATTTTTTTCTGTATCATTTTGCTGTATAACTCAGTGAGTGACAGGTGCCCAGCCAATCATACGGTACGATTCACTTACGCTACGCAGCCAATCATGGCATTGACAGTACTTGTGTACGTGCCCTGCCCATACACGCTATAACAGTAATAACAGTGCAGCGGAGTTAAGATACGCTAATGCTAACCAGAGCTCCCTCTAGCTGCGTGCGTGCAGCACATAAAATAAAATCTAACCTGAACTGACAAACAAAGCGCTGGTTAGACGCACAGAACGACCAATCTGATAGATGCACATGTGAATGTGACAGACACATTTCGACCGCGTTTCTCTAGCTTCCTTCAGTAGTTGTAGTTGCACATCTCCGCTGTCAGAGCGGCAGATCATGGAGGGAAGAACACAGGAAGAGGAGACAGGTAGAGCCATAATGTAATCTTCCCCTGTTTACTTTGTTTTCATATTTTTTTGGTGAGCCAAAAAGATGGGACTTTCTCAAAGTGTGAATCCTCTCCCCAGAGCATTATACCACAGAGCTCTGTCACTCATGCAAAATTACTGAAATAGGCTAATAATTAAAAAACAAGATATAAAGTGATAATAATTTATACTTATTTTGGTGATCATTATTTTGGGAAAGATTACCCATCTTATGGCCTATAGGTCCTACAATCCATAAAAAAAATCTGCAGCTATATGCAGGCTATATTTATCAAGCTAAAAAAATCTCTTAATGTAATTTTACAGATTTATACACTGCTCATTTATGGGCCGTAGCCCACAGTTTTTTTATTTGAAGTTATTTTAATTATTTGAGGTTATTTTTCAAAATATTGTACTGTTTAATGTTTCACTGACATGCAACATATACAAAGCTCATGAACAGATTTTTCTCTTTGTCATTCTAAGTAGACCAAAAAAAATCAGTTAAATTAAAAGTAATCTAACGCAAATAACTGCAGTAATTTGATGAATAAGCTGTAACTTGTGATGATCTCAGGTGTGATACTGGTGTGGCCACAGTGTGCATGTCGGATGTCGCTCACAGGGGTCCAAGGAACGCTCAGAGAGTTAGTGTGTTTGCTCAGACACATGAAAAATTAGGGGGAACATTGCTTATTCCTAACCATTGCCAAAGGTATAATTCTGTACTGGAATTTGTAAACACGTAATTGTCCAGAAGGGGGCAGTGTTAACCCAAGTGTGGTTTAGTGCTTAGCGCTCTCTGCATCTGCGTATTCAAGACTCATGGTTTAGTCCTGTATTAGAATTGGTTTAGTACTGGTTTAGTCCTGGTTTAGTCCTTGTGTAGTCAGGGATTAGTTCTGGTTTAGCTCTGGTTTTGCCCTGGTTCACGTCTGGTCTAGTCCTGCTTTAGTTCTCTGGTTTAGTCCTGCTTTAGTCCTGGTTTTATCTCTGGTTTTGTCCTGATTCATTTCTGGTTTCTTCCTGTTTTAGTCCTGGGGTAGTCCTGGTGTAGCTCTAATTTAGTCCTGTATTATAATTGGTTTAGTCCTGGTTTAGTCCTGGTGTAGTTCTTGTGTAGTCCTGGGTTACTTCTGGTTTTGTCCTAGTTTTGGCCTTTTTCAGTTCTGGTCTAGTCCTGGTTTAATCCTCTGGTTGAGCTCTCAGGTTTAGTCCTCTGGTTTAGTCCTGCTTTAGTACTGGTTTAGCTCTGGTTTTGTCCTGGTTCAGTTCTGGTTTAGTCCTGGTTTAGTCCTGGTGTAGTCCTGCTTTAGTCCTGGTGTAGTCCTGGTTTAGTCCTGTTTTAGTGCTGCTTTAGCTCTGGTTTTGTCCTGGTTCAGTTCTGGTCTAGTCCTGGTTTAGTCCTCTGGTTTAGTCCTCTGGTTTAGTCCTCTGGTTTAGTCCTCTGGTTTAGTCCTGGTTTACTCCTGCTCTAGTCCTGGTTTATTCCTCTGGTTAAGTCCTGCTTTAGTCCTGGTGTAGTCCTGATTTAGTCCTGGTGTAGTCCTGGGTTAGTCCTGGTTTAGTTTTGGTGCAGTCCTTGTTTAGTCCTGGTCTAGTCCTGGTGTAGTCCTGGATTAGTCCTTTACTCAGAACTAGTCCCATTACAGATCTAGTCAGTCTGGTTTTAGATCTGGATTTATAATGGATTTTCAGTCATTGATTTAGAATTTTAGAGCAGTGCTGTTATAGTTGTAGACTAGTCCAGGTTTAGTCCATTTAATTTTTCATTCAAAATTAAAATAATAATTTTTTTTTCACAGATTTGCCGGATGTCCTGCGAGATAAGGAGCGGAGAGTGAAGGAGCAGTTGGAGCGCTGTGCCGAGCAGCGAGAAAGAAAAATGGAGGAGCAGAAGAAGAGAGAGGAACGCCGCAGAAACGCAGCCGAGGAGAGACGAAGACAGCAACAGGAAGCCGAGAAGGTCCGAAGTCACACTGCTCACTGTCGTTTACACCAAAATGATACCAATGATGACCAAAATGGTCCTTGTGTAGTCCTGGGTTAGCTCTGGTTTAGTCCTGTTTTAGTTCTGGTCTAGTCCTGGTGTAATCCTTGTGTAGCTCTGGGTTTAGTCCTGGTTTAGTCCTAGTGTAGTCCTGGGTTAGTCCTGGTTTACTCATGCTTTAGTCCTGGTTTAGCTCTGATTTTTGACCTGGTTCAGTTCTAGTCTAGTCCTGGTTTAGTCCTCTGGTTTAGTCCTGGTTTAGCTCTGATTTTTGCCCTGGTTCAGTCCTGGTGTAGTCCTGGGTTAGTCCTGATTTAGTGCTGCTTTAGTCCTGATTTAGCTCTGATTTTGCCCTGGTTCAGTTCTGGTTTAGTCCTGTTTTAGTCTTGCTTTATTCCTGCTGTAGTCCTGGTTTAGTCCTGGTCTACTCCTGGTTTAGTCCTGGTGTAGATCTTGTGTAGTCCTGGGTTAGTCCTGGAAAACACTCTGTTCCACCTTCATCATGTGGTAATACAGGAAGTGCTCCACTGTGTTTTTAAACTCCACACACCTTCACTAGAATCATTTGGATAATTTCAGCTCTGGAATTGCCAATCTCTGCTGAACTAAAGGTAAAAGGAGCATTTTGAGCTTTGGAGATGTAGACAGACGAATAAAGAATTACTCCAACATGTGTGAATGAAACAAAACACAACTCCGGGTATATTTTTGAGGCGGTAACAACATTATAACATGATTTAAAGCTCACAATATTCAATTTAGCATAATATAGGACGTTTAAGTGCTCGTGTCATAAAAAATCCTGCTTGTTTCTCTTGACATTTAATAACAGTCAATAATTCAAGCCTTAAGATCACAAAGGGTTAACAAGCTCCGTCCTGGTGATCTGATCCCATTGATTCTGTATTGATTTTCAGTGGGCTGTTCTCGCCCTCCCTCCCTCTGTGTCTCATGTACATAATTCAATGCCCTAATGATCACTGGCCCTCGGGGGGATGACATCAGTGGTTCGTGTGGCGTTTACAGGAAACGGGAGACAAGCTCATAATTCACCAGCTGTAAAATACTCCCACAGCCATCCCAGTTCAGATTAGGATTGAACTATAGGACAACTGCAGCAAATCATTGTAGTAGCTGTGACTATTGACTATTAAAATAATCGTATTTTTGTCATCATTATCTGGACGATACAGTAGTAGTAGATAACGATGGATGCAACAGACAATATGAAACTCACAATATATCAAGAAGGTTCTCCATACAGTGACAAAAATGCAGTGTTTTAAAACAAATACATAAAATAAAGATGACGCTAAGGTCCTATATTATGCAAAATAGAGTACGGTGAGCTTTTAGTCATGTTATAATGTTACCTCCTCAAAAATACAGCTCTGGAAAAAAATAAGAGACCACTGCAAAATTATCAGTTTTTCCTGATTTTACTACTTATAGGTATGTGTTTGGGCAAAGGGAACATTTTTGTTTAAGTCTATAAAAAATATTATAAAAATATTATCGTTTAGAGCATTTATTTGCAGAAAATGACAAATGGTCAAAATAACAAAAAAGGTACAATGTTTTCAGACCTCAAACAATGCAAAGAAACCAGATCAAATTCATTTTAAAACAACATAATACTAATGTTTACACTTAAGAGTTCAGAAATTAATATTTGGTACAATAACCCTTATTTTTAATCACAGCTTTCATGTGTCTTGGCATGCTCTCCACAAGTCTTTCACATTGTTCTTGGGTGACTTTATTCCACTTCTGGTGCAAGAAGTGAAGTAGCTCAGCTTTGTGTTTGTGTTGGAATTCAACAGACGCTGGAATGGAATGGCTGTAATACATGTAGAGATGCTGATTTCAGAAAAAAATGCAGTGCTCTCTTATTGTTTTTCCAGAGCTGTATACCTGGAGTTGTGTTTTGTTTCATTCACACATGTGTGAGTAATCCTTTATTGTTTTTCTGTGTCTGTCTACATCTCCAAAGCTCAAAATGCTGTGCTCCACGTTGTGATGACATGAAGCAGTAGTTGTCATGTTAATATCTGCATTTTGCCTTTTATTCAGTAGAGATTGGCAGTTCCAGGAGTTTAAAAACACAGGGGTGCCCTTCCTGTACCACCACATGACATCACAAGGTGGAGTGTTAAATATGCAGGTTAGCCTAAATATGCAGGTTTGTGTGTTAAATGTGTGAATGAAACAAAACACAACTCTAGGTGTGATTTTGATGAGGAAACAACATTATAACAGAAGATAGCATAATAGAAAGCCTTTAACAGCCATATATTGTGTCTTCAATCATAAATTAATCAAGTTATTTGTCCCACTTCGTCTAGTGTGGGAGGTCAGGAGGTAAAAATAAATAGTAAAATTCTAAATAATAATAAAAGGAAGAAAATAATAAATAGAAATAATAGATTGGGTTAGACTTTCTGGAACTCAGCAGTGTCCGCCCACCCCCTGGTTCCATAAGTTAAAAGTGCAAAGGTTATTTTATATTTATTTGTGATTATTTAGGTAACAGATCAATGAAAATGAAAATTCAAAGATGTACAATTGTATTTATGCAATTTGATTGGTAAATATTATATGTGGTATTTGAGAGATCCACTGGTGCAGAAAGAGAGAGAAGGAGAAAAGAGAGAGGAGAGGAGAGAAAGAGAGAGAAGGAGACAGAAAGAAGGAGAGAGAGAGAAGAAGAGAGAGAGAAGGAGTGAGAGAGAGAGAGAGAAGAGAGAGAAGGAGAGAGAGAGAAGGAGTGAGAGAGAGAGGAGAGAGACAGAGGAGAGAGAGAGAAGAAGAGAGAGAAGGAGAGAGAGAAGAGAAAGAGAGAGACGGAGACAGAGAGGAGAGAGAAGGAGAGAGAGAGAGAGAAGGAGAGAGAGAAGAGAAAGAGAGAGACGGAGACAGAGAGGAGAGAGAAGGAGAGAGAGAGAGGAGAGAGAGAGAAGGAGAGTGAGGAGAGAGAAGGAGAGAGAGAACGAGAAAGAGATAACGAGAGAGAGAGAAGGAAAGAGAGAGAAGGAGAGAGAGAAAAGGAGAGAGAGAGAAGGAGACAGAGAAGGAGAGAGAGAGGAGAGAAAGAGAGAAGGAGAAGAGAGAAGGAGAGCGAGAGAAGGAGAGAAAGAGAAAAGGAAAAAAGGAAAAGGAAGGAGGAGGAAGGCTATTTGATGTAGTTGTATTTAGGAAGACCTCAAAAGTAGAAAATACCTGAGGGGAATCACTAGAGCAGAACAGAGGGAGCAAATGAACAGAGAGAGAGAGAAAGACAGAAAAAGAGAGAGAGAGAGAGAGAGAGAGAGAGAGAGAGAGGTAACAGGCGAAGGGGGAGAGATGGAGACAGATAGCTACTATTATTTTAAATGCGGCTTGTAGATGAGTAGGCAAAAAATAAAAACAAACAACCACTGGTGCAGAGAGAGCAGAAGGAGTGATGTATGGAGAGAGAGAGAGAAAGAGAAAGAGAGAGGGAAAAGGAGAGAGGGCAGGGAGGAGAGGGGAAGTCTATTTCTACCTTATTACCGGCCGTAACTCGCTGATTTAGGACCTGAGATGTTTAAACAGACATAAACCAGCTAATGTATAAAACACACTGGCAATCATATGGAGGGATAGAGAGAGGAGAGACGGAGAGAGAGAAAGAGAGAGAAAGAGAGAGAGAGAGAGAGAGAGAGCAGGAAAAGGAGAAGGAGAGAGAGAAAGAAAGAGGGACAGAAAGAAAGCCAATGTATTACAGATAAACCTATGACCGATGTACTGAATAGCAAAAAACAAACAGAAAAACATGCATTGACAGAAATTACAATATGAAATGGTATGGAGAGATAGATAGAGTGAGCGAGAGAGAGAGAGAGAGAGAGAGAAGGAAAAGAAGGAGAAAGAAAGAGGGACAGAAAGAAAGCCAATGTATGTATAAACCTATGATCAATGTTTTAATAGCAGAAAACAAACAGAAAAACATGGATTGACAGAAATTAGAAGATGAGACGATATGGAGAGAGAGAGAGAGAGAGGAGAGAGGAGAGAGGGAGGGTCGATCAGAGAGGGGAGGAGAGATAGCGACACGGGGCGAGCGGCGCTGTCTGTCCGTGCTTGCAGTCTGTCGTCGCGGTGACTGCACCCGGACGCCGTTACCATGGCGCAGCAGCATCAGCAGCAGCATCCCCCCTCCTCCTCTCCTCCTCTTCCTCATCCCTCTCTCCCCGACGACCTCATCATCTCCACGGTTACCGCTGCATCGTCTCCGGGCGTGAGGCGACGCAGCGACGGATCAGTAAGGGAGTGTCTATTTTTCCCTGTTTCCGAACGCAACGAGCAGGAGCGTCTGGAGGCCATGGTGAGGCGCCGCGGAGGCCGGGGGGGCAATAACAACAACCTCCAGAATGGGACCACGGGGCAGTCGGGGCAAAACCAGGGCGGAGGCGGAGGAGAGGGCCAGCTGGACAACAGGCCGAAGCGCTGGACCTGGGGTGGACCTCCTGACGGCGTGGAGGGTGAGTCCAGACACTTGGTGATGTCATGATGTGGTGTGAGTGCAGTTTTACAGTGTGCTTTGGAGCATTTAGGGTGGGGTGTGTTATGGTCAGGGGCTTTTATTGAATATTAAAGCTACTTAAAGTTGGAAATGTTAGTATTGTGAGACTACAGGGTGGGTTTTACAATGGAGGTGGGGGTTGGAGGAAATAACATAATAATAATAATAATAATAATAATAATAATAAATCAGACTTGTATAGCACTTTTCTGGACACTCAAAGACGCTTAGTCTTTAGACATAAAGTGTATTTTTTCTATCTTCTTTACTGTTTTAGAGGAGTTCCAACTTGTATTTTATAATTATGATTAAGCCTTCATGGCATGTGATCAAAACAGGGGTGCAGAGATGAGGATTTGGCAAATGTATGCAGTTTTTCAATGGACTTTCAACATTTTGGGTTTGGAATATGATTACGACACATTTTACATAGGGTATTATGGCTAGAGATGTGGTTTGTGTGGGAAATGCACGTCGTTTTGTAATGATCATATTGTCTATATTGGAGCATTTACATATCCTTTGGGTGTATGCTCAGTTTATTATTACAGAATACACATTAGAACAGTCAGCATGTTTTAATGTGAGGCCCATGGCATTTGTTGGTGTAGATTATATACCTGTATACTGTTACCTACCTACCTGTAATTCATGCTATGCAAATTTTACATAGACCTATTATTATTTTAAATTTGAAGTAGAATTAAGCCTTCATGGCAAGCTCAAATAGTCAAAACAGGGTTGGTTTGATCAATTCAGAGGTGGAGAAATGAATGCAGCTTTTCAATGTACCATATGACCCCTTGTTTTACATTGAATTTATAACTGGAATTCAAAAAATACAGAATTTTAACATGCTGAAAATGTTAATACAAAAGTGGTAGTACAATGCATGCGGAGATGTAGTTTTTCAATGTGCTTTTGTCTTTTTTTTCAATGTGCTTTCTCAATGTTCTAGTTCCTTTTCAAATTCAGATGAAGGACAGGGCTTTTGAAAGATATTATCAAACAGAGAGTCATGGATAGTGGCTTTAGCCTTGATAGTAAAAAACGTATTTTCTTTAACCTTGGTTCGTTTGTGCTACCAGAGAATATGCTGAACCTTCTGCCAGTTCTGTCTCATGTGGACAGGTCCAGTAATTACAGAGATATTAACCACAAACAAGGACAAAACATGACATTACATGAACGCAAGCTACCCGTTTCAAATATATTTACTGAGAAGCCAGTTTGTAGTCATAGTTTGCTTTATTGTCGAAAACAATCATGTACACGTACACAGAATGAATTTGAAATTTCGTTTCCCCACTAACCAGGCAGGACAGTGATAGAGTGGGCTAGGGGAGGGGCCGCTGCGCATGCGCGCGCCGCCGAAAGGGAGATGCAGAGTAGAAAAGATGCAATACAATCAGTGACAATTTAACAACATGTAATGACAGAAAAACAATTGGAGATATAACATACGGTGATCTTTTTTTTTGACAACATAAGGAAGGGGTGTGGGGGGAACAGATTGGAAATCAATGAAATTGATTGAACCGAGAGCAGAGATCAGACCTTTCTAAAAAGACAGGGAACATTTTTACAATCGTGTCAGTGTTGTGAATAATCCAAAATGTGTGTGTGCCACTGTTTATGTAGAGTTCATGATAACAAAACCACATCTGTGGCCTTGGAAGTGTTCTTGCAGGGAGGCAAAGTCAAAACAAAGATAACTGTTGAAGACAGACAGATTTTCACAGGGAGACATAATTTGCAAAGGGATTAATTTAGCATGATGAAATACATTTTTAGAGACCCAGATGAACAATTTAGATTGGGTTTTGCCAGACCCCCATCTTCACATCGCCATGAAGATTCGTGAGAGATCTCATTAGTTCCTCTTGGCGCACAGACTGCGCTGCGTTGGCTTTACACAGTTCTGTAAGCATGCCCGCGATGATATCCAAACGTCGAGATGTTTCCTTCGATTGAAATCCTTCCAAAAGGTCCTCAACCTGTCCCACTTTCTGATGTAATCCTTTCACGAGATCTCCCACGGCCTCACAGTGGCTCAAAATTGCTGCAGACAGCTTGGGGGACTCTTTACTTGCTGCCAGCTTACAAATTTTGCGATAGATCATGGACAATCCCAGGCCAATTAACAGATGTCCAGCTATCAGAAATCCGAATTTGTACATTGATGCTTATATACATTTTGCTTCATTTTAAATGTCCTACATTACACAAAATTGACTCTTGTAAGTTTTAAGCCATGTTATAATAGTGTTACCTCATCAAAAACATACCCAGAGTTGTGTTTTGTTTCATTCACATGTTCACATTCACATGAGTAATTCTTTATTATCAGTCTGTCTACATCTCCAAAGCTCAAAATGCTCTGTTCCACCTTGTGATGGATTATGTGTTGCATTATCTAACCGATTTTCTGGGCACAGAAGCGCTGTACGCTGCGCTTGAATTCCGTAACTTAATTTCAGAGTGAGAAATACCATGTGTGGCGTGTGAGCGCGAATTGCATGTGTCACACTCTCAAAGCGTGAGACTTGAGAGCCCTGCTTATACATTTCACCTTTAGTTCAATAGAGAATGGCAGTTCCAGGGCTGAAATCATTCAAATTATTCTGGTGAAGGTGTGTGGAGTTTAAAAACACAGTGGAGCACTTCCTGCATTACCACATGACATCATAAGGTGGAACAGAGTGTTTTCAGTTTGAGAAAGTCTAAATCTGCAGGGTTTGTGTGTTAAACATGTGTGAATGGAACAAAACATAACTCCAGGTCCAGGTGTGATGAAAAAACAACATTATAACATCATAGATCAGAGAATAGACAAGATACAGTTAAAAAAAATTAGTTCTAACAAAAATAATATTATAAAAAAGAAAATCCCTCTCCAGAATGCAAACTACTCAATAGGTTATAATTTAGACATGTTAAATGAGGGTTAGCCTGTTGCTATGGATACAGTACATTATCAATCCCTATAGTTTAAACCGAGCTGGAGAACAGGTCAGAATTCTAACGAGTAATGAGACAAACGTGTAGAAAATGTTGTTTCCTCATCAAAAACAGACCTGGAGTTGTGTTTTGTTTCATTCACACATGTTTAACACACAAACCCTGCATATTTAGTCTGTTCTTCTCAAAACACTTCCACCTTGTGATGTCTGACAGAAAGTGCTCTACTGTGTTTTTAAACTCCATATGCCTACGTTAGCATCAGTTGGCTAATTTCAGCCCTGGACTTGCCATTCTCTACTGGACTAAAGGTAAAAGGAGCTGTTAACTTGAAAACTACCACTTCATGACAGAGCAGTTTGAGCTTTGGAGATGTAGAGAGACTAATAAACAAGAATTACTGAAAAATGTGTGAATAAAACAACTTTGTAACACGGCTTAAAGCTCACAAGAGTCACTTTTGTGTAATATAGGACCTTCAACGAAAGCATGACATAGGGCTAGTATATTGCAGGGAACAAAAAAACAACATTAGTTACTCTGAAATGTACTATTTATCTGTTCAGTTTAATCAAAGCCTATGCCACATTGACCAATACACAACCTTGAAAAAATATGGTTGATGCAATAAATATAGACGAAAAATTATCTTTAAGTCAATGTATGTCAAGGCTGTAACTGAAAATGATCCGTGTGTGACTTAGTGCTTGGTCAGAGCTCACTCACTTTAATCTGCACAGAAAAAGACGTGCATTTTGTTGATTATTGGGACTTCAGAGTTGGTAATGGTTTTCTAAGACATATATACAGTGAATATTCAACCCTGCTAATACTAGTGAGTCTCTAAATGATTCTTTTACAATATTTTTACATAGGACATGGGTTCTAAAACTTACAACACAGAAATATGGCAATATGACTAGATTGCCAATAATTCAGAATCTTACGTTACCATTTTATTGTATTTGTATTTAATTTACTCATAATGCATTAGAGATAGACTGATGTGTTGTTGGCCTATGATATTTTGGCTTTTTAGTATATCAGCAAGATTTAAGTCAGCCCTAAATCTCCAGCACAGGTCGACGTTTTGTTTCAGTCAATCCACTGCCTAAAAAAACACACACAAAGCTTTATTTTAACACTTAAATACGAAGAGAAAACTATACAAAAAGGGTTGTGGGTGAGTTTTTGCAGTAAATTTAAATGGCATAATTTGGGGGAAATAATCAAAATCCGACCCACATATCAGCCATTGGTTGCTCTGGATGAAAAAACCCAGTCAATCTCTGTAATGCACCAAACCAGTCTAATTCATAGTTGGTGTGGGCAATACTGACAACTATTTTCAATTTTATTAATGCTAACAACTAGTCTCCAGCTTTTCTCATTACATTGGACATGGGTTCACAAACATTTCAGACGAAGACAGACACCCAAAACCGAGCTGGGATTCCCACTTCAAAATTAAACTTTTTCCTGTTATAATTTTAGGTTTAATTGTATTTATTAGAGTAGTTTATTGTGTAATTTGACATCATTTCACTAAAATAGACTCTTTTCAATAAAAAAATATATAGATTAACTGTCTTAATATTGAAATTATATCTTCAAAATCCCTCTGACATAGGGCATCACCTTTGCATATCTAAAACTTGCTAATATTAAGCGTTGCTTTCAAGCTTATTGCCTGGGAATGGTTTTGCGTGTCGTATTGCATTTGCCGAGATATTCCACGGGATGTTTTAAAGCTAGTTTTCTGGATGTGGCGTTTACATGCGCCCAGAGAAACCAGGATACTCATATCTCTGCGTACGTGCTCCATCAGTGTGTCCTGGATATTTGGAGTGGTTGCTATGGTAACTATCAAATGAAACAGAAAAAGCACAACGTTCTTGTAAAAGTGCAAATGCAAGGAGCAGCAACTTAAAAATGCATAGTACACTCCGATGGCTGATCCAAAACCTTTTTTTTTTTTAATTGTTTTTTTTAGATTATGTTTTGGTAAAAAGAACACCAGATAATGTCTTTCTTGTGTGGTACTAAAAATGTATGCTTAACAAAATTACTAGCAAAGCCTGTCTCTTGCCTGAATCTTTCCCTATATAGATGACTGTATGCTACTTTGAGATACCTGGTGATAATTTGTGATAATCGAGGTAAAATCTGAGGCTAAATTTCAGCTGTTTTAGTGATTGCGATGCTAACAGTGGCTAGTTTTGTTCTAGGCTAGTTGCTTTGATTACTACATTTAAAACTGCAGGTTTACAAAATGCTAGCAAAGCCTATCTCTTGCCTGAATCTTCCCCTATAGATTTGTGACTGTATTTTGTGACTCATGATAATTTGTGCACTGAGGCTAAATTTCAGCGAAATTTCTGTTTTAGTGATTAGTGAATAGCAGGTTTACAAAATGCTAGCAGAGCCTATTTCTTGCATAAATCTGTACTTATAGACATGCTATGGTAAGATAAGATAAGACTTTATTGATCTCACATAGGAGAAATGTACTTGCCCCAGTAGCTCCAGGCAAAGACACCTATACCTCATCACATCTAAACTGGGTCAAAACCAGGACTAAACCAAAAACCTAAACCTGGACTATGGCAGGACTGAACAAGGACTAAAATAGAACCAAACCGAGTCTTTATTTGAGTCTTTGTAACTCAAATGGGCTCAATTTTAGATAAAAATAATAGCAAATTTAAACACACTCAAAATTTCATCAGTTTTAGTGATTGTGATGCTAATGCTGCAAACTGTGACTGTTATGCTGGATATGCTACTGTTATACCTCCTTGCACAATCATCAAAACTGGGACTAAGCCAGTACTAAACCAAAAAAATAAACCTGGACTAGAACAGGGCTAATCTAAAACCAAACCGAGTATATATCAGAACTAAAATGAGCAACAAATGCACCAAACACTGCCTAAATTGGATGTTTTTTAGTGCTTCGTTACCAGTGCTCTCGTGACTGTTATGGGGGCAGGGAGAGGTGTGGTGGGTTAGACACAGAGCAGAGGGCTGGGGGGATGGTGGACTCGTACAGACTGGAAATGACAAAGCAAACACAGCAGGTGGATCTAGGATAAGATGATAGCGATAGTCGCTGTAGCAAAAGGAGCTGGTCTTGGTGCATTGCAGGAGCCTCATTGAAAATGTTTTCTGATGAATTACTATACGATTTTGGCTCGACATGGCTAACAGGTGTCTGGCTATGTGCTGTGTGCTACGTGTGCTGTGTCCCTGCTACTGTTGCTATCACTGCTCCTTCTTATTGCAGCCCAGAGCGGATTGAATTCCCACAATGATTATAACCTTGAACGCACCAAGGCTAAGCTAACAGACACACCCAGAATTATAAAACATCAGCATCATCCCAATTTATGAATCTGTCTCCTAACCGTGGAACTATTAAAATAACACTCATAACACTTTAATTACACATGGGACAGAGAGAGAAAATAATAATTACTTTAGCAGATTCACATTGTGGTATAATGTTTTGATAATGAAAACACATAACAATAGGTTACACTATTATCGATTCCAAATAAAAATATATAATCTACAAAATGTACTTTCTTTGTTTGGTTTTGATAATATGGAATTACAAACAATACAAACCAGCAGTGCTGCTCTAAACTGACATATTCACATATATCATATTATTCACAAGTGTTTATTAATACTACTATAGGCTCTATTAAATGAAGCCCAGGACTGAAACAACCACAACACAAGTGCGCTGTGTAGTTTAAATGTGTGTGGTTGTATATTTTGCCGTAGTTTAAAGGTGCACTGTGTAATTTTTCCCGGCCGCCACCTGCTTGTCTCCATGAAGATATACTTGTAATGTAATGACATTAAATTTAGCCGTACATCATCCTATTTTAGCGCCAATATGGACTATTTTGTTTGTGAAAAATGTGCAGAAGGTAACCGTTTTGTGCATTTGTGGACAGAGATGTCTGTACTTTTCTTTCAAAAGGATTTAACAAAAGTTTCATTTCTCACCTTGTTTCTCTGTTGTGACACTTAGACCAATCAGATTCAAACAATCATCATGACATTCACATTTCCCGATCACTTGCAGCGAGAGCCGTTCTAGACTGATAATGAAATCAATTCAGACTGGTTAGTCTGGCTAAATTCTGTTGTAGGGAGTATTATACATCTGATGACATAGGCCAAGAAGTGATTGCCTGAGTGCCGTCAGTACAGCAGCAGTGTGATTTCTCTAACACTGTGGGACATTACAGGCAATGCAGTACCATGCATCAAGACGGTGTAGGTGTATTGCAGTGGCTTTGTCAGACTTGTATAATCAAAAGTCACACCAAAGTACCATAACATTATTTTGATTAAGCACACAAACAAATGCATTTGGATCATTATTCTTGTACAAAGCTTCTCACGTAAAGACAGTACTACATTTCTAATACGCTGTACTTCCTGCAGTAGGGCCTCGGGACATGTAGGTCTAAAATGTCGTGCAGTGAAAGCTCTGAGCTCCTGTGATGCATTCATAACAGCATCAATAATTCAACTGCAGGACACAGCTGAGAACAGAGGAGCGATCGGGAATTCCTCCTATTTCCTCTTCCTTCGTCTCCTCCTCCTCCTCACTCTCCTCTTCCTCTCTCTTCCTCCTCCTCCCTGTCCGCCTCCTCCTCTCTCCTCCTCGTCCTCTTCTTCCTCCTCCTCTCTTTCGGGCTGGTGCAGGGTCAGTATAAAAGTCCCACTGCAGCAGAACAGCACAGGCTCGTGTTACAGACGGCAGAAGGACGAACAGGCCCAGATACAGCAGTCTGCTCCGGAGAGGACAGTGTGAGAATATTGTTTAAAGGTTCTCTGTGTTTGGGTGGGTTTCATCTGGTTTCTCCCGTTAAAGTGCATTTGGCAGTTTTCCACAGTTGGTACAGAGTTTGTCCACTGATCCAAAGCACGGCGGTCCGAATCCCGCTCTCGACATAAACATCATTGGTTGGCTGTGTGATTCCTGCTCCCACAGATGAATGCTGTCTTTGTGTCCTTGGGCAAGACATTTAACCCACCTCGCCCCCAGTATCTGCGTACACCGGTGTATGAAAGTGTGAGTGGTTCCTTGAGTAAAATGTTTTGAGTGCCTTGAAGGTGGAAAATCGCTGTATAAAAATTTGATAATAAACATAAACATAATAATATAGGTGTGATATATTTATAAATCAAAATGTGTATTTATATGTTAAATTTCTAGTTAATTAAATCTGTTCAATATTACCTTTTATATGCACTGTGTAACCTTTCTGGTGGAGGGTTCGTCACCAGCTTCTCTCTGTGGTGATATTGCCTGGAATGTTCCACAGTATGGCATTCCACTTACTTATCTCTACAGCGATTTTTAGGTAAATAAAACCCATGTTACTGAGTAAATGCAAGACGGATATGTTTAATGCCATTCCAGACAAAACAATAACATCTCCATGGAGACAAGAAGGTGACGAACACTCCACCAGAAAAGTTACACAGTGCACCTTTAACTTTGTACATGTTAAGGCTGGACTGCACCTAAAATGTGTTATGTTTTAATTTTAGTTTGAAGTTGAGCTGGCATCTGCATGTACAGCTCTGGAAAAAAATAAGAGACCACTGCAAAATTATCATTTTTTTTTTTTATTTGACTACTTATAGGTATGTGTTTGGGCAAAAGGAACATTTTTGTTTGAGTCTATAAACTACTGACAACATTTCTCCCAAATTACAAATAAAAATATTATCGTTTAGAGCATTTATTTGCAGAAAATGACAAATGGTCAAAATAACATACAAGGCTTCCCCCCTCCCCCACATAGGCCTCTCTGACCACATCTCTGGCATACAGACCCCGGGTGAGGGTCTCCAAAGCGGCTCTGAAGCAGATCCAGGTGTGGCCAGAGGGGGGCCTCGTCTGCACTACAGCACTGCCTCGGTACAACAGACTGGGCAGTGTTCAAACAGGCCGCCACACACAACAACCACACAGACACTGAGGAGTACGCAGACACTGTGACCTCCTACATCACCAAATGCATTGGTGATGTCACACACACCAGGACTATCATTACCAGGGCTAACCAGAAGCCATGGCTGACAGGGGAGGTTCACAGACTGTTGAGAGCCAGGAACGCTGCCTTCAGAGTCGGGGATGTCACACATCTGAAGGCAGCAAGAACCAACCTGTCCCGTGGCATCAGGAAAGCCAAACACAAATACACACAGAAAATAACCGGACACTTTAGAGACAGCAGGGACACACGGAGTCTGTGGCAGGGCATCCAGAACATCACGGACTACAAACCCTCGCCACAGACCTGTGACAACAACATCACCCTGCTCAATGACCTCAACAGCTTCTTTGCACGGTTTGAGGCAGGAAACGACATCCGTCCCCACGACCAGCCCCTGTGTGTGTCTGCAGCCAGCGTGAAGAGAACACTCTCCAGGATCAACACCCGCAAGGCTGCAGGCCCGGACAACATCCCTGGTCGTGTGTTGAAAGACTGTGCAGAGGAGCTCAAGGATGTCTTCACAGACATCTTTAATGCTTCTCTGAACCAGGCTGTCGTTCCCTCCTGCTTCAAAACCACCACCATTGTTCCCGTGCCAAAGAAGCCCACTCCAGACACTTTTAATGACTATCGCCCTGTTGCACTGACCCCCATCATCATGAAGTGCTTTGAACGGCTAGTCATGGCACACATTAAATCCACCCCCCACCCCCACCCTAGACCCATTCCAGTTTGCATACCGGGCCAACCGCTCTACCGAGGATGCAATCTGCTCTGCTCTTCACCCAGCCCTCACCCACCTGGACAATAAGGACTCATATGTGAGAATGCTGCTCATAGATTTCAGTTCAGCATTCAACACCATAATCCCACAACAGCTCATCACTAAACTAGACCACCTGGGGCTTCAGACCTCACTGTGTAATTGGCTACTGGACTTCCTCAGCGAGAGGCCACAGGCAGTGCGGGTCGGCAGAAACACCTCAAGCTGCATTAGACTGAGCACAGGAGCCCCCCAGGGCTGTGTGCTCAGTCCGATGCTCTTCACTCTGCTGACCCACGACTGCTCACCAACGTTCAGCACCAATCGCATAGTAAAGTTTGCAGATGATACGACTGTGGTGGGTCTCATCTCTAATAACGATGAGACAAACTACAGGAGTGAGGTGAGCCTTCTGACCCAGTGGTGCAGCAATGTCAATCTCCTTCTTAATGTTGAAAAGACCAAGGAGATTGCTATTGACTTCCGGAGAGGCCCCACCCAGCACCCCCCACTGTCCATCAACGGTGCTGCTGTAGAGAGGGTGAGCAGCACCAAATTCCTGGGGGTGCACATCAGTGAGGACCTCTCCTGGACAGTGAATACTGCATCACTGGCAAAGAGGGCTCAGAAGCGCCTCTATTTCCTCCACAAACTGAGGAGAGGTGGAGCCCCCCCACCCATCATGACCACCTTCTACCGAGGCACCATTGAGAGCGTTCTGACCAGCTGCATCACTGTGTGGTACGGGAGCTGCACTGAACAGAACAGGAAAGCCATGCAGCACATAGTGAATGCAGCTGGGAGGATCGCTGGTGTCTCTCTCCCCTCCCTCCTAGACATTTTTAACACCCGGCTCACCCGCAGAGCATCCAGCATTGGGGGTGACCCGAGCCACCCCTCACACAGCCTCCCGCCCTCGGGGAGAAGGTACCGGAGTGTCCGGGCCCACTCCACCAGACTGTCAAACAGCTTCATCCACCAGGCTGTCAGGAGGCTGAACTCTCACCTGAACTCTCACCTCACCCGTCTCCCACCCCCCACCCCCCATATTGGCATAACCTGTATTCCATAAAAAGACATATCACTCTAGACACTTTAAAAAACTGCTGCTAAGGACTACTGTTGCACTGTTGCACATTCACATTTACTACTGTAATTTTACTACTGTTGTACTGTTGTTTACTACTGTTATTGCACTATTGCACATTATTTTTTATCTTAACTTCAATGCACATTCTATTGCACATTACCATTTCACTGCTGTATCTTCCATTGCACATTTTTGATGCACACTGCACATTTTTGGACATCTGTATATAGGTATTTATTTATTCTGTTGCACTGCTTTCAGATTTTAGATCTTAGACTTCAGTTTAGATTTAGATTTCTGTCTTAGATAGTTTTTGTTATGTTTTGTCTTTATATTGTATTTTGTACACTGTCATTTTTGCATTACTTGGCCAGAGAGAAACGAAATTTCAATTCACTGTATGTTGAACACATATGGCAGAATTGACTATAAAGCTGACTTTGATCTTAACAAAAAAGATACATGTTTTCAGACCTCAAACAATGCAAAGAAGCGAGATCAAATTCATTTTAAAACAACATAATACTAATGTTTACACTTAAGAAGAGTTCAGAAATCAATATTTGGTGCAATAACCCTTATTTTTAATCACAGCTTTCATGCGTCTTGGCATGCTCTCCACAAGTCTTTCACATTGTTCTTGGGTGACTTTATTCCACTGATGCTGATTTCAGAAAAAAATGCAGTGGTCTTTTTTTTTTCCAGAGCTGTATGTAAAATGTAGACTGGTGGCTGCTGCTTCTTTTTCTCTGCCTCCTGTTGTTTTTAAATGCTTACCTCTTTTTGCTTTAGCTCTTTTTATAATGCTTCTGCTTTGCTGTGTTTGCTCTGCTCCACCTGTCGCCCAGGTCACGCTAGAACCCCGTCCTGCAATGCCACTGGCTCCCCTCTGCCCAATGCGCTTCCTGCTTCCAGCGCCAGCCAATCGCGTCACGGTATAAATCACATGACTCTGTGTGTGCCACGCCCACATCGCAAAAAACACTTTCACTTTTGTGTAACGTGTTATAGTTAATTTGTTTCTTTGGCTTTTTAAATGTTTATTACTTCTGTTCTGTTGTGTCTACCACATTAAAGGTCCCATATTACGCAAAACTGACTCTTTTGAACTCATGTCAGAATATTGTTACCTCTTCAAAAACAGACCTGGTGTTGTGTTTTGTTTCATTCATACATGTCATAGTCGACAGAGGCCATATTCATAAGCAGTATTTTTTTCTTCCTTGTTATCCCGAGATAACGTAATTAATTCCTGATCTTGAGAAAACAAAACAGTTATTTTGAGATCTTGGGAAAACGAAACAATTATTCCGTGATCTCGAGAAAGCAACTGAAACGTCTACCGCCATGTTATGACAGGCTGACTTTGGGGGTATTTCTCATTCTGAATAGACGCGTTTTTGGTCATTAGAATGTCTGGAATAATAATCGATCAGCTGATAAGGCTACGTCTTTGTGCCATTTCCCGCCTTCGTTGTCTGGCCTACAAGGGGGTGTAGCAGTAGCTAGGCCTACATCTCAGCTGTTTTGAGATCTCGAGATAACAGTTTTGTTTTCTCGAGATCATGGAATAATTTTTTGTTTTCTCGAGATCTCGAAATAATGGCTTTGTTTTCTCGAGATCACAAATTAATTGTATCGTTTTCTCGAAATCACGAGTTAATTTTCTTGTTATTAAGGTGGAAAATAATCATTACGAACATGGCCTTTGTCGGCTTCAGTACATTAACACATGTTTCAGTAATTCTTTATTATTAGTCTTATAGTAGTTTTTAAATTAACAGCGACATTTTACCTTTAGTTCAGTAGAGATTGGCAAATCCAGGGTTGGAATTATCCAAATCATTCCAGTGAAGGTGTGTGGAGTTTAAAAAACACAGTGGAGCTGTATTACCACATGACATCTCAAGGTGGAACAGAGCATTTTCTATTTGAGAGAAGAACTCAGCCTAAATATGCATGTTTGTGTGTTAAACATGTGTGAATGAAACAAAACACAACTCCAGGTCTGTTTGTGATGAGGAAACTTTATAACAGATCAGAAAATAGCATAAAATGGGCCCTTTAAGCCGTCCATGTAAAGTCATAACCATAGTGGGTGTGAATATGGGTTGAACAAATTTGATAAAATACACCACTGCAGTTATTTTATTATTTTTTTTTGACAGTTATTTCATTTAAGGTTAGATTTGCAATTTATATTTTTTCAATCAGGATTCAGTCCACAGTGCATATATTAAACACGTCTAGGAGCACACTAAATTATGAACTGCTAAGAGTCACATTTCCGAACAAATTTAGAACAGTGTAAGGTTATATATATATATATATATATATATATATATATATATATTTTTTTTTTTACACAATAATACCCCATGGAGACATTATGATTAGGGACAATTTCTCATCTAATTCCAGCCTTTGCCATTTGAACATTTTGACCATTAAAATAAATTGCAATTAAGATTTCTTTATCAGCTTTGCCACACTATATTTAATAATTGTAATAAAATATAAATACATCCTGCGCTGTAACATACTGAACTTAGCATTGCTGGATTCTCATTCACCCCTTTTGTGAATGTCTTGATGTGTGTGTGTCAGTGTGCGTTTTTCCACGCATTTTTATCCCTTGTATTGATTGTTCATTATTGCGTATTGGTTTTAGCCCCACCCTTTTACATTTGAACAAAGGGCTGCTCTGCGGGCTGCCTCCTCCTCCTCCTCCTCCTCCTCCTCGGTGTTCAGTGCAGCAAACACCTGTGTATACTCAGCGTTCATTCAAATATCTGTAAAACCTCTTACTCCATTCACATGTAACTCTATAGATAGACCAAGGATCTTTTTTCACTAAACATTCCTTTGTTTCTTTCAACAAAACTGGAAACCATCTGTGTGTAAGAGACAGAGGAGAAGAACTAAGACCATAAATTGTAGAGCTGTTCATGTAATTGGTTAATTGATAGCCATTATTGGGTTAATCATCCTGACAATAGTGACCAAACTACTAGAGCCAAATGTAGTAGTTTTACATTTTGGCTACATAAAAATGTAACTTTTCAGGTGCAGTATCTGCCACCAACTTGCCTCCATGGTGACATTAATCCTTTTTTTAATGTTTCATATGGCACTAAACATTTCTATCTTGCATGTATTCAGTTACAGGTGTTGAAAGACATGCATTCTT
The DNA here is from genome assembly GCA_036785185.1 of Paratrypauchen microcephalus. Classification (NCBI taxonomy): domain Eukaryota; kingdom Metazoa; phylum Chordata; class Actinopteri; order Gobiiformes; family Gobiidae; genus Paratrypauchen; species Paratrypauchen microcephalus. The sequence goes on along the minus strand of JAVJIX010000086.1, from coordinate 3,426,970 downwards.
ACTGTGAGTCTCTTCTCTGTAATTTGGACTGGTCACCTTTTTATATCTATGCTGACAGTTTAATGCCACATTGTGAAACATTCCAGGCAAAGCAATAATGTTTAGAGGCAAATAAGCAGGTGGCAGGCTAACAGAGTGTGCCTTTAAAACTGCAATTTATCATTATTCATGGGTTTCACCTTCGTGTTTTGAGGACTTTTCACCATTCACAAGACAAGATATTGACAAGATTTTGGTTTTGGATTTGTTCATTTCTATGGCAACAGTCAGTTTTTCATCATTTTGAAACCCATGGATAGCAGTTATACCCTCCTGTAACAGTACTGCATGTGCGTCTTACATCACAAGGTTAATTCATGCGTGTTTTATTGATCAGTGCAGTTAGTCCTGATTACGTCTTTTGTTTTGTGTTTGTTTTCGTGTTAACTGGCCACTGTGATATTTGGACAAAAGCTACGCGCATCAGGTTTAATTTAAAATGTTAATCTTTCTTCTTATGTGGTTTCGTAGTTAGTGACTTCCTGACTCCTTCAGATCAGCCAATCAACAAGCAACTGTCCAACTCCTCAGCGGCCCTGCACTCGCCAGAAAGAGGTGAGAAAATCAGTTTTAGTTTAATAAATAAATAAATAAATAAATAAATAAATGATAGACAGAAATAACTCTTGATACAAGTTTTCTACGACAACTAAGACTGAGTGTTTGTGCACTTCTGCCTAAACTAGAAATCACTACATTTGCATAGAGTCTGTTCATTTATAATTATTATTTTTTATTAAATGAACCAGGGTTAATTCATTCAAGTGTGAGCTTTCAGAAGAAAAATAATAATAATAATACTTAATTAACTCGAAGAAAACTGTGATATAAAAAGGCCAGCTTGCTTGGGCCTCATTTTCTGCAAATAAATGCTCTAAACCAGAGGTCTTCAACAGGGGGTTGCGACCCCTAGGGGGGTCGCAGAGGTACTGCAGGGGGGGTCGCGAAATCTTTTTTTTCACTTTAAAATAATATAATTTTATATTTTATAGTGTAAAATACAGTATTAACCTGTGTATTATTTCCTTGTATTGGATGTACCATAACAGAGTAGCAATGTTTATACATGACACTAAGCTCAATTTAATATAAAACACAGTTCTATGCCGTATATATAGTAGGGGGTCCCTGGCCTGATGAAACGTTGAAAAACGATAATATTGTAATTTGGAATTTGGGGGAAATGTCAGTAGTTTATAGACTCAAACAAAAATCTTCCTTTTGCCCAAACACATACCTATAAGTAGTAAAAAATTAAAAAATTAAAAAAAAAGATAATTTTACAGTGGTAACTTTTATTTCCAGAGCTGTATAGCTCAAAGTCAATACCAATTCACATTTCAACTTTCTCTAAAGTATTAAAGGGATATGCCACCCCCAGGTCAAATTTGGGCATCTCCCCACAGTCCAGAGACTAAAATAAGTGGTGGAAAGCGTTTTCCTGCTCACCCAGCCATTGTCCGAGTCTGTCGCCACTGACCGCCGCGGTATCTGGTGCTCCTCCGCCTTAGACTGGAGTCTAACGTCGCCAGAGAAAGATTTCGGCCAAAAGGAATTAATTTGCTCGATGCGTTTCCCAATTACTTTGTGTGTAGTGCGCATTCATATCGAGTGCAAATAAATGTGCAAATCAACACGGAGAGCTTGCCTTGGTCATTTTGGGTGGGAACTATTTTCCAGTGCGTAAGAATACAGCCGTATCACGCAGCACGCTACCAGGGGAATCCCTGTTACGCACCGGGAAGGGAGTTCCCCTGTTGCACAACGTGGTGCGTGATACGGCTGTATTCTTACGCACTGGAAAATAGTTCCCAACCAAAATGACCAAGGCAAGCTCTCCGTGTTGATTTGCACATTTATTTGCACTCGATATGAATGCGCACTACACACAAAGTAATTGGGAAACGCATCGAGCAAATTAATTCCTTTTGGCCGAAATCTTTCTCTGGCTACGTTAGACTCCAGTCTAAGGCGGAGGAGCACCAGTTACCGCGGCGGTCAGTGGCGACAGACTCGGACAATGGCTGGGTGAGCAGGAAAACGCTTTCCACCACTTATTTTAGTCTCTGGACTGTGGGGAGATGCCCAAATTTGACCTGGGGGTGGCATATCCCTTTAATCTCTATGGCCCTAATTTAGGTTTTATCATGAAACCCATGTATAATAAAAATAGTGCCCAGATTTGTATTCAAATTCACAGATACTCTTCCTCTTTGCCTTCTGGCCCCTTGGATTTTTTCACATGTGTTTGCAGTAGGGGTGTGCAAAATAATCGTCATGACAATGCATTGCGATACTAACTTTCACAATATACTGCATCGATTCTTGATGCCAAAAATCTATTATTATTAATTAATAACTTAATATTTAATAATTTAATATTTAATATTAATACATAAATCAATTATTAGTTTATTTTTTTTAATAAATCCTATGCACTTTTTTCTTTGTGAAAGGGTATTGTTTGTTATGATGGTAGCTACCTCCAAAATGGCAAATGGTTGAACATCATTTTTTGTTTTAGAAAAAATCCTATGCACTTTTTTGTTATTGGTTTGGTTTATTTGTTTTTGTTATTCAATAAATTCAGTTATGAATTGAGTTGCTCAGAGTTATGTATAAACTGAAGACACTACCCAGATACACAGCCACTGATATTTAAGTTATCCTCTTTTTTTTGGTACATTTTCACTGAAGTATGTCGAATATATTGCAATGCATCGCAATAATTCAAGTATCGTGATGCATCGTGATAGTATCACATCGTGGCATATGAATCGTGATTCGAATTGAATCGTGACTTCTTTGCCAATCCCCACCACTAGTTTGCAGACTGTATAATAACTATTTTAAAACTCTTCTTCTTCTTCTTCTTCTTCTTCTTCTTCTTCTTCTTGTTCTTCTTCTTCTTCTTGTTCTTCTTCTTCTTCTTCTTCTTCTTCTTCTTCTTCTTCTTCTTCTTCTTCTTCTTCTTCTTCTTCTTCTTCTTCTTCTTCTTCTTCTTCTTCTTCTTCTTCTTCTTCTTCTTCTTCTTCTTCTTCTTCTTCTTCTTCTTCTTCTTCTTCTTCTCTTCCCTCTTAGTTTCCTCAAACAATCACAGGCTTCACCGGAGTTTGTCAAATCGAAGGAGCATCGCGGCGTTTCCAGAGGAGACGAAAGCTCGGACTCCCACGGTCTGTATCAGGTTTCACACATGAATCACACCTTAAGAGCTGTTACTTATCTCTACGCATCAAACTAACACCTGGACCGCCAATATCAGTATCGATGACTCCCGGATTAACACATTCTCATAATTATTTTCAAGTTTTGGAAAATAGAAGTATTGGGAGAAGGGCTGCACGATTTTGGAAAAGAATCAACTAAACTTTTTTCTGACAAATACTGAGATAAGCATGTATAAAATTTGAGAGAAGACTGAAAAATGAACTGATAAACTAATAAAAGTATCCAATGCATTTCAGAACATGTTTGTGGAGGTCTAAACTGCTGGTACAACACGGTTTTGTATATAAAGACCTGATATTTTGTTCTTAAAGAGAACATTTTCTAATCAAAACAATTGCAGATTTGTGATTTGATAGTCAAATTTCGATTTGATTTGCAATTTTTTGTGCAGCCCTAACTGGAATGTGCTTTTGAATTTTAGCTTTAACTTTGACCTGCTTTTTTCTTGAGTAATTTATGTCCTAAATTGTCATTTTTAAAAATACAAATATTATTTTTGTTTTTAGGGTGATGGTCCGACTCGCAGTTCATCCTTCAGAGGAAACAGCAAAGGCCCAGCCACACCCAAACGGTGGGTATCAACCGGATTCTCATTTAAACAAAATTAGTCTGTAGATGTAACACACCAAAGAGCAGTGGCACAGCGGCTGAGTTCTGGGTTCTGGGAGTCTTTCTGTGCGGAGTTTGCATGTTCTCCCCACGTTCTTTCCCCAATCAGTCCAAAACTTGCACAATATGAATTACAGGCTCAGGTAGTCCGGACCAAAAGCTCGCTCAAGATCTGAAGATGGGTCCCGCTGCTCCTGATAGATTTCCCCGGTGGCATAGAAGGATGGGTCAAATGTAGAGAACAACAGAGACAGCGTATATAAATGGACATAGCTAGCCACTGACTCTGTTTCCAATTACCGTATTTTCCGCACTATAAGGCGAACCTAAAAGCCTTCAATTTTCTCAAAAGCCGACAGTGCGCCTTATAATCCGATGCGCCTTATATATGGATCAATATTGGTTAATCATGGCAGCCACTACTGTAGCTTCTATTCTATGCGCCTTATAATGCAGTGCGCCCTATATAAGAAAACAGTTTTAAAATAGGCCATTCATTGAAGGTGCCTTATAATCCGATGCGCCTTATAGAGCGGAAAATACGGTAACTAAAAAAAAACCACTAAAAATTAGTTGCCTCTCTCTCTGTAATTTCTGCAGTGAGGCTCGTCAATTTGGTCAAGATTTTGGTCAAATTTTAATTATTTCATAAATTAATTCCTATTCCAAATATGGAACTGGCTCCAAATTTGCTCCTATAACTGCTAGCCTCGTGAGCTTCATTTGACTGAGCCCAACGCTATGGGTGCCGTCACAGTCCTTTAGGCCACGTTCAGACTGCAGCCTGAAGTGACCCAAATCTGATTTTTTCACCCCTATGCGATCTGTATCTGTTTTTTTAATGACAGCCTGAACGACACAGATCAGATTTTTTCAAATGTGACCCAGGCCACTTGGATATGTAGTCCTAAAACCGATACATGTCCGATCTTTTGACATGCGACTTCAGTCTGAACAGCCAGGATACATTCATCCGACCTACACGTCATCAACAAGTGAGAGTGGTACAAGTAGGCGCTCACAAATGTACACAAACGTTCTTCTCGTCATATGAAAATTTTGTATGAACTCCATGACAATGAAGCAGCGAAGCACATAATAATCCCACCACTCTTGGATGTGACTCGGCATCCACACGTTTCTTTCTACAGACGTTGCTGCCACTGCCCTACAAAATGCCATGGCCAAAAATCTTGTCCTTCTCCTTCTCAATCTCCTCCCTAAAACAAATAAGTTGTACATGTTCTGTCTCCGGTACAACAGCGTGTCCTCCAAGGCGCATGTGGGACACTTTTGAGGTGTTAAACGTTCACACTGGAGATCACACACAAGTCGCATTTAACTGGAAATGTGAATGACCTCGCAAAAAAATTGAGCTTTAAACCTTGCAGTCTGAACGCAGCCTTAGTCCGCTTCTTTATACAGTCTATGGGGACAATAAAGTGTACCTAACTTTAGATAATCTTGTTCTAAACTCTCTCCCTTTGTGTTGTTCCAGAGTGCGTTCAAACCGTAGCCGCCCTCAGTCGCCTTGCTCCCCGGGCCAGTACCCCCCCTCCCCTCGACGACACAAGGCCTCCACTCCCGGGACCCCCGACACAGAGGTCAAAGGACACATCAGCACTTTAGAGCGAAAAACCAAAACTGAGGGAGAAAGAAAGATCCCCAAATCCACCAGCAGAGAGCTTAATGCAGGTACAGTATATAGTATACTGCATAGGTTATACATTGGGCATTAGCTTCTGGAAATCAAAATATTTCACCAATACTGATCCGAAACTTTGTCTCGACCATGTTTTGTTGTTCAAATCATTATAATTTGTGTTTCATTTAAGTTTTTTGAAACATTAAACATTGCATAGACAGGGTTCATGTTTTAGAAATTGTGATAATCTCAGATGGAGGGCAGAGGCCTATAGAACTCTCTGGTTAACTCACTAGTTTATAGAAATATCCAAACTTATGATCCACAAATGTTCACCCTGATCATTCTGTGTTTGGGATTGACTTCACAAATTTGTCATGTTTTAATCTCATGTTTTAAAGTCCTTTCAACTGACAACAATCACATCTTTAGGGTTGAATAAGGTTACCACTTTCTTTTGTTTATTTATACTAACAGAAAATATGTGTGCCAGTTTTTGTTTCACATGGATAAACCCAGTAATTACAGAGATATGAACCATAAACCAGGTCAACAAATCTGTAATCAGTTAAACAGCAAATTCCACAGTAGATTTTTGATCTGTCCCCCTGCTCAGTTTGAAAATATTGGGATTGTAGAAAGCTGTGATCACATGAACACAAGAAATTTAATGTTGAAGCTATCGATCTTCGTCATCTCGAATTCATTTTTCTGCTTATTTTATTTCCCTCTGTCAGAGTCTCCAATGACCCCTAGTGGTCGGAGTGTGGGAGGGACGACAGACGCAGAGGAGGCTTCCAGAGTTTTGGCCGAAAGACGACGTTTGGCCCGAATCCAGAAAGAACAAGAGGAGAAGCAGAGGCTGGAGGAGGAGAGGTATAGGCCAAAGATGGCTGCCACTGCTGTGTCAGTTTGCCTCAGGGCGGAAGAAGTAAACGACATTATGAGCCATTTGCTTTCTAGAGAATAGGATGGGACTCTTTTACGCTTTGGTTGCTTGGAAGCCAATCCCATACGACAAGGTGCTAATTAAAGGTGGACTTCGTAACTTTTTTGGCGAGGGGGCCATGGATTAAGAAAAAAATGTCTCCTACCATCTTGATATTATTTTTGTATCATGTTAACAATAATCAGTTACATGCAAAGGCTGTACATAAAAATTGGACATAACTAACCCGCTAGTTTTAAATAAGAAGTGAGCATGGGGGCGCTTCAGGTTCCATTGACTCTGGGCCAATTGACTTTACATTGAAATATTATCGTCCGTCTCTCTGTCACTGCTGCTGTGAGCCTCGTCATTTTGGTCTTAAAATGTTCGTATCAACCCGCTCTACATGATCCTGGTGTTTTTATTTTGCTATTTTGTCTGCTAGCCTCATGAGCTTCATTTGACTGGAGCTAAATGCGATGGGTAACATCACACTGGCTTAGTCCACTTCTTTATAAAGTGTATTATTCTACACCAACACATTTCAGCTCACAACTAGGTCATCATCAGGGCATTATCAAGGTGTTTTTGGTCCCATCTTTTACTTGTGCGTTTTCCAGGCTGCGTGCCGAGGAGGAGCAGAGGAGGCGTCAGGAGCGACAGGAGCAACAGGAACGACAGGCGCGTGAAGCTGAGGACGAGCGAATTAGACATGAACAGGAGAGGAGAGAGAGAGAAGACCTGGAGAGGAGACAGAAGGAGCAGAGGTGGAAGGACATGCAGCAACAGCTCGACAAAGAGGTAAAGACTCACAGCAGAGGACGATTTATGGGTTTATGTAGGTTTCAATTTGTCTTGCACTTTTGCTATAGGTATACAGCTCTGGAAAAAAATAAGAGACCACTGCAAAATGATCAGTTTTTCTGATTTTACTACTTATAGGTATGTGTTTGGGCAAAAGGAACATTTTTGTTTGAGTCTATAAACTACTGACAACATTTCCCCCAAATTCCAAATAAAAATATTATCGTTTAGAGCATTTATTTGCAGAAAATGACAAACGGTGAAAATAACAAAAAAGATACATGTTTTCAGACCTCAAACAATGCAAAGAAACAAGATTAAATTCATTTTAAAACATCATAATACTAATGTTTACACTTAAAGGAAAAGTAACGTTTTTTTTACAATCTGAGCCTTCTTTCGGTAATAAAACAAGTTGTTTTACTCACCCATAGCACTTTGGTGTCATATGGAGCACTTCCAGAGATGTTTTAGATTTGCAGATAGCCTAGCGCAACTTCTAGCCATAGCTTGGGGCATATAATATATTCCCCAAGCATGTAATATGCCCCGTGCAGGCTCCAAATAGCACAAACTTTAGCACTTTTCAAATCATAGAAGCCCGATATCTTAGTCTACGATTTCGTTTGAAGCAAAAGTGGCCTGTAATCCGAGATTTATCCATAGTTTACAGCTTGCATTTCATGTTTGGGTCCCGGGAGCTGAGAGCACAGTCTGCGCATGCGCACTGGCCTCCTCATCTACTCGAAACTATGGCTAAATCTCAGATTACAGGCCACTTTCGCTTCAAACGAAATCGTAGACTAAGACATCGGGCTTCTATGATTTGAAAAGTGCTAAAGTTTGTGTAATTTGGAGACCGCAAAGTAATGCCCCGAGCACTCAAGTTAACGGATACGCTACAACATGACTTCTACGAAACTGCTCAAAATGACACCAAACTGCTATGGGTGAGTAAAACTACTTGTTTTATTGCCGAAAGAAGGCTCAGATTGTAAAAAAACATTACTTTTCCTTTAAGAAGAGTTCAGAAATCAATATTTGGTGCAATAACCCTTATTTTTAATCACAGCTTTCATGCGTCTTGGCATGCTCTCCACAAGTCTTTCACATTGTTCTTGGGTGACTTTATTCCACTCCTGGTGCAAGAACTGAAGTAGCTCAGCTTTGTGTTTGTGTTGGAATTCAACAGACGCTGGAATGGAATGGCTGTAATACATGTAGAGATGCTGATTTCAGAAAAAAATGCAGTGGTCTCTTATTTTTTCCAGAGCTGTATGTGATGTCAGTTAGTCATGGTGTTTATTGTCTTGTTTATCAGATGTTTTATGTTCACTGTGGGCCTAGGGGGCGCTGCAATTTCAAATCCTGTGTGTGCAACCTGTACATATGTTTTTTTGACAATAAAGCTGGCTTTGAACTTTGAACTTTGAATTATAAATAAAGTTTTTAGAGCTTTTTAACATGTTATAACCTAGTTTCCTCATCAAAAACATGCCTGAAGAAGTAATAACGTCATCTATGCATGTTTGAGTAATCTAGCGATATCTCCCAAGCCCTTTTCGACCCCTCCTTACAGTTAGAAGTACAATTCTATGCAAGCCTACGTCACCCATTCTCCCACATGACATTTCTCCATAAATATACAAACGTATGATACAAAACTACACTGCTTAAAAAAATAAAGGGAACACTAAAGTAACACATTGTAGATCTGACCGAATAAAATATTTTTTATGAAATACTTTGTTCTTTCCATAGTTGAACGTGCTGACAACAAAATCACACAAAAATGATCAATGAAAATCAAATGTATCAACCCATGGAGGTCTGGATTTGGAGTTATACTCAAAATTAAAGTGGAAAAAAAAACTACAGGCTGATCCAACTTTGATGTAATGTCCTTTAAACAAGTCAAAATGAGGCTCAGTAGTGTGTGTGTGGCCTCCGCGTGCCTGTATGACCTCCCTACAATGCCTGGGCATGCTCCTGATGAGGCGGCGGATGTTCTCCTGAGGGATCTCCTCCCAGACCTGGACTAAAGCATCTGCCAACTCCTGGACAGTCTGTGGTGCAACTTGGCGTTGGTGGATGGAGCGAGACATGATGTCCCAGATGTGCTCAATTGGATTCAGGTCTGGGGAACGGGCGGGCCAGTCCATAACATCAATGCCTTCGTGTTGCAGGAACTGCTGACACACTCCAGCCACATGAGGTCTAGCATTGTCTTGCATTAGGAGGAACCCAGGGCCAACTGCACCAGCATATGGTCTCACAAGGGGTCTGAGGATCTCATCTCGGTACCTAATGGCAGTCAGGCTACCTCTGGCGAGCACATGGAGGGCTGTCCTGCCCTCCAAAGAAATTCCACCCCACACCATTACTGACCCACCACCAAACCGGTCATGCTGAAGGATGTTGCAGGCAGCAGAACGTTCGCCACGGCGTCTCCAGACTCTGTCACGTCTGTCACATGTGCTCAGTGTGAACCTGCTTTCATCTGTGAAGAGCACAGGGCGCCAGTGGCGAATTTGCCAATCTTGGTGTTCTCTGGCAAATGCCAAACGTCCTGCACGGTGTTGGGCTGTAAGCACAACCCCCACCTGTGGACGTCGGGCCCTCATACCATCCTCATGAAGTCTGTTTCTGACTGTTTGAGCAGACACATGCACATTTGTGGCCTGCTGGAGCTCATTTTGCAGGGCTCTGGCAGTGCTCCTCCTGTTCCTCCTTGCACAAAGACGGAGTTAGCGGTCCTGCTGCTGGGTTGTTGCCCTCCTACGGCCTCCTCCACGTCTCCTGACGTACTGGCCTGTCTCCTGGTAGCGGCTCCATGCTCTGGACACTACGCTGACAGACACAGCAAACCTTCTTGCCACAGCTCGCATTGATGTGCCATCCTGGATGAGCTGCACTACCTGAGCCACTTGTGTGGGTTGTAGACTCTGTCTCATGCTACCAGTAGAGTGAAAGCACCACCAGCAATCAAAAGTGACCAAAAACCTCAGCCAGAAAGCATCAGAACTGAGAAGTGGTCTGTGGTCACCACTGACAGAACCACTTTTTTATTGGGTGTGCCTTGGCAATTGCTTATGATTTCCACCTTCCATTTGCACAACAGCATGTGAAATTGATTGTCAATCAGTGTTGCTTCCTAAGTGGACAGTTGGATTTCAAAGAAGTGTGGTTGACTTGGAGTTACATTGTGTTGTATAAGTGTTCCCTTTGTTTTTTGAGCAGTGTACATACACAAACCTTATGCGCTGTGCATTAATTTCATTAGTGAGATGTATGCTGATTGTGTTGTGATAGTGCTCTGAAGTGGAAGTGACTTAGCGCAGAGAGTGAAACTTAAAAAATGTTGTAATACATTGTTTTTGGTGAACTTAGCATTTTTAAAACAATAAAAGTGATAAAAGTGTTAGCAGTTAATACCTCATAGTAGTAAAATACCCCAAATTTAAAGGTTGAAAAGCAACTAAATGTGACCACTAACCCTTTATCTGACCATCCATGCATTTTCTTCTGCTTATCCGGGGGCAACAGTCTAAGCAGGGACTCCCACTCTTCCTTCACCAAGGACACTTCCTCCAGCTCCTCCGGGGGCCTTTATGTGACCATTTTTACTATTATTTTTTGTTATTAATGTTGCTTTTCCTGTTCTTTGTTGTTATTTTATGAGCTACTTTGTCCAAAAGATCCGTAAAGTCTAAACTCAGTGTATTAATCTTGTTTGTAAATGTTGTTTTCAGAGAGAGGAGGCGTTCCTTCGTGCTCAGAAAGAGGCCGAGAGAAAGAGACAGGAGAGAGAGCAGCTGCACATCCTGGAGGAGCAGGAGAGGCAGCAGAGGAAGAAGGTCAGTCTAAGTCAATGAACACATTTATAATGACAAACGAGGCCTTACATCTGCTTTACACTTAACAAAATTATCAAGCCTCTCAGAGCGCTACACTGAAGTCATTATCTATTCACTCCAAACATGGTAATAAGGCACTTTGTCATTTTGGCAACACCCAGTCTCATCTGATGTAAGAAGCTAAGCAGGGCCAGCCTGGGTACTACTTGGATTTTGTTTATTTCAATCATGAAGTATAAAACGACATTAACATTGTCCTACTATTAAACATACAAAAAATGAACGAAAAGGAGCAGAAAGAAGAGTGATTTTATGTTATCTGCCTCCATTTTGATTGGTGATTGGAAGTTTTGTGTCCGTCAGGCTACAAAAATAGCTATAGTGCTTTGAAAAGGCTTTAAAGGAATATTAATGTTTTTAGAATCTGAACCTTATTTCAGTAATAAAACAATGTCATTTACTCACCCATTGTACTTTGGTGTCATTTGGAGCATTTCCGGAGATTTTGTAGTTTAGCGATATCCGTTTAATGTGAGTGCTCGGGGCAAGCTATTGCGGTCACCAAATAACACAAACTTTAGCACTTTTCAAATGACAAAAGTTAAAATGTGTTAGTTTACACTTTCGTTTGAATCAAAAGTGGCCTGTAATCCGAGATCTAGCCATGGCTCCGATTAGATGACGAGGACAGCGCGCATTCATTCCGCTTATAAGATGCTCAGAACTTTTCTGTTGCGAGCGAGACATGGCTGAAGATTTGGACTTCGACACTAAAGAGGACTTATTTGAGTATGATGGCCATCCCTATCGTTTTGAGCCTCAGTATACGGATGAGGAGGTATTAGAAAGAAGGAAGCGGAAACAGTTTGAGGAGCAGCGTACCAGAGAACAGCCATTGGTATCGGATTACGTCTCAGAATCGTGCGCTGAATCCGCTGGCCTTCTTTCTTTTCCTTTGCTGGTAAAAAATCGTCCTGACTGAAGTGGGTACTGCAAACACGATGGTCCAAACGTCTTACAGCTTTGCCTTTCATGTTTGGGTCCATTCCCAAAGCAACTAGCCACAACTTCAATAACTCCAGATTGTGATGAGGAAGCCTGTGAAAATTCAACTTCAACCAAGCTGTCATTTTGTTTTCACAACCGGGATAAATGCATGTTCGCACCATTTTGGGTTTTCTCAAGCGGAGATGTTTTCTTCTTCTTATTCCTTTGCTTCTTTATGATTGTAACTGAGAGCTGAGAGCGTCGTCTTATCTGCAAATCAGCTGTGAATGTGCGCATGCGCACTGTCCTCGCCATTTAATCGGAACCATGGCTAGATCTGGGATTACAGGCCACTTTTGACTCAAGCAAAAGTGTAAACTAACACATTGTACTTTTGTCATTTGAAATGTGCTAAAGTTTGTGTTATTTGGTAACTGCAATAGCTTGCCCCGAGCAATCATGTTAAACGGATATCGCTAAACTACAAAATCCAGAAATGCTCCAAATGACACCAAAGTACAATGGGTTAGTAAATGATGTTGTTTTATCACCGAAATAAGGTTCAGATTGTAAAAACGTTACTATTCCTTTAACACAACTCTTGCAATATTATGAATTAGTGTTTTATCTGTACATTTCTGATCAAATGAGAGACAAAGAGCAGAGGAAAGGAGCTGGTTTGAGGAGGTTATAGTGAGCTTAACGACAGATGAGTTTCCTGCACAAAGTTAAGTGGGAGAGGAGGTGGTGTTTTGTCGAGTTGGACACAGGTGCTTTCTCTGTCTCTCCTGTACCTCTCATGTCTTTCCTCACAACATACAGCTCCTTTTGTTGTTGTTTTCTTTGTCACGGAGCAAAGACATATCTGTACTCACTATGAAAATAATGCAGCACGTCAAAGCATCTAAAAGAAACAAGGCCTTTGTCAGGTCTAAGTCAATAATGAGCATCCAGATCAGAAAACCAGTCATATAAATTCATTAAATGTGTTTTTATTATTATTCTATCATATTTTTTACTCTCTCTATCTCTAATATAATTTTACATTTGCAGAGAATTGAAGAAATAATGAAACGTACCAGAAAGAGTGACGTGGAAGCGCCATCTGTTGTTCAAGGTGACCATACTTTATTTATAGTGTTATGAATATTATATGAGATCAAATATGGGAGTAAACTTATCTATCTCCATGGAGACAAACGTGACGTCACAAGGTCAAGTTGCAGGTCAGATCTGTGGAGAGGCACATGCTGACATACATGTTTTCCCAATATATTTTTAAGCAATAAAAGCATCTTTAAGTGAATAAATGCAAGTTAGATCTGCAGTTTAATGTGGGATATTCCAGGCAAAGCAACAACATCTCCAAGGGGAACAACATCTCCAAGCAGGTGACAAACCCTCCTTCATAAAGGTTGCATAGTGCAGCTTTAAATGCACCAATATTGGACTTAGAAGTAGAACAAATGTCATTAGCCATTTGTCTATACTTCTATATATACTGACTGATATTGAACAAGTAATCATATTTAAAGGTCCTATATTACAGAAAACTGATTTTTGTGAGCTTTTAGCCATGGTAGAATGTCGTTACCTCCTTAAAAACGGACCAGAGTTGTGTTTTGTTTCATTCACACATGTTTGATCTACATTTCCAAAGCTCAAATTGTTATGTTCCACCTTGTGATGTCATGAAGTGGTAGTTTTTAAGTTACAACAGCTACCGTTTACCTTTTGCTCAGTGGAGATGGGCGATTCCAGGCCTGAAATGAGCCAAATTATTCTAGTGAAGATGTATGAATTAAAACACAGCTGACCACTTCCTGTGTTACCACATGACATCACAAGGTGGAACAGAGTGTTGGAACAGAGCTCAGCCTAAATATGCAGGGTTTGTGTGTTCAACATGTTTTTAATGAGGAAACAAGATTATAATATAGATCAGAAAATATAGCAATATGGGTTTTTTAAATATACTGAACCAAGCCATGGCCTATACCTCCAGACTGGACCAAACTTGTATTGATTGATGTTAATGTGATCTACTGCAGAGTGACTCAGCAGAGGTTAGAGCGCCCCCTAGTGGTTCATTTGATGTTTGATAAGCCTTTTAGCCCAATCAGTGTTCAGGCATATTTGATTTCCTGCTTCACTGAGGAGCAGAGTCAGCACTTTGCATTTCCTGGTGTATTTTGGGTTGTGTCCTCCAAGGTTCATCTGAGGTAAAAATAATAAAACAAACTGCAGTGGCTGTAACATCTAATGACACTGGATTAGGTCGTTACATTGATCAGGTAACTCTGCACAGAGAACAGTCCTTGGAGATCTGAAGTAGTCCTGATTTTAGTCCTTAACCTGGTTTATGCATCATTATTTTCTTATTAAAGGAACTGTATGTAAGATTTTGGTTTAAATTTCATAAGCGTGACCTAACTGTGTCCCCAGATGCAAGGTAGACCTGTTCAAATCAAATAGCAAACACTGTATATGACGGCTAAGTTGTTTTTGTTATAATTTTGGTTATTATCCAATCAGAAAGCAGAATGAGTCTCACATGTATTGAATGTCTCTTTTTGGGTTTCCAGTTTCAATGCTGAAATCCAGTTGGTTTGAATCTAAAAAGACTCTCTCCGATCTGAATCCTTGCAAACCAAACTTGTAGCGCCTCATGAGTCAGTGCTAGTGCAGCCGCTGCAGCTCAGTGAGTGAATTCTGGAGGTTCTGAGCTTCCACATGAGGCCTGTCCAGAAAAACTTGTATGTGTCCTCTGTCTGCAGGCTAAGGCACTGGTAACACAGGTCCAGTTGTGATTGTAAAACCCATTTTTTAAATTGCAAGAACTCTTACCTTTAAGACCAGGTTTAGTCAATTTGATGTTTTAGTTTACTGGTTTAATGCTCGCAACAAAATTAGAATAGAATAATCTTTATTGTCATTTTGTCTGGTAAAAACATAACGAAACTGGGAAAGGCTCTCCGCAGGTGTATCACAATTAAAATAAAATAAAATACGTATGTTTGACCGGCAAACAACGACAACAGGTGCATATTCTGTTCTTCTGTTCTGTTTAGACTTGCCACACATTTTTAACAATAATTTCACTGCAGTGTTTCTACTGGAGCCATTCTCTCACAGCTATTCTCTTTACATTTCAGAGTCTGAGGTGAAAGTGGAGGCAGCGCCCCCTTCAGGACAAGACGTGCCATTGTCCTCTGTGATTTCTCTGGGGCCTTTAGAAAAGAGCTGTGTGGATGAGCTCTCAGACGGAGTCCAGTCTATGGACGTCAGGTAATAAAGACTTTACACATTTACCAAAGTCGTCATTTTAGTTTAATATGTACAGAATTACTTTTGATGAAACTAAGTTATTACACCTTATAGAAGGCCAGGTTTCTCAAAGGCGATTGAAAAAGTCAGAATAATGCAAAAAAGATTGAAAATTTATGAAAAAATATAATCTTTTTTCAGATTTTGCTCAAATTCCTATTTATTGTTCTAAATAAACTATACTGGTGCATATTTTAAACACCTCGCGAAGCATTTAAGATGAAAAGAAATATAAACAGCAATATATAAACATTTTAGAACATGTTTAAACTACAGAGTTAGCTTGTTTTAATTACAACTCCAGGGAAATACAGGGACATTTAGTTCTATGCATAGCTTCTTTTGGTAAATAACTACAGCCATTGACCTTTGCCATTAAATGATCATTTAAACTGCAATTTAAAAGTACTCATGAAAGATAGATTGTACTGTGCAGATGAATTTCAGTACCATTTAATCTTTTTACTCTTTTTACTTTAAATATTACAGTATGTAACTTTTTAACCATAAATAGTCTAAAATATAAGCTGTTTTCCATTTTTGTTGTATTTATTGCATTGAAAAACATGTGTCTTTACTCTGAGCAGGCTTGCATTTCCACAAACCTGACTCTTATTTGATCTGGAGGAGGTCGTCTTCCTTTGTTTCCATGGAAATGTTGTTCCTTTGGCTTTAATACGATACACACTACTACCAGAAAGCTACTTACTGTACTTTTAAAGTTTATTTGACATATTTTAAATAGTTTATCTAGTTTTTTGCTCTCTATTGACATAAAATTAATAAATTATCATGAAATAGAAAAAAATGTATATCATAAAATAGAAAAAAATATATTACATTTGGGTGAACATTTCTTATTTTCATTATAATCGCCCCTATAACTCATATAACAGATAACTTCATATTAAATGTGTTGTATTTCTTTCTGCTTTAACCATGAGAAATACAACATGTACTTAGGACTATGATCAGAAAATTAGAAATTAGATCATTTTGCTGTTTACTAGTCATTTTAATAGACTTACAACTCCAAAAATCTTTTAATAATCAGATTTTGAGTGGGCATGTAACCTGTTGTATTTTCTCTGTGCTTTAACCCCGTCCTTCACTGTTGTGTCTTTAAGCTCTCCGTCTGTCTCCATCAGCCCTGTGTCGCGTGAGGAGCAGCCCAGCGCACACGACTTCTCCCCGGTCACAGAGGCAGACGCCATGGGCTGGTCCGACTTCTCCAAACTCCAGCCCGCAAGCAGCGTCGGGGACCTCAACAAGAACCTGCTGCTCCAGGCCTGCAGCGCTGACGCTCCCCCCATGATCCCCCCTGTGGGACCCAAACTGGACGTCCAATAAAGAGGGTAAAATATGACCGGGGAGTAATATTGTATAGATTGTGCTCAGGTGGCATCATAACATTCGATAATTCCTATTGATACATTGTGCTGGGGGTGTTCTACACGTGTCTCTACTGGTGGAACCAGTTACTGTCAGCTTTCTCTGGAGGCGACCCCAAACAAGAGTCCAAGAGACTTAGTGCATTTTCACATATAGGTCTCTTTATTTGGCTCAAGCAGATACAGGTCTTAATTCAGTTGATTCATCCCTATTCGTCTCTTTAGTACACCAGATGAGAGTGGCTTATATACCTGAACATCCTGACAAATATTAACTCAGTACGTAACTTGTTTTTCAGAAATTACGCATGCTATCGAGAGTAGCACACAAATGGTACGTGCTTAGTTCTTGAGTTTAAACACTCATATGGCCATGTCAAAGTACAATAACACGCTGAAGTACAGTTCCACATTGGCTTCTTAATCATTAACCCCTCTAACTTAATTCACACACAGAGAATAATTCAGTTACAGAGAATAATTCTTACATTACATTAGAAGAAGTGACTTTATTGATCTCACACAGAAGAAATTCTTCTCTGCATTTAACCCATCCTGATATTAGGAGCAGTGGGCAGCACATTACTGCGCCCGGGGACCATCTCCATGATTTCTTGCTTCGGTTTGGTCAGGAGCTGGAGGATTTTACCTGCTGCATGTTTTGGGTTACAATGGACACATTACACTGGTCTACAAATTTTTGGACTCGATCTGCTTCCGAGATATAAATCTCATTTATATTGATAAGATGAACTGAAAATCAATTGATAACTGTGCTGGTTAGCTAATGTATTCAAAGATATTTAATGATATTGTTTTACATCAAAATTGCATCTGTTTATACAATAGATTTAGGCATTTTTGCTTAAAAATAATATTTATATTTTGAAAATATTTAACTTGCACTTCTTTGTCCGTCAAGAAATAAAATAAGAAATATCTTAAGACATCAGGTGCACACCGAGGCATCTCTCTTATGTGAAATCAAAAAATATTTGATGTTAAAACTGTAGACATATTAAAATGAATGTATTGGAATGTGCAGACAGGCTTTCAGATAGAACTGTTGCTTGTAGACACACTGTACCTTCTGATAAACTACCGTTTTTGCCTTATTTTGCATAAATTTCCTATTTTGACCCAATACTATATCTTGGAAACTATAGCCAATCAGCACTTCTGACTTACTTTTTCTTTATTAGTGACCTAAACAAAGAAAAATTTCACTACATTTGTTCCGGAAGCATTTTACTTGTAGACCAGTGAATTATCAAACACACACAAAATGGATTTAAACAACACATTTTCAGTAGCCTGTGATCAATACGAGCATTTGTGGTTCTGTTTAGGAGTTTGATTTTCAACAAAAAGGTGAAAGTGACAAACTGAAAAACTGTTGGCTAATGTTATTTCAGAGGGACTTGTTTAACAGCACAAATCAGCTCACTTGTTGTAATTCCAACTAAATCAGCTGTTTTGGGTCATTGTGGGTCATCACTGTGTTAAAATAAAGCTCAGATTAAAATATAACAAAACCTGAGACAGAGAAGTGCAGGTACTGTCACAACCCCAGAAAATGTTGAGCTGCAAAAATATCAATAGTTAAAACTGACAGGGGTCAGTTTGCAGATTTGTTGACCTGGTTTATGGTTCATGTCTCTGTCATGGGTCAATCCACTTGAAACAAAAACTGACACAAAGGTCAACGTCTTCTCTGTCAGCACAAAGTTTATTTTTTCACAATTGCTTCAGAAAGTGGTGTCATGTTTCAACTTAAACGATGGAATTTGTTGAAAGGACATAGCCATTTTATTGGAGGTCATTTTAGTAAACTAGACACATAACCTACCCTGTGTAAAAAGAAGATATTTTATTCCTCAGACAAAGTAAGAATTGTATCAAAATGACACAAGAAACATGTAACTTTAGTAAATAAGTATCATATTCACAGGCCTTTTGCCATTCAAACAAAATTGTAATTGATCAGCAAAATAATTGTTAGTTGCAACCCCAGACCAGACCAGACCTTTTTTAATGAATTTCCAATTACATTTTTTTTTCTTTTCCAGGTTTCAGAATCTTAAGGGAGACAAGGAACTTCATCTCCAGTCACTTCAATCAACGTTTGCAACAAAACAGCGGCTGATTCCCTCCTTCATGATCAAACCACTCGACTAACATTTACAATACTGAGTTTCAATGGGATTTGAGGCGATGCAGACGGTCTCTACACTTAGAAAAGCTGTAACTTGCCTAAACCTTGATTAAAATGCTTCTTCAGAACTATAAGAACTGTAAGGAATATGTTTTATCATAGAAACCTGTATCATTAACAAACTGTGTGTTTGGGCTCACCAAATTACAAATACGAATTATGAATGAGATAAAATTAAATTGATGGTTTCTATTTAGCATTAAGTTAGATTCCGTTTTAAACATTCCCCTTAACATTTTGTGTAAATACATGAACTGCTAAATAAATACAAGAATCACATGCATTTCAGAACATATTTGTGGAGGTCTAAACTACAGGGTTAGCAGGTTTCTTCATAACAAAACTCCATGAAAACAGGATATTTTGCATCTTTGCCAACTGTGACAATTTGGTTTTGCAATAATTCTTACAGATCAATACTTTATCACTGAATCCTGTAGCCATTCCTGAGTCATCTGCATTGTAAAGTATCCAAAAACATATATTAAACAATACTAAAACTAGCATCAAAGCTGGATACTCATTTAAACAAGTATTGATACTCAAAAAGTCACATCCACAGGGGAAAAATGAACCTTTCCTGAAACTTTAGAATGATCTTTAGCTGAATCAGAACAAGTATAAGAGCAAATAGATGAGTATACGCCCATGGACGACTATGGAACCTACCTGGACCACTGAGGGATTACACAGATATAAAACCACACGGAAATATATAAGGAAGTACTACGATTTAATGCAGAAAATGACAACACTACTGCATTGCCTCAAACCTCAAATTCACTCTTCTATGGCTTAACTCTGCTTTGTAAAACATGTAAATAGCTGCTAATGGAGGATTCAAAGGACATAGTATCTTAAGTATGGACTGTAGCTGTATGTGTCAGTGGGATTTTCCTTTTTGTTCACTGTGTATACACTTGACTCTTGCCCATGACTCAGAATATACTCTAATTTAGATCTTATTATGATTCTAATAAACACGGGCAAAACATGAGGAAAATCGATGTGAAGGTTTTAAATAGAGAAGTGAGTTGTTGTGTGTTTGTGAATCTGCATTGACGAATAGCAAAAAATAAGAGATACGTGATTTAATGTGGCTTAAATTCATAATATTTATCTTGTTTGAAATTGTTTGGGAATGTAGATATGTTTAGTAATTGCTCTAGAATTATTTGCCATGTTTGTTTTCAAGTTTCAAGTGAAATCTTTGGAATATTTGTTAATGTATGCAAAGAAATCTTAAAAGTACGGACACTTTTTTGCTTGAAACACGAAAAACCAAAGATCAGGGTATCAGTAAACTTAAAGGTACACTGAGTAACTTTCCTGGTGGGTGTTTTCTCCATGGAGATGTTATTGCTTTGCCTTAAATGTTCCCCAATATGGCATTAAACTTATCAAGGCCAAGTTACAGGTCTGTGGAGAAAATGCTATGTTAGATAAGTTTAATGCCATACTGTGGAATATTAAAGGCAAAGCAATAACATCTCCATGGAGACAAGCAGGAGACACCGCATCAGAAAAGTTACACAGTGCACCTTTTGTTTGTATAGCACTTTACAATAGAAAACTTGAATCAATTTGTTTTCCATAGGCACATTAGAAACCATGTAATCAAGTTTAAATTACAAAACAATTAAACAGTGCTATTATGTACTAAATAACTATTAGAACAGAAAAAACACACATTTCAAACCCCAAACTACTAAAAATAAGGCAGATGTTGTGAATTTAAGTAATTTAAAATCGTGTATATATTTTTTGCATTGCAGACACTTATGCTGCGGTCCATAGCAGTAACAGTAGTAATCTTGTTGTTTCACTGCTCCATGTATATTAGCCACTTTAGCTTAACAACATTGACATTACCTCACCACACACGGATCTATAATAACAATAAGAGGATTTTATTATATTTCCATGACCACAACGCAGTCCAGTGTCACCTACGGCCTTAATGAAGACCTCTACAACACCAAGAAATCCACTGTGTAGGTACAGCATTTGAACACTAGTCCACAGTATTTACAATTTCAATAAAACACGCTCTTGTTTACTTAAAAGTGCACTGTGTAACTTTTCTGGTAGGGGGTCTGTCACAAGATTGTTTCCATGCATTTGTTTTTGCTAAGGTTTCACAATATGGCGTTAAATCATCTACTGTATGTTACATTTATTCACTTGGCTCAAAAATACATGCATACCTACAGTAGTGAGCTCACCTCTCCACAGATCTGAACTGTAACTTGACCTGGAGGCATTGCAGACTTGTCTCCAAAAAATAAAAAATAGATAAGTTCAATGCCATACTGTGGGACATTATAGACAAAGCAATAATATCTGCATGAAGACCCTCCACTAGAAAGTTACATACTACACATTTTATTTATTTATCTATGTATTTATTTGTTTATTTATTTATATTTGTTCAAAATTAATGTTTTTTTTAATGTAATATGCAACAAGAGAGACGGTCGTTTAATAGAGGGGATAGTTTTGTCAAATTTCTGTTGACAATTCATCAACTCATAGTGAGTGATAGCCCAAATTAGGCTATTTTAAATGCAACCTGTGTTTACATGTTATTATTTATTACACCAATAATATTTGTACGTTTTTCATTCAAATTAATGGTTTGGGAAGACAGTGCATATTGAAGAATTACTTGAACTTTATGTAAACCAATGTCATCAATTGAAAACTATTTTTGTTATGATGAAAAGCACGGACAAGATTCCAACACCTGAACCTGGTTTGAAGAGCAATAGTTGTTTAAAATGCTGCAGCTACAACTCATGTGTCATCTACCGTCATTTATGAAGAGTCCCGAATAGCCAGTAATACAGTGTAAAGGATGTAATGTTTATCCTAATATAAATATTCTGTGACGCTGCAGCTTGGTGGAATATATCATTGTAGATGTGGTGCATGGAAACTGCTGATATCAATCAATAAACTTCATCAAGTCATCTGTGTCACTGATGTCCATTTTCTACTGTGTGATCTGTCTGTATTTTTTTTTTTTTTTTTTACACAACTGTATTTTAGGTACTGTATTTATTTCATTTCTTCTAATCAACACAAAATATTAAAAGGGGAAAAAATTGATTTGTAAAAAAAAAAATAAAATCAATAGACGTTTGGGAAAGATTAAAACACCCCACGTTTTACGTCGTTGTTTATCAGGATGCTACAAAACATGAACAAAGCATGAAAAACACAATATTATTTAATTTAATAATTTATTTAATTATAACCTTTTCTATTCCAATCTATATATTTATGTATTTGTGTTTTAACTCTAGTTTTAGCGTGTGTTTTTTTAAACTAAATCCTAGCGTATCAATTTGGGATGAAGCCAATTTCAAAATAAGTCTACACTACCCGGACGTCTGTACCCACTGAGAATAATCCAAGTAAAATATATTAACTGTTCATCCTAAACAATAGTCTGTTTATATCATGTGTCATTTCAAAGCATAAATACTAAGTTTACTACGTAACATTATCAAAATTGGGTTTGGCTTTTTTGGTTTCTGGCGCGTTGTTTTTTTACTTTGAAAACCACAGCAGCGGAAGTACACAACGAGGACGCTTTCCACGTTTCAAGCGTTTTTATGGAAAAGCGAAAAAATTCTAAAGTTTTTTTTGCTTGGCGATTTGATTCGTGGGTTCAAGTTTTATTTATTTATTCTTTTAAATCGGACGATTCTGATTAGTTAGCTTTATTTTAGGGAAGGAAACTCACGCCGTTTTCCAGGGAGGAGGTAAGGCAACGCGTTTGCTAGCTTGTGGCTAAGCTAATCAGCAATGTCGTAATGTTTGCAAAGTTACACACCTACACTCACCTACTCAAATGATCACCGGGTGTGTCTGGACGTGTCTCCTTAATGAAGTATTTATTGCATGGTCTAACTGTCTTATTTAGAAGCTAGAAGTACCAGGTTAGTTGCACATTTTGTTAAAGCTAGCAGCTAGGTTTGCATATTTCGTCAAACCAAACGAACTAGTTACTTTCTCCACCGGGAAAACGGGGATATTAACTTCAGTAGATAATGCACATACTTTCAATGGGCTTCCAAAACATTTATTCAGGTGTAGAGTTAGTTAGTTGGCATTATATTGTAGCGCTGGTTGGTTTAGGTACGTTAAAAAGCTGCAGGGTTAAGATTTTGCGCGTACCTCACTCACTATAATTCAGGGCTCTCACGCTTTGAGAGTGTGACACACGCAACTCGACGTGTTCACACGTGGCATTTCTCACGCAAATTTAGTTACGCAATTCAAGCGCAGCGCTTCTGTGCCCAGAAAATAGGTTAGATAATGGAGGCACCGCGCGTTTTCAGCGAAAAAAGTCATTCGCACCCCCCCCTCGAAAATTACGTAGTCTCACGCACGACCCCGCTCAAAACTTGAGAGCCCTGGTCAAGGGTGTCCAAACTTTTTTCATCAAGGGCCACATATGTAAACACAGACGAAGCAGAGGGCCGATCGAGGGCCATAGTCTGGTGCTCAGTACAATGGCTAATTGAAATATATGCATGTTTAACACGTTAGAATGAGATATCAGTCCTTTATTCATGCTAAGATCCTCAAAATGACAATAAATATTAAATATTGTCTTATCAAGGTAGATTTTCAAAAAACTTGCAATCAAAAGTTCTGCTCAAGGTAATTTGGGCCAATTTACCAGGAAGCCTGAGGGCCGCATTTGGCCCACGGGCCATAGTTTGGACATGCCTGCACTAGGTGGTCATTTTGTGTCATTTTATAGTCAAAATCGCTAGATATTTGTCCGTAGATGCATGAATCCCTACTAACTTTATGTCCCCTCATGAGCCCATATCTTTTAATAAATGTTACGCCTTTATTTTCCTCTATTTGTTTCTGTAGCTTGGCTGTCCATAAAGTTATTTACATTTCCACTTTGGTAACGTGTGTTTGTTTTAAAAGGTGATTGAAATGTCAAGGCAGAGATCTCGTTCTCCATATTACAGGTTTGTCTAACATTTAAAACAGATGCTTTTACAATGTTAGGGTTGCAGTTGTTGTTGGATATTTACTGTAGAGCTATAGTTTGTAACGCATCACAAATCGTTTTTATTTTAAACTTACTTAAAATAAAATGAATATGTGCTATGCAAAAGTTGATTTCAGGTAGATCTAAAGGTACAAGTTTGGTGTTTTCCTAGTTGAGATGATTTTATGGTTGCAAATTTATTGAGCTGCTTCTTCACTGTGTTTTATTTATTTATTTTGCTTTCAGATTTCCGTGGGAAGAACCAGGTTTTGATCCCGACAAGATTGTAGCTCACCTGGAGAAGATGCCTATGGGCCGAGGAGAAGCAGATTATCGGAGAGGGGAGGAATTTTCAGAAAGAAGACACCCTGACCACCAGAAACACAAGCGGCATTCAGAGGAAAATTATCATAGGAGAAGATTATCACCTTATCCTGAACCAGCACACTTTGAGGGACGAGGAGATGAGCCAAAGCGTAGGAAGATATACAGAGAAAACACAGGACGATATGAAGATAGGAGAGGACCACCACAGCACAAGCAAAATTATGCACAAAGAGACCCAGGATGGAGGCGAGACCAGAGTGAAAGGGAGTCCAGGGAAAGGTATAGGGACAGGAGCCCGATAAGACGAGAGGGAAACCAGCAGAGAGGGAGAGGGCAGCGGAGAGTCCCCTTCCATACAGACACCTGGACCCCAGGCCACGATAACCCAGAATTAAGCAGGAGCAGGGAAATGGATGGCTCCCCTCAATTTGGGTAAATCAACAACAAAACACTTCAGAAATCAAGGAAACACAGGAATCTCACCTTTCAGACCATCCCCTTCTCTCTGTTGTCTTCTGTCGGCTTTTCATTCTTACAGATTTTAGTGGCTTGATAACGCATTGCTCTCCGTCCTGTTAAAACCTCTCCTTAGTGAAACTTCCAGACTTTGTTCTCAAACAGATCTTAATAATCAGAAGTGTGGATTAAAGGCATGAGTGCACTGGCGAGTACCAGCTATTTGATATGTACCGTACTGCATTATCAAAGGTCATAATGGTAGAAAAGTTACACTCATGGTCTTCATGGAATAGATATTTGTAAAAGATAGTCACCTCTACTGATCGGAGAAATGTCCATGGCTTAAATCCATCTCTGATATTAACTATAATTCATAAAACAATGGCCTGACACCAGCAACCAAAAGGCCTTCTGTTACAGTAATAAAGTTGGCTCAGGAAGAGCATTTTTGCCAAATCACCATGCAACTGGTTTACTGTGGCAAAATTTGCTATCACTTTTAACTTATGAACCACAATCTGTAACTTAGTCTGGTGTTGGGCCATGAACCATGTTAAATCTGAAACAAATCTGTAAATCAGTTTGTTTTGCTTGTTTTGAACCATTCGCCTCTTGTCCCACCACAGGTACGGGTGGGAGAAGCCGCGTGAGCAGCGCTTCTCTGCGGACGATCGCAGAGACGGGTTTGACAGAAATGGGCCGCTCGAGTTTGAGCAAAACCGAAACGATCCAATAATGGATCCAATGGAAGACAGGCCTCCTCCACGACGGGACCAGTACAGCCACAGCAGAGAACGAGACTTTACCCCGAGACTCAGGAGCTCCCGGTCTCTGAGCAGAGAAGACCTGAGAAGTGGCCATTTTGAGGAAAAGCACATTAATGATGGTTACCATGAACCAAGGAGGAGCCCAGTTTCCCATGAAAGATCTTCTACCTTTGCTCAGTACACGGACAGGCTAATGAACAGAGAAAAGTCCGGTAATAGAGGCAGAGGTTTTAATCGAAGAGACGGTTTTAACCGCAGAGGGAGAGGAAGAGGAGCATATGGCAACCGTCCACGGCAACAAGGAGACCGCCAAAATGCTCCCAATGAAACACAAAGAGGTAAATTCATGGAGGAGGAGTTTTATGATGAGACTGAGCCTTCCTGGGAAGACACAGAACCAGACCAGGAATGGAGAGATGATAGACGGAGCGCTGAAGTACGAAGAGGAGGAGATGGAGGAGAGAGGTCGAATTTTCAGAGGCAAGAATTGGAAATGCAACAGCGTCCGCGAGAGCTGCAAGGACACGGCGAACCCAAGTCCAACATGATGGTCATAACGGAGGAGACTCTGACCATCAAAGTGGATATGAGTCGACCGGTGAACAAGAACAGGTAGGGTGTAATTCAGTGAGACATAGCGGTCACGGGAGGTAGCATTAGGAATAAACCAGTGGAGTCAGAGAAGCAACGATGAGGGAGGACCAGTGGTATTTTAAATACGGAGTGGTTTCAAACTAAGGAAAACATTAGAAATCCGGAGAAGAAATGCCCTTAAATGTTGATTATGGAGAAAGATTCCTTCAGTTTGGATAAAGTACATGGCATGCAGGAGAAGATTGTATTGCTATCCAAAAGCAAAAGATGACTTGAAGAAGACTGTATAAGGAGATTGTGATGTGGAAAAGGTGGTTCATGAAGGTGATCCATGCCAAAATGGTGGAAAAAATGAATTTTGTCTGAAGTATCTGCTTTAACAGAAGCATCAGATTACAATGGTTTGCTGTAGACCAGATGTGAATGGACAGTTTTGAGCAACAGTGAATATGATGGGAAATATCCTATGGGAAAAGGTGCCATCCACATTTCCCAAATTCCCAAACGGAGTAGATGAAGTTTTGTAAATAAAGTTGATTGTAGATTTTTCCCCCCGCTCTATCTGGAAAGAAGATTTCAGAAAAACCACCACGACTGCCCAAAATTAAGACAAGGCTGAAATGTAAATTTGGTCGTGAATGGTTTCAAAGCGAAGACCTGAGCAACGCTTCTCAAATGCTTGAATGTGGCATTGGTTTATCGCAAACCAGCTTCCACTTCCTTAACATTTGGAAGCTCAGATATTATTTTTACAGGAAGTTGTTTTTCAAGCTGAAATTGTTTGGGTTTGGATCTGAAGAACAAAGGTAGGAAAATGTAGTATATCTGAGGACTTATAATCCCTATGGAGTGTGGTGCAGATCATTGGATGAGTTGGAAAGCTGTGAAGGAATCACAGCCTCTTTTTCTTCTGGTGAGACCTCATAGAAACAGCCATCTGCATTTGGACAAAGTTACTCTCAAGACAAATCCTGCTGTATCATATTTAAATCCATTCAGACTGACGTGCACAGTCAGCCCTTTTGTTTTGAAGCTTCAAAATTTTACATGGATTTTACTACCTTCTGTAACAAAGTGACTGAAGAACATCTAAGGCAGAAAACATCTAAAAATACAGTGGAAGAACAGAACCAGTTCATGGATATATCAGGCTCTGTGATGACAGCACTGCAGTATTTTTAAAGCTCCAAAAATCCCAAGATAAGAGACCGCATGGTTTCAGATGTTATTAGTGTCTCTGTGCACAGTGTTTGGCAGCTTAAGTGTCGAGACCAATAAAGTCTTTCAAGATTTCAAGGAAGATTTTACTTTGACCCATAAAAGAAAACATTTATTCACCTTACAATGGGGAGATTTAAGTGTTGGAGGCCAAAGTTCAAGAACAGCAGGAGAACAGGCAACATACAATCAATTATTGAAAAATGTGAAACGCTTTTGTTTTGCACCACTACTTTAGATGACCCGAATGATGAAGAGTTGAGACAACCAGTCTACCCAAGTATGCATTTCATGAGTTTTGGTGTCCTGTTTACAGGTGCTATTTTGAGGACATTTTTTGACCATTGGAAAGATGGAGTCACTGAAAAGTCTTGGAAGAAATGTTCAAAAATAAAATGTTACATTTGGAACTAACCTATGTGCACTGAAGAACTAGAGGAGAAAAGAACCAGCCAAAATTGTAACATGGACCAAGTTCACATAAATTGTTTTTTATATGGAAGTGACAAAAATCCTGCTTCTGAGCCTAATATGTTGGAACCCCTGAATGCAGCACAGGATAAATACAAGTAATTAATATTATGGAAACGATTCACCGCCGTCTGAGTGGTGACGTGGCATTAAACTGGATGCCTTAACTCTACATCAGTTATTATGTAAAGGACCAACAAAATCTTGAAAGAAGAGTCAGACATTCAATTTAAGATCAGCTGAAAATCCCAAGTTTCCTTGGAATCCACAAACAGAAGCTGTTCTAGCCATTTCCAGTTACAACACAGGCAGCTTCAACTTCAAGATCTCGAAGACTGATTCACTTAAATGAGTTGGCCACGATGACCATTTGTTAACCTGATTTCATATATTTGAAGATTAGACAAGATGCAAAGATGTCAGCCAAACCCTATCAAATGCTGTCAAAGCGAAGAACTTATTAATAAACAAATTAATGGAACTGCCTTGGCAAGATGTCTGCCATTTCTTTCCCTTTAATAAAAAAATAAATATATATATATATATTTGTCAGTCAAATGATCTACATTAACAGAGGAATATTCGCATGCCTACACTTGAATGGAGACCATAAAAAAACAAATTAATGAAACTAGATATTTTCATATTTTTGGCACTTACAAAATGTCACCTCAGTCAAGTTCCAGTTTTGTGACCTATACCTTAAAAAATGGCAAGACATTTTGCTATATATTTTTTGTTTTCAGTCCAATGATCAACAATGAAAGAATAACATGGACGCTGCACTTACCCTTTACAAAATAGGAATTGTGTAGAAATGTAGATGCATCAAAGGGTAAGTTTGTAATTTAAAATATAATCGAATCTCAAAGAAATCTGAGTCTGAGGAAATGAATTGCACCAACAAATTATATAGTGCAATGAAGATCTCAGTTTAGAAGCACAAGTATCCAAGGATGAACCATTAGAAGAAACAATTTGTGAAGGATTTTCTGAAACAATCTCTACCAAGTAAATGCATTATCTGTGACCATATAAAATGGAAAACACTAATGGACCTGTATCTCCATGTATGGACCTATTCCATTGTAAGAAGTCAGTGGAGAAGGTTGTCAACCAAAGATATGAAATTATGACTGGATCACCAAAATAGCTTCATTCATTTGTCCACAACTCAAGAGAGTAAATGATTTAAACCAAGCCACAAAATGGAGTCACCGTGCCCTAAAATTACCAATAAAGTTCTGAACATGCTGATAAAAGGTGAAGCAAGAACCAGGGCTGCCTCCTCTATTGTACAAGAAAAACTGATTTTTGGACATGAAGTCTAAGCCACGGTGGTAAAATAGTATGGGAGGAAAACGAGGAATGAACCCAAAGTAATTTTAACTTTGCATCGCCTGAACCTGGAGCCACTTTAAGACACATTAAGCCATTTTAGGCCAAGGTCTAGTTTAGTTTAGAGTTTGATAAAATCATTGAATAGAAATGTTTGGGCCCACAGGTAAGTCAGGTAATAGCGGTAAGCAATTTCTTTCTTTTAATTAGTACATTCGCTTATTTAGATTTGACTATAAATTTCCCAGCTAATTACATTACAATTAAAATGGATTATTTCATTAAGTAAACGTACTGACAAGAGCTGATTGCTAAAGAATTGCTGCCCTGACATCCCTTTTTAACATACTATAGTTGAACCAAAGTGATCCCAAAGACAAAGGAGTTAATGAATCAATTGCCACACTGGATAAAGCTAATTGTTATTGGAATAACTTATACTTTTAAATAGGCCAACATTAAAGTTTATCCATAGCTATCTATTACTTAAATAGTCCTTAAAATGTGACCTATAAACAAAAAGCTGAAGCCCATGTCTACAGCATTGCCCTTTGTTGTTTGTGCTAAACACTTCTTCCGTGTGCAGTGCGATGCTGTACTCCGCGGACAGGCAGCTCTCCCTGGACCTGGTGCACGTCGGGAGGCAGAGGCTGGACTTCCTGACAACGTCCGAGAGTTCGAGGTCAAACCGAGAAAACGCCGTCCAGCACACGGGGACCTTCGCTCAAGAGATCATCACGCTCACGCATCTGGTCAAAGGTTGAACAAACTCAACACAGCCTATTTGAGCTTTGACTAGCAAGGACCATCAGATTAACTCCACATATACAGAAACTTTTACATAGGGTGACAGAACATTACCAGTTTTGTCCTCTGTCCCAGCACATTTATCCAAAACCTCTGATTTGTCCTAGTTTTATACAAGAAATGTCCTAGGTGCCCATATTTTTGACAAATCTGATCTGTCAACAGTAAAGAGGGGAATGTATTGTCATTTGTTTAGCCAAAATACAGAAAACCGTGCTCGAAAGTGACCATAAGGTAAAAAAAAAAAAAAAAAGGTCTTTTAGAGACCCACATGTGAGTCAAGAATGGACAATGTTTCACGCTATTTTCACAATCTTATTTATACCAACGATCCCAACCCGGGTGTGTCCCAGTTTTGGAATTTGGAGAATCTAGTCGCCCTACTTTAGAGAGTCTGAATAGATATTGTCTTTATTCAACTCTTAAACGAGCTCAACTGTGGATATTCATTCTTTATAAATTCCCATAGACCATAAATGATTTGAGTTTGATGGGAGTTTAAGGGAGAAAGTGACTTAAAATTCCTGAAACATGAGCTGGGGTTTAAATTTGCTGTGATTTTAATGTTCAAATATTGCACACTAAATTGAGTATAATCCCACTTACCCCATTATTTTTAATGATGCTGTTGGAAAGACAAGAGGATATTACCTGGCCAGCCAAATGATATCTCTCTGTATTTCCTATACACCGCGATACCATTTGGACACTCTCCATCCACTCTCGCTCCTCCGGTTCCAAACCGACTCCGTGATTCTGATTCGTTCAAAGATGGTGACGTCAGTGCACCCGCCTTTGCCCGCAAAGTCACTCTTAGGCAGCGGAAGTTCCGCCTCAGTTTTGAATCAAGATGGCGCAATCTCTGATTGGTTCACTTAGCTGTCTGTCTACGCGCAACCGCAGCGCATTCTGTGGATCAAGCGTTACCAGACTCACTCGCTGGTACAGCGATGAGTCATGGATTCTTCCAGGCAAAAGAGGATAAGGAACTTTGCTCTAAATAAGATTCAACATTTGGAAGAAATCCTGGCTACTTTATAGTTTTATTGAAATCATAATCTCAGATGGATAAAGGCCTTTTCTTAGGGCACTAAATTTTAAACAGCTGTCTACGTTTTCTGACTTTAAGATGGCCTGAACCAAATTAAATGTTGAATTTAAATGTGATTAAATCTGATTCCTGTTTTTGTTTCAGATTTGTATTTCGGGGGCGAGGGCATCACACTGAACCAACGATTCTCGGCTCCTCAGAAAGTCGGATACGACAAAGAAGAGCCGCACGAGATGACCCTGAGCGAGAGGTTCGGCACCAACCGGTACAAAACTCCACCTACTTTATCTGAGAGTAACAGCCAAATAGTGCATGTATAGATAACTTGATACTCATGAAAGTCTGAAGGCCTAAAAAAAAATAAATGTTGGTTTCCGATTTGTTGACAGTTCAAGACATGGGTAGGTAGGGAATTTATTTTATTTTTATTTATTTTTTCCTGTGGGAATATGGACATTTTTAAATTTTATTTTATTTTATTTCCTTCCGCAGCAGTACTATTTCAATAAAGACTATAATTGACATTGGCATAATTTCCCAAAGCTATCTCAATGCTAAGGGCATATTCTATACTTAAGTATAGTCGAACGAAGCTCCAACATGCCATGCGAAACCAGGTCGTTGACTGTACCAGAGTACATGTAGAATATATCTTACAATGTTACAAAAATACATGCTGATTTTGTATTGTTTTTTCTGTTCTTCTTTCAGATGGCAGTCATTAAATTTAGAAGCAGTAAACAATTTTGAATACCACATTTATTTAACACAGTGTTGACATTGGTCAACTTAAAGCTGGCACTGCATAATCTTAACAATGATATGTACAGTATACTTAACATACAGATATGCTTTAGGCCTAACAGTAGAACTCTACACAGTTTGTGCAGTGGGTATAGTGAGAACAAAAATCTGTTCTGTAGAAATTGTGGTGACAACACAGAGTTAGAGTGACAACACTCATTCACCATTCTAAACATGTCCCATTACAGGCCAACAGAGGCCTACTGGAAGAACAAGCACAGTGTACAGTACAGTAAGAACAAGAGATGTATTGAAAAAGGTACAGTAGTTTCCTCCTGGGCATGAGTCAACAAACCTAATGCTGATGTAGGTTAGCTACTGTACTGTTACAAGATGAGGACATGTTGAACGCAATTAAGAAAAGAGCAAATGGGACACAACCCCACATAAAACTGTGTTTGTGTTCAAAACAGTCATTTCTCCTTTCCGTATGGTCTGGCCACAATGTTCTTCTTGCCAGCTGCAACACAAACTTGGCAGCAAGGTAAGACTGTTTTGAATTTGGCCAGAAGTGATAGTGAGAAGTTACCGTTAGTCCCACCACAGTGTGAGCACAGATCCTGCCTTCCAAATGGCGCACGGTAGTAGGCCAACTCAACAGGATCCCCGCATGAGAGTGCCAGCCAGACCTGGTGGGCAGAGAATCACAAATATTGCATACTATTTTACATGAGCATTTTCAACTTGTTTGGTAACAACATGTTAACAACACTGATAAAATCGTTCAAATGTTCATCTCATATTGACCTGGACAGTTGATGCAAGGGCATGACTTGGCTCCAGGATGGGGCTCCCACAGGTGTAGTCTGCATCTGAAAGTGCCTCTGCTAGTGTGGTCTGGTGGCGAGAGGAGAGGAGCCGCATCGAATAGATGACTCTTGGTTTAGAACATTCCTGGCAGCTGACAAGTGCCCGTGCGTGTTGGGCAGTAAACAGACCAGGGTCTTTTTGTTGCTTCTCCAGTGCATCTGACATAAAATAGCCGTGAGCTGCAGTGTGCATGCTTGTGTTTGTGGGACAGTTGTGCAGAAGGTCGTTGAGTGTCGTCTGTGTCAGTGCCCAAAACATCATCCAGTGGCAGGTAATGGTCACCTATTTCAATCAAAAGTACAACATATACATGCATTACATTACATATTTTGCTTACAGCAAGTTTAAAACGGGTTTAATATTAAAGCAGGTTCATTTGGAGGGTCCACAAAGCCCTTTTGATTTTAAAACAATAAAGGTATTGGTTGTGGTACATTACTTGCCAGAGGCATCAAGCGTTGGGTCTGGAAGCCAGATTATCCTGTCAAGCGGGAGGACTGGTACAGAACAGCATGCAGTGTTGTCACATTTTCGTATCTGAAACGGGTACTGGCGTTGCCTGCAGTGTTGCTGAACCCACTCTGTGAATGTTGCATCATTTTCTGCTTGTGACTTTGTCACAGTTGCAGGGTTGATTGCGGGGAAGAGCGAGTTGATGACCTGGAGGACTTCTTCCTCTGCTTCTGTGACCGCATCCTTTACCGTGATTGGTTCCCCTTTGAACTTTAAACGACTGTACCGTTGTCTTATCGTGTTCAGCACTGGCGCGACTGAAGCGGTCCCCGCCTCAACAAGCTCTGGGGTCTTCTCTGCCGCTTTACGGATTTCTGCCATCGCCATTCAGTGCATCTCTTTAGCAGTTTTTCTATCTTTTGTTGTCTGCTCTCTCTCCAAGGCACAGTTCTGTAGGCCGATGTTCAGAATGGCCATTACCCTCTCGACCGGATTCTGCCAGCTCTGGCCCGGAGCTGTTCTACAGGCAATGAGCATGTCCAGTCCAAGTAACTTGAATGTTGCGATCAGGCTAAGCTGAACTTTGATGAGCAAGGTGCGGTGTTCTGTTCCACCATCGCTGTATTTAATGTGGATTGGTTTCACTCCAGAAGGGTCCTCCATTGCCAGTCTCACAGTTGCAGCTGCGTTTCGGTAAGGGGTTGACTTCTGGAAGACGGAGTCCTGGACGATAACCTTCACCTATGATTAAAAGACTGGATCAATGTGTATTGTTCTTTCCAGGAAATTTGTACATGTCTGTACAAGGTGCAACACACAACATAAAACATATGCCCATAATCCAAGTCAACAGTTTTACTTAATATGCTTTGTGTATGCATTAAACATTATACAGTTGCCTACCTTGCCACTGTACCAGGAACCCTCTGGCTGACTGGGGGCGCATGGCTGCATGAACACGGACGATGTGATGGCTCCCTTTCCAGCCATGTCATGATCCAGCGCTGTCAGTTCAGTGGCAGAGGGTGTGATTGAAAGTCGACCTCGGACCCCTGTGGACAAGGGCTCCCCAGGTTCCCCAACAGGGATCTTGGCTTTGTCATCAATAAATAAAACAAAAATGTCTGAGCCCAACTGATGCATGCGCAGACGCAAATACTTAAAGAGCGCTGCACAGAAGTGTGCATCACTGTGAGTTGCCCGGAGCTGTCGACGCTGGATTTTATATTTTAGCTCAAAACGTGAAGTGAAGTTCAAAGCTTGCCTTGTGTAGGGATTCTGTGGAGCAAACTGAAGTCGTACAAGAGCTTTACTTGGTACCCTGGTTCCCTCAGGGAACCTGATCTTCACTCGTTCTATGAGATCCTCTAGTGACAGCCATTCTGACAGGTGGGCAGTTCCGCGTCTTCTCTCATCTGTGGCAGTGACTTCATTCACTAGCTCTTCCATCTTTCGAAAGAAATCCTCGAAGTTGTCACCAGGTCGACCTGAGTTGATGGTGCGCAAGTCAGTGATGATTCCAGGCTCTCCCTGCAGAGCCACTTGGATTCGCTGGTTCATTAGAGGATTGGATGGATGGAGCAGAGGCATCATGGGTGAGGTCCCGGTAGATGGCTTCTACGATACTTGGGCCGTTTCCCAATTCAGCGACGGCACACTTGTGAGCGTCCTTGGAAGGGGATGTGCGTCATATCCGGCGCGACAAGCGCCGTTCCATTTGTTTTTTGTCCCCTGCACCGTTAAAGACGAGCTCTGAACGGTGCCATCGTTTCCATGGAAATCGGGGCGTGGACCAAGCGTGCAAACATGCACGCTTCGCACACTTAAAAGCCCCAGCATGCACAGCGCGGGAGGATATATGACTACAAAGACCGACTCGCCAGCGACATCCACAAGTGAGAGTTGCGACATCACTATAAAATATACGTACTGGTTCACCTCACCTACAACTATGCTACATGAAACTCTTCATAAACTACGCTAAACATGTGTGACGGTAGCCGTAACGGCATAGATCACGGCACCTGCATTACCGTTCACATGCTTTTCCCCTTACACTTATATTTCCTTTGCTGTTGTAATGCTGGATATTCTACAGTGTAGCCATGTCCAACGTTTACTCTAACCTGTGCACTGCTCGCACATTCTCAGCGCACAAGAAAACTTATGCATCGCACTGTAAATCAGGGATGAAAGAGCTTTTAGCGGATCTCCGCTTTTTATTCAGTCGAGGGGTCATTTTTTTATATCTGCAAAGTGTGAGCCATGCGGGGGGGTAGGGGGTGCATTTCGGATGTGGAGCTAGTGTGTGTTTGCTCAGACACATTAAAAATTAGGGGGAACATTGGCCATGTCCCAATTCCAAGTATTTCTAGTTGCAATAGTATAATATTTTTGTCTTTAAGGAACAAGGAGCAGACCACCCGGCTCATTGAGCTGAGGCGGGACCTGTTCCATTTCGCAGACGCCCATGTGAGAAACGTAGTGCACTAAGGACAGAGCGAGTGTGCGCCGTCTCGACGATAGACACAGTGCACACTCACAAGTGTGCTGTCGCTGAATTGGGAAACGGCCTTGGTGTCACTCTGGCCACATTGTTAAACTTTTTCTTGAACTGTTGCTTCATGTACCTGAGAGAGAGAGAGAGAGAGAGAGAAAATGTAAGAATGTTTTTATGAAAATATAGAATGTTTTATTAAAATAAATAAAGGTGAGCAAAATGTGTTATAGCTTAGCCCATCTGTTCATCGATAATAAAAGGAGAAATTCAATTTAACTGGACAAAGTTTGTTTGGTCGAAAACGTTTTGCCGCTCATTCGTCAGCTCTGGTCACCAGAGCTGACGAAAAATGTAGTCCGTTTAGCTAGCTAGCAGGCCATCACTCACCGTGAGTAAATGCGTCCCTTGGTTGGTGCATTCATCTCGGGGAAAAACCAACTCCTCGGTCCTTCAGGCTTGTAATCAAATCATTCCTCAACTCCTCTTTTCTCGTTTGCGCAGCTTTACGTTGTGGCAAATGGTTTCATTGCTGGGCATGGAACAACAAGTCAAATGCCGACGGATGGCTAGTGTTGGAGGTAGAGGGCGCAGCTTCGTCAGGAAGGCAGGTGAACGATACATATTTAAACTGAAAAAGGGAGACGACCCCACAGACGAGTTGCTCCCCTGAAACTGAAGAGATGTCTGTCCATTTGTCACCCCTATCCACCCTCCCACTAGCTGAGACAAAATTACACCTGCATGTTTTAACTTCAAGTACCTCATTAAACGTTTTCGATCCAAATTTAATAACTTTTGGAGCCTCCTTACAAGGGCAGTTCACCGTGACCACACATATGTCCAGCGACGCCGTCGCCATTGTTTTTATGGGTACAGACAGAGAATTTTACAGATCACAGAAAAACAGAAGCAATTACATTTTGCGCGCAGATTGCAGCGCAGGCGTGGTGAATGACGTCGATTGTAGTCTCGCGGAAATCGAAAAATACAGTAGGCTATTAGTTTTCTTTCTTTTTTAACCGAAGCTTGTAAAATTAATTTTAGTATCAAATTTATTTGATTTTATTAAGTCCAATTAACAGGGTCGGTCGGCAACCGGAAACTTTGATTTATTTTTTTTAGGCCAAATTCACAGGGACATTTCTTTTAAACACATTTTCAATA
Organism: Paratrypauchen microcephalus; assembly: GCA_036785185.1. Taxonomy (NCBI): domain Eukaryota; kingdom Metazoa; phylum Chordata; class Actinopteri; order Gobiiformes; family Gobiidae; genus Paratrypauchen; species Paratrypauchen microcephalus. Next base: position 3,390,154 of record JAVJIX010000086.1, on the reverse strand, counting down.
GTAAGAATAAGTCCGTAAGAATGGCATCAAAGGTTTGTCTGGGCATAGTGTAGAAAAAGGTCCATTTCTATAATACTTAATATCTGAGGCCAACTGTATTGTACCAAAAAGAAAAATACATGCTAAAGTTGTACAGTGATATGTGGTTATAATTACATCTCATCCATATGCAGTCATTTTAGCATTTAGTTTAAAGTATTAGCTATATCTTATTTATTGCTTCTTTCTTGTGTTTATTTTTTAGCAGGTTAAATTCCAGCTCGCACATGGACAGCGACGACCCTCTTTTGATGAGACAGGGCCCCCTTCAGGTAAAACATTATACTTTTACTGTTGCACTTCACATATTTATCGTGTATAAACCTGACGGTGGTTCGGTCTGTAGCTGCTGGGGTCTCCGATGGTGCGTGACCCCGATGACCTCCGGCACGACCTGGAGAAGAGACGTCAGGAGCGGCTCGAGGGGGTAAAGGTCACCATCACAGGGCAGAGTCAGCCACAGTGCCCCACAATGCCCCCCCCAATGCACAACAGGTGAGAGAAAAAAGATCCAGTGTGAAACTGCAGATTACAGCAGATCCTTCATCCCCACCGTTATCAGACTGTATAACTCCACTATATAGTCTGAATGTGCTATTTTTTCTATCTCTTATTTACTTATTTAATTATTATTATTATTACTTATCTTGTCTGCATGCACTTTTTTGTTCTAACTTTCTTTGCACTGAACTGCCTGGAGCTGTGTCAAGTGAAATTCTCCTGTGTGAGATCAATAAAGTCTTATCTTGTCTTATCTTAAAACTGCACCAGAGACAGCTCCTCGTCTTGGCCTGACGGACTAACTCTACAGCCAGTGTTGCATGTTTAATATTCAGGCTAGTTTACCTAAAAGTGAGCTGTGTACCTTTTCTGCCACCTGTTTGTATCCAAGGAGATGTTATTGCTCTGGCTGGAAGTTTAATGCCATCATGTGAAGCATCTATCTATCTACTGTTCATTATTAGTTTTAAAATATATTTCTCTAAGAATGGGGTATGGGGTACAGTGCATAAACATGTAAATATGCTAGATTATAGCCTGTGCTGATTTCCATTTTACAAAAAACAAAACGTAAACGTACCATTTACAGAGACTCTGTACCGTTGGACAGGACGGGTGAACAAAGACAGGAACAGTGATTAGTGTTATGTTAGACTTAGACCAGTGTCCAATGAGAGATGATTATAAAAATTTAAAAAAAGATAATAAATGTATATGTACAAATCAGTACACAGAATCAGTCACAGCTATATACAGTTGTAGGGAGTATTGTCTATTACATGTTAGTACAGATGTTTACAGTAACATCCGAGTCCTCATGGCTAAACCTTATTCCACTGCATTTCTCAGATTCATATCTCAATGTTCTTTTGCATTTATCCAGGTTTAATGCCGTACTGTGAAACATCTTGCATTACTTCAATTACCCAGTCCGTTTGTTTCAGTGAGCAGACGTATGGTCATAACGAAGAGCTCCTGGAGGAAGCAGAGTTTTCAAACTGGTCTGAAGAGCCTCAGCAGAGACGGGAAGGACCAGTGGTGAGGAGCTAACCTTTGAACAAATATGTGATTTTTAAAAACTGATTTTAAAAATATATTTGGTAATACTGAAGGGTCCAAAGAGAGGGGGGTCTTTCCGCTCAAATGGACCTTTTCGTAGGAACAACCGACAAATGAGGCGACCAAACTACCGCAACAACAATAATGGAGGTACTGTGTCAAAGTTACTGTGAAATCAAAGTGGAAAAAATAATGCCATTGTTAGTTGTCTAAGCTGGACTTCAGTAAAAGGCGCTCTGCCTTTTGAAATATTCATTAATGACATTAGGTTGCCTTTAAGCTGCTCATCAGTCAGAAAATAACACTTGATTGATTCAGACTCTGTCTACTCTTCCATTGCCGTGTATCTTCAAACAGCTGAGGCTTTATGTCACAAAGAATCTCCAGTTTTGTCTGCTTAAAGTGTTAGTTTGGTAGGATCATCTTCATTGTTTCTGTCACTTTGGTTTGGTTTTGGGCTCACACTGGTCCACAGCCGGGTCTGTCACATGAAACCACCTTAAGCTGCTCATAGTTTAAAATTAAGGTGGAGGGCAGGTCTGAATTCTATGGTAAAACATTCCTTTATAATACTGTATATTCTACCATAGGACATTGTTACAGTAATTCATGATTCAAAACATAATATTTGACATTTGATGGATTTTAAGTCCATGATGGGCTTCAAAAAGACAGACCCCGTGAATTTGCACACACTCACGCCGCTGGTGCTGTTTGTAGTGGTCTTTTCACCTTTGACTAAACACTGGTGATGGATTAGAAAAAGTGAGAGAGATCTGACTTGGAGACGGGAGGAGACATGTTAATTATGTTAAGTTGATCCAAACAGTCGCTCTGCAGCGCAAATGCACATGATTTGTGTGCGTTTTTTCTCAACTCCAAGCGCTGCTTATTGCCCTGTAGGTCGTGTGTAGGTCGGCTGTGTTCACATCACACTCTCCCCGCTGCAGAGAGGGAGAGGAGCCACTCCGACACCAACTGTTCTTTAATGTGAATCAGAATCAGAGCCGAGTTCACAACGGCCCAAACACCACAGCGAATATGCTTTTACATTGACTTGTGTCAGTGTGAAAATTACCATAAAAATACATATAGATACTTTATTTATCCAAGCAAATTAATTTTTCAGCAGCAACAATGATACATTAATAATAATTATTATTATAATAATACAGGAGTAATTCAATTTATAGAAAAGTGTGCCTGTTGAATATTTTGATAATAGTCTAAAAGAATAAGGCAAGTTTCAAACCAAGTATTTTATTTTCACAAACCAAACTTCATCACAAATTGTACAATGTAAATCTGCTCTGTTCTCTTTGGTGTCCTAACCTCTTGTTTTTTCCTTATTTTCACAGGTTCAAACTGGTGACCGCTCAGAGGTATTTTTTAGGAAAATATTAGAGTACGACTGATTCAGCTTCAAAATGTAAAACACTATCAACTGTATGTGTATAATTTGAGTTTAATTTTTATGTTTGTGTTGCACATTTCTCACAATAAAGAATCATTTGTGTTCAGAATGTGGCCTTCAAAACTTATTTATATCAACAAGATGCTGTGTAATACGAAGCAGTGGCCAGCAGAGGGCATTCTTATTCTCGGTGTATTTTCAGATTCTCAACACAAATTTAACTTTGAAATTTGAACTTCTGTGTCTCATGTTAAAGCCACAGTGCGTAACTTTCGGGAGGTAGCATGTGTCGAGCGTGATTCTATGGAAATGGAAAGTTAAAGGCTACTATGACGGTTCTGCATGGCTACAGATGAGCTTTATGTCGTACTGTGCAAGATTATAGCCAAAGGGACAACATCTCCATGGAAACAAGTCGTCCTCCAGGTCAGATAAGAGTCAGGTTTGTGGAGATGCAAGCCTGCAAGCTTTTCAGTGTAACAAAAACAACCAAATCCTTATTTTAGTCTATATTATAATTAAAAAGTTGCATACGTTGGCTTTAACTTAGGAGGACTGAACAAATACTTCTACCTGGTTTTGATCACATTTATTTCTGCTCAAAAACTTGCAAACACACATCACAATTGGAACTAAACTAGGACTAAACTAAACCAGGACTATAGAGGAGCCAACCAAGTCCACATCAGGACAAAATTGCAGCTGATGTCATCAACATTCCCCAGGGGTGTTGCTAACAATAGGCACTTCTCTCTCTGAAGCTCTTTTACTCAAGTTAGACTTAAATTGAGCTTAGTTTTAACAATCTGACCATAAAGAACTGATGTGCAGAACACACAAGTACCAATACTGCTACTGTACACATAACTACAATGTTCAGTGTTGATTGTAAATAGAATATGCCCACTAGGTGTCACGCTTTGCTTCTCACTTTGACATGTTTGTGGCACGCTATGACAATTTTACAACTTTAATACTTTAGATATCCATGTATACACATTTCTTTCTGTAAATAGTTGGCATTGTGTCCCCCGACTTGCCTGACTCGCACACTTTATGAAATGTGTGATTATTGTTTTATGGAAGATTAATATCACAGAAAAAATGGTTTAGCTCAGCATTATCGGTTTCATCCAGTCATTTTTCTTTGTTGTAGTTTTTTTTTTAATTTCTTGGCATTCGGTCCCGGAGAAACGAGTCTTTTTGGGACTTCCTGTGTCGGGGAAGTCTGAAACGCCTGAGCTAAAGTCTTCATCACATTGCCAAGATTTGAAATGACATATTTTTCCAGAGGTCGTTTGTTTTCAAAGACATCTGACTGGATATAAAATAGGGCTGTGCAATTAATCGAATTTTGATCACGATTTCGATTTTGGTGTCAATCTCAAAATTCATATAATTGAGTCCAAACGATTATTTTTTTCATTTCTCTGTCGAGAGGGACGTGCACGCGCAATACATTCCCTTCCAGGCGGGAATGTATTGTGCAGACTTACTGGCGCCTGCAGCCGGCTGCGAGTCGAGCTCACACTACTTGCTACCAGGAATTGACCAATCACACGACAGGAGTTGCTACCACGATTTGCAGCCAAGAATTGACCAACGACAGCACTAGCTCCTACCAAGAATCGCTTGCGCTCGCATATGAAGCCAAGAACACGGAAACTACAGAAGACAATAGTAAACGAAATTAGTATAACGTAACATTTAATCACTTTTAAATCGGTCGTTCACCCTCCGTGGTATTGGGCCCCCAAATAAAATTCTGCTTAGGGCCCCATAAAGGCTTGGACTTTGGCCCCCTGGACTTTGTAGAGATACGCAATCGGCATTTTCAATAGATAGGCTACGTGAATTACTTATCCCGGACAACACTTCATCTCGGAGCTTCTTTTCGGATTTGCTGGACAGTATCTAATCTTTGCTTTTGGTAAGTCATGTCATGAAATGTTTGTTTGTCATATCACTATTCTATTTTAGCTATATTATTTTATATTATTTATTTTATATTATACTGAGGAGAAATCTGTATGAGGAAAGTGAGGAATAGCTGTGTGTGATAACTGTGTGTGATAACTGTGTGTGTGTGCGTGTGTGTGTATATCATAGCACCAGGCTATTTTATGTTTATATTTGTTAGGTTGTATTTTATTAAGTTTAGGGCCATGTGTAGAATAAGACAGAAGAAGAATAAATGTTTAAGGGGAGAGTAGCCCACTTTGTGTCTGTGTGTCTGTATGTAGGTAGGAGATTTTGAAAAAAATCGTTTGAATAATCGTGATTTCAATATTGACTGAGATAATCGTGATTATGATTTTTTCCATAATCGAGCAGCCCTAATATAAAATGGACATGGCTAACCTGCTGGCTGTCACGTTCCAAATAAGAAATGAGCATGCGCTTCCAGCTCCACTGACTCTGGCTCTGATTTGCTTTACATTGAAAAACTGTCACCAGTGATGGACTGGGACAACTGTGGAACGGGGGGTGTCTTAGGTCTGACAACGCCACACATGAAGCATTTATACATTAAGCATTTATGGACACGCGCAATACCATACATTACGCTGATTAACCCATCAATCGTGACTTTAGTCCACAACCACAACATGCCAGCACAGAACCGCGCGGAATAAAATACCAAAACAGCGGGCTACACACACAAAGTACATCAGGTAACAGCGGCAGACGTCAGCCCCATGCATTAAACAACTGCATTAAAATCATGAAAATCAATGCTCAACCCAGCCATCTTTTTTTTTTTTTTTAAAGTGTCTTACCTTCATGCCGTTAATAAATGCTCTTCTCCACAACCCGATCGCTCACCCCTTGTGTCGTTTAGTGCCTCCTCCTCGATACATTTTACTAAACTATAATGCTAAGTATCCGATCTGTTTCCTCTTCTACTTTGACTAACTTGACCACACTACCACAATCTTCACCGTTCTATTTCTTATGATTAAATGTTGTGTTGTACTAACTTCCTCAAAAAGGTTTACCATTGTCTTCCGTATTAAGTGTTTTCCACTTCATATGCGAGCGCTACCAATTCTTGGTAGCGGCTAGTGCCATGATTGGTCAATTCTTGGTAGCAACTCGGATAGACATTGGTCAAATCGTGGTAGCACGAGCTCGAGTCGCGGCCGGCCGTGGGAAATTTCCCATAAGGCAGTGCTTTACTTCAGTTGTCACAAACAAATTCAAAATACAGATATATTTGTTTTATTTCAAACTGTGCACATTTTTAACATCATTGGAAGAAATATCCCGGTAAAATAAAAATAATGTAATACCTTAAACACATCATCACGGTGCCACCGTCACTGTAATATATATGTAGATGTAAGTGGTATAAATACAGAACGGGTCCTTTCAATTACAGCAATAGGGCAGAATTTTTAAGAGGGTGGAGGCACGTTACAACCGAATACCTAGCAGTTGGGCCGAGGCAATGTGGTTTCGGGGCCGCGGTGGGCATCGTGCGGCCCTTCTGGCATGTGCCCAAATGCCAGACCGCCCAGTCCGTCACTGCTCCTGGACATTTTTAACACCCGCCTCACCCGCAGAGCGTCCAGCATTGTGGGTGACCCGAGCCACCCCTCACACAGCCTCTTCAGCCTCCTGCCCTCGGGGAGAAAGTACCAGAGTCTCCGGGCCCACTCCACCAGACTGTCAAACAGCTTCATCCACCAGGCTGTCAGGAAGCTGAACTCTCACCTTACCGGCCCCCTTCCCCCCCATATTGGCATAACCTGTATTCCATAAAAGACATATCACTCTAGACACTTTAAAAAAACTGCTGCTAAGGACTACTGTTGCACTGTTGCACATTTACTACTGGAATTTTACTACTGTTGTACTGTTGTTTACCACTGTTATTGCACTGGAATTACTACTGTTGCACATTTATTTTTTATCTTAACTTCAATGCACATTCTATTGCACATTACCAATTCACTGCTGTATCCTCCATTGCACATTTTTGATGTACAATGCACATTTTTGGACATCTGTAAATAGGTATTTATTTATTATTATGTTGCACTGCTTCAGATTTTAGATCTTAGATTTTAGTTTTAGGTTTTTAAATCGTACTGACCTTGAAAGGACCATTCATGCTTTTATCAGTTCTAGAATAGATTATTGCAACGCACTTTATGTTGGTGTCTCCCAAACTGCTCTCAGTCGCCTTCAGCTTGTGCAGAATGCAGCAGCTCGTTTTTTAACCAACACAACTCGACGTCAGCACATCACCCCAGTCCTTTTTATACTTCATTGGCTTCCAGTTTCTTTTAGAATTGATTTTAAAATTTTACTTTTTGTTTTTAAAGCTCTTAATGGTTTAGCACCTTGTTATTTGACCGAACTTTTATTTGTCCGAAAATCAAATCGCACTTTAAGGTCAAATAACCAACTTCTTTTGGAAGTCCCCCGAGCCAGGCACAAACACTGGGGTGATCGAGCTTTCTCTGTGGTTGGTCCCAGACTGTGGAACAATCTGCCCTTTGAGCTTCGCAACATCACTGATTTTAACCTTTTTAAATCTAGGCTCAAAACACATTTATTTAAAATGGCTTTTAATACTTAGTACTTTTTCTGCACTGTGTGTTTTACTATTTATTGTTTTACATTGTTTTATTCTATATGTTTTGTCTTTTGTATTGTTGTATTTTCTGTTTTTAATTGGAAAGCACTTTGGTCACCATTGGTGTTGTAAAGGGCTATATACAGTGGCTTGCGAAACTATTTGGCTCCCTTGAACTTTGTGACCTTTTGCCACATTTCAGGCTTCAAACATAAAGATATAAAACTGTAATTTCTTGTGAAGAATCAACAACAAGTGGGACACAATCATGAAGTGGAACACACTTTATAGGATATTTTAAACTTTTTTAACAAATAAAAATCGAAAAATTGGGCGTGCAAAATCATTCAGCCCCTTTACTTTCAGTGCAGCAAACTCTGTCCAGAAGTTCAGTGAGGATCTCTGAATGATTCAATGTTGACCTAAATGACTAACGATGATAAATGGAATCCACCTGTGTGTAATCAAGTCTCTGTATAAATGCACCTGCACTGTGATAGTCTCAGAGGTCTGTTTAAAGCGCAGAGAGCATCATGAAGCACAAGGAACACACCAGGCAGGTCCGAGATACTGTTGTGGAGAAGTTTAAAGCTGGATTTGAATACAAAAAGATTTCCCAAGCTTTAAACATCCCAAGGAGCACTGTGCAAGCAATAATATTGAAATGGAAGGAGTATCAGACCACTGCAAATCTACCAAGATCTGGCCGTCCCCCTAAACTTTCAGCTCATACAAGAAGACTGATCAGAGATGCAGCCAAGAGGCCCATGATCACTCTGGATGAACTGCAGAGGTCTACAGCTGAGGTGGGAGAATCTGTCCATAGGACAACAATCAGTCGTATACTGCACAAATCTGGCCTTTATGGAAGAGTGGCAAGAAGGAAGCCATTTCTTAAAGATATCCATAAAAAGTGTCGTTTAAAGTTTGCCACAAGCCACCTGGGAGAGACACCAAACATGTGGAAGAAGGTGCTCTGGTCAGATGAGACCAAAATCGAACTTTTTGGCAACAATGCAAGACGTTATGTTTGGCGTAAAAGCAGCACAGCTCATCACCCTCAACACACCATCCCCACTGTCAAACATGGTGGTGGCAGCATCATGGTTTGGGCCTGCTTTTCTTCAGCAGGGACAGGGAAGATGGTTAAAATTGATGGGAAGATGGATGGAGCCAAATACAGGACCATTCTGGAAGAAAACCTGATGGAGTCAGCAAAAGACCTGAGACTGGGACGGAGATTTGTCTTCCAACAAGACAATGATCCAAAACATAAAGCAAAAGCTACAATGGAATGGTTCACCAAAAAACATATGAAGGTGTTAGAATGGCCAAGTCAAAGTCCAGACCTCAATCCAATTGAGAATCTGTGGAAAGAACTGAAAACTGCTGCTCACAAACGCTCTCCATCCAACCTCACTGAGCTCGAGCTGTTTTGCAAGGAGGAATGGGCAAAAATATCAGTTTCTCGATGTGCAAAACTGATAGAGACATACCCCAAGCGACTTGCAGCTGTAATCGCAGCAAAAGGTGGCGCTACAAAGTATTAACTCAATGGGGCTGAATGATTTTGCACACCCAATTTTTCATTTTTTATTTGTTAAAAAAGTTAAAAATATCCAATAAAGTGTGTTCCACTTCATGATTGTGTCCCACTTGTTGTTGATTCTTCACAAGAAATTACAGTTTTATATCTTTATGTTTGAAGCCTGAAATGTGGCAAAAGGTCACAAAGTTCAAGGGAGCCAAATAGTTTCGCAAGCCACTGTAAATAAAGATTGATTGATTGATAGATTTTTGTCTTAGATAGTTGGGGCCAAGCAGCGCTAAGCTGCAAGGCACCTATAGTGTTTCTATTGATTCTTATTATACATTATTCTTCCGCCTCTGGGAGTCTATGGCAACCCCTAGAACCATCTGGTAAAAAGTTGTGAAATTTGGCATGCACATTCCAGCCAGTCTCCTCATTACCCACAGCAATTTATAGGCCCCCACCCCCAACCGTCTAGCGCCACCAGCAGGTCAAAGTTGCAGGAATTTTCAGGTACATTTCTGTGAGTAACTTTTGAACCGTATGTCCAATATTCAAAAACTTGGTATCCCTGGACTCCGTGGGCGAAGCTGAATCCAACGCACCATATGGCGACATTTTCCGCCAGGGTAGATTTTCCGCCATTTAGAATTTTATGAAAAACACTCAAAATGGTTCTCCCTCAATTTTTGGCCAATTTTGCTCAAATTTGGTACATAGCATCTTTGGACTGAACCTCATCAGAAATATCCCTTGATTTTTTGATATGTCTTATTGTTTTGTCGTGACAGCCAATCAAACTCGTCCTAAAAGTCGCCAAACAGGAAGTGAGCTCATATCTCGGGAACCCTTCATAGGTTTATTTTCAAACTTTTCACAGATGTTTGCGTCCTTCCCAGGATTCCCCACAAAAAATTACAGGGCCCCAGCTCAAACCCTCTAGCGCCACCAACAGGTCAATTATGAAAAACACTCAAAATGCTTCTTCTCATTTTGGGGGGGGGTGCGAGCAGTAGTCGAGTTATAAAATGAAACCAGGGGGGATGGTGGAAGGGCAGGGCAGAATTCGAAGGTACTTTGTTAATATGGAAATGCTTTTATAACTAAAAGTCCATATTATCATTCAATAATGCACAGGATAATATGTTATCACACACAGTCTTGGTTTAGTCTTGGTTTAGTCCTGGTTTAGTCCTGGTTTAGACCTGTTTTAGACCTGTTTTAGTCCTGGCTTAGTCCTGGTTTAGACCCGGTTTAGATCTGGTTTAGTCTTGGCTTAGTCCTGGTTTAGACCTGGTTTAGTCCTAGTTTAGACCTGGTTTAGTCCTGGTTTAGTGCTGGTTTAGACCCGGTTTAGATCTGGTTTAGTCTTGGTTTAGTCCTGGCTTAGTCTTGGTTTAGACCTGGTTTAGTTTTGGTTAAGTCCTGGTTTAGTCCTGGTTTAGTCCTGGTTTAGACCCGGTTTAGATCTGGTTTAGTCATGGCTTAGTCCTGGTTTAGACCTGGTTTAGTCCTAGTTTAGACCTGGTTTAGTCCTGGTTTAGTACTGGTTTAGACCCGGTTTAGATCTGGTTTAGTCTTGGCTTAGTCCTGGTTTAGACCTGGTTTAGTCCTGGCTTAGTCTTGGTTTAGACCTGGTTTAGTTTTGGTTAAGTCCTGGTTTAGTCCTGGTTTAGTTCTAGTTTAGTCCTGGCTGGGTCCTGGTTTAGTCCTGGTCTAGTCCTGGTTTAGTTCTGGTTTAGTCCTGGTTTAGACCTGGTTTAGTCTTGGTTTAGTCCTGGTTTAGTCCTGGTTTAGTTCTGGTTTAGTCCTGGTTTAGTCCTGGTTTAGTTCTAGTTTAGTGCCGAAATAGATGCAGAAATAATCTGATATGACTCACCCATAAAAACGCGGTCACTCGTATCCATGTATGCACGTGTCACGGTCTTTAATAATCCGGAGCTCCGGAGAAAAGGACATATCCCGAACTTATCCCGTGTCTCGAGACGAGAGTTCCTTCTTACGTAGCATTAACGTAGCAAGTTAAGGATTCTTCTTCTCTTGGAAATGCCGCGTAAACATTCACGCGGCTCGCTCACAGCTGATGGCTCAACACGAGTACTGGTGTGCGAGTGACTTTTTTTTCGCTGAAAACGCGCGCGGTGCCTGCATTAACTTACCGATTTTCTGGGCACAGAAGCGCTGTGAACAGTGGCTACAGTTTTGAATTGCTTAAAAAAATTTCAGCGTGAGAAATACCATGTGTGGCGTGTGAGCGTGTGAACACGTCGAATTGCATGTGTCACACTCTCAAAGTGTGAGACTTGAGAGCCCTGTAGCATCTTTGGACCAAGCCTCATCAGAAATATCGGTGTATTTTTTATATCTCTTATCGTTTTGTCGTGACAGCCAGTCAAACACGTCTGTCCGAAAGCCGATGCACCCGATACTGACCTTTCAAAGATCTTTGATCTTTATGTACCTTTGATCTGATATACGTAGCTGCAAGCAGCAATGTGGGGCCAAGCACCAAAGGTGCATGTAGGCCTCAGCATGTATTATTAAAATTCCTGCAACTTTGACCTTAACAGGGTCTAACAGGGTTTAACAGGGTCTAACAGGGTCTGTTAGCCAGGCTTCCCAGGCTCCCAGGCTTCCTATGAAGGGTTGCCAAGATATGAGCTCACTTTAAAAACTTGGTATCTCTGGGATCCTTGGGCAAAGACTGATCCAACGCACATCATCAAATTAGGCTGGGTCACTGCTTGGCCCCACATTGCTGCTTGCAACTATATTTAGGGGGCAAAGCACCAAAGGTGCAAGGCACCCACCCTATTGTTTGCTTTGCGTTGCCTAGCGAAGTTGCCTAGCAACCCTTTGATCTTTCCTTTGATGTTCTGGTCTCCTGGTCTCTTTATCCCTTTCACCATGGGAGTCTATGGCAACCCCTAGAACCGTCTGGTAAAAAGTTGTGAAATTTTGCATGCACATTCCAGCCAGTCTCCTCATTACCCACAGCGATTTATAGGTCCCCAGCCCCAACCGTCTAGCGGCACCAGCAGGTCAAAGTTGCAGAAATGTGTCAATTGCCTAGCAACGCACCTAACAACCTTTGATCTGTCTTTGATGTGTCTGTTCTGACAGGGTTAGACCCTGACCCTGTCAGACCCTGTCAGACTCTGTTAGATCCTGTCAGACCTTGTTAGACCCTGTCAAACGGTGCTTGGCCCCCACATTGCTGCTTGCAGCTATATTTTTTGTTGTGTTTTGTCTTTATATTATATTTTGTACATATTATATTTTTGCATATGGCAGAACTGACAATAAAGCTGACTTTGATCTTTGATCTTTTGGATTTCCAGGTAAGTGAGTGACCTTAGTCTGGATACAGTCTCTGGCTTTACATACTCCTCTCCAGGTGACGGTAGTGTCAATGCGCACATTGACTCTTTCTGCTAACGACCGGTGAAGCCAGAAGAAGAATAAACTCAGAGAAGTGAAGAAGGAACAGGCAGAAACAGAAAGCAGAAAAAGCAAACTCCTGTCTATAATGGCATCTACTAAGCGACTTGTCCAGGTACATTGTCTAAAGTCATTCACACACACATTAAACAACGTAAACCATCTTTTCTGTGTAAGCAGTAGTAAGTCTTGGCTGTTTGAAGTGCTCAGTTGTGACTCGAAATCGAAAACAAGATCAAGATGAGAGAAGAACATACCCTAAATATACAAGATTTGTGTGTTTAAACAGGCGTGATATTAGTAGAATAAACTAATCTAGTAAATCTAAAACTTCATTTTGGTTTTTATTAGGGGTGTGAATCTTTCACTCACAAAACGGTTCGATTCAAATCTCGATTCACAGGCTACGATTCGATTCAGGGACGATTCATAAAATTAGTAAACGATCCGATTCAAATCGATCCAATCCGGTTAATTTTGATTCAATACAAATTGACAACGTTACTCCCAAGTGCTTTAAAGTTATTGAGAAGAAAAAGAGAGAAACAGAAATGACATTTCAAAATAGTATCCTTTTGTTTATTTAGTGTACAACAGACAATACACCAGGCCCACTGAAAAACTGGCAATCCGGTTTGCAAAACTCTGCTCATACTTAAATTACAATACATTCCTTCCCTCAAGCAACACAAAACAATTAGGTTAGATATCAAAAAAAAAAAAAAAAAAAAGTTGTTATAAAACAAGCAAGTTGCCTATTAAAGGCAAAAATCAGAATGAATAATGCTTAATGCTTCAGTCACTCATGAGTTTCAGTAACTGTAAAACAAGTGCAACATATCACTGACAAGAAGATAGATATTACTAAGCAGTTATAGAAAACACTTGCATGTTAAATCCAACATGTCTTTATGTCTGTAATTAACTTTTCTTAACAAAAAAAGAAAATCAGAGAAAGCTCTTAACACTGAATAACTAATACTTTCTCTCCATCTCATAACATTACCTTGCGTGCCAGAGTTGGTTCATGTGTCTGTGTGTGTGTGTATACGCGCGTGTGTGTGTGTGCACGCGCGCACCAAAGTAGATTCGGGTGTGTGTGTGTGTGATTTCCAAACCTTGGATGTTAGGTGAGAGGCGTTGTAAATTGCATCCGCGTTGTCTGACATGGTTAGTCAGTACTTTTTCAAAACCTACTGATATTTCTATTGACACTTTCTTTCATATCGAGAAATATGTTTTTTTAATGACACCCCTTCTCCCAACAAATAGACCTACAGTGGTACCTCACTTTACGAAATTAATTTGTTCAAGAAGTGGTTTCGTAACGTGATTTTTTCGTAAGTTGAGTAGCTATTTCAATGGAAAAGGCCTGATTCGTTCCAAGGTTGTTGTTTTTTTATAGTGTAACTTTTTTTTTAAATAGTGTAACTTTTTTTTTTATAGTGTAACATTGATTCTGCGTCCTGATTGGCTAAGAGACTAGGCCAGGACTAAATGTGGACTAAACCAGGTCCAGACCAGAACTAAACCAGGTCTAGACCAGGTCTAAACCTGGACTGGACCTGGACTAAACCAGGATTAAACTACCACGTGCCGCTCTTTGCTGGTTTCGTGCGGCTGGTTTGTGGCTCGGGCTCCAGAGGACGTGGTCCGGGCGCCGCGGTTCTATCTCGTGCTCACAGCCCCGGTGCTGGTCGTGCAGACCAGGACTAGGGGTGCTCCTTGCGCGGTGCGTGCTCCTCGGTTTGTGGCTCGGGCCACAAACCAGCCGGTGCGTGCTCCTTGCGCGGTGCCGTGCTCCTCGCGCGGTGCGTGCTCCTCGCGCGGTGCGTGCTCCTCGCGCGGTGCGTGCTCCTTGCTCGTTGCCGTGCTCCTCGCTCTTCGCGCGGCGCATGCTCCTCGCGCGGTGCGTGCTCCTCGCGCGGTGCGTTCATGTTTCCGCACTGCTTCCGGAGTCGTGTCTCCCCCCACACTTCACTATTTACATTTTGTTGAAAATCTTGCGTGTTCGGTGCTAGAGCTAAGAGGCCGAGAAAGGTGCTTTTTGAGCGGGGATAACAGCGGGGCGTGCGTCTGAGCGCGCATTATTCGAATTTTTGAGATTTCGCGTTTCGTAACTTGAATTTTTTTTCGTATCTAGAGACCAAAATTTTACATGAAGGCATTTCATAACTTGGATTTTTCGTATGTAGGGTGTTTTGTAAGGTGAGGTACCACTGTACTAAAGATTAGGGGTGGGTATTGGCAAAGAAGTCACGATTCAATTCGAATCACGATTCATATGCCACGATGCGATACTATCACGATGCATCACGATACTTGAATTATTGCGATGGATTGCAATATATTCGACATACTTCAGTGAAAATGTACCAAAAAAAAAGAGGATAACTTAAATATCAGTGGCTGTGTATCTGGGTAGTGTCTTCAATTGATACATAACTCTGAGCAACTCAATTCATAACTGAATTTATTGAATAACAAAAACAAATAAACCAAACCAATAACAAAAAAGTGCATAGGATTTTTTCTAAAACAAAAAATGATGTTCAAACATTTGCCATTTTGGAGGTAGCTACCATCATAACAAACAATACCCTTTTACAAAGAAAAAAGTGCATAGGATTTATTTTTAAAAAACCCTAATAATTTATTTATTTATTTATTCATAATTAATTAATCAATTATTAATAAACAATAATAATTGATTTTTGGCATCAAGAATCGATGCAGTATATTGTGAAAGTTAGTATCGCGATGCATTGTCATGACGATTATTTTGCACACCCCTACAAATGATGAGACTGGTACTTTGCCAGTGTTTTTCCATATCTATATAAAGTTATTGGGTCATGATTTATTTTTCAAACTCAACACAGTTGAATTTACCCTTTGTAACTTAACTGTGAGATTGACAGGCAGATCGGTGCAGCGTCGGCAGTGATGCGGTCGCTGTACCGGACCGCTGTGGTGAAGAGGGAGCTGAGCCGAAAGGCGAAGCTCTCAATTTACAGGTCAATCTACGTTCCTACCCTCACCTAGGGTCATGAGCTCTGGGTAATGACCGAAAGGACAAGATCGCGGATACAAGTGGCCGAAATGAGTTTCCTCCGCAGAGTGGCTGGGCGCACCCTTAGAGATAGGGTGAGGAGCTCAGTCACATGGGAGGAGCTCGGAGTAGAGCCGCTGCTTCTCCACGTCGAGAGGAGCAGCTGAGGTGGCTTGGGCATCTGTTTCGGATGCCTCCTGGACGCTTCCCTCGGGAGGTGTTCCGGGCATATCCCACCGGGAGGAGGCCCCGGGGAAGACCCAGGACGCGCTGGGGGGACTATGTATCCTGGCTGGCCTGGGAACGCCTTGGGGTCCCCCCGGAGGAGCTGGAGGAAGTGTCCGGGGTGAAGGAGGTCTGGGCGTCCCTGCTTAGACTGTTGCCCCCATGACCCAGCCCCGGATAAGCGGAAGAAAATGGATGGAACTTAACTGAATTGTCTTTTTTATGTGGTAGTAAGAATGGACAATCAGATTTAACTTTAAATTGCTAATTTTATTTCAGTAAAACATATGTGTTCTATGGCTCTGCTATAACCTAGTTAATTTATCCAATTAAAATGAGCACTTATCTGAATTTAAAGTAATACCATGTCATGTGGTTAAGCGTTAGGTACACCAAAATGTTAGCAAAGGTGTGTTGCATAAAAAAGTAAATTTGTTGTTTTGAGATCTTCAGTGCTCAGCTTAAAACTCACATATTCAGGCTAGCCTTTGATACATACCTTTATGGTGCCCATATTACGCTTGGTATTTTTACTACTGCTTTTATTGCTTATTTTATTCTTTTTATTTGTATTCTGTAAAGCAATAAACTTTGATTTGATCCAAGTTGAATTGTGAGGGCTGTTTTTTTACTCTTGACAAATCTGTTTTTGTTCCCCTATAGGAACTTGAAGATATTCGAAATTCAGGAATACGACATTTTCGTAACTTAATTGTGGACAAATCAAATATTTTGAACTGGAAAGGTCTCATTGTTTCTGTAAGTACCAGAGACTTGTCCTTCCTAAATACATTCTTAAAATACTGACATATTTCTGTAAAATCAGGATTGTCCTCCATATGACAAAGGAGCTTTTCAAATTGAGATAGTCTTTCCAGCAGAGTATCCCTTTAAACCACCAAAAATCACATTCAGGACAAAAATTTACCATCCAAACATTGATGACAAGGGTCAAGTCTGCCTACCCATCATAAGTCCTGAGAACTGGAAGCCAGCCACCAGAACTGTCCAAGGTATGAAAGCAGTCACGTTTGTCCAGTGTCGACATTTGTTTGTACAAATTAAAATACACAGTTCACGACACACTTTTATTATGTGATGAATATTATGTTTCAGATATAAACAATGGATAATAGATTGAGATAATAGTGATAATTTTCCCCCTCAATTAAACTATTATGTAATTAGTTCTTTGCAAATCAAACCTAAAATCTTTTAGAGTGAAAAATACAAACCTGCAGTAACCTGGTTACATAAGTGTACGCACCTGCCAATGAAGTCTCCATAAGTATGGCATTACCTTGGAGCCCTCTCTTGAAAAGCAAATAAACAACTGACCTGAAAAAGTACTGAAGGGCCCAGTGTAATCCATGTGTATACAGTCAATTATATTTTCTTTTAAGAGGTGATAGAAGTATAGTACATTTGTCATAAATCCAGTCTCCATGATCTGTGAATTTAAAGGGATATTCCAGGATTTTTGACATGGGGGCTCATTTCCGAGTTAGCCAGAGTGTTGCAGAGATGTGGAGACACTTTTTAGTGAATTTCATGCAGTCCTTCCAGCTGCAGAGTTTTCAGTTGCTAGGCTAGCACAAGTCAATGGTAAATGGTAGCCTGATTTTAATCAGGCTTACCCACACCAAAGGACCCTCGAGGCCAGTCAACTATAACACCAGACTGTCGATGCAAATGTCTGTGTTGATGGAACATTTTAAGAAATATAATCAACCTTGTACTTTAAAGGATTTATGTCCTTATGCAACAGCGCATTTTTTTTCCTGATCAAGCTAGGCATGGGCGGAGTGATATTGCCTTGCAGTTAGGTTTCCAGCTGTTTTTTGTTTACCTTCAGCTGTCGTCGTTAGCCGTAGAGTACAGTAGCCTGCCCTGTTCTACAATCCAGACATGGCCACGTTTGGAGGTCTCCCCGATGCTTTTGAAGACGATGCTGAGCAATTTGCTTTCTCCACTGAACCGTACCTGTACGAGCCGGAATATATAGACGAATGTTCACAGGCTAGCAACAACTTTATGAGCGTGCATGCCTTTTCTGTCAGCCGGGTAGACTACAGGAGTGAAGCAAAAGCTCTAGCACAGTCTTCATCAATCGACCAGCACGCTAACATAACGACAGGAGCAAGCTTGGGTAAAAAAGGTACAAACCTGTTCTTCATCACGGGATCTTACGCTTGGAAAGACAGATGGTACTGCAGGGGTTGTCAGACTAGGCTTTCCAAGGGATTTGGTGTAGTCGTCTGGTCCGAAATGATCACTGCAAATCTTCTGTTTATGCCTCCACCGGTGTGTTGATGTCTAAGCCAGCAGCTACAAGCCACAGTCGAATCCTTTCTCGATCGTGCACTGGAAAGCTGTGAAAACTTTGTGGTGCCCACCTGCAGGCTTTATTTGTACATTTTCGAAATGCACACTGAAACACCATTTTGCCCGGTAGTTCTTTTAAAATTCACCTCTTCACTCTGTGGTCTTCCCTATTACGACTTTTCTCGCTTCTCTGTTTACGTGATTGGTCACTTCACAACCAACTAGAGTAAAGTAAAATTCCGCTGCTGCTGTGAAGCTAGTCCCTCAGATATGGAATGATTCATGCTATTCGCAGTCAGTTTTATTTCAAAAATTACTCAATCAACATATATTTACATCGACAGTCTGCCGTTATAATTGACTTGTCTTGGGTGCACTATGGAGTGGGTAAGCCTGATTAAAATCAGGCTACCATTTACCATTGACTTGCGCTAGCCTAGCAACTGAAAACTGTAGCTGGAAGGACTGCATGAAATTCGCTAAAAAGTGTCTCCACATCTCTGCAACACTCTGGCTAACTCGGAAATGAGGCCCCATGTCAAAAATCCTGGAATATCCCTTTAATCGCTATTCTTCACTTTCATGTCCTGTTTTGCCCAGTTGAGGCTACAAGACAAATAAAACAAATCCAAAGTGAATTGAACAATGTCATCTGAAGGGTGTGTAAAGTCATATAACCAGGTTACATTATTTACATTTTTCTCAAAAGAATGAGGATGATCATGGCATATGCAAACAACTTTATACCTAATGCTCCTTGCATTATTTAATGATGGTACTAAAACACTGACTGATTAAACTACCGTAATTGTATCCTTTTTCTCTCATCTCTTTTAGTGATTCACTCTCTTGTTGCTCTGGTGAACTCCCCAGAGCCTGAACACCCATTGAGGGCCGATCTGGCAGAAGAATACACAAAAGATCGGGCAAAGTTTATGAGGAATGCTGAAGAATTCACAAAAAAATACAGTGAAAAGCGACCTGTGGACTGAGAAGTCATAGTCATAGTTTGCTTTATTGTCGAAAACAATCATGTACATGTACACAGAGTGAAGTCAAGTATCATTTGACTCTTCATGTGCTCATATACAGGAATTTTCTACTGTCCATCATTTGGCACATGCCACTCTGACTACAATGACTGCAATGGCATGTTATTGCCACCAGGGTCGTTCTTAAAGGGATAGTGAGTTGTTGGTTTTTTTATGTTAATCTGTATGGGTTTCCTTCTAAAAGTTACGTGTGTTGACACCGGCTTATCTCTGACAGTCTCAGCTGATCCCGGTTCGGCTCGCTTTCTGGAGCCTACGTAAGTAGGTCCGGTAACTTCACTGGAACATGAAATAAAGCTTGTTTTTCTTCTCAAAACAAAACATTTGTCCGAAAGGTGATATATTTGCGTCCCAAACATTTGTCCACGAAACATCCATCAGCATAGATTGCGTTCGCGTATTGTGTCTACCGACTCGTATCACTGCGCGAATATTAGCTGTATTAGCCTGTTAACCTTTAGCGGAAGTGTACGGCAGATGCGGTCCTCTGTAAGGGGAAGTTTACAAGTGAACAGTCTAATACAGCTAATATTCGCGCAATGATACGAGTTGGGAGACACAATACGCAAACGCAATCTACGCTGATGGATGTTTCGTGGACAAATGTTTGGGACGCAAATATATCACCTTTCGGACAAATGTTTTGTTTTGAGAAGAAAAACAAGCTTTATTTCATGTTCCAGGGAAGTTACCGGACCTACTTACGTGGGCTCCAGAAAGCGAGCCGAACCGGGATCAGCTGAGACTGTCAGAGGTAAGCCAGTGTCAACACACGTAACATTTAGAAGGAAACCCATACAGATTAACATTTTTAAAAAAGCGCACTATCCCTTTAACCTGAGCTCCTAAGACAAGCAAATAATACTATATTTTCTTCTTGTATTTTATTTTCAGATTTGAATTACCAAGTTAATGCAAATGGGTTGTAACTGTAGGCTCAATATTTACTATAGAATTTCACAGTGGTTCTGTCTTCATGCCTCTTTATTACTTCACTGCCCCCCAACACTAGGGCTGGGTATCGATTCTCAAGATTCAGAATCGGTTATCACGATTCGATTCGATTCGATTTGATCCGATCCTGATTCGGGTTAGTGTTATTAAAAACATTTTTTGAGCTGTCACCTGAATTATATGACAACATATTAATACTAGTATTATACCTTGACATTCAATAGCAAATTAATTAAAGGAAAATTAATTTTTTTTTTTTAACAATCTGAGCCTTCTTTTGGCAATAAAACAAGTAGTTTTACTCACCCATAGCAGTTTGGTGTCAATTGGAGCAGTATCGCAGAACTTATGCTGAGCCGTTCTGTTCTACCAATGATCCCGTATCCGAGTGCTCGGGGCATTACTTTGCGGTGTCCAAATAACACAAACTTTAGCACTTTTCAAATCACAGAAGATCGCTGTGCCAGGGTAGACTTTTAGTGGATTCCAAAACGGCCTGAAACCCGATATCCAGCTATAGTTTCATTTGATGACGTCATCAGAGAGGACAGTGCGCATGCGTGAACTCAGCTGTTTTGTAAACACCGCTAGTCCGAAAGAAGCTAACACGAAGCTGAACTTTACTTTTCTGTTGCAATATCGGGTTTCAGGCCGTTTTGGAATCTACTAAAAGTCTACCCTGACACAGCGATCTTCTGTGATTTGAAAAGTGCTAAAGTTTGTGTTATTTAGACACCGCAAATCAGTGCCCCGAGCACTCACGCTAACGGATACGGGATCATTGGTAGAACAGAACGGCTCAACATAAGTTCTGCGATACTGCTCCAATTGACACCAAACTGCTATGGGTGAGTAAAACTACTTGTTTTATTGCCGAAAGAAGGCTCAGATTGTAAAAAAACTTTACTTTTCCTTTAAGTATTGGTAGTTAATGATGGCTGTAAGACTGGTGAAAATGAGGAGGATCAATCTAGTCTGGTTAACACCTGACCATATCACAAGTGAGATATGGGTCTGGAAACTCGCTTCGAAAAATCCCGTAGCGGAGGTGTGGTTAGCGATTGCCAACGGCCGTTTATTGGGCGTTATGAATGTCTATCATTGAGCGTATACGTAAGTCCATAGCCAATCATGTCAGTTGTCAGTTCAAACTACAAGCTTCCGTTTGTCATGTAGTACGCGTCACTGTCTTGCCACACCTCCCCCGCTCTCTGATTGGGGCCCTAAATCTGGGACTCTCGCTTGGACGAGTTTCCAGGCCGCCTTCCAGTTCGAAACGAACGGAAGCGGCCTGGGAATTCCCAGGCTAGGATCAATCCTCTTCCCAGAAAAGTGATCCAGGACAGCAAATAGAGGACACCAGGGGAGTCTATACCTGCAGCAATGGACTGCTAATGGGACACTAACCTGGTGCATTATTAAGATTAAGAATTCATCCAAAAGCTGTTGCTGTTGAACATAAATGCATTTTTATTTTAATTATCAAACATGTAAACAGGACATTTTAAACTTTAAACATTCAATTGTCTTTAAAGTACAAACAATGTAAACAGGACATTTTAAAAGGGATAGTGTTCTTTTTTTATGCTAATCTGTATGGGTTCCCCTCTAATAGCGTCGTGCATTAACACTGGGTTACCGCTCACCACGTCGTCTCAGCCCGGTTCTGCTACGGTTCTGGAGCTCAGG
The DNA here is from genome assembly GCA_036785185.1 of Paratrypauchen microcephalus. NCBI lineage: Eukaryota > Metazoa > Chordata > Actinopteri > Gobiiformes > Gobiidae > Paratrypauchen > Paratrypauchen microcephalus. The sequence continues at coordinate 3,368,287 of JAVJIX010000086.1, read as the reverse complement.
AACGTAGGTCCGGTAAGTTCGCGGGGACATTTAATAAAGCTTGTTTTTCTTCTCAAAACAACATTTGTCCAAAAAGTGATATATTTGGGTCACAAACAGTTGCCCATGAAAAAGTCAGCAGCGTAATTTGCATGGTGCTATTTTCTCTCGATTCGTATCACTGCGCGCAGATTAGCTGTATTAGCCTGTTCAACTTGTAAACATCTGCTTACGGCAGATGTCGCCGTACTGCATCCGCCGTAAATATCCTCTTACAAGTGAACAGGCAATAGAGTTAACGTGAGCAGAGTGATACAACTCTGAGAGAAAAGAGAACCATGCGAAATAGGCAACTGGATTTTTTCGTACCACTGTCTGTGATGGAAATATATATCACTTTTTGGACTAATGTTGTTTGCGAAGGAAAACAAGCTTTATTTCATGTCCCGAACTGTGTGTTGAACTTACTGGACCTACATACGTGAGCTCCAGAACGGGAGCCGAACCGGTCTGAGACGAGACTGTCAGAGGTAAGCCAGTGTTAATGCACAAAACTGTTAGAAGGAAACCCATACGGATTAACATAAAAAAAACTGCACTATCCCTTTAAGTGTCAGTGTGAAAATTACCATACAAATATATATAGATACTTTATTTATTCAAAAGCAAATTAATTTTTAGGCAGCAACACTAATAATAATAATAATAATAATAATAATAATAATAATAATAATAATAATACAGCAGTAATTCAATTTATAGAGAAGTGTGTGTGCCTGTTGACAATTTTGATCATAGTCTAAAAGAATAAAGCAAGTTTGTGGACCAAATTTATGGGAAGAAATATGTGCCACCAGAAACTGAATTTGAATCACATTTGAAATTGTATTTTTTTATTTGAATCATTGCATTGAAAAACTGAATCTGAATAGTATCATTTGAAATTGAATTTATTAGTTTAGTAACAGGAATCTAATAAAATTTGAAAATTCACTCTTTTTATATGCTCATGTTCAATTCTCGAAATTCAAATTCAGTTCTCAAAATTCAATTTAAGTTTACTGTGACAAACATCCGGGTAGTTTAAGGATGAAGGAAGAGCAATCGAGCTCAGATATACAGGACTACAAGACCTTGTGATAGCCTATTGAAATACCGGCTGGTTAGCTCAATTGGTAAGTCATGGACTTTCCCCCTGGGGGTTGTGGGTTCAAATCCCCCCCGGGCAATGAGCTAACCAGTGTGGGTCCTTGGGCAAGACCCTTCACGGTACTGCCCCCCGGGCGCCGAAAAAGATGGCTGCTCACTGCTCCTGAAAAAGGATGGGTCAAATGCAGAAGTCAAATTTGTCACTGTGTGTCATTGTGTGTGAGACCAATAAAGGCTTAAGCTTAAAAAAAATCTTAAAAATAGCATTTCAATGAGCGCAGTTATCTGGTGCTGAAAAAGAGACAGCCCAAACGGGCGGGTTGGAACAAGCTCCCCTTATGCAGTGTTGTGCAGTAACGCGTTACTAATAACGCGTTACTATAATGCCGTTACTGTTGACAGTAACTAATACTCTAACGCATTACTTTCAAAATAAAGGAACTCCATTGCCGTTACTAAACGGCGCGTTAGTCCGTTACTTTTTTCAGTAACGGGTAATCTAACGAGTTACTTTATCTATTGTTATAACGCCGTTACCGGCACCAACACGCCATTACCGCGCGTTACTGAACCTACTCATTTTGAAACTGGCGTCATGTGCGTGACTCGCATAGGCACAGGGGAATTTTTTTTTCTCCCTTTGGTGAGGGCGGGATAAGTAATGATGATTGGCTAAAGCAGAGTAAGATTTCATGTTGAGCCAACCAGAGACACCCAGTGGGCGGTGGGCGGGTTCTACACACAATCCCAGCACACAGTAGTAGCGCACACACACATTACACACACCCCGTGTCAGATGGCGAGTCCCGAGTCGAAGACATCGTTTTCAAGGTGGAAGTATAGGCAGTATTTTAACCTCGTCAAGGTAAAAGGGTAAAAACGTACATGTTACGTGCACATTGTGTCAAAGACCAAAGACTTTGTCCACATCCAATGTAAGCAACTCGAATTTAATGAAGCATCTCTCGACGGCGCGCGCCTCTGTTAAACTAGTGGCCACCAGCAGGCCCCATGATGATAATCGCATGCTAGGTGCCGTTAACAATGAAGGCCACGGTGACGGAGCCACGCCAGCCAAGCAGCAAAAGCTGTATAATGCACTGTCAAAAAAATCCAAATTATTTGACATTTTTTAACCCATTAGTTACTTTCATAGGTAACTAGTTACTTTTATAGTGTAGTAACTCAGTTACTAACTCAGTTACTTTTTTGGGTTAGTAACTAGTAACTGTAACTAATTACTTTTTCAAAGTAACGTGCCCAACACTGCCCTTATGAAGGCAGAATTTGGACCGGCCCTTGTGCAAAAGAGCTACGAGCTACTAGCTTTGTTTTTACTGGAGAGACGTGAGAGCTCCGAAATGAGTGAAGGACGGCATCTGCTCTGTCCCTGGATGTGATGATGAAGAACAGAGTATGTTTTAGCTCCTTCATCTGAGCCTTTGAAACAGCTGTGGTTTAATTTTATTTTCTGTGGAAATGTGCTGACACAAATACCTAACACATTGTATGTCTGCACCAAACACGGACGAGCAGTGGCGGCTGGCCCATAGGGGGCGCTTGGGCGCCGCCCTTGCCAGAGAGGAGAGGAAAAATATAAAATGTATAATACTAAAAAATACCTCCTGTGGACCCACCACCCGTGGAAGGATTCATGGGGGCTGGTGCATTGTGTTCTGGACTGCTGCTCCCGCGACCCAGAAAATGGAAAAAGCGGAAGAAAATGAATGAATGAATGAATAATACTAAAAATATGTTTGTTTTTTTAATCAATGCCAGTTTTAATTATTTGTGTGTCTCTACATGTAATCTGAATTATTCAAACAACATTTCCACCAAATGACTCTTATTCAACAGTGAATTTCCACTGACATAGTCGTATGGGGCTTGCGTCCAAAGCGCCCTGGAAGTGTAGCAAAATAGCCAATCGTGTGAGGTTGCTAGGGGAAAATGAAAAAAATATGATTCCTATCAACCTATCAGCATCGCCGAATAAAATGGTTTTGGGGCGCCATAAATTGCGCACCTGCTAGAGAAAGTTTGGATCGCTATTCGCCGTGTCCCAGACTGATTAGTCACGTGATAGGCGTATCCACGTATTAATCCGCAGGGAATACGCGGATGAATTATTGTGAAAGGACGTCTGAATTATTGTTTTTAATTTATTTATTTTCTGTGCCATCTGTGATAAGATAATCACGAGTTGAAAGGTCAGTCAGGAAGTAATGCAGGGGATGAGCGCGGGTCTTATTCGGGAGATGCACTTTTGGAAGAAGTCTCGTTTTCAGCTTGTCCCAAGTCTTAGTAATTAAACTGATTCACGGAAGGTAAATTTGATGCTTTGTTGCCAGATAAGTTAAGTTTTTGGTCTGAAGTGGCTTGTTAATGGACTTTGCGAGTAAGCGACCTGCCAGCTACACCGGAGAGGACCATTCGAGTGACCACGACAAGAGGACACCCACCGCATTTAGTAACGTTGCCCGAGGGAGAGCGGAACAACGCTACCTGGATTTCCCTGCCGCTGCCTACGATTTCTCAACTCACAAGTGGCGGAGGTACAGTACCTTTTTCCTTTTTGTTTGCCATTGCGGTGAAGGAGCCAGTTCTGTACCCAAGCCAAGAACCAGGCCTGCAACAGTAGAACTGGGGGGTTGGAGAATTGACTTTATTTGAGTGTTTTGCCGGCTATAGGATAAATTGTTTATTTGGGCCCATTAGAATATTGTGACTGTTAAACATTATGTGTGTTGAGGTTTACCCTTGAGATGTTCATCTAAATGCTTGAAAGCACTTTTTTTCATTAGATGTAATATAGTTCATATTTACTTATAACTTTGTTGTGGTCATTGAGTGTCATGTTTGTTTGAGGTTAAAACCCTTTAAACACAAGACATATAGTACAAAAGTAGTTCATTTAAGAGTTTACTCACATTATACTAATAAGAATCATTTCATGTGTACCGTGCATTTTAATAGCCATAATACTGTACTAAAAGGTGTAACCACACTAGTATAAATGTGTAATAAGAACTCAGGTTAGTCTCTCTCACATAACAAACACAATAATAGGCAGGGAAATCTATTGGCACATCTGCCCCACCAAGATTTTTTTTCACCAGCCGCCACTGCGGACGAGTGTATTTTTTTCATGGGACAATCCAGAGCTGGACTTGCAAATCGACTGAAACTGAAGCCTGGGTCAGTACCAACTCTCCACGCCGCATCAGCTACAGACGCCGAACAAGTAAGTCAACTGTAAAACTACATAATTTTGTGTCTGTGCTGTATATGTTTGTCTGGCTTGTTACTGGTAGAAATTGGTAGAAGTCTTTATCTGTTACACTTAAAACGAGGGTTTACCTGGTGAAAATAGACAAATTCATCTCTTGTAAACCTTTGATTTTAGTACGAGAACTTATAACATTTTATTTTGATTATGCAGAAGTTGTAGCATTTTACTGTTGAGATGTGCCTGTTAATTCTTCCTATCTGCATAGGCCCACTAAAATTTCCTCCTCACACCTGATTCAAATCCATGAGCTGTTAGCAGGTGACTGCAGGTTTGTTGCATTTGTAATGAGATTAATAATAAGAGTTTTTGAGGTGTGTAAAATATACAAAGTGTAACCAAATAAATGATGTAATTTCATAATGGGTATATTGACGTATTAATGTTGTTCACTACACATACTTATCTTCTATCTTCCTACAACTTGCACCTGGAGTATATACAAAGTAATAAATGGAGTACTAATTTGTCATTGTTTTCTCTACACAGACCAGCACATCAACTCTGACCTGATGCGTAGGACCACACAAGATGGAATAACGACCCAGATTATCCATCCCAGGAAGCCCCTCTCCTATCACTCACAAATGAGTGATAGGAGAGATGCCTGTAGCAGCTGGACAATCGAAATGATATTTAGGCCCGAGCGCTAAAGCTGTTCTGGTTTTTCTTATTTATTCTTATTATTTTCCTCACCCCCTTTTTTCAGATTTTTCAGGTTTAGACGAAAACTCACGAAATTTTGCACAAAAATTCAAGAACGCCAAAAAATGAATTTACAAATAATCTGTATTAAAAAATCTTTAAAAATATCTTGACAGCGCCCCCTGGAAAATCAAAATACATTGCGCCTATGGCTATACCCGTGTTGCCATGGCAACAGGCCAAACATCTGTCTTCGCCAATGGGACACCCGGCAAAAATTTGTCGTGGCCAAACCAAATTTGGTACACAGATGCATCATGGGAATAGGAACAAAAAAGTATATTACACCGTTGCTAGGCGACCAACAGGAAGTCAGCCATATTGGACCGAGCATGTGACCCGGCGCAGAAGGCAAATTTTCCTGTCCTCGTATTTTAACGAACTCCTCCTAGGGTTTTTGACCCAGACTCACCAGAATCGTGCTGTATCATCTAGACAAGTAGGACATTAAAAGTTATTAAAAGCGTTCTAAAAGACTGAACGGTGTTTCTGTGAAAACACCACAAATTTCAGGTTTGTTTTTGCAGCTCTACATCAAATTTCGACAAGTGATAATCCGTGCATACTTTGGCCGATTTCACTCAAACTTTAATCGAAAATAAACTTTAATCGAAAATAACAGAACAGTGCAGGAAAGGCTTATGAGTGACCCTCCTCTTAAAATAATTGAAATTAAAAGGCTAAACAAACAACCCCTCCCCACCTCACCCCCAGGCATTCAACACACATGCATGCAGATAACACACAAACTCACACATGCATCCAGCTAGAAAAAGGGGAGGAAAATGGTGCATTAGCGCCACCCCCCCGCAAGTGCAAGTGAGGGCCGATCATCGCCGCTTGTGGTTATATTTAGTTTAGATATTTGCAAAGATTATCATTGGTTTGCGTTCTTGTTCTGCAAATATTCCTATGCTCCTATGGATCTTCAATGCTCTAACAATTTTCAAAGTTTTTTCCCCTGTGATGTAAATAAACCTTTACATTATCTTTATACTGTCTACACCATTGAATGAAAAGGCACAAGGCTCTAGATTTGTGGGTAGAATTAACTGTCAACAGTTTATTTATTCTTTTATTAACTTCTGTAAAAAAGTACTGGGGTATTCCTCTCAATAGTAAAGGACCATAGTCAGCTCTGTATATTTGGCCAACATTTTGCAGAGAGTACACGTTGAGGCAGACAGGCTGCAATCCAGAATGGTCCATGATACATGTGAGCTGTCCCTCGACCTGTCATCTTCTAGTAACCTAATTAGGATTAGAAATGTCATTTTTAGGCATAAGCAGTTGTCAAATGAAGATACAAAGTTGTTTTCAATTTAGAGTGTTACCTGAGGTATCCAAGCAGCTTCTGAGGGCATGGTAGCACAATTTCCACAGTGGCACCTATCAAAAAAGAACAGTGATAAATCTTCAGGTAAATATAAGGTAATACAGACAGATGTAATGATGGTAAATCAGCAGTCATGGGTTAACATGACCTCAATATACGTGAGCATAGAGAACTTTATCATTAAATGAGCCAGAATAGTCATAGAATAGGTTAGAATGCCTTCTATTATTATTGTACATATGTACAATGAAATTAAAAGCAGCCCATTCTCCAGTGCAGACATGTATGTAGATTATTTACATACATTTATAACATAGTGCAAGAAAAAATAGCAAAAGGGGAGTAGGTGCACATTTCTGAGGTGCAACATACATAATATGTGTATATATATATATATATATATATATATATATATATATACTATGCTATATACATTTGAGCAGTCTTTGATCTTTGATCTTGATCTTTGAATATGTAAATATGTGACCCACCGCGGCCAAATAGGACACATATGATCCCGAAGGCATTTTGATTTATTCACAGATTCTGAAAGTATAGATTCTAAGCTTTCCAATGAGGTCTTACACATGAAAATCTGACCATATTTTAAGACATTGTCGCTATTTGAAAGCAGGCACAGTAAATTTTCGAAAGCTCTGAAAAAAGCTCGTGAACTTTCCTCTCTTCAGCCGTCCTTGCCTAATTTGCATGACATTAAGCTAAGCCCTCCCCCATCATGACCATCACTGTGGTGTGGTGATAATGTCCAGGCAGGTCAGAATCATTCAATAATTTAATAATACACAGGATAATATGTTAAGTCAAAGTTTACTACAAAATTTCCTTATAGTCAGGAAGTACTAGTAGCATAGAAAAGTAACCAATATAATTTTTTTTAAAGTAATAAAATATGTAATAAGTAAGGTATTTAAGGAGTATTTTACAGGAGGTAATACTACTCAAATGTATATAGCATAGTATATATATATATATATATATATATATATATATATATATATATATATATATATATATTTTGCAGTGTTTTCGGCGTATCTCCACATGTAAACGCGTATTGTGTGTTTCGGAGCTAAATCGCACTCTACACGAGCTCCGGAGAAATGGACGTGTCCCGAACCTGTCCCAAAGGTCTCCCGAACGTGTCATGTGTCCAAGTAGAAGTCCATTTTCATGTCCTTTAGTGTCCTGCAGTGCCGCTTATATATTCAGGAGCTCCTCACAGCTGATCGGCGAACAGGGGAAACTCCTATAGCGCTCCTCGTAGCGGGATTGGCAGGCGCGCAAGCATGGGAAAATGATGTTGATTTATACACGCCCCGTTTCTTTCCTCAAAAACAAGCCAATTTGAAATTAAAAATGTATGTTTTTAACGTCACTAATGCTGTTATCTGAAACATGGCTTCTTCATGATCTCAACTAGCACAATCTGCAAAAAAAAAAAAAAAAAAATCACAAATTAGGAAAAAAAAAATACAAAGATCGCATTTTCTCGGAATCTGTAATGCCGACATGAGGGCTCAAAGTCCATGGTGCATCACATATTATTTACATGCACTTAAGTATCCTGGCTTTGTATTTGTGCACCTGTTAGAACGTTGTACAGAGAATGCTTTAACGTAACAGGTATACTAGTGTTTTTCATGTAAACCGGGATATCAATAACCTCATTACTCTGTGTTCATGTAAACACTGTATCCCAAATTTGATCAAAACCGGGATAAGACTTATAGTCGAGATATTAAGTGCATGTAAACATAGTCGCATAGTCGTCATTCAATCAGAGCAAAATGAAAAGCTAACAACATAGGCTAGCTAGATGCTGGCTACATGCTAACGATAACAGTATACATAAACAAGCTAATGAAAGTATTGTTTCCAACATTTCAAACTAACCATTCGGAGACGTCCAGCTGAAGCCGCTGAGTTGCAACTTCTTCGCGTTAGGGATCAGACTCGGGCCGTACTGAAAAGTTTTTACGAGTCTCGGTGGAGCAGCAGACAGAGGAATCCTGTATATCTGAGCTCGATTGCTCTTCCTTCCATCCTTAAACTACCCGGATGTTTGTCACAGTAAATTGAATTTGAATTTTGAGAACTGAATTTGAATTTCGAGAACTGAACATGAGCATATAAAGAGTGAATTTTCAAATTTTATTAGATTCCTGTTATTAACTAATAAATTCATTTTCCAAATGATACTATTCAGATAAACTTTTTCAATGCAATGATTCTAATTAAAAAATACAATTTCAAATTATGTGATTCAAATTCAGTTTCTGGTGGCACATATTTCTTCCCATACAAATTTCACACCAAGTATTTCTTTATTTTCACAAACCAAACTTCATCTCAAATTGTACAATGTAAATCTACTCTGTTCTCTTTGGTGTCCTAACCTCTTGTTTTTTTCTTGTATTTTCACAGTTTCAAACTGGTGACCGCTCAGAGGTATTTTTTAGGAAAATATTAGAGTACGACTGATTCAGCTACAAAATGTAAACCACTATCAACTGTATGTGTATAATTTGAGTTTAATTTTTCATTTTTATGTTTGTGCTGCACATTTCTCACAATAAAGAGTCATTTGTGTTCAGAATGTGGCCTTCAAAACTTATTTATATCAACAAGATGCTGTGTAATACGAAGCAGTGGCCAGCAGAGGGCATTCTTATTCTCGGTGTATTTTCAGATTTTCAACACAAATTTAACTTTGGAAATTTGAACTTCTGTGTCTCATGTTAAAGCCACAGTGCGTAACTTTCGGGAGGTAGCATGTCTCGAGCGTGACTCTATGGAAATGGAAAGTTAAAGGCTATTGTGACGTTCTGCATGGCTACAGATGAGCTTTATGTCGCACTGTGCAAGATTGTAGCCAAAGGGACAACATCTCCATGGAAACAAGTCCTCCTCCAGGTCAGACAAGAGTCAGGTTTGTGGAGATGCAAGCCTGCAAGCTTTTCAGTGCAACAAAAACAACCAAATCCTTATTTTAGTCTATATTATAATTAAAAAGTTACATACGTTGGCTTTAAGTTTTGTTATAATAGAATAATTACATTTTAAACAAGCATTGATTTTATGGATGCATTGAGACCAACTTGTCTTTCTTTTAAATTATGAAAACACCAGACTAATAATACAAAGAAAACCCTTTTATTTCCAAAAATACAAAAGACAATTTACATATAATGTGACTGGATTCTGCTCTGTTGTCCTAAATGTTATTTCTAACCTTTGCACTAGAATTAAAACTAAAAATAACATCTTAGAAACGTCATTGCAGCATTATTGCAAAAACATAACGGCTCTCTCTCAACGCATCATGGGAAGTTGAGTCTTCTAACGCAGCTCAAATGAATGCAGCTGCAGACAAGGCACATCTGTAAGTATACACACTGGAAGTATTGGGTTTAGTTTCTTAAATGTACAAAAAAAAAATGGTAAGTGAACCCCTCTTTTGGCCCAAAGTAGCAGTTTTAAAAAGCTTTTGCATTGTTTAATATTCTTATTCAATCCCTAATTTCTATTTCACTATTGTCCATTAATTAACCACAATTTGTAAGTTTCCCTTCTAATAAAAATGCAGTTTTGTCCTGTATACTTATTTTATACATCTTTATGTACATCTTCGTTCTTGCTTTGTCAAAAAAAAAAAAAAAGTGCCATATAAATTTTTAGGCATTGACGTGTGAGCAGTTCTTAAGTAACACAGATTTGTATTTGGTCAGTCCTGTAAACATACACTAGGTGGCGCTCAGTACCACACAATGCACGTGATGCTTTGCTGTCGTTTGCTTGTGCGTGCGGTCCATCATTATAAGTGTGTTTCTGTTTATTTCTTCAAGTATTAAAATCTGTTGAGTTTGTCAAATAAAAAAATCTGTTTTGTTTGTAAAAGAATAGTTTTGTCCCTGTATTGTTCTTTGGCTGATCTGGGGTCAGTTTGTGTTACAGGGCAAAGGTCGAAAAGACACGTCCACGTTTTCCTCCATAATGATGTCGAATCTGCACATCACAGGCCTAAAAAGATGGGAAATGATAAGGTAACTGTTAGCAAATGTTGTTTTAGTTATTTTAAAGCTACACTAAGTAACTTTTCTGGTGAAGTCTCTGCAGCTGTTCGTCTTCATGGATATGGGCTTGCTTTGCCTGGAATGTTCCACAGTATATTATTAAACTTATCGAATTGCCATGGAGACAAACAGGTGAGGCCAGCAGGACAAGTTACAGATCTTTGGAGAGGCGATCCCGCTCACAGTAAATATGCATGTTTTTAAGGTGTTTTTGAGCATTAAAAACACCTGTAACTGAATCAACACAAGATGGATGAGTTTAATGCCATACTGTGGAACATTACATGGAACATAACATTTCCATGGAGTCATGCAGATGACAGACTCTCTACCAAAAAGGTTACATGGTGAACCTTTAAATTTCAGTCTGTGTAGGTGATCAATTAACCTTTAACCAATTGCTATTTAATTTAACCAGGGCTTGGCTAAACCAGGACTAAACTGGGACTTAACCAGATCTAAACTGGACTAAACCAAATCTAAACCAGGACTAACCCACAACTAAACCAGATCTAAACCAGGACTAACCCACAACTAAACCGGGACTAAACCAGGACTAAACTGGGACTAAACCAGATCTAAACCAGGACTAAACGGGACTAAACTAGATCTAAACCAGGACTAAACTGGGACTAAACTAGATCTAAACCAGGACTAATCCACAACTAAACCGGGACTAAACCAGGACTAAACTGGGACTAAACCAGATCTAAACCAGGACTAACCCACAACTAAACCAGGTCTAAACCAGGACTAAACTGGGACTAAACCAGATCTAAACCAGGACTAACCCACAACTAAACCGGGACTAAACCAGGTCTAAACGAGGACTAATCCAGGTCTTGTCTGGGACTCACCTGTCGGGCTGGTCCAGGGGGGTGAATCTAAACCAGGACTAAACCAGGACTAAACCAGATCTAAAAAAGGTCTAAGCGAGGACTAATCCAGGTCTTGTCTGGGTCTCACCTGTCGGGCTGGTCCAGGGGGGTGAATCGGACCCTGAGGAGTCTGATCTTGTAGCGAGGTCCGATCACGTTCCCAGTGTTGATCCTCATGGAGATTTTCTGAATTGTTGAAATGTCGTCGTCAAACTCGGCCAGCAGCCGCGTGGAGGTGTACTGCTCAAAGCGCAGGAGTTTACTGAAATAAGAACAAAACTGCCACTGTAACTCAGGAGGATTGCAGGATAGGGGCATAGATACTAACTGAAGTACTTGATGAAACGCCTCATAATGCCTAAGTAGTGTTTCTGAGTCATATTTTTTAAAGAGAAAATCATTTTTAAAGGTGCACTTCACTGGTGGGACGGCCGTCATCTGCTTGTAGACACGGAAATGTTATTGATTTGCTTGGAATGTTCCACAATATGGCATTAAACTTGTCAATCTGGCATTTTTACATGTGTTTTATTGCCCAAAATACCCAAAACAACCTCACCTCTCCACAGATCTGGACCTGTAACTTGGCCTGGTGGTGTCATATTTTATTTAAATACTGCAGTATATTTACTGCATATATAGTGTTTAAATAGCATTGTCTACTCTTCCTAGTACCTTTTTGGTGATTTTAGTGCAAAGTAGGTAAATTTGCAGCTTTCTGGTCAAAAATAGTCAAAATCTGGGTGTGTGCTGCTTTCAAGGCTCACTCCAAGTTCAAGTAGTTGGTGTCTAGCTGGAATCTAGCAGCTTTTTTGAAATGTGGTTTTCGGGGCGAAGTTTAGGTATTTAGTCCTACTTTAACTGTAATGCCATACTGTGGAACATTACAAACAAACCAATAATAATTTCCACGAAGACAAGCAGGTGGCAGACTCCATCAGAAAAGAATCAGAATCAGAATCAAAAAGATTTTTATTGCCATTGTCAAGTGAACAGAGTTCACAAAACTAGGAACTTGTCTCGGTGATAAGGTGCAAACATAAAAATGAAAAGTTATATTTAATTAAATATAAGTCTAAATGTGACTCACTGGTCGACTCTGGCCTCTGTGAAGCTCTTGCCGCTGTGAAACCGGATGTAGACCACCCCCCAGCGCAGGTACTGGTTCCATGTGACAAAGTCCACTCTGTAACTCAGCTCTGCACGACACAAAAACACAACAACAGTGAGAAAACTCGAGAGGATTTCACAGCCTTATATGAGGAAATACAGTGTGTTTAATTCAGTAGACGCAGTACTCACTCCTGTACGGCAGGGAGGACGAGGTGCTGAAGAACACTTTGGTTTGGCCCATTCGGATCAGAGCCTCTCTCCACGGGCTCAAGTCATAAACTACACACACAAAAAAAAAAAAAAAATTATATATATATATATATATATATATATATATATATATATATATATATATATATATATATATATATATATATATATACATATATAAAATAATAATAATAATACAGTGATTTAAAATGTAAATGGAAAATCTGGAAACTCTCTGAACTATCTCCTATTTTCTTAAAGGTACACTATGTAACTTTTCTGATGGATGATCCCCCACCTGCTCGCTCCATGGAGATCTTATTGCTTTGCTTGGAATGTTTCACAATATAGCATTAAAGTGATGTGAAAATGTTCTGTTCCACATTGTGATGTCATTAGGTGGAAACCTAATGACCTAAACCTAAATAATTCAGATATTTATTAGGGTTTGTGTGTTTCATATACAGTAAAATAAAGAACAAAACAAAATTAAAGCAGCAAGCGGCGTTGGTCGGGACCTCGCACCTGTGTTTGTTCGTCTTACTGAGACGCACACCCATACCAAATTTCGTGTGCCTGGCAAAAATGGTAAGCCATATCAGACAATTTTTCCTGTTAGGGGCTCAGCTAGCGGTAGATTTCTGACAGTTCACTGGCCTGTCATATGGCGGGGCTATGTCAGACTGCCAGTTATTTGGCATGAAAATCTTGGTAGTCCTCATCTACATTACCCTGTGAAGTTTTAGTCTGAGGAAGAACTTCAAATTCAATAAATACCTCCAATTCATAACTCATAACTTCCATTCAATAAATACCTAAGTTTATCGATCCGCCGTATCGTCATATTACCACCTATTTGAAAATCCTTCGCAATTTAACATCTCCAACGTCTTAAGATTATGTTCACCAAAATTTAAGCCCATCTCAGGTACGTTGTAGGAGAAGTGTTTCAAAATGAAGTGGTGACACACCTCCTATTGAATTTGGCACTTTCAAATGATAGCAAAATTCATCAGGCCGCCATTTTGTCATCTTACAAGATATCAAAAATCCCTTCGCAATTTAACATCTCCAATGTCTTGAGCTCATGTACACCCAAATTTAGATGCATCTCATTTTTGAAGCCAGCAGCTAATGTTTTGAGCATAATTGTAACTGCTTCACTCCTAAGTGCGACACCAGAGGTCAAGAAAACCACCAGTTTAGTTTGACTTTACTTTTGCTTTTTATTTTTCTTACCCAGTTTAGGACAGGGGGCGGGTTTGAAGGCTTCACATTGGAGACATTTGGCGTCCAGGAAGTCGCTGTGGGACGAACAGGGAAACGCGGTGATGGAGCAGGTCTGGTTCAGAGCGCAGAGGTACAGGAACACCGCCCTCTGGTGGTCACACACAAAATATGACTTCCCTGACAGAGATAAAAGATAAACATGACGAATGAGATGTGTGCGGGACAATTAATTTGACACCGTCAGCTTTCTTCAGCTCTGGAAAAAAATAAGAGACCACTGCATTTTTTTTTCTGAAATCAGCATCTCCCTGCCTGCCTGCTTCAAAACCTCCACCATTGTTCCTGTCCCCAAGAAGCCAAGGATCACTGGACTTAATGACTACAGACCTGTGGCTCTAACATCTGTGGTCATGAAGTCTTTTGAGCGCCTGGTTCTGCCCCACCTCAAGACCCTCACGGCTCCCCTCCTAGACCCCCTGCAGTTCGCCTACAGAGCCAACAGATCTGTGGACGATGCCATCAACCTGGCTCTACACTTCACCCTGCAGCATCTGGACTCCCCGGGAACCTACGCCAGGATCCTGTTTGTGGACTTCAGCTCTGCCTTCAACACCATCCGCCCAGACCTCCTCCAAGGCAAGCTTTCCCAGATGAACGTGCCTGATCCTCTCTGCAGGTGGATCACTGACTTCCTGACGGACAGGAAGCAGCACGTGAGGCTGGGGAAGAATGTCTCGGACTCCCGGACCATCAGCACCGGCTCTCCCCAAGGCTGTGTTCTTTCTCCTCTGCTCTTCTCCCTGTACACCAACTGCTGCACCTCCTCCCACCAGTCTGTCAAGCTCATCAAGTTTGCAGATGACACCACGGTCATTGGACTCATCTCGGACGGGGATGAGTCTGCCTATAGGACAGAGGTTGACCGTCTGGCGTCCTGGTGCAGCCAGAACAACCTGGTGCTGAACGCCCAGAAGACAGTGGAGATCATTGTGGACTTTAGGAAGCACACAGCCCCACTCCCCCCCATCATCCTGACCGACTCCCCCATTACCACTGTGGACTCATCCCACTTCCTGGGGACCACCATCACCCAGGACCTCAAATGGGAGCCCACCATCACCTCCGTCATAAAGAAGGCCCAGCAGAGGATGTACTTCCTGAGGCAGCTGAAGAGATTCAACCTGCCAGCACGGACAATGGTGCAATTCTACACGGCCATCATCGAGTCCATCCTCACCTCCTCCATCACCGTGTGGTATGCTGGAGCCACATCCAGGGACAAACAGAGACTGCAGCGTGTTGTGCGCTCTGCTGAGAAGGTGATTGGTTGCAGCCTTCCATCTCTGCAGGACCTGTACACCTCCAGGACACGGACACGTGCAGGTCGGATTGCATCCGATCCTTCTCACCCTGGACATGGACTCTTTGACCTGCTTACCTCAGGCAGGAGGCTACGGTCCATTCGGACCAGAACCTCCCGCCATAAAAACAGCTTCTTCCCCTCTGCTGTCGGACTTTTGAACAATAACAACACTAGGACTCTTCCCACCCACCCGCTCTGTGTCAGGCACATGACCCCACCCCCCGCTCTGTGTCAGTCACAAGACCCCACCCCCCGCTCTGTGTCAGTCACAAGACCCCACCCCCCGCTCTGTGTCAGTCACATGACCCTGCGCCGGTTCTTCTTTTTGCACCTGACCATACCTGCACCTGCACTGCTATATCCTTGTACTCTTGTAAATTTGTTAGATTTAAGTTTTCTGCTACTCTATTTTATTCTATTTTATTTATTGCATGTTAAGTGTTGGTTTACATTCTGCTCCAAGCACCGCAGCAATTTCCTAATGTTGTGAACTTGTTCAAACATATGGCATTAAAACCTTTCTGATTCTGATTCTGATTCTACATGTATTACAGCCATTCCATTCCAGTGTCTGTTGAATTCCAACACAAACACAAAGCTGAGCTACTTCAGTTCACCAGGAGTGGAATAAAGTCACCTAAGGACAATGTGAAAGACTTGTGGAGAGCATGCCAAGACGCATGAAGGCTGTGATTAAAAATAAGGGTTATTGCACCAAATATTGATTTCTGAACTCTTCTTAAGTGTAAACATTAGTATTATGTTGTTTTAAAATGAATTTGGTCTTGTTTCTTTGCATTGTTTGAGGTCTGAAAACATGTATCTTTTTAATTATTTTGACCATTTGTCATTTTCTGCAAAAAAAAAAGCTCTAAACGATAATATTTTAATTTGGAATTTGGGAGAAATGTTATCAGTAGTTTATAGACTCAAACAAAAATGTTCCTTTTGCCCAAACACATACCTATAAGTAGTAAAATCTGAAAAAGTGATAATTTTGCAGTGGTCTCTTATTTTTTCCCAGAGCTGTATATTACTCAAACATCAACGTAGAACAGTGACTATGGTTACATGCCCACCAGAATTCTGATTGTTATCTGATATCTGAAGTTATCAGATTACTGCAATGAAAAGAGTTCCATCTGATATTATTTCAACATTCATTGTACTTCCAAAAACAACAGTTACTCTAAAAATCCATTGATTAACTGGCACATGTTACTAACTGTTTTTGATAATCAGATTTCTTTTGTACCATAAACAGACCAAAATCAGATCTAGTTATTGGGTTATCTGATTATTCTAGTTATCTAATTTTACTGATGATGAAAAGTTACCCAGTGAAAACCCAAACCAAACATTGTGATACTATTCCCTCTGAGTGTTACCTGCAAAGATGGTCTTGGGACAGCCCGGTTGGTCAGCTCCTCCGTTTGCGTAAAAGTCAATGTGACCGTGGGCCCCTCTCAGTCCAAACGCTGAAGAAATAACAAATTAATCTAATCAAACAAGAATAAGATTTCATATTTTTTAAAACTATGAATTTGGAATTGAAAAGTTGAAGCTGGACCTCATTTCTTTCATTCATTTATTGTTAGGATTTGTTATTCAGTGAAATGTCTACTTTTATTTATGGTTTTATTTGGCAAAAATGTATGTTATTTTAGTTTCAATAATTATGCTTCCTAGTTTCCACTAAACAAAAATATTACATTGACTATTACTATAGAAACAAATGCTTTAAAGAGTGCAATAATGAATTTCAACATGGACATGAGATAAGGAAACAAATAAGAAAAAGAGTCAAACAAAACTATTACGGAATATTTTAGTTCAGCTGAAAAATAACTATACCTTTTGTGTGACTTTATAGTTTTTGTATTTGATTGTTCTGTTATTGATTTGTTGTTTATACTCACAGTCCATGTCCGTGTGCAGGACGTCCACAAACTGAGCGTCGCTCGGGTCTAGTCTCTCGTCTGGCCCGGCGCTGGTGAACATGGGGCCAGCCGGGTCTAAGCCTGTGTGGGTTTAAACGGGTCAGTAATATCATGTCTACTGTTACAGTCTTACAGTGTTTTGGTCTGATTCTGTACCTGTGATGCGTCCGATCTTCCCTTTGAGATTTGAGCCCACAAACCCGGCGAGGTGAGCCCCCAGACTGACCCCGATCAGGTGGATGTGGTCCAGAGACGCCCCCTCCTCCTGGTAAGAGGGTTTACACTGAATATAATGTGCAGTAGGTTGTGTGACTTACCTATTATTTATTTCAGAATTATATGGTGTAAATTTGCTGTTTAACTGTCAGATTGCAAATTTGTTGACCTGATTTATGATTAGTATCTCTGTGGGACTATCCACAAGAGATAAAGTTCAGTCTTCTCTGCCAGTATATGGGTGATTCTCCAACTATCAAAGAATTTGTGTCCCAGGCAGAAATAAGAAAAACAAAAACACGTTTTTCTTTTTTTTTTAAATTCATGCTGCACTTACTAGACACAAAGATGAACTTACAAAAAATGTATGATAGATAAATGACTATTTTTATTATATAAAATATGATTTTATATTGAGTGTTATTGATGTCCTTTGTCCCTTGTCCAGGTTTTGGACTCTCAGTCCCTCATAAGACAAATTTATTTTATTTAAATTTATTTATTTTTCATAAAAAGAACACTTGGGATCACTGTCATTTCCACCATCACAAAATGTAACTTTTTAACTTTTGTTTAAACCTTTGTCTACTTGAAGCACATCAGTTGTGATGTGACAGGAGCTCATGTTAGCATAGCAGCTTTAGCTCCATGGAAGGAAGGGAAACAAGAACAAAATCACAGTCAAGTTTTGCAAAACCAAGAGTAGGTTTATTGGTCGTCATTTCCAAACACCTCATATTTCCTTTTAATGTACAAATAATGAGAAAAAAAAACACAATTTATATTGTGTATTTTGAGTATATTTTATGCTAACTCTAAAACAGAGATTAGCATGCTAATATGTCATGAGTTATTAAAAGAAATGCTAAAAATTGTCATTTCCACGACAGTCATTTCCATCACTTTATTTATTGTTATTGTTTATTATTATTTATTTAATATTTATGTCATTTCATTACAAACACTATCAGTTAATGTTTCTACACATTGTGATGAAGTAGAACAAATCAAAATATTTCTAAAAATATGTGTTGGATTTTCTGAAAAATATCATAACCAAATCTGACTGTAGTTGAGAATCACCCATAAATAAACAAAGTGTATTTTGTGGTGGAGTGTATGCTACCTTCTCTCCATAGAGATGTTATTACTTTTCCTGGAATGTCCCACAGTATGGCATTAAACTTGTAAATCTCCAATGAGACAAGCAGGTGACCAGGCCAAGTTACACTCACAGTAAGAATACATGTTTTCCAAGATACCGTTTAGCAAACATAAAAAAGCTAGATCTAGTTAAATGCCATGCACTGTGGAACATTCTAGACAAAGCAATAACATCTCCATAACAACAAGCAGAAGGCAGACCAGACCAGAAAAGTTCCATAGTCCCTCTTTAACTCACCTGCATAGTGATGATAAAGTCCGTGAGATTCTGCGCTGCTTCTCTGGTGTAGGTGACCGCTGTGAAATAATTCAAATTGGCTGCTCCTTTGTTCCAATCCACCACGATCACATTCATTTCGTCATGGGCCAGTAGCACCTGCACCACACGGTCGATCCAGGTAGGGGGCGCTCCCGTGGGCCTGTATCCATGTATGACGAAGGCCGTGGGGCGCGTGGGGTTGAAGAGTGGTTGGTTTGAGGGGTTTTGATGGCGAAGTTCACGGCCGCAGTATATATTGGAGCGAGTGTAGAGGAGCAGGCGCACGTATAAAGAGGTGCCCATGAAACAATGAGAAAGATTCAAGTCTGTGAAGTTATCGCATGACTCTGGCTCCGATTCCGACTCCCCACTCTCCTCCTCACCTGAAAACACAGAGGAAATGTATATTAAATAATCTCCTAATTGAGTTTTTTGCATTAAACTTATCAATCTCCATGGCCAAGTTACAGTTCGGGGAAAGATGTGCCCACAAGCAACAAAAACATTCACAACTAAGCAAAATGATATAGCAGATACACCATATTGCCATAAGTATTTGCTCACCCATCCGAATAATAGAAATCAGGTGTTCCAATTTTCCATGGCCACAGGTGAATAAAGTCAAGCACCTCGGCCTGCAGACTGTTTCTATAAACATTTGTGAAAGAATAGGTTGCTTTCAGGAGCTCAGTGAATTACAGCGTGGTACTGTGATAGGAAGTCATCTGTGCAACAAGTCCAGTCATGAAATTTCTTCCAAAATATTCTACAGTCAACTGTCAGTGGGAATGACAGCAACTTAGCCACAAAGTCCACATAAACTGACGGGGCAGGTCAGTGGATGCTGAGGTGCAGAGGTCGCCAACTTCCTGCAGAGTCACAGACCTCCAAACTTCATGTGGCCTTCAGATTAGCTCAAGAACAGTGCATAGAGAGCTTCATGGAATGGGTTTCTATGGCTGAGCAGCTGCATCCAAGCCAGACATCACCAAGTACAATGCAAAGCGTCAGACGCAGTAGTGTAAAGCACGACACCACTGGACTCTAGAGCAGTGGAGACGCGAGTCTGAGTTTGGCAGTTGCCAGGAGAACGGTACTTGTCTGACTGCATTGTGCCAAGTGTAAAGTTTGGTGGAGGGGGGATTATGGTGTGAGGTTGTTTTTCAGGAGCTGGACTTGGCCCCTTAGTTCCACTGAAAGGAACTCTGAATCCTTCAGCACAACAAGAGATCTTAGACAATTCCATGCTCCCAACTTTGTGGAAACAGTTTGGAGATGCCCCCTTCCTCCTCAACATGACTGTGCACCAGTGCTGAAAGGTCCATAAAGACATGGATGAGAGAGTTTGGTGTGGGTGAACTTGACTTGTCTGCACAGAGTCCTGACCTCAACCCAACAGAACACCTTTGGGATGAATTAGAGCTGAGACTGAGAGCCAGACCTTCTCGTTCAATATCAGTGTTGTGTCTTCTGGAAGAAAGGTCAAAAAGTCCCATAAACACACTCCTAAACCTTGTGAACAGCCTTCACAGAAGAGCTGAAGCTGTTATAGCTGCAGAGTGTGAACCGACATCATATTAAACCTTATGGATTAAGAATGAGACGTCACTTAAGTTCATATGCGAGTCAAGGCAAATGACTCGCAATATAGTGTACTACATACTGGGGAATATTAAAGCAAAACAGTAACATCTCCATGGAGACAAAGCAGGGGGCCAAAAAAGTTCTGCAGTGCACCTTTAACAAGTCTATTAATGTACTTTTGTGCATAATTGCAAAAACATTCATTTTTTCAACTACTGACTAGTTAACATAGAAAAGGTTCAAAATCACACAACATCTAACATAAAGGAGCACTATGTAACTTTTGGCGGCACGGTGGCTGAGCATGCATGGTCTGGGTTTGATCCCCCGGTCGCCCGAGCCTTTCTGTGTGGAGTTTGCATGTTCTCCCCATGTCTGGGTGGGTTTCCTCCGGGCACTCCGGTTTCCCCCATCAACCCAAAACATGCTCCAGGTAAAATCCTCCAGCTTAGGTCCTGACCAAGCCGAAGCAAGAAGATCATGGAGATGGTCCCCGGGCGCAGTAATGTGCTGCCCACTGCTCCTAATAACAGGGTGGGTTAAATGCAGAGAAGAATTTCTCCAGCGTGAGATCAATAAAGTCACTTCTTCTTCTTCTGTTGATATGCCATCTGCTTTGTCTTCGTGGAGATGTCATTGCTTTACTTGGAATGCTCCACAGTATGACATTTACTTATCTTATTAAAAAACATGCATTCTTACTGTGAGCGGCAATGCCTCTCAGCAGATCCGACCAGTAACTTGGCCTGTTGGTGGCACAAGCTCTTATTTAAAGAGGGATGAGTTTAATGCCATACAGTGGAACATACTTACTTAGACTTAGACAAACTTTATTGATCCACAAGGGAAATTGTTTGGCAGGCAGAGCAATAACATCTCCGTGGAGACAAGCAAGCATCAGAAATGTTCCATAGTGTCTTTCTGTGTAAATAGAGCCGTGACGTTGCCCTAGTGGCCGTGAGTGGCGTTACACCTGACAGAACCACAACAGGAGCCTGGGTTTCCACTCTGCAATTAGCCCGCATGAGTCTGGGACACTGCACTGCCCTCGAGAGGATCAGCCGGCTATAAAAAACCTCTCATCCCTTAAGTCCCACCCCTCCCTGCACGTAACAGGTCATCGCAGCTGTCAATCAAATATCAAATGTAGGCGGGACTTGCAGTGAAAGGAATCCCCCCAAATCTAGGTCTGAATGAAAGTTTTAGAAAACCATCTTTAAACAGTAAGTTATGTTAAAAATATTTTTTAAAAGTTCATATTAATTAGCTGATTTGGACTATTGTTATCAACTTTTAAAAGCATATATATAATTTTAAACTTATATCTGACATCTGTAATAACTGGAGGGTAAAATGGTTAGGTAAACATTGCGTAACCCATACTAGTTACTGAAAGCTAGACAACATTTTAACAAAAGCTATAGCTATCTAACTCTTCTAAAATCTAAAATTCACTAACAAAATCATAAGAAAATGCTTGTTTCTACTTACCTTTGCAAAGAATGAGAAACCCCAGAACGTGGAGTAGCCTGTACAGCTTCATGGCAAAGGAAATCCAAAGTTAAACTCCAGAAATGATCCAGGGATGAGTGAAGCGATGTCTGGAGACTTGCACCACTGGGTAATGCAGACACACTAAGCTGAGGAGGAGGAGGAGGGAGGAGAGACTTAAGGACCGATAACTTCCAGACGAGTGAAGAGGAGGAGACTGAGAAGCTATGGAGCTAATTAATGAAGAAATTAAGACTTTAAGTGGATCAATGCTATAGCCAATTGAATACTTTAAACTTTAAAGGGTTCACAATGTGCAATTTATTTTACTATAGCTTTATTTAACCAGGGAAATCCCATTGAGATTAAAAACCTCATTTTCAAGGGAGCCCTGACCAAGAGGCAGCAAAAAAGACAATTACAACACAATTAAAATAACATACAAATTAGTTAAAACAGGTACAATTTATGGAGGTTGTCTCAAGTGCTCTTAGTCTGGATTTAAAGCCATTCAATAAGTTCTCATCTATTATAATGTTGTTTCTTTTTCAAAAACGTACCAGGAATTTTGTTTTATTCACACGTTTAACACACAAACCCTGCAGATTTAGGCTGAGTTCTTCTCTCAAAATTAAAACACTCTGTTCCACCTTGTGATGTCACGTGGTAGTACAGGAAGTGCTCAATTGTGTTTTTAAACTCCATACAACTTCACTAGAATCATTTGGATTATTTCAGACCTGGAATTTCCTATCTCTACTAAACTAAAGGTAAACGTAGCTCAAAAGTTGAAAGGTACCACCACATGACATCACAAGGTGGAGCGGAACATTTTGAGCTGACTTAACTTTGCTTCATTATATTAAGAAAATTAAAAAATGATTTAGACTCGCTGTGTGTTTCAGCTTTCTGTTATATCCAACATTCTGATGACTTTTATGCCATTCAAAAGATTTAAGATTTTGTTTTAAATCGTTAATCGCTATGGCAACGGTGCTAATTTTTCATCATTCTGGACCCATTCTGGAGTATTTTAAGCAAAACCCAGGGATAACTTCATATACAAGAACTAAGAACTAACGTAAGAGACGAGCCAGTATAAATAAAGGTTTACTATGTCGTGGCTTGTGTTTGGTAGTAGGCTCGGAACTCCCATGTCGTGTGTGTGTGTGTGTGTGTGTGTGTGTGTGTGTGTGTGTGTGTGCGTGCATGAGAGTGTGCGCGTCCATGTGTCGTTATGTTAAATTACACATGTTTAAGTATGGGTCTGTCCAGTGGGAGGGCAGGGCATGCTGTGGTCTGAGCTATTCATATCCAAAATCCTTCCACTCTAACAACCACCTCCAGCTCTCTTCACGTTTTCTACATGTTAATATGAACCTAAACACTGTTTAAAGCTCCACTGTGTAACTTTTCTGGTGACGGGTGCTCTTCTGCGTAGATGCAATTGCTATGACTGGAATGTTCAACTGTACACATTTTTACAACATTTCACATGTTACAGACCAATATTGTTTAAAGCTCCACTGTGTAATACAGGAAGTGCTCCACTGTGTTTTTAAACCTCATACACCTTCACTAGAATCATTTGGATCATTTCAGCCCTGGAACTACCCCTCTCTACTGAACAAAAGGTAAAAGGTAATTGTTAACTTGAAAACAATTACCTTTTTTTGTAACATACCTACAAGATTCAAGATTGTCATATGCAGGATCAACACAAGGTCAACAATGCAAGGAAATGCTTTGGGTCAGAAGAACCATGGACTCGCTAAGATAGCCAAATACTAATAGCATGCTATAATAGTACATGGTAAAAAAAAAAAAAGTGTTGCAAAAAGTGCAGGGGAAAAGGTAAACAATATAATTTTATATATCAACATATACAACAATATAATTCCATATCCATAAAATTTCCATACTCTATAGTTACTGTTATTATTAGGGACCGAGCCCGAAGGGGGACGAAGGTCCCTATTGTTGTTGCTTCGTTTCCGTATTATTATTATTAGGGACCGAGCCCGAAGGGGCACGAAGGTCCCTATTGAAGTTGCTCTGTTTCTCTATTATTATTAGGGACCGAGCCCGAAGGGGGACGAAGGTCCCTATTGTTCTCGCTCTGTTTCTCTATTATTATTATTAGGGACCGAGCCCCGAAGGGGGACGAAGGTCCCTATTGTTCTCGCTCTGTTTCTCTATTATTATTATTCTTGGGACACTTTTTTTTTCACACGCTTTTGGGCAATTTTGAGCATGTTCCCATGCTTCAAAACGAACGTGACTTTGCAGGGGCATCACGTAGGGCGGCAGCTACGCCTCCAAAAAGACCCGTCTCCCGGTGACCCCCAGGAGCTCGATAGCGCCCCCTAGCGCGTTGTCTTTCGGGGCTGGCATACCGTTTAAGATAGGTGCACGAAATTCAGTAGGGACGTGTATCTCAATAAGACAAACAAACGCCTCACTGCAATGTCATGGCCACGCCCAACAGGAAGTGAGATAATTGGCCTTTTGTGAAATTTGACATACAATGGAATTTGAAACACTTCTCCTACACCGTACCTCAGATGGGCTTAAATTTTGGTGAACATAATCTTAAGACGTTGGAGATGTTAAATTGCGAAGGATTTTCAAATAGGCGGTAATATGACGATACAGCGGATCGATAAAATTAGATATGAGTTATGAGTTATGGATGGGAGTTATTTATTGAATTTGGAGTTCCGTTTAAGATAGGCACACGAAATTCGGTAGGGACGTGTATCTCAATAAGACGAACAAACGCCTCACTGCAATGTCATGGCCACGCCCAACAGGAAGTGAGATAATTGGCATTTTGTGTGATTTTGTAATATTGGACATACAATGGAATTTGAAACACTTCTCCTACACCGAACCTCAGAT
Source organism: Paratrypauchen microcephalus (assembly GCA_036785185.1). Classification (NCBI taxonomy): domain Eukaryota; kingdom Metazoa; phylum Chordata; class Actinopteri; order Gobiiformes; family Gobiidae; genus Paratrypauchen; species Paratrypauchen microcephalus. Next base: position 3,343,386 of record JAVJIX010000086.1, on the reverse strand, counting down.
GGGCTTAAATTTTGGTGAACATAATCTTAAGACGTTGGAGATGATAAATTGCGAAGGATTTTCAAATAGGCGGTAATATGACGATACGGCGGATCGATAAACTTAGGTATTTATTGAATGGGAGTTATGAATTATGAATAGGAGGTTTTTATTGAATTTGGAGTTCTTCCTCAGACTAAAACTTCACAGGGTAATGTAGATGAGGACTACCAAGATTTTCATGCCAAATAACTGGCAGTCTGACATAGCGCCCCCATATGACAGGCCAGTGAACTGTCAGAAAATGTACAGCAAATGAGCACTTTAACACAAAGAGGATCGTGGGTGGCATACTATTTCAGCCAGACACACGAAAGTTGGTATGAGTGTGTATCTCACTAAGATGAACAAAATTGTAATTACAATGTCATGGCCACGCCCAACAGGAAGTGAGATAAGAAGACTTGTATTGCGATTTTGTGTGATATGACATAAAATGGATTTTAAAACACTCCTCCTACACCGTACATCAGATGGGCGTAAATTTTGGTGTACATGAGCTCAAGACATTGGAGATGTTAAATTGCGAAGGGATTTTTGATATCTTGTAAGATGAGAAAATGGCGGCCTGATGAATTTTGCTACCATTTGAAAGTGCCAAATTCAATAGGTGGTGTGTCACCACTTCATTTTGAAACACTTCTCCTACAAGGTACATCAGATGGGCGTAAATTTTGGTGTACATGAGCTCAAGACATTGGAGATGTTAAATTGCAAAGGGATTTTTGATATCTTGTAAGATGACAAAATGGCGGCCTGATGAATTTTGCTACCATTTGAAAGTGCCAAATGCAATAGGAGGTGTGTCACCACTTCATTTAGCAGACACTTCTCCTACACCGTACCTCAGATGGGCTTAAATTTTGGTGAACATAATCTTAAGACATTGGAGATGTTAAATTGCAAAGGACTTTCAAATAGGCGGTAATATGACGATACGGCGGATCGAGCGGATCGATAAATTTAGGTATTTATTGAATCAGAGTTATGAGTTATGAATAGGAGGTATTTATTGAATTTGGAGTTCTTCCTCAGACTAAAACTTCACAGGGTAATGTACATGAGGACTACCAAGATTTTCATGCCAAATAACTGGCAGTCTGACATAGCGCCCCCATATGACAGGCCAGTGAACTGTCAGAAAATGTACAGCAAATGAGCGTTTTAACACAAAGAGGATCGTGGGTGGCATACGATTTCAGCCAGACACATGAAAGTTGGTATGGGTGTGTATCTCACTAAGACGAACAAAATTGTAATTACAATGTCATGGTCACGCCCAACAGGAAGTGAGATAAGAAGACTTGTATTGCGATTTTCTGTGATATGACATAGAATAGATTTTAAAACACTCCTCCTACACCGTACATCAGATTGGCATAAGTTTTGGAGTACATAAGCTCAAGACATTGGAGATGTTTAATTGCGAAGGGATTTTTGATATCTTGTAAGATGACAAAATGGCGGCCTGATGAATTTTGCTACCATTTGAAAGTGCCAAATGCAATAGGAGGTGTGTCACCACTTCATTTTGAAACACTTCTCCTACAACGTACATCAGATGGGCTTAAATTTTGGTGAACATAATCTTAAGACGTTGGAGATGTTAAATTGCGAAGGATTTTCAAATAGACGGTAATATGACGATACGGCGGATCGATAAACTTAGGTATTTATTGAATGGGAGTTATGAATGGGAGGTTTTTATTGAATTTGGAGTTCTTCCTCAGACTAAAACTTCACAGGGTAATGTAGATGAGGACTACCAAGATTTTCATGCCAAATAACTGGCAGTCTGACATAGCGCCCCCATATGACAGGCCAGTGAACTGTCAGAAATCTACCGCTAGCTGAGCCCCTAACAGGAAAAATTGTCCGATATGGCTTACCATTTTTGCCAGGCACACGAAATTCGGTATGGGTGTGCGTCTCAGTAAGACGAACAAACGCAGGTGCGAGGTCCCGACCAACGCCGCTTGCGGCTTTAATTTTTTTTGTTCTTGTTCACACGCTTTTAGGCAATTTGGAGCATGTTCCCATGCTTCAAAACGAACAAAACTTTGCACGGGCATCACGTAGGGCGGCAGCTACGCCTCCAAAAAGTCCCGTCCCCCGGTGACCCCCAGGAGCTCGATAGCGCCCCCTAGCGCGTTGTCTTTCGGGGCTGGCATACCGTTTAAGATAGGTGCACGAAATTCGGTAGGGACGTGTATCTCAATAAGACGAACAAACGCCTCACTGCAATGTCATGTCCACGCCCAACAGGAAGTGAGATAATTGTCTTTTTGTGAAATTTGACATACAATGGAATTTGAAACACTTCTCCTACACCGTACCTCAGATGGGCTTAAATTTTGGTGAACATAATCTTAAGATGTTGGAGATGTTAAATTGCGAAGGATTTTCAAATAGGCGGTAATATGACGATACAGCGGATCGATAAATTTAGGTATGAGTTATGAGTTATGGATGGGAGTTATTTATTGAATTTGGAGTTCCGTTTAAGATAGGCGCACGAAATTCGGTAGGGACGTGTATCTCAATAAGACGAACAAACGCCTCACTGCAATGTCATGGCCACGCCCAACAGGAAGTGAGATAATTGGCATTTTGTGTGATTTTGTAATATTGGACAGACAATGGAATTTGAAACACTTCTCCTACACCGAACCTCAGATGGGCTTAAATTTTGGTGAACATAATCTTAAGACGTTGGAGATGATAAATTGCGAAGGATTTTCAAATAGGCGGTAATATGACGATATGGCGGATCGATAAACTTAGGTATTTATTGAATGGGAGTTATGAATTATGAATAGGAGGTTTTTATTGAATTTGGAGTTCTTCCTCAGACTAAAACTTCACAGGGTAATGTAGATGAGGACTACCAAGATTTTCATGCCAAATAACTGGCAGTCTGACATAGCGCCCCCATATGACAGGCCAGTGAACTGTCAGAAAATGTACAGCAAATGAGCGTTTTAACACAAAGAGGATCGTGGGTGGCATACGATTTCAGCCAGACACACGAAAGTTGGTATGGGTATGTATCTCACTAAGATGAACAAAATTGTAATTACAATGTCATGGCCACGCCCAACAGGAAGTGAGATAAAAAGACTTGTATTGCGATTTTGTGTGATAAGACATACAATGGATTTTAAAACACTCCTCCTACACCGTACATCAAATGGGCGTAAATTTTGGTGTACATGAGCTCAAGACAATGGAGATGTTAAATTGCGAAGGGATTTTTGATATCTTGTAAGATGACAAAATGGCGGCCTGATGAATTTTGCTACCATTTGAAAGTGCCAAATTCAATAGGAGGTGTGTCACCACTTCATTTAGCAGACACTTCTCCTACACCGTACCTCAGATGGGCTTAAATTTTGGTGAACATAATCTTAAGACGTTGGAGATGTTAAATTGCGAAAGATTTTCAAATAGGCGGTAATATGACGATACGGCGGATCGATAAACTTAGGTATTTATTGAATGGGAGTTATGAGTTATGAATAGGAGGTTTTTATTGAATTTGGAGTTCTTCCTCAGACTAAAACTTCACAGGGTAATGTAGATGAGGACTACCAAGATTTTCATGCCAAATAACTGGCAGTTTGACATAGCGCCCCCATATGACAGGCCAGTGAACTGTCAGAAATCTACAGCTAGCTGAGCCCCTAACAGGAAAAATTGTCCGATATGGCTTACCATTTTTGCCAGGCACACGAAATTCGGTATGGGTGTGCGTCTCAGTAAGACGAACAAACGCAGGTGCGAGGTCCCGACCAACGCCGCTTGCGGCTTTAATTATTCTTGTTCTTGTTCACGCGCTTTTGGGCAATTTTGAGCATGTTCCCATGCTTCAAAACGAACGTGACTTTGCAGGGGCATCACGTAGGGCGGCAGCTACGCCTCCAAAAAGACCCGTCTCCCGGTGACCCCCAGGAGCTCGATAGCGCCCCCTAGCGCGTTGTCTTTCGGGGCTGGCATACCGTTTAAGATAGGCGCACGAAATTCGGTAGGGACGTGTATCTCAATAAGACAAACAAACGCCTCACTGCAATGTCATGTCCACGCCCAACAGGAAGTGAGATAATTGGCCTTTTATGAAATTTGACATACAATGGAATTTGAAACACTTCTCCTACACCGTACCTCAGATGGGCTTAAATTTTGGTGAACATAATCTTAAGATGTTGGAGATGTTAAATTGCGAAGGATTTTCAAATAGGCGGTAATATGACGATACAGCGGATCAATACATTTAGGTATGAGTTATGAGTTATGGATGGGAGTCATTTATTGAATTTGGAGTTCCGTTTAAGATAGGCGCACGAAATTCGGTAGGGACGTGTATCTCAATAAGACGAACAAACGCCTCACTGCAATGTCATGGCCACGCCCAACAGGAAGTGAGATAATTGGCATTTTGTGTGATTTTGTAATATTGGACAGACAATGGAATTTGAAACACTTCTCCTACACCGAACCTCAGATGGGCTTAAATTTTGGTGAACATAATCTTAAGACATTGGAGATGTTAAATTGCGAAGGATTTTCAAATAGGCGGTAATATGACGATACGGCGGATCGATAAACTTAGGTATTTATTGAATGGGAGTTATGAATTATGAATAGGAGGTTTTTATTGAATTTGGAGTTCTTCCTCAGACTAAAACTTCACAGGGTAATGTAGATGAGGACTACCAAGATTTTCATGCCAAATAACTGGCAGTCTGACATAGCGCCCCCATATGACAGGCCAGTGAACTGTCAGAAAATGTACAGCAAATGAGCGTTTTAACACAAAGAGGATCGTGGGTGGCATACGATTTCAGCCAGACACACGAAAGTTGGTATGGGTGTGTATCTCACTAAGATGAACAAAATTGTAATTACAATGTCATGGCCACGCCCAACAGGAAGTGAGATAAGAAGACTTGTATTGCGATTTTGTGTGATATGACATAAAATTGATTTTAAAACACTCCTCCTACACCGTACATTGGATGGGTGTATATTTTGGTGTACATGAGCTCAAGACAATGGAGATGTTAAATTGCGAAGGGATTTTTGATATCTTGTAAGATGACAAAATGGCGGCCTGATGAATTTTGCTACCATTTGAAAGTGCCAAATTCAATAGGAGGTGTGTCACCACTTCATTTTGAAACACTTCTCCTACAACGTACCTCAGATGGGCTTAAATTTTGGTGAACATAATCTTAAGACGTTGGAGATGTTAAATTGCGAAGGATTTTCAAATAGGCGGTAATATGATGATACGGCGGATCGATAAACTTAGGTATTTATTGAATGGGAGTTATGAGTTATGAATAGGAGGTTTTTATTGAATTTGGAGTTCTTCCTCAGACTAAAACTTCACAGGGTAATGTAGATGAGGACTACCAAGATTTTCATGCCAAATAACTGGCAGTTTGACATAGCGCCCCCATATGACAGGCCAGTGAACTGTCAGAAATCTACCGCTAGCTGAGCCCCTAACAGGAAAAATTGTCCGATATGGCTTACCATTTTTGCCAGGCACACGAAATTCGGTATGGGTGTGCGTCTCAGTAAGACGAACAAACGCAGGTGCGAGGTCCCGACCAACGCCGCTTGCGGCTTTAATTATTATTATTATTATTCTTGTTCATACACGCTGGGGCAATTTTGAGCATGTTCCCATGCTTCAAAACGAACGAAACTTTGCACGGGCATCACAAAGTCCTGCCAGTACGACCACACAAAGTCCCGTCCCCCAGTGACCCCCAGGAGCTCGATAGCGCCCCCTAGCGCGTTGTCTTTCGGGGCTGGCATACCGTTTAAGATAGGCGCACGAAATTCGGTAGGGACGTGTATCTCAATAAGACGAACAAATGCCTCACTGCAATGTCATGGCCACGCCCAACAGGAAGTGAGATAATTGGCATTTTGTGTGATTTTGGGGTATTGGACATAGAATGGAATTTGAAACACTTCTCCTACACCGTACCTCAGATGGGCTTAAATTTTGGTGAACATAATCTTAAGACGTTGGAGATGTTAAATTGCGAAGGATTTTCAAATAGGCGGTAATATGACGACACGGCGGATCGATAAAGTTAGGTATGGAATTTGAAACACTTCTCCTACACCGTACCTCAGATAGGCTTAAATTTTGGTGAACATAATCTTAAGACGTTGGAGATGTAAAATTGCGAAGGATTTTCAAATAGGCGGTAATATGACGATACGGCGGATCGATAAAGTTAGGTATTTATTGAATGGGAGTGATGAGTTATGAATGGGAGGTATTTGTTGCTAGGCAACGCCCTGATCAAAGGTCTTTGATCTTTGTACCTTTGATCTGATATAGCTGCAAGCAGCAATGTGGGGACAAGCATCGAAGGTTCATGTAGGCCTCAGCATGGAGGCCACATGCAGGGTCTGACAGGGTCTAACAGAGTCTGGCAGGGTCTGACAGGGTCTGACAGGGTCTGACAGGGTCTGACAGGGTTTGTTCTGACAGGGTATCTACAATGTCATGGCCACGCCCAACAGGAAGTGAGATAATTGTGCCAGGCACACGAAATTTGGTATGGCTGTGCGTCTCAGTAAGACGAACAAACGCAGGTGCGAGGTCCCGACCAACGCCGCTTGCGGCTTTAATTATTATTATTATTACTTATTTTATCAGACTGTATAACTCCACTATACAGGTATAGTCCAAACGTGCAAAACCTTTTTTCCATACTCTACTAGTTACTGTTTTATTATTATTACTTCTTTTATTACTTATTTTATTCCATTCTTGCCTGCATGCACTTTTCTTTCTTGTTCAGACTGTCTCTGCCTGGAGCTACTGTGGCAAGTAAATTTCTCCTGTGTGAGAGCAATAGTCTTATCTTATCTTAAAAATACTAAGGTACAGGTAGGATTAATAAAGTCAACATCAAGGTAGCAACATTCTAACATGACCTAAAGCTCATAAAAGTCTTTTTTTTTTCAGAAAATTGGACCTTTAATAACAGATTGTGTGGCCCTTTTTTATTTGGCACTCAGACCTCTTCAATATTGCCACAGGTTATGCTGCAAATGCACGTTGCATCTTTAATTCTGATGATCAGCTTCAGTGTCTGAGCCCGAGGCTGTGATTGACAGGTGATGGGTCACACTAAGGTCACAATGTTCCAGTTAAAGAGCTTACGCTGTGTGCAAGTGCATCCTGGAAAATGTGTCATCATTTGGCCCAAAGGTTTGAGCCTGTATGGAATTTCTCTATATTTGATCACATGGGACATTTTTCAGAGCCCTCTGCAGCTGGAGTTAAAGGAAAAGTAAAGTTTTTTTTACCATTTGAGCCTTATTTCGGTAATAAAACAAGTTGTTTTACTCACCCATATCACTTTGGTGTCATATGGAGCATTTCCGGACATGTTTTAGATTAGCGTTAGGCTAACGCCGTTAGCCTAGCGCGACTTATAGCCATAGCTCGGGGCATTCCCTGAGCATGTAATATGCCCCGTGCGGGCTCCAAATAACACAAACTTTAGCACTTTTCAAAACATAGAAGCTTGATGTCTTTAGTCTACGATTTCGTTTGAATCAAAAGTGGCCTGTAATCCGAGATTTATCCATAGTTTACAGCTATGCGTTCCATGTTTGGGTCCCGGGACCTGAGAGCACACTCCGCGCATGTGCACTGGCGTCCTCATCTACTCGAAACTATGGCTAAATCTCGGATTACAGGCCACTTTTGACCAAACGAAATCGTAGACTAAAGACATTGAGTGTCTATGATTTGAAAAGTGCTAAAGTTTGTGTTATTTGGAGACCGCACGGGGCATATTACATGCTCGGGGAATGCCCCGAGCTATGGCTATAAATCGCGCTAGGCTAACGGCGTTAGCCTAACGCTAATCTAAAACATCTCCAGAAATGCTCCATATGACACCAAAGTGATATGGGTGAGTAAAACAACTTGTTTTATTACCGAAATAAGGCTCAAATTGTAAAAAAAATGTTACTTTTCCTTTAAAGGTACAATATGTCCCCTGCATGATTCCATGAAAATGTTATTGAGTTGCCTGTAATGTTCCACCGTATGGCATTAAACCTATCATCTCCATCAAGACAAGCAATTGGTCACCAGGCCAATTTACTGGTAAGACGAGGCGAGGAGAGGCGAGCTCACTTACTGTTAAATGCAACATATTTTTTAGCAATAAAACACCTGTAACAGAATAAATGCAAAGACTTAAAGCTACCATCTGTAAATCTATCCCTGTTGTATTCTCACGTTTCACCACTAGATGTTATCTACGTTACTGCTGTCTGATAGTGGGTCAGCTTTTGCCTGACAGAACAAGACCAGAGAGCAGGTCTGAATCTGAACAAAGGCCAGTGGAGGGGGTTTAACATCTGCACTCTACTGATAAAAAGAAATGTCATGAACTTAGATACAGCAAAGCAATGTCATCTCTATGGAGACAAGCAACATCACACAGTGCACCTTTTACGTAGCATACCTTAACTAACACTAAACTTTTGGCTAAATCATTATACTGTCGATTATCGGACATTAATTTATGGAATACACAAGGAAACACAGGAACCATACAAGAGGCTTCAAACCACTGCTGCAGGTGATCAAGTAATTTAACAAATAATATTGTGATTCATTTTTGCCATTATCGACTCTAAAATACAAAGGTCACACGCTCTCGTTTCTGTGTCAGGGGAGAGACTCCTTCATGGCAGCATCAGTGTCAGTGGTGGTCAAAAGTCAGGGGTCAGGTCACGCTATAACAGGCTCAAAGCTGCAGTAATCAGCTCATATTTACAGTATGAGTCTGAATGGACTTAGGTAACTTCAGGTTTCCGCTCCTGACTAAGCTCTGGTTATGCAGTTCACTGTTTGAACACCATTAACACCAATTACACCAGTACAGGAGCTGGGCCACTGAGGAATGAATGAATGAAGCTTACACATTATGGGTTTGGACTAAATTAAGAAAATGGCCACTTCAATCAGTCTTTTTTTTAAGCCTGGAATGTTCCACAGTACAGCATTAAACTCCATGGAAACAAATTACAAGCTCACACTAAAAAATTTTGAACATCTGTAATTGAGTAAATGCAAGATAAAAGAAGAAATTCAATTTGTCAACTGGACAAAGTTTGTTTGGTCGAAAAAAATAGACGAGCCAAATGCCGTACTGTGGTATATCCCATAGGCAGAGCAATAACACACAGAAAACAGACCTCCAACCTGAAAAAGTTGCATAGTGACCCTTTATTTATTTTCTCCTTTTTCCACAAAGACAAGAGCTTTAATAATGTGTATATTTTCAGCACTTAATTGTTGCATTTTTCAGTCCATTCATGTTTAATTCTTAACTAGAATCAAGACATTTCCAGACACGTTTTCACAGCTTGCCTGGGATCCAGAATACACACTTCTTTAATATTTTACAAAAACGGTGAATGCCCCCCTTTTCAAATGGGTGTGATTGACAGGTGGATCAGGGACAAGCATGGACCATCCATACAGAGAAGAAAAAAAGGGAGGCTGAAAAATATAGCAAAGTCCTAAACTGTGTTAACCCTGGTCTACAAGCAAAATGTTTCCGGAACAAAAGTAATGAAATTTTTCTTGGTTTAGGTCACTAATAAAGAAAAAGTAAGTCAGAAGTGCTGATTGTCTATAGTTTCTGATTGATATAGTCTTGGGTCAAAATAGGAAATTTATGCAAAATAAGGCAAAAATTGTAGTTTATCAGAAGGTACAGTGTGTCTACAAGCAACAGTTCTATCTGAAAGCCTGTCTGCACATTCCAATACATTCATTTTAATATTATATGTGTGAGAGCGAGAGACAGATTGAGGGAGAGATAGAGATTGTGAGTGAGTGAGTGAGCGAGCGAGCGAACGAACGAATCCACTTTGCGATTGAATTGCCGCTCAGAATTAATTGCGTTAATTTTTATAACGCATTAATTTGCAGTTAATTAATCTAATTAATGCGTTAAACTGACAGCCCTGATATATATATTGAATACATTAGCTAACCAACACAGTTATCAATTGATTTTCAGTTCATCTTATCAATATAAATGAGATTTAGCCACTTTCATCTCAGAAGCAGATCGAGTCCAAAAATTTGTAGCCCAGTGTAATCTGAGGTCAGATTTTATCTGTAAATGACCAATGAGCTCCTTCGTTTTACATGCATCACTGAAAAAAAAAAAGTCTTATAGGACGATTACATTTGGCCGGACTCAAGATGCATCAGAGTAAAATACAGGGCGATTATTCTGTATTTTCCTCTTGAATATTAAAGATCCCATGACATGGTACTTCTTGATGCTTTTATATGGCCCCTTAATGGTTCCCTAATACTGTAAATGAATCCTTCAAAATCAAGACTCAGTGCATGAGAAAGACCCATGAACACAGGCAGAGTCAAAAATATGTCTCTGGAACACTTTATTATGGGCGGTGTTGCTTGAATGCAAATGAGAAGGACAGAGACAGGCCAGTGCAGCGGGTGGGGGGGGCAAATGCGCCGCTTTTTCCTCTTTAGCAGTGCGTGGAAGTGGACTTCCACGTTTTAGCGCAGAGGAGGATATAAGACGATTTCCATTGAAAAATAAACACATTTCCACAGAAAATAAAATTAAACCACTGCTGTTTCAGAGGTTCGGAGGCTCAGATAAAGGACATCCGAGCCTGGAAACACTCACGTGCCTCCAGGCAAATAAAAAAACGCATCTCGCATTGCGTAGCTGGTTTGCGGTCCAAACTCTCTGGACATGAGTTCCAGAGAGTGTGGGTAGAAATACAGACGGGCGGTGGAACTGCATTTGCATTTTTCCTGGAGTGTGACGTCAGAAAGTTCCCTTGTTCAGAATCGCCCGTTTGGGCTGCCTTTTTTTCAAACGCAGAAAAGGATCGCAAATGCTCAGTTTACACATTTCACAACTTTTAGCCATGGGGTGGAGGGGCCTAAACAGGGTAGGGGAGCTCACATTAACGTTCAAAAACTTCAGAAAGTGAAAATTTCATGCCATGGGACCTTTAATGACTTAATGGAACCCTGTGGTTTTGAGTCTGTATTTAAAGTGTCAACGGTAAATGTCAGATTGGAAACACTGTTAAATCAGCGAAACACATTTACATGACAAAATAATCAGAGCTGAAAATGAACGTGTAATAGCTTTTATTAAAATTATAAAACTTAACACTGCTACTAATGAAATAATACACTCAACAAAAATATAAACGCAACACTTTTGTTTTTGCTCCCATTTTTCCTGAGATGGACCCAAAGATCCAAATTTCACTCCAGATACACAACACTACCATTTCTCTCAAACATTGTTCACAAATCTGTCCAAATGTGTGACAGCGAGCACCTCTGCCCCGCCGAGACAATCCACCCCACCTCACAGGTGCGCCACATCAAGATGCCGATCCGACATCATGACCAGTGCACAGGTGCGCCCCAGACTGCCCACAATAAAAGGCCACCCCGAAATGTGCATTTTTTTTTTTTTGCTTTATTGGGGGTCTGGGGACTCAGAACCAGTCAGTATCTGGTGTGACCACCATTTGCCTCATGCAGTGCAACACATCTTCTTCGCATAGAGTTTAATCAGATTGTCAGTTGTGGCCTGTGGAATGTTGGTCCACTCCTCTTCAAAGGCTGTTATGGACGAAGAACACAGGTGCATTTTATTGATGGCATTTTGAATGCACAGAGATACCGTGATGAGATCCTGAGGCCCATTGTTGTGCCATACATCCATGAACATCACCTCATGTTTCAGCAAGATAATGCACGGCCCCGTGTTGCAAGGATCTGTACACAATTCTTGGAAGCTGAAAATGTCCCAGTTCTTGCATGGCAAGCATACTCACCGGACATGTCACCCATTGAGCATGTTTGGGATGTGCTTGACCGGCGTATACGACAGCGTGTACCAGCTCCCACTAATATCCAGCAACTTCACACAGCCATTGAAGAGGAGTGGACCAACATTCCACAGGCCACAATTGACAATCTGATAAACTCTATGCGAAGAAGATGTGTTGCACTGCATGAGGCAAACGGTGGTCACACCAGATACTGACTGGTTCTGAGTCCCCAGACCCCCAATAAAAAACAAATGCACATTTCGGGGTGGCCTTTTATTGTGGGCAGTCTGGGGCGCACCTGTGCACTGGTCATGATGTCGGATCAGCATCTTGATGTGGCGCACCTGTGAGGTGGGGTGGTTTGTCTCGGCGGGGCAGAGGTGCTCGCTGTCACACATTTGGACAGATTTGTGAACAATGTTTGAGAGAAATGGTAGTGTTGTGTATCTGGAGTGAATTTTGGATCTTTGGGTCCATCTCAGGAAAAATGGGAGCAAAAACAAAAATGTTGCGTTTATATTTTTGTTGAGTATATGTTTACTGCCATACTGTAGAGCATTCCAGGCACAACAATAGCTTAATGTTCCCATGGAAACAGGCAGGAGGCAGAACCTACACTAGAAAAGTTCCACAGAGCATCTTTAAAGGAGAATTAATGTTTTTTACAATTTGAGCCTTATTTCGGTAATAAAACAAGTTGTTTTACTCACCCATAGCACTTTGGTGTCATATGGAGCACTTCCAGAGATGTTTTAGATTTGGGATATCCTAGCGCGAGTCCTAGCCGTAGCTCGGGGCAAATAATATATTCCCCGAGCATGTAATATATGCCTCGTGCGGTCTCCAAATAACACAAACTTTAGCACTTTTCAAATCATAGAAGCTCAATGTCTTAGTCTATGATTTCGTTTGAGTCAAAAGTGGCCTGTAATCTGAGATTTATCCATAATTTACAGCTTTGCGTTTTATGTTTGGGTCAAAATAAACTGTGACTCCGCACATGTGCACTGGCGTCCTCATCTACTCGAAACTATGGCTAAATCTCGGATTACAGGCCACTTTTAACCAAACGAAATCGTAGACTAAGACATCGAGCTTCTATGATTTGAAAAGTGCTAAAGTTTGTGTTATTTGGAGACCGCACGGGGCATATATTACATGCTCGGGGAATATATTATGCCCCGAGCTACAACTAGAACTCGCGCTAGGCTATCGCAAATCTAAAATGCTCCATATGACACCAAAGTGCTACGGGTGACTAAAACAACTTGTTTTATTACCGAAATAAGGCTCAGATTGTAAAAAACGTTAATTCTCCTTTAAACCCGCAGCCCTCCTGTAGAATCCTTTTTGTTCGTTTGCTTTAAATCTTGTGCAATGTGTGAAATACTGGACTTTATAAATAAATGTGATTTGATTTAAAGGGACGGTCGGCTTTATGTGACGTGGGGTGTGAGTTTTCTGACGATCTCCATGGGAACGGCGGTGACAATGACGGAGGCGGAGCTGTCGGCGGAGCAGAGCGACTGGAGGTACCGGAGCTGGAGCGCGATGGGAGAGAGGGAGGAGGCGGCGTGCTTCAGGGCGAGAGACGCTCGGAGCTCGCCCTCCGCAGAGATCAACTGAGAGAGAGAGACAGAGAGAGAGAGAGAGACACACACACAGAGAGAGAGAGGGACAGAGAGAGAGAGACAGAGAGAGAGAGAGGGAGACAGAGAGAGAGACACACACACACAGAGAGAGAGAGGGACAGAGAGAGAGAGAGAGAGAGACAGAAAAAGAGAGAGAGACAGAGAGAGAGGGAGACAGAGAGAGAGGGAGACAGAGGAGGGAGGGGGAAGGAGAGAGAGGAAGGGAGAGAGCGAGAGAGAGAGGGAGGGGTGGGAGACAAAGAGAGGGATATGGAGAGGGGGAATGAGAGAGAGGATAGGAGGGAAAGGGGGAAAGAGACAGAGAGAGAGGAGAGAAAGAGGAAGGGAGGGAGCAGAGGGGGAGAGAGAGACAAAAAAGAGGAAGAGACGGAGAGGAAGGGAGAGGAGGGAGAGAGATAGAGACAGAAAGAGAGGGAGGGGGGAGACAAAGAGAGGGAGAGATGGAGAAGAGGAGAGAGAGAAAGAGAGACAAAGAGAGGGAATGAGAGAGGAAAGGAGGGAGAGAGACAGAGAGAGAGAGGAAGGGAGGGGGAGAGGGAGAAACAGAGGAAGAGACATAGAGGAAGGGAGAGGAGGGAGAGAGAGAGACAGAGAGGGAGGGGGGACAAAGAGAGGGAAAGATGGAGAAGAGGAGAGAGAGAAAGAGAGACAAAGAGAGGGAATGAGAGAGGAAAGGAGGGAGAGAGACAGAGAGAGAGAGGAAGGGAGGGGGAGAGGGAGAAACAGAGGAAGAGACATAGAGGAAGGGAGAGGAGGGAGAGAGAGAGACAGAGAGGGAGGGGGGACAAAGAGAGGGAGAGATGGAGAAGAGGAGAGAGAGAGAGAAAGAGAGACAAAGAGAGGGGGAATGAGAGGAAAGGAGGGAGGGGGAGAGAGAGACAAGGGGAATAAGAGAGAGAGAGAGGGTGGGGGGGTAGAGGGAGAGAGAGTGGGATGGCGTAGTAGCGAGAGAGCAAGAGGGGGAGGGAGAGCGAAGGAAGAAGGAGACGGAGAGGAAGAGGGAGGGGATGATCATTATAAAGTCCCCAGAGCTTTGGTCAGACTCAAACATATTTTTTGTTCAAATTACATAGTAAAAATCTCTAATTATATAAGAATTGGTACAAGAATCAGTTTTTATAATATGTTTTATCCTATGATGTGTTTTGGGGGTCTGGAGTTTTAAGAAAGGGACCCCCAGCAAGCTTCCACGTCACACAGTGGGGGCTTCAAAAAAAAGGCTAATGGCTGTAACATTTTTTCTCTACAGATTAACTTTGACTAAACATGTCTAATACTTTAAATAACTGATTATGGCGTGTTTTCATGTTAAATCAGCTGTAGACTGGTGTTGTAGTGTCTCGTACCTTTGCCCGGGCCTCTCTCTGGGCCTCTGCCTCCAGGGCCATACATCGCAGCAGGTCCACGGGCAGAACCAGCCCTCTGAGCTCCACCCGCTGCACCTGAACGCCCCACGGCTTCGACACGGCTCCTATCGCCTCCTGCAGGGCACCAGGGGAATTACAACCAACTCAAAATAATAAAACTCCAATTCTTACAGTCCAGGTAAATGTATTATTTTCACCATCTAATTGTAGAAATCATTATTGGTACTCCATATGATATTATATTAAAATCAACATTAATGCAATATATATAGTTTTAAGTAATACATATACTTTCTATATAATACATATAATAACTGTAATTAATGCCATACTGTAATGTTCCTCAGTATGGCATTAAACTACATATACAGCGACATACACATATACAGAGACCACTGCAAAAATGATCAGTTTTTCTGATTTTACTACTTATAGGTATGTGTTTGTGCAAAAGGAACATTTTTGTTTGAGTCTATAAACTACTGACAACATTTCCCCCAAATTCCAAATAAAATGATCGTTTAGAGCATTTATTTACAGAAAATGACAAATGGTCAAAATAACAAAAAAGATACATGTTTTCAGACCTCAAACGATGCAAAGAAACAAGATCAAATTCATTTTAAAACAACATAATACTAATGTTTACACTTAAAGGGATATGCCACCCCCAGGTCAAATTTGGGCATCTCCCCACAGTCCAGAGACTAAAATAAGTGGTGGAAAGCGTTTTCCTGGTCACCCAGCCATTGTCCGAGTCTGTCGCTACTGACCGCCGCGGTATCTGCTGCTCCTCCGCGTTAGACTGGAGTCTAACGTCGCCAGAGAAAGATTTCGGCCAAAAGGAATTAATTTGCTCGATGCGTTTCCCAATTACTTTCTGTGTAGTGCGCATTCATATCGAGTGCAAATAAATGTGCAAATCAACACGGAGAGCTTGCCTTGGTCATTTTGGGTGGGAACTATTTTCCAGTGCGGAAGAATAAAGCCGAATCACGCACCACGCTGTGCAACAGGGGAACTCCCTTCCTGGTGCGTAACAGGGATTCCCCTGGCAGCGTGCTGCGTGATTCGGCTTTATTCTTCCGCAAACTATTAAAAAAAGATTACTGAAACTTGTGAATGAAACAAAACACAACTCCAGGTCTGTTTTTGAGGAGGTAACAGCATTATAACATGGCTTAAAGGAGAATTAACGTTTTTTACAATCTGAGCCTTATTTCTGTAATAAAACAAGTTGTTTTACTCACCCATAGCACTTTGGTGTCATTTGGAGCATTTCCAGAGATGTTTTAGATTAGCGATATCCGTTAACGTGAGTGCTTGGGCACAATATTGCAGTCACCAAAATAACACAAACTTTAGCACTTTTTAAATCATAGAAGCTCAATGTCTTAGTCTACACTTTCGTTTGAGTCAAAAGTGGCCTGTAATCCGAGATATAGCCATAGTTTTGAGTAGATGAGGACGCCAGTGCGCATGTGCGGAGACACAGCTTATTTCGCTCTCAGCTCTCGGGACCCAAACATGAAAGGCAAAGGTGTAAGACCTTTGGACCATCGTGTTTGCAGTACCCACTTCAGTCAGGACAATTTTTTACCAGCAAAGGAAAAGAAAGAAGGCCAGCAGATTCAGTGCACGATTCTGAGAAGTAATGCGAAACCGATGGCTGTTCTCTGGTGCGCTGATCCTAAAACTGTCTCCGCTTTATTCTTTCTGTATCCATTCTGTCTCCTCATCCGTATACTCCTCTTCAGTCCTCAGTCCTCCATAAGTCCTCTTCAGCCTCAAAGTCCGAATCTTCTGCCATGTGTCACTCGCAACAGAAAAGTTATTAGCGCCTTCTTATCTGCAAAACAGCTGTGTGCACATGCGCACTGGCGTCCTCATCTCCTCGAAACGATAACTAAATCTCGGATTAGAGGCCACTTTTGACTCAAATGAAAGCGTAGACTAAGACATTGAGCTTCTATGATTTGAAAAGTGCTAAAGTTTGTGTTATTTTGGTGACGGCAACGTCGTGCCCCGAGCACTCACGTTAACGGATATCACTAATCTAAAACATCTCCGGAAATGCTCCAAATGACACCAAAGTGCTATGGGTGAGTAAAACAACTTGTTTTATTACCGAAATAAGGCTCAGATTGTAAAAAACGTTAATTCTCCTTTAAAGTTCACAAGAGTCAATTTTGCGTGATATTGGACCGTTAAATGTTTTTGGATAGATGCTACTTGGATGAGCGGTGAGATGTATTCACCCTAAAAACTTTTGCTCATTTGACAGATTACATTACATTTTCTTTTGCAGTGTTGTGTATCATCTCACCTCCATCTTCTGGGCCATGCGCCTTCTGTATGCGATTATCTGAGAGAGAGAGTGAGACCCCACCGTGGCCCTGAGCGAGGTCTGAGCCATGAGCCGAATGAGGAGAGGCCCATCCTGTGCACGAGTCACCCACAACACCGGCTCCACCACGCGGTAAAACAACACCGCATCCACCTGCAGAGGGACTGAGTCTGCGGTCAGCACCTGAGAGAGGAGAGCGAGGAGGAAGATGAAAAGAGGAGAGGGAGAGGAGGAAGAGGAGAGGAGTAGGAGGAGAGTGAGGGGATGTGAAGAGGGAGGAGGAGGAGAAGAGTGGGAGATGAACCTCAAAACCCAGACTTCTTAGCTTTGTTCATGTTTTAGGACTTTGGAGAAAGGTTCTGACCTGCTGTGGTTCGATGTCGATGCAGACGGTTCTCAGGTCGACGGTCTGAATCTCGTCCAGCCACGGGATCATCCAAAGCAAACCTGAACACACAACCCAGGTTTATTTGTAGTTTTCAGATTTTAAATAGTGATGATGCCATACTTCCAGATGGGGGTAAGAAGCAGTTTTCCCTATAAATAACATTGTACTTTTTGATGAAATATTCAAAAAGGTAAATTCACCAATGTTGAACCTGATTATTTCTATTACTGACGAGACCCATGAACTCACCAGTTACAACAAAAATAATCTTTTTAACAATATTAATTTTAGCTGCCCCTGATCTGTATTAAATGTTATTGGCCTATAGAACGTCATCTGAAACAAGCAAAATTTTTAATTAAACAGGTAGGTACAGTGGTATTAATCCAGCAGTCAGGTTGTGTATTTAATTTAGCAGTAATCTCCTGGTTGGAAAAGATTGCAAATTTAACATATTGAACATTCTGAAATGTCAAACCCAATTAGAAGTACATAAATGTTTGAGACAATTTTGAATTTTCATCTTAATGTGTCATGTAAAATAGATTTTGATACGCATAAAAATGAAGGTAGTAATTATCCTGTATCACATTTGCTCTATGGCATGTTTTAATTCAGATAATTGTAAGCGGTGCACACAAACCTGGTCCTTTGACTCTGCCTTTAATAAGTCGTCCCAACCTGAAGACGACGGCTCTTTCATACTCTTGAATAATCTGAAAAAGAAAAGAGGTTGGATTAAAAACTATAAAATATTATTTATCACAAGTTCCTGTATTGCGTTATTTCACCTATAATGGTGTCAGAATGATGTCAGAATGTCACCTTTTTTAAAAAATTCAGTTCAATTCAATTTCTCTTTATTGCCACATGTGCATACACATACAACAATATATAGCCCAGATGAAATTGCTGTCCTCTCCCACCTCACAAAAAAGTAAAACAGTAAAACATTTGTTTATATTCACTGTTACTTTACTGGAGTAATTATTAAACATTTTTACTCTCATGTTTATTTTGTTTTGAAGTAACAGCGCTCTTATTAATGTTACAATTAAATCAACTTCAAATGATAAATATGTTATGTCAAGACAGTCAGCTAGACTTACTTTTTATTTACTATTTTACTTTTACTTAAGTTCAGTTTCCAGCTGCTCTACCCTCCTTTGTAGCCTGTATTTTGGACAATCTAATATTCAATTTGCGTCTTTAATAAACTAACAGAATTCATGTCAGAAGAACACATTTGTTGCTGATTAAGAGAGATTTTTGTTTACCCTGCCGCAGCGCCATATCGTGATGGGGAATGTGAGGGCGATGTAGACCAGGGACAGCGCTGTAATCACGGCTCCGAGTACCCCCAGGACGCCCCGGTGCCTCCTCCGTCCATCTGCTCCCATTGCAATAAACATGACATGATATAAAACGACTTACAACTCAATAAAACACCATGTAAACAGAGGAAAAGAACGCTCTGACCGATTTAACGCGACCCACCGTTAGAGAGATTTTCAAGATTTTCAGGGTCCGTGCGGAGAACTCCCACCTTGTTACGGCCAAACATGAGTCTCCAATTGAAAACAGCATTCAGACAAGTTAAAAATCACAGTTTATTTGTGTTTTTTATCGATAGGTTTCTCGTTTTTCGTTCTTTGTTTTGTTAATTAACCCGTTACTAGCGGGATTAGCTGCGTCCCGTCGCGTGCTGCTGCCACTTCCGCGTCACGTTGCCATTGGCGACAGAGCCACGCCCACCCGGATGTTGAAGTCAAGTCAACAACAGAAGTGCGTAAAAATGTAAAAATGTATGGATTTTAAAATCATTTTGATAACAGGTTCAAAATGTAAAAAATACTTACATAAACTCGGAAATATTATGAATTATTCTTATCATATTTCATACTCATAAATGCACCTAGCCTGCCTAAAGTCTAGGCCAGGGGTGGGCAAACTTTTTGACTCGTGGGCCACAAAGGATTCTAAAATTTGATAAAAGGGCTGGACCAGGAGCAGCTGGATTTAGTGTTTTGGTAATCAACCTCATAAGAGCAAAAAATAACATAGGATATGTAGAAAACATGTGATTTATTTCAATTAAAAATTAACAAAAGCATTAACAACAAAATGTCCATCTTTCAAGTTCCACAGTATTTAACTATGTATTTATTGAAATTACTCTTAAAACACAGAAAATGTAATGAATAAAATACAGTTGTTGTTGTTTTTTTTTAATTACTAACAGTTACTATTTTAAAGCACTGAAAGTTCTGTTATCCTTCAGGTTTTTATCATCACCACTCTCCTCCTGACTGTCTTTTTTTTTCAAAAACAGAAGGAGATGCAGATCTACTTGTCCTGCTCCTTCTATTCAGTGTGCGTCCCCAGTGCCAAAACTCAACACCCAGCGCAAGGATGAAACAGCGACAGCGCACCAGTATGCGGAGCACATTATATTTGAGCATTGTTTATTTTGAGAATGTACATGCACCTGCGCACCACTTATGTGCACCCCTTAACAGAAATTACATGTAACACATAAGACTTATTGAACATATTTTTTTTAAATGCATATTTACATAACACAGCATTTAATTTCAGTGGGAGCACTGTTGTTGGTCTCCCTTTTTAGCCAGTGCATCTGGAGTCAGTTTTGTTGTGGCGATTCTCAGAATGAAAAAACATTTACTTGTCCACTCCTTATTAAACACTCGACATTCTCTGTCCACTTTTCTTTTCTTAGCTCTGCTCATCTTTACAGGAGGGTTGAGGGGTTAAAAAGTAAAGCACAAATGTGGACCAATACGCCGCACCTCAACAAATGTCAATATATCTAGTGCATGTATGCATGTATCCAGCTATTGGAAAATGCCAAAATTGCAGGGAAAGTAAAACATTAATCAGATCCCCCAGGATTTCACGGGCATTTTTTGTGATTGTTGCAGGCTAAGATGCCTGAATTTGCGTGAGCTTTTCCAAAAAGTTGTGATGAAAGTTGCGGTGCTTTTAAGGTTTTTGTTGCGATTTTGAAAGTTGAAAGGAGGAAGTGAAAGCTGCGATGAATAGTGTGATTTTCCCTTTTTGTAATTAAAATTGAGTACAGTGGTACCTCACCTTACGAAATTAATTTGTTCCAGAAGTGGTTCGTAAATTGAGTAGCTATTTCAATGGAAAAAGCCTGATTTGTTCCAAGGCCACGATCCAAGTTTTTTTTTTTATAGTGTAACTTTTTTTTTATAGTGTAACATTGTGTTCTGGGTGTTTCTCACATTTGTCTCTCGTTTAAACACTCAAACTTTCATAGATTTTCAACAAAATGTATTAACAGTGAAGTGTGGGGGGGAAGCAGGAGGGGGGAGAAGACTGCGCGGACACGTGTGATAGCGCAGCATGACCCGGTGCGGAGCTGACAGCAGGTCTAGACCAAGGTCTAAACCTGGACTGGACCAGGACTAAACCTGGACAAGACCAGGTGGATTAAAGCAGCGAGGAGGGGACTGCACGCAGTCTGAGCGCATGAACGAGACCCATGTAAGAGCCTTCCTGGTTTAGTCCAGGTTTAGTCCTGGTTTAGTCCAGACCACCGCGGCTCCTCCTGGTTTAGTCCAGGTTTAGTCCTGGTTTGGTCTAGACCACCGCGGCTCTTGCATGGGTCTCGTTCATGCGTTCATGCGCTCAGACTGCGTGCTGTCCTACTCGCTGCTCGCCTCAGCTGTGACTCGAAACGAAACCAGGAAATAGACCGCTCGCAGCGCTTTAATCCACCTGGTCTAGTCCTGGTTTAGTCCTGGTCCAGTCCAGGTTTAGACCTTGGTCTAGACCTGCTGTCAGCTCCGCGCCGGGTCATGCTGCGCTATCACGTGTCCGCGCAGTCTTCTCCCCCCTCCCGCTTCCCCCCACACTTCACTATTAATAATTTTGTTGAAAATCTATGAAAGTTTGAGTGTTTAAACGAGAGACAAATGTGAGAAAAGTTTAAATCCAGTCTGAGAAAAGCGTATAATGTGTGTGGCTGAGCGCGCATTATTTGAATTTTTGAGATTTTGCGTTTCTTAACTTGGAATTTTCTTTCGTATCTAGAGACCAAAATTTACCGTGAAGGTGTTTCGTAACTTGAAATTTTCGTTTGTTGGGTCATTCGTAAGGTGAGGTACCACTGTACTATTTTGAATACTGAGTTATTACTGACAAAGAATAATACAAGGACACAGAGATCACAGATATGGTCCTAAAACAACCTTACCAACATCGAAAATAAATTACTACTAGGAGGGGAACTGTTTCGCCCGGTCTTTTGCTGTTATTTTTGTGGGCAAATGGCGCCGCAGACATGTTTCTTTGCCATTAGAAGCAGTGTCCCAATTCCCAGAGTGCACAGTTCGGAGCGTGGTTTGAAGGGCATATGCGTCATTTCTTTTTTGTCCCATGCTCAGTTAACACGCGTTCTCAGACCGCAGTCGTTTCCATGGAAATCGGGGCGTGGACCAAGTGCGTGAAAATGCACGGTTCGCACACTCATATATCCTAGCATGCACCGTGCGCTACTTCTTCTACAGGAGAAAATGGAGTCGGCGCTGCTTCCCGTAGTTGCAAGACCTGTCGCTTTTCGCAGACGGCCATGCGGTCTGCGGACTGCACTCAGGGCTGAGCAAGTGTGCACCGCCTTGACTGCAGGCTGAGCCCCCTTCAAACCACGCTCCGAACTGGGGACACGGCCAGTTTTGTTTCGTCACACGGAAGTAAGGCAGAAGGAAGTTAGTTCAATACGTCGCAGATGACTGGTCAAAATGGGTAAAAATTGCCGGAAAGTTGCGGTGATTGGTCAAAATTGCAACACCGCCTTGAATTCACGGGGATTGGCTGAAGTTGCGTTGAAGTTGCAAATTGCAACATCACGAATTCTTGGATGGTCTGATGAACAAGGTTTATTAATATAATTTCTTCAAGTTCAGCGGGCTGGATTGAAAAGCTTAACGGGCCGCATATGGCTCGTGGGCCATAGTTTGCCCATGCCTGGTCTAGGCTAATCATTTTCTTTTAATATCATTAATATATTTGCACCTTAATTGTTAAAGTCTCAATCCATTAAATGTGCACAAAATTTTACACCTGCATTCTTCTGACTTTAGGAAATAAAATGTGTATGAGCGATAAGATAAATCCTTTCCCCATTGTGGGACAAATAAAGGATTATCTTATCTTATCTTAAATGTCTCACTGTGGGGAGATTACATTATTGCAATACAAAGGTAAAACACAGCAGGAAACAGAGCGACAAAAACGAAAATGAAACTTATATAAAGCATGTTAATACGTCGTTTTCAGTGAATTGAGCATTTTCATTAATAATAATAAAAAAAGATAACATGTTGATCTAAATATGTTTATGTTAAGGCAAAAATGAATGAATAAATAAACCTCTTTAAAAATGTCACTGGTCCTAAACACTGTTCCTAAAATAGTAACATAAATGTGGTGGAGAAAAAAAAAAAAAAGTCCTTAAAATGTTGAATGTAACATGAAACTCAAACTCATAAGGTCACAAAACGTTGCACAGTGTAAGTGGCTCTGACTGTGGTTATAAACGGGCAAGTTTTCAAGTTTTTGTTTTTTTTTTTGCGTTTTTTTGTGGCAAAGAAAAAAGTGAAATTACTCTACTACTACTACTATTACTACTACAATTTTAATCTTTTTTTTTTTGACAAAGCAAAAGGTGGCTACTTTGAGGAATTTACTATAAAATATGAAAAATATATATTTAAAATTCACTTACTTGCTGAATAATTCCACACATCTTGCATTATATATTTGATGTCTTTTGTATGTCCCTACCTGGAGCTACTGTGACAAGTAAATTTCTCCTGTGTGAGATCAATAAAGTCTTATCTTATCTTATCTAAAAACACACACACACACACACACATACATATATATATATATATATATATATATATATATATACAGTGCCGTGAAAAAGTATTTGCCCCCTTCCTGATTTCTGTGTTTTTTGCATATTTATCACTCAAAACATTGTCAGATCATCAAACCAATTTTAATATCACACAGAAACAACCCAAGGAAAGACAAAATTCAGTTTTTGAATGATGATTCCATTTATTAGTGCACAAAAAAAATCTAAACCTATCTGGCCCTATGTGAAAAAGTAATTGCCCCCTTAATCTAATAGCCAGTTGAGCCTCCTTTGACAGCAATAACTGTAACCAAACGTTTGCGATAATTGGTGATGAGTCTTTCACACCGCTGGGGAGGGATTTTGGCCCACTCTTCTATGCAGAATTGTTTCAATTCTGCCATATTGGAGGGTTTTCTTGTATGAACTGCCCGTTTAAGGTCACACCACAGCATCTCAATCGGATTTAAATCCGGACTTTGACTTGGCCACTCCAAAACCTTAATTTTGTTTTCTTTGAGCCATTCAGAGGTGGACTTGCTGGTGTGTTTTGGATCATTGTCCTGTTGCATGATCCAAGAGCGCTTGAGTTTGAGGGCACGAACTGATGGCCGGACATTCTCCTTCAGGATCTTCTGGTAAACAGCAGAATTCATTTTTCCGTCAATCACAGCAAGTTGTCCTGGTCCTGAGGCAGCAAAGCAGGCCCAGACCATCACACTGCCACCACTATGCTTTACTGTGGGCACCATGTTCTTTTTATCAAATGCTGTGCCATTTTTACGCCAGATGAAACGGGCTGCAGACCTTCCAAAAAGTTCAATTTTAGACTCATCGGTCCACAAAATGTTTCTCCAAAAGTCTTGAGGGTCATCAAGGTGCTTTTTGGCAAAGGTGAGACGAGCCTTTGTGTTCTTTTGTGAAAGCAGTGGTTTTCTCCTGGGAACTCTTCCATGGATGCCATTTTTGGCCAGTGTTTTTCTAATGGTGGAGTCATGAACACTGACCTTAACTGAGGCCAACGAGGCCTGTAGTTCTTTCGATGTGCGTCTAGGTTCTTTTGTGACTTCCTGAATGAGCCGTCGTCGCACTCTTGGAGTAATCTTAGTTGGTCGACCACTCCTGGGAAGGGTTGCAACTGTTCCCAGTTTCCTCCATTTTTGAATAATGGCTCTGACAGTGGTTCGCTGGAGCCCCAGAGCTTTGGGAATGGCTTTGTAACCTTTTCCTGAATTATAGACTTCTATCACTTTTTTTCTCATTTGTTCTTGAATTTCTTTGGATCGTGGCATGATGTGTTTGTTCTTGAGATGTTGTAGCCAACTTCACTTTGTTTGACAGGAACTATTTAAGTGATTTCTTGATTCAACACAGGTGGTGACAATCAGGTGTGGGTGTGGCATGTAGAACTGAACTAAGTTTTCTCAAAACTGTGGTTAGTCACAGTTAGTTTGTGATTTAACAAGGGGGGGCAATTACTTTTTCACATAGGGCCAGATAGGTTTAGATTTTTTTTGTGCACTAATAAATGGAATCATCATTCAAAAACTGAATTTTGTCTTTCCTTGGGTTGTTTCTGTGTGATATTAAAATTGGTTTGATGATCTGACAATGTTTTGAGTGATAAATATGCAAAAAACACAGAAATCAGGAAGGGGGCAAATACTTTTTCACGGCACTGTATATATATATATATATATATATATATATATACATACATATAAATGAATAAGAGGGTATGTCTAAACTTTTGACTGATAGTGTACATAGGCCTACTGCCCATGTTATACTTGCTTAAAGGTCCAATATTACATAAAATTGAGGTTTCTTGGAAGGTTTAAGCCATTTTAAAATGTTGTGACTTCGGGTATGTTTTGTTTCATTCACACATGTTTGTAATCTTGCATTTTTAGTTTGTCTACATCTCCAAAGCCGCATTTTTCAAGCCACTAAGTTAAAAGAAGTTCAGGGTCTGCCACCTGCTTGTCTCCATGATGTTATTGCTTTGTGTGGAATGTTCCACAGTATAGATTAAACCTATCTATCACAAGGGACACGAGCAGAACTACGCTACATTCAGATTTACAGTTCAGATCTGTGGAGAGTCGCCCCTATTCACAGAAGGAATTATTGTGTTTTTGAGCAATGGAAACACCAGCAATGAATAAATGCTAGACAGATATGTTTAATGTCATGTCACGGAACATTTCAGGGGAAGCATTAACATCTCCATGAAGACAAGTATGTAGCGGACCCTCAACCAGAAAAGTTCCACAATGCACCTTTAAAATACTTGCAATACTTGCTTTTACTTAGTTTTGCACATGCAATTTAAAACTATAACTGTAAAACTTCAAGACTAGCCTGAAGATTACTTAACCTATTGATTCTATAATGAAATTTAGGATTCAAATATGATTTAAAAAAAATTCAAGTCTTTAAATCTTTGTTTGAATATTTTTGCTTCTGACGCCTTTAACGTTAAAGCCTGAAGCTCAAAATGTTGCACCTGCCCTCTAGCTCTGCCTGTCTGAGATAATAAGGCACTTTTTTATGTTATCTAGAATGTCCATGCTTATCTTTGGTTCATTTTTGCAATACATATAAATACAAATGCCATTAAAACTTGAAGAAGAAAGCAGAAGGAAAAAACCCAAAGCAAAACCAAACTGTGTTGTAGTTTACTTTGCAACTGTGGGAACTGTCTCTAACCACCAAATACAGAAGTGAGACCTGTTTGTAGTTTTGTTGTGGATAAAAAACCCTGAGAATCAAATCGGCTCATTCTACTGTGCTTTTAAAAACTCCAACGAAATCATCCCCAAACATAATGAAATTGGAAGATGTTATGGAAACTTTAAATTTGATGTTTATCCAAGTTTATCCAAGAAAACATGAGTAAAGTGTGAAATAAAGCTTTGATCGTAGTTCAGTACATTTCGTGCATACAATTCAAAACAACTTGGAATTAATTCTGTAGCCAAAAAGAAAAGGTCAACAACATAGAGACAAGCAGGTGGCGGACCAGAAAAGTGAGAAAAGTTACAGTAAAAGCTTGAGTAACAATAAATATAATGCACTGAAATGGAAAACTATAATATGAATTTGATGTATGCCAGTATTTTTGTAGTATTTATTCAGGGTGAGTCAAGGGAACACATTATGGCATTAAATTTATCTATGAGATCTGTGTCTAATAATTTTCATGGTATTTCTGAGTAAAAAAAAATCCTGTAATTGAATAAATGTATGATGAAATACTGTGGAACATTCTGGGCAAAGCAATAACATTTCCGTGGTTTTGCAGGTTTTACAGGTGCACGTTTCATACAAATAAAGAGTAAGGCTGGGTGATATGGAGGAATGATTCTTTGCTTTTATTTTGTCTTTTTAAAAACTAAATTAGACGGTGTTTAGTATTGATTTTGTGAACATAAACAGTACAGACTTTTAATTCTGTCATTTTAAACACAAAAATAAACACATTTCTTTCCCCAAAGTCTGACCTCTGCACCAAACCTCATGTTTTACTGACCGAGGATTTGCTAGGGACCATATCATTAACTGGACATGATCTTTCAATTCATTTTTCAGACATAGATGTGGGGGAAACTAAAATAAATATTGTGCAACTGCATATTTTTACTGTAATATGGCAAGTTAATGGGTCTAGTTACTAATAGAAATGATCAGGTTCAAAATTTGTGCATTTACCTTTTGGATACAGTATTACAAAGTACAATGTAAACAATAAGAAAAATGATTATATTTATCTGAAAATCACTAATAGTACAAGACTAAAAGAGGATTATGCATAACATTCAAGTGTAGTAACCAAAACGAATAGGTTATAGCATGATACTGTGCAGTGACATCATGCTGGGGGTGTATCTGATGTAATGTTCAGCAGTTACCATGGTGACACAATGCACACATTAGTAAACACTGCCAAAAAAGTTTCAAGATCGTCTGAAAACTCAAGGAAAATTACAAAATGGATTTAAACAGCACATTTGCAGGAGCCTGTGATCGATACGAGCGTTCATGTTCCTGTTTTCAGGAGTTTGATTTTCAACAAAAAATGTGAGAGAGGCTAACGATATCTAGCTCGTAACTAAGCGAATGCGTCAGAGGCTTGTTTAACAGCACAAATCATCTCATCTGTCTATATAATTCCAGATAATTCCGTTATTTCAGGTCAGATTGTCTTAAAAAGAAGTCCAACAAGCCTCAGATAGAGCAGTGCTTACAGTTAGCATCACACCCCCAGGGAATATTGATGACGTCAGCTGCAAAAGGTCAATCGCATTAATGTCAAGCTCCGGTATAGGCCAATTATATACAATTTGTGTTATTTTTTTACTATTTTCACAAAGATCTCGTCAGCCACATCCTTCTTTCTTAGTCACTTCCTGTGGTGTTTTTTTTTTTCTGTTTCTTTTCAGTTCAAACTCATCTCTCTTCACTTCAGCCTCACCACAGCAGCATTTACACAATGGATCTGCAGTGTTGAGCCTTCAAAGCCTTAAAAACATGATTTCTTTTGAGATTACACGGATTTGAGGAAGTGGTTTTAGGTAAGAAACTGCAAACTTTACATTATTATTATTATTATTTGAGATGAGAGATAAGAATTAATACTATAACGCATTGTGTTTCTATATTACACT
Source organism: Paratrypauchen microcephalus (assembly GCA_036785185.1). Taxonomy (NCBI): domain Eukaryota; kingdom Metazoa; phylum Chordata; class Actinopteri; order Gobiiformes; family Gobiidae; genus Paratrypauchen; species Paratrypauchen microcephalus. The sequence goes on along the minus strand of JAVJIX010000086.1, from coordinate 3,315,108 downwards.
TAGAGTTAGACACACCTTTTTGATCCACAAGAGAAATAAATTGGCATATTATAATAAAGAGAAAAATCTGGATAACAGATTCTAAAAAAACTGACAGAAATAGCAAGAGACTAGTGTCAAATAAGGCATAATTATATAACTGTGTATGTACAAGTAAAAATAAAATATGGAAATACAGTAATACAAATATGTCTCCGCTATATACAAGAGGTCGTAAAGGAAAACGATGCAAAAATGATAAGATGATTGATGAAATATGTTAAATTAAAATATTTCCTATCACAGCGGTTTTTAAAAAATTGTTTAAAAAGGTTGCAAAAGGAGCTGGTTAACAACAAATATAATAGAAAGTACAATTTTTTCCAGTTATTTTTTGCAGGTTTTGTATGATACTTTGTGTGATAATTTCAGATATGATATTTGCAATTTGATAATCCCACAAAAAAATAAATGTACAGACGCTTTTTTATCATTCGCAACATATAAATTCATATCCATTGAACTGAAGTAAAAGTGAGAAGTAATTAAAAAATGAGAAGTGAGAAGTAATTAAAAACAATTTAACAACAACAACAACAACTTTTCAACAACAAAAAAAAAAAGCTGGATTTCTGTTTTTGGAAGCTGACGTTTCGCTACCAACCAGGTAACTTAACTTGCTGATATTTTCTTTTTCAACGTCATATTTTCACGTAATAAAAGGCCTGTAAAATGTTTTATCTGCTGTTCTACTACAGTTCCTGTATGTTGCTATAATTTTCACTTCTTACAACTTCAAAATATCTCTTAACGTCCGTTACAGGAGTAAGAAACAATGCACAAGTTAACAAAACCTGAGAATGCGTTTTAAACCTGATTCAAACTGACTTAATTATTATTTGTCTTATATTCTCTTTAAAATAATTGTATTCAAGCCGCGCAAAAACTAAAATCTAGCCGAGTTAAGATACCACAAATTAAGGAAGTGATTTGAGTGATATGACAGGATTTGAGTATAATTTCACTTGACAAGTAAAATTATCTACCAATGGAACAAGACTTGAGAAAATAAAATGCAAAAGTACAAATACAAAAAGTAAATTAAGCATTAAAGGGAAAATTAAAATAAAAAAGTCCAGCTTCCTGTTGCTTTGAATGAGTTTCTGCATAGACTTTTACACTCACAATGTGTCTGCTGCAACTGGGCATGCTTAATTGTGTAGTTACCATGGTGACGACCTCTCTAGTTCCTCTCTAGTGCCAATTATCAAAAAAAACTAAAGCGGTCAAACCAGGATATTTGTAGAAATGAAAAAACTGAAGTTCATACATAAGATATGTGGTTAGTTTATTTTGGTGAGTGCTTTCAGTAACATATGACTGAGCAAAGCATTTCTTTACTATAACTCTAGATCAATTTATTGAATCATGGGTTAAAGGCACACTGTGTAACTTTTTGCTTAGGGGGTCCGTCGCCTGCTTGTTTCCATGGAGATGTCATTTCTCGCCTAGAATGTTCCACAGTATGACATTAAACAGCTCTATTTTACATTTATTCAAAAATACCTGGAAAAATACCTGTGAGCAGGGTCGCTTCCCCACAGATCTGACCTGTAACTTGTCTGGTTTGGTCTCCAAGATAGAAAGGTTTTAAGTACAGATACCAGAGCAAAAAATACTGTAGTAAAAGTAAAAGTATCACATGAAAAAATCTACTTAAGCAAAAGTATTCAAGTAATGTACTTAAAGTATTGTATTGTTCATCTTATTTGATATTGTATTTTATATTTGACTACTACTTTTCTAATTAAATCTGATTTGTACATATATATTTATTATTTTTATTTTTATGTATATAATTATGTCTCATCTGACACTGGTCTATTGCTCTTTGGTTGCTATTTCCATCTATTTTTTTTTATTTCCATCTACTTTTTTCCCCTTTTTTTCCTTTCCTACATTCTATTATATATTATATTTGATGTGTGAGCTACTGTACCCAAAACAATTTCCCTTGTGGATCAATAAAGTTTCTTTAAGTCTAAGTCTAAAGAGTAAAAAGTAAGAAAGTATTTGACACAGATTTAGAGATCGAATAAAGCTTCAAATGTGGTGATTTTGTTAAAGTTCTGCGCTGTTTGATCAACAGAAACAGCTGAATTAATTTTTTTTTCCTGTTACTGTTTTTATTTCTATATTATTGTTTGCTCAAACTACAAACATGTTAACGTGTTGTCTTTTCAGTCCTGTTCAAAAATGTAGTGGAGTAGAAAGTACAGATACAGTGGTACCTCACCTTACGAAATTAATTCTTTCCAGAAGTGGTTTTGTAACGTGAAAAATTCGTAAGTTGAGTAGCTATTTCAATGGAAAAAGCCTGATTCATTCCAAGGCCCCGATCCAAGTTTTTTTTTTTTATAGTGTAACTTTTTTTATAGTGTAACATTGTGTTCTGCGTCCTGCGTCCTTTTCTCACATTTGTCTCTCGTTTAAACACTCAAATTTTCATAGATTTTCAACAAAATTATTAATAGTGAAGCGTGTGGGGGGAAGGAGGAGGGGGGAGAGGAGTGCGCTCTGACACGTGTGTGATAGCGCACATGACCCGGCGCGGAGCTGACAGCAGGTCTAGACCAAGGTCTAAACCAGGTCTAGACCAAGGTCTAAACCAGGTCTAGACCAAGGTCTAAACCAGGACTAAACCAGGACTAAACCAGGACTAAACCAGGACTAGACCAGGTGGATTAAAGCGCCGCGCGTGGCTCTATTTCCTGGTTTCGTTTCGAGTCACAGCTGAGGCGAGCCGTTGCTCTAGACCTGCCCACGTAAGGTGCTCACAGAGCGGCATGACAGAACCATGAGGTCGGCCTCTTCAAGACCTCCAGGCCGGTGACCGGGACAATCCCCGGACCCATGCCCGCTTAGAGAGCTCTTAAGGCGGGCTGGCAGTGTCCCCCTGGGTCCCTGGATGTCTGGGGCTCCGTGCCTGGAGTGGCCCTGGAGAGCAGGTCTAGACCGCGGCTCTTGCAGGCGAGCAGCGGCTCGCCTCAGCTGTGACTCGAAACGATACCAGGAAATAGACCCACGCGCGGCGCTTTAATCCACCTGGTCTAGTCCTGTTTAGTCCTGGTTTAGTCCTGGTTTAGACCTTGGTCTAGACCTGGTTTAGACCTTGGTCTAGACCTGCTGTCAGCTCCGCGCTGGAACCAGGAAATAGACCCACGCGCGGCGCTTTAATCCACCTGGTCTAGTTCTGGTTTAGTCCTGGTTTAGTCCTGGTTTAGACCTTGGTCTAGACCTGATTTAGACCTTGGTCTAGACCTGCGCCGGGTCATGTGCGCTATCACACGTGTCAGAGCGCAGTCTTCTCCCCCCTCCCCCTTCCCCCCACACGCTTCACTATTAATAATTTTGTTGAAAATCTATGAAAGTTTGAGTGTTTAAACGAGAGACAAATGTGAGAAAAGTTTAAATCCAGTCTGAGAAAAGCGTATAATGTGTGTGACTGAGCGCGCATTATTTGAATTTTTGAGATTTCGCGTTTCGTAACTTGAAATTTCATTCGTATCTAGAGATCAAAATTTACCGTGAAGGCGTTTCGTAACTTGAAATTTTTGTTTGTTGGGTCATTCGTAAGGTGAGGTACCACTGTACCTGCTCTCAAATGTAGTGAAGTAAAATACAGATAGAAAACCTAAAATATATACTCAAGCGGTACTTTACTGCTTTTACTTCGTTATGTTCCACCACTGCAGTATTCACACACCAGTCGTACATCAATATACAGACAATGGAGGCAAGACGGATTAAGTGTCCTCCCCAAAGACACAACAAAACTAACAATTTATTACGATACACACTGAGGAGGTGTTTTACTTATTTACTTATTATATACAAGCCTATTGTACTTTTGCTCTGGGTATATGTGATGTTTTTTGTGTCTATTGTCTTGTTTATCAGATGTTTTACAGTATGTTCACTGTGGGCCTAGGGGGCGCTGCGGTTTCAAATCCTGTGTGTGCAACCTGTAGATATGTTTTTTGGTAATAAAGCTGACTTTGAACTTTGAACAATTTTGTATACCGGTTATTTTCAAACCTTTCACATCAAGTAGTCCAAAAATAATATTTGGCTTTCCGAGCACCAACAAACCTGGACTATATCAGGTCTAAATCAGGACTAAATGTGGTCTAAACATGAATGAGGTCTTTCTAAATAATGATTAACCCCAAAGAGAAATAAAACAAAAATATATAAAAGAAAAAGTCAAACTGCGAAGGGCCCTGTGCACCGTCAGTGGCACTTGAACCACAGTATTAAAATCATTTGTGCAGCGCTTTTCACATACCTGACAGTGTGTCTCAAAGCACTTTAAAGGATAAAAACAATGCAATTACTAGGTCAAAAGTGTAATAAAATAAATAAATAAATAAATAAAATAAAACCGTAAAGGTGATTCACATTTAAACCATACACTGATTTTTTGAGCCTTTCATAAAGATGTTATTGATTTGTCTGAAATGTTTCACAGTATGGCATTAAACCTTTCTATCTTCTTGGAGACCAAACCAGACCAAGTTACAGGTCAGATCTGTGGAGTGGCAACCCCGCTCACAGTCATGATTCCACAACATGGGGCTGGTCTCATGACTGAACCAATTCAAAATGCTTTACAGAATAATAAAAAGTCTAAAATCACAATACAAACCAATAAAAACATAAATAATCACCATCAAATTCACATGAAAAGAAAAGAGATTGGAATAAAAACGTTTCAGTCATTTGCACAGCTAAGCACAACTGTTTTGAGTCTGGATTTAAACATGGTCAAAGTAGATTCCTGTCTCACATTTTCAGGAAGTGTTCCAGATTTATCTGCATGAAACTGAAATGCTGATTCCCCATGTGTAGTCCTAACCCTGAGCACCAGCAGGAGGAGGACTAAACCAGGACTAAACCTGGACTAAACAGGACTAAACCAGAACTAAACCAGAACTAAATCTTAAGTAACTAAGGAGTAAACTAGGACTGACTACACCTGGACTAAACCAGGAGTAACAAAGGACCAAACCAGGACTAAAACAAAACTAAAACAAGAATGAACCAGGACTAAAGCATAAGTAACCAAGGATTAAATCAGGACCATTCCAGGACTAAACTAGGAGTAACTAAGGACTGCATCAGGACTAAACCAGGACTAAACCAGCAGTAACTAAGGACTTAACCAGGACTAAACCATGACTACACCAGGACTACATCAGGACTAAACCAAGACTAAAACAAGACTAAACAAGGACTAAAACATGAGTAACCAAGGACTGCATCAGAACTAAACCAGTATTAAACCTGCAGTAACCAAGGACTAAACCAGGACTAAATCAGGACTACACCAGGACTACACCAGGGCAAAACTAGGATTAAACCAGGACTAAACTAGGGCTAAAATTCTGTCTAAACCAGAACTAAACCAGGATTAAGCCAGGACTAAACAAGGACTACAGCAGGTCTACAGCAGTAAGACTTTTTTTTTTTATCTGTTAATTTTATGGAGCTAATTTAATCCCTGATTGTGGAACAGATGCACCGGCGTGGGCAGAGTTGTGTTTTAGTTTTTCCTCGAGGGAAGCAGAAAAGAAGCAGCCGCTGTCTGTATGAACGTTCATGTACGTTAGTAGAGCGCCGTGTATGGTTCATACGGCACTAACATGTCACACGGATGTACTTTAGTGTTAGAACATGGAGAGAATTGTACAAAAACAGACCTGGAAAAGTCTCTCCAAGTCTTGTTTAGAGCTTTGATTAGCAGGCCTGTATTTTATGAGTGGATTGGTATTGGGATATAGCCAGTGGTGAAGGTAAAGCGGTGCGCACCGGAACGCAGCACCGGTATAAAATTCACAGCCGGTACGCAGCACCGCTAAGAGAATATGGTTAATGGTGGCCAAAACCCACATTTGAAAAAAAAAGTAAGGTGCGCTATTTAAGTGGAAAACACAAACAACCACACTATGCCATTCATGAATAACTGAAAGCTACCCGAAACTCTTGTGCAGAGATATCTGCAGTCTGTTAAGCAAGGATTGTCAAAACTTATCTGACTGTAGCCGTGAAAGTAGCCTAAACCATTGCGAGGCGGTGCTGTGCACTGGTAGAAGATTTAAGGTCGGCGCGCTGCCTGCACCTGTAAGAGAGGGTTTATGCTGACTAAAAAAATATGAAATAATTAAGTATATTAAAAAAGTTATTTATCTATGAAAAAGGTGTAAAACGTAAAAAAAACCCCAAAAAAACGGGTATAACGAGTGTTTAAAAAAAAAAAAAAAAAAAGATGCACTGGACATTATAGCACCTGTAAGAAATGAAAACTACTTTCACCACTGGATAGAGCACAAGACGATTTGTAATGAATGAGCAAAACTGTTGATTTTTGTGTATTCAACCTTAAACTGGACTTGTATTGTTATCTTACGCACATAAAAGTAGGCTAAAATGATTTCTCTTAGACTTGGCTGCTGTTTTTGACACAGTTCACCATGCAGCTCTTTTAAATCGTCTTGAAAATTACATTGGTGTCAGTGGGTCTGGCCTGGACGGGTTTAAATCCTACTTGTTGGGGAGGTTTTTGTATTGCACTGGGGGGCTCCATTCTTGTGACTGTATTTTTCCACTTTATATTATTCGCTGAGTCTAATCTTTAAATGCCACTCAGGAAAAACGGCAGGGCACTTAGCAATGCTGTCAGTCAAACCTGTTGCTAACACCAACGGGGAAAGAAGGCGCCTGATTTGTCTGTTATTAAAGTTCATATCTTGATTTACAGGAAAAAAATACCTAAATAAAACCCTCAGGATCACGTAGAGTGGGTTAATACGAACATTTTAAGACCAAAATGACGAGTCTGGCAGCAGTAGTTACAGGGAGAGAGGCAACAGTTTTTCAATACAAAGTGAATCGGAGCCGGAGTTGATGGAGCCGGAAGCACGCCCATGTTCATTTCCTATTTGGAACACTTCCCCTACACGTTAGTACAGCCCCCACAGTGGAGTGTTTTCAAAAGTTGTTTCAAAACACATTTTTATTCTCTGGATTTTATTATCGTGTCAGCTGTGTGCTTCTGCATTTATTTTAACTAATTTTATGTACATTTTTATTTATTTATTGATGCTTTATTTTTAACCCTTTCTTGATTTGACTGGTTTTATTGTTTTAGAGCCAGTGAGATTAAGCATTTAAGCATTTATTATTATTTTTTGTTGGTATTGTTTTGATCTGTCTTGATTGGATAGCTGTCATATGAACCAAACCTGCTGTATTTCCTATTATTAATTAGCTCATTAATCAAGCTCTGATATATTATTATAATTATTTTTTTTGCAGGTTGTTGTGACGATGGCTGCAGACATGCCCCTCTGTTATCACGGCGCCATCAGTAAGAAGGACTGTGAGGAGCTGATGGGGAAGAAGAACAAAGATGGAGCCTACCTGATCCGCGACAGTGAGACTTTCCAGGGAGCCATGTGCCTTTGCGTCTAGTGAGTGACCACACCACTATTTTCAAATTAAACACAAATAAATGTAAATAAATAGCCTAATGGGTGATTCTCCAACTACAGTCAAATTTGGTCATGATATTTTTCAGAAAATCCAACACATATTTTTAGAAATATTTTGATTTGTTCTACTTCATCATAATGTGTAGAAACATTAACTGATAGTGTTTGTAATAAAATGACATAAATATTAATTAAATAAATAATAATAAACAGTAACAATAAATAAAGTGATGGAAATGACTGTTGTGGAAATGACAATGTTTAGCATTTCTTTTAAAATCTCATGACATATTAGCATGCTAATCTCTGTTTTAGAGTTAGCATAAAATATAATCAAAATACACACTATAAAATGGTATTTTTCTCATTATTTGTACATTCAAAGGAAATATGAGGTGTTTGGAAATGACAACCAATAAACCTACTCTTGGTTTTGCAAAACTTGACCTTTATTTTGTTCTTGTTTCCTTTCTTTCCATGGAGCTAACGCTGCTATGCTAACATGAGCTCCTGTCACATCACAACTGATGTGCTTCAAGCAGACAAAGGTTTAAAACAAAAGTTAAAAGTTACATTTTGTGGTGGTGGAAATGACAGTGATCCCTAGGGACAGGTGTTCTTTGTATGAAAAATAAATAAAATACTAATATATCTTTCAAGCACATGATACTGTTGAATCAAATTTAATTTCAGTCTTATGAGGGACTGAGAGTCCAAAACCTGACCAAGGGACAAAGGACATAGCAAAAACACTCAATATAAAACCATATTTTATATAATAAAAATAGTAATTTATCTATCATACATTTTTTGTAAGTTTGTCATTGTGTCTAGTAAGTGCAGCATGAATTAAAAAAATGACATGTTTTTGTTTTTCTTATTTCTGCCTGGGACACAAATTCTTTGATAGTTGGAGAATCACCCTTATATGGAGATAATAAATTGTAAAAGTAAAAAAAAAAAGATTAATTCTGGTTGTGTAATTGAGAGTTTACAACTGCATCACGTAACATTTCAGTCAGAAAATAGACTAAAATAAAAGCATTTCTTAATAATATGTGTAAAAAACATGCATCATTATTTGCTATTTGAGTGAGCCTCTTGACAGACCTGATTTGTAACTTGGCCTGCTTGTTTAGATTGCAGATGTAATTACATTCCCAGGAATGTTCCACAGTTAGTGTCTAGTGTTTTCCTTAAAGAATGTTCCACAGTTAGTGTCTAGTGTTTCTGCCACCATGGCGTAAGACGCAGAAATGTTATGTGATATGGAACTATCCGTCCTTATTTATATATTTTTTCCCCCTTAATAGTAAACCGCCTTTGGATATCTGGAAAATCTCTATCTATGGCTTTCAGAATAATGAAAAATTAGGTCCGTTGCCATAGCGATTAGCGATTTCAAGCTAAAGCTGTACTGTAAATCAACAAATAAGTTCTGCATTATTTTTATTATAATATTTTGTTCTCCTCTGCAGTAAAAAACACGTGGTTTACACATACAGACTGCTCAAGACCCTCAACGGACAATACACGCTGCTGGTAAAGATTTTTTTTTTACATATTTTTAAACATTTTTTAAACAGATTTAAAGGTGTACTTGTTTTTTACTGCTCTAAAAAGGTGAAAAACATAAACTAGTTTATTTTAAACCATGGCCAGTTTAATTTGTGACCCAATTGCCAGATCTAATCTAATCCGGGTCACAACATTTTACTCCTTTTACTGGTTTTGTTATTCTGGTTTAGACCTGGTTTAGACCTGGTTCTATTCGAGGTTCATACTTTAATTCAGAGTTGGTTCTGTTTTTGTTTACATATTAAATTAAACACATTTTTTGAAGCTAAAACTTGAATAAATCAGACTTTGAATTAGATATGTAAAAATCCTCCTGTACTTTTATCCAAATCTGGTTAAGTTTGGAAAGTTTGTTGTGTAGGTGCCACTTTAAGGGCTGCTCCTTAGGGGTATTCCAGCAGGTGACAGACCCTCCACCGGACGAGTTACACGGTGCACCTTTAAAAATATTTGCATGGCTCTTTGGAAAATCTGACTCAGGAATATTTGTTGAAAAGGCCCCAAAACAGTTTGCGGTGGTCCAAAGTTAAAGGGATAGAAAAGTTTAATGCCAGAAAAGTTACACAATGCACCTTTAAAGGCCCTGTCTTAGGATTTTAATGTTTTAAAAAAGGTGAAAAACAGATCTAGTTAATTTTAAAAGGTTTGCATTGGTTCAAAATTATCCCTCCCTCACCTCGTGCATTCAGAGCATCCTGATTATTCACTGTGATGATTTTTAAGCATTGCTCTCAAATTTAGTGAAGTAAAAGTGAAAAGTACTTTACTTCTTTTACTTCACATTCCAACACTGGAGTAGCGTCACTGCCAGACTCCACTCTGGCCTCTTAAAAAACATCTGTACTTTCTACTCTACTACATTTTCTAACCTGACTGAGAAGTAAATGTGTTTTGTATTACCTGCTGAATAGAATGAGGGTTTATTTTTACACATTTGTAGTTTGAGCAAAGGCAAATATACAAATAAAAACAGCTAGGAAAAAATATCAATTCACTTGTTTCTGTAACAAAATCACTACATTTGAAGCTTGATAAGACCTCAAAATGTACATGAAATACATTTATTTTTTAGTCTTTAAGCACATTTTTGAAAAGCACTTTAATACTTTTACTTATCTAGATTTTGTCATGTGATACTTTTACTTTAGTTTTTTTCTTTTTTGCTCCAGTATCTGTACTTTTACGTAAGACAAAACTGAGTACCTCTTCCACCACTGCGCTACACAGTGACAGTACAGATTTATTTTAACTTCAAAGGCTGCTTATGCAAAATATAATATAATATCAAAATACATAACACTTGAATAAGGATTTTCAAGATTCTCAAAAACACTTTACATGAAGATACAGCTCTGGAAAAAAATAACAGACCACTGCAAAAATGATCAGTTTTTCTGATTTTACTACTTATAGGTATGTGTTTGGGTAAAAGGAACATTTTTGTTTGAGTCTATAAACTACTGACAACATTTCCCCCCCAAATTCCAAATAAAAATATTATCATTTAGAGCATTTATTTACAGAAAATGACAAATGGTCAAAATAACAAAAAAGATACATGTTTTCAGATCTCAAACAACAAACAAACAACATAATACTAATGTTTACACTTAAGAAGAGTTCAGAAATCAATATTTGGTGCAATAACCCTTATTTTTAATCACAGCTTTCATGCGTCTTGGCATGCTCTCCACAAGTCTTTCACATTGTTCTTGGGTGACTTTATTCCACTCCTGGTGCAAGAACTGAAGTACCTCAGCTTTGTGTTGGAATTCAACAGACACTGGAATGGAATGGCTGTAATACATGTAGAGATGCCGATTTCAGAAAAAAATGCAGTGGTCTCTTATTTTTTTTCCATATATATATATATATATATATATATATATATATATATATATATATATATATATATATATATATATATATATATATATATATATATATGCATGTATTTACTGGGGGTAGATACATTTTGCTCAAATATAATAGTTTCCCTGAGTCTAACTAACTGAAATGTAGCTACACTCGTCTACATTCATTAGTTGTGGGTCCGTCACCTGCTTGTTTCTTTGGATGTGTCATTACTCTGCCTGGAATATTCCACATTATGACATTAAAAAGTTCTACCTTACATTTGTTATTTTACAGGTGGTTTTATAGTTCAAATATATGTAGAAAAACAGGCATTCTGACTGCGAGCATGGTCCAAAATCTGGCTGTACTCATCTGCATTCACACTAAGTGAAGCTAAACCGGTCGGGGCCTGATTGGTACTTGGATGTGACACCGTTGGGAATACCAGTTTCCACAGTGGGGCAGCAGTGGCTCTAGTGGAAACTACTGTTGTGTCATTATGCAAGACACGTCACCCACTTTTCATATGAATGCGAGGTGTGTTCGTCACATTCGTTGGTGATGGCTGGAGGGACGGATGGTGAGATAAACAGTTTCACACTAAAATTATTATCTTGCAATCAGTGAGTGTGAAGTGATTGAATAATTCTTTGTAAAGATGTTTGAGTGTCTTTAAAGTTGTGATATACAGCTCTGGAAAAAAATAAGCGACCACTGCATTTTTTTTCTGAAATCAGCATCTCTAACAAAACACAACTCCAGGTATATTTTTGATGACGTAATAACATTAAAACACGGCTAACAGCTCACAAGAGTCAATTTTGCGTAATGAAGGACCTTTAAATGTAATAATCGTGACTGTTTTAGCAAAATTGGTAGTTTAACCGGTCATAGGCACTTTAAGGACACAAAAAGTAGGCACCAACGGAAATGGTGTCAAGCTTTCAGTTTTTCATTCTACCACTTTAGCCACATTTACCCCAAGTCTAACTCCCCTGGGCCCTGTGTCCTGGTGGGGGTGGGGGGTGGGGTGGGGGGGCTTGGGCCTCATCGCTCCCCCGGGCCCTGTGTCCTGGTGGGGGGTGGTGCTTGGGCCTCGTCTCTCCCCTGGACCCTGTGGCGGTTCCTGGTGGCGGTGGGTGGCTCTCTGCTCTTGGTGTAGTTGGCTCCTCTGAGGGTTTGTCTGTACTCTGCTTCACTTATCACTTTTTACTTTTTACTATGCATAGTTTTATGTATTTTGTCATGTTAGTATGTGTGTGTGGACTGGTTGAGTGGGTGCAAGGTAATGTGGGTTGTTTTAATCACTGTAAAGCTGTATGAAAAGCTCTATAAATAAAGTTTGATTGATCGCAAAGACACAAAGGTAGGTATTTTGTCTGTTCACTGTAAGAGAATCTGTTGAGATGTTATGGTCATTTTTTCTTTCGTCTTCATGTATTCACACTACTAAACCACAGACCCACTTCTCCGTCTCAACCTCCTGTCTTGTCTTTTCAAAAGACAAGTCAAACTAGAAACCAGACCCTGAGCTGTATGGGAGGTGTGATGCGTCAAACTGCTTTGTTCCATTAATACGTCTTTTCTTCTTATTTTTAATATTGGTGGAAGGGAAATTGTTTTGAATATTTGTGTTTTCCACTGTGGGCAAATGAAGGAAGTAACAAGTTGTTCATGAGTTCATTCTGTTGTAAGAGGAAATAAAAGATGATGCGTGGGTCCATAGAAATTTTAACGATTTTCACAAAGATTTTCAAAAACAAGTGCTCAAGTGGAGATAGGGGTGGTTCTTTACAAGGAAAAACAGCTCTGTCTCTCAGCTTTAGTAAAAGAAAAAGGCTCATTACAGAATTACAGGAGTTTTTCTTATACAATATCAGTCAAAAGTTTGGACATGCCCCCTCATTCAGTGTTTTTTTTTCTTTGTGTTTACTACTTTCTATGTTTTAGACCAGGGGTGTCAAACTCATTTTGGTCCGGGGGCCGTATCCAACCTATTTGATTCCAAAGGGGCTGGATCAGAAAACACATGGGATATATACCCCAAAAATAGCAATAAGTCCAAATATTTGTGCAGAGAATCGCAAATCTATTACAGAAGTCTTTTTTATTTGATGAACTCTTTCTTTTACAAAATATTGTAATATTATGAACAACCTGAAACTTTAAGAAAAATGCAATTTCAACACAAGTATACAGGTTTCCCATTCACCTCCATGAACAAATAGGGATTAGTCCATTTTTGTTGGAAAATCCTGCACCACTTTTCTTATTTTTGACATTTTGCTGATGAGGGTGTCATGGTCAACAGTCAAAACGATGGTCCTTTAAGAGCGTTTGGAAAGAGTCTTCATTTGTGCTGCTCTGGTGGGAGGGGCCACGCACAGAGGCGAAGCTGCACAGAAAAGCGGTGCAGAAAATTATACCAATATTTTAATAGAAAATTTAAATATAATTAAAATATTTTAATAGAAAATCACCCGTGGGCCATATTAAAGGTCTTGGAGGGCCGGATCCGGCACCTGGGCCGCATGTTTGACACCCCTGTTTTAGACACATAAGATCAGATACATGAATCAAGATGGAATTATGTAGTAAAGAAAAAATGAAAAGTTAAATGTGTACTTTGTAACTGTCTCCTGTTTGTTTCTATTAAACAGCTCTAATTTACATTTATTCAATTACATGTGGGTTTATAGCTCGAAAATACCTAGAAAAACAGACATTCTGACTGTGAGCAGGGTCGCCTCTCTACAGATCTGACCTGTAACTTGGTCTGGTTTGGTTTCCATGAAGATAGAAAGGTTTAAAGCCATACTGTGAAACATTCTAGACTCTCCAGCTGAAAAGTAACACAATGCACCTTTAAATAACTATACTAAATATTTTTTGGACAAAGCATAGCATGGCTACTTTGAGGATTTGAATATAAAATACATTTTAAAAAAATGTTTAGTAGAGTTATTTAAACTTTTTTCTTTGCTACATAATTCCATCTTTCTTATTTTATATATTTGATTTAATATTTTTTTTCTTGAGTTTCTGTGTTTGCAAATGTGTGCATTGTGGAACAGCCTGAGCGTCACTGCAAAGTATCAATATTTACTATCTATGTAACTTTTTCTATTTTATTTTTGTTTTATTTTGTTCTTTTTCATGCAAACAAATGGAGCAGGTGATGAACTGTATTTCAAAACCAGTTTCCAATTTTTGGCTCAGCATTTTTGATTTACTTGATTTAATATTTCCACTGCCATTGTAGGACTATAGGACTATGTATAGATTCTCAAAAAAACAGTACTTTGTTTTAGTTTTTTATCCAATCCAAGCATAAAAACATGGAAAAAATCTCACAAGATCATTTTCAGTATGTGTGCACAATCATGGACCAATTTTGTCTCGCAAGATCCCATCACTACTGCAAATTATCTATATTTGCGATCTAACTAAACACTGACTATATGTTGTTTTTTTGTTTTTGTTTTTGTTTTTCTCCCAAACAGACGAGTGCAGCAGGTGAAGAAATGTATTTCAAATCCTTAGATGATCTTGTCCAACATTACAAGAGGAAAAACCAAGGACTGGTCATGCACCTTCGCCATTCGATAAAGAGGAAGACCGCGCTGCTTATACAGGCCACAAAACAGGGCCACAACCAGAGCCAAGTCCAGAGACCAGCTCCAAGTTCAGACCAGAGACTAGATCATAGACCAGTCCAGAGTCCAGTCCAGAGTCCACCTCAGAGTCCACCCCAGAGACCAGCCCTGAGACCAGATCAGAGAACGGCCTCGAGACCAGACCAGAGATCAGACCAGAGTCCACCCCAGAGACCAGCCCCGAGACCAGACCAGAGACCAGACCAGAGTCCACCCCAGAGACCAGTCCGGAGCGCATCTCAGAGACCAGCCCCAGGACCAGACCAGAGACCAGACCAGGGTCCACCCCAGAGACCAGCCCCGAGACCAGACCAGAGACCAGACCAGAGACCAGTCTGGAGTGCATCTCAGAGACCAGACCAGAGACCAGCCCAGGAGACCAGGGACTTCAGATCAGAACTAAGCCAGTCCCTGAGGGGAGAGGAGAAGTGGAGGGAGGGTCCAACACAAACAAACTCCAGCGTCCCCAGACTGGCTGAACCAAATAAATATGAAGAAGCGGATTATGAGAGTAAGTCCTTAATAATACAAGAAAATACAGAAAATATCAAATATTAAAATGCTTATATTGCGCTACTTTCTGATCTAATTTATAATGTTGTGTCCTCGTCAAAACTATACCCGGAGTTTTGTTTTGTTTCATTCACACATTTAACACACAAAGTTCTTCTCTCAAACAGAAAACACTGTACCACCTTGTGATGTCACGTGATAATACAAGAAGTTCTCTACAGTACTGTGTTTTTAAACTGCATACAGCTTCACTAGAATCATTTGGATCATTTCAGCCCTGGAATTTCCAGTCTTTACTAAATAAAAGCTAAAAGGTACCTGTTAACTAGAAACTCACTTCATGACATCACAAGGTGGAACAGAGCATTTTGAGTTTTGGAGAGGTAGACAGACTCAGGCTGTGTCCCATTACTGTGTCTTACACCTTCCCCTTTATCTACGTCTTTGTCTTGCCCCTCGATAACGAGCTGAGAGGGCTCGGGCTACGAATGTTCCCCTAAGAAATGGGACGCCACTCGATTACCGTTTGCGTCATCATTCCTTGCCTCTACCTGGCTGCTACGTCTACAGAGACGACAACAATTTATGCATGAAGGTCCAATGAAAACGATAACGTCGGCTAAACAGACATCACTACAATTAAAACCGCAACAACAGTTCACTAAAAGTAACGTAGAACATAAGCGTCATAATTGTAAACCTGCTAAACTGTTAATTGATAATTACAACTGCTGAAAATACATTTATGAGACTCCTTGGCTGGTCGATGTGACGCTGCCATCCTGATCCCAAAACCTGCCTGAGCTTGTAGGCGTACCCCTTCGTTACATGTCTGGTCGGGAGCTTACTTCGTTTCAAAGGGTATGTAGCCCTGGGTCGTGGCCCTTGATCAAAACTAGAATCGGGACCCCCTTGCCCTCACATGAATGCACAAAACCAAGGGGTAGGGGTAAGACGAAGGGGTAAGACAGAGAAATGGGACGCAGCCTAATAATAAAAGGTTATTCAAACACATGTGAATGAAACAAAACACAACTCCAGGTAGTTTTTTGATGAGGAAACAACATTATTTTCAGGAGTTTGATTTTCAACAAAAATGTTTAAAAAAAACCTGTTCGCTAATGCTAGCTGGCTTGAGAGTTTAATAGTAGGAATAGTAATAGTATATGTGAGAGACTCATTTAAGTAAATCTGTTGTCGTTTCAACTAAACCAACTCTTCCTGATCAGATAGTGTCAGACAGAGCATTGCCTTCAGTTAGCATCACATTCCCAGGGAATATTGATGACATCAGCTGCAAAGTATCAACTATCTATTGTTTGTTTATTTATGTATGTATTTCATTGATTTTTTTCAGATGTTCCTGATTATGTGGAGGTGGAGCCTTCGTGAACAGCATGTGGACATGGTGGAAACTTGTTTTTATGAAGGAAAAATTGAAGATTATGGATCGTTCAACAGTTTTTCATGGAGATTTCTCTCTGGACAAAGAATATATTAATTATAGTTCTATTTTAAAATAATATGGACTATAAAATGTGACTACGTGAGGACAAACCCAACATCTAAACCAAGCCTGGAGTGTAAAAACAAATGGAAGAATTCATAACGTGTAAATATCTTTTCAAAATGGCTCTAGTTCAGGGGTCGGCAACCTTTACCACTCAAAGAGCCATTTGGACCCGTTTCACGCAGTAAAGAAAACACTGGGAGCCGCAAAACCCTTTTTAAATTTAAAATAATTTAAATTAGTTAACGGTGTATTGTGTCACTTTTTTCTGGTTAAGCATCCACCTCCTGCTGGTGTCCATGGAGATGTCCATGCTTTGTCTGGAATTATCCACAGTATGGCATTATGTATTACTCTTTATGGAGAGTAGCACGACCTCACTATTTTCAGGTCGCCTTGTTTTTTTCAATTAAAACGTAACTGAATAACGCAAGATGTGTTTAATGCCATATTGTGGAACATTCCAGTAAAAGCAACAACACTGACTTTAAAAAGACTTCAAAAAGTTTAGTGCTAAATTAAGAAAATATGTTTAAACAGCACAGAAGCGCCAACATTAAAGGTGCGTTGGTGGAGGGTCCGTCAAATGCTTTTCTCTATGGAGACGTCATTGCTTTGTCTAGAAGGTTCCACAGTATGACATCAAACAGCTCTACCTTATTATTTATTATTTATTAAATTACAGGTGCTTTTACAGTTCAGAAATACCTAGAAACGTGAGCAGGTTTGCCTCTCCACAGATCTGACCTGTAACGTGGTCTATTTTCGTCTCCATGAAGATGGAAAGGTTTGATCCCACACGTGAAACGTTCCAGAAAAAGCAATAACATCTCCATGGAGAAAAGCAGTTACACAATGAACCTTTAAGTGTCAACTAATGCAGTGTTTCCCAACCTTTTTTGTCTTGTGTACCCCCTGAGCCTTTTTATCATACCTCGAGTACCTCCTCACTCATACGTGTTGATAATTCTCCAAAAGTAGAACATGATACAACAGATTATTAAATGAAAATCATTTTATTTCATCTCCTTAATTTGAAAATTTAAAGGCAAAGTAACGTTATTTTACAATCTGAGCCTTCTTTCGGTAATAAAACAAGTCGTTTGACTCACCCATATCACGTTCGTGTCATTTGGAGTTGTTTGAAGAAAGTTATGTTGTAGCGTAACCATTAGCATTTGTTTTCGGGGCATTACTTTGCGGTCTCCAAATAACACAAACTTTAGCACTTTTCAAATCATAGAAGCCCGATGTCTTAATGTAAGAAATCATTTGAAGCAAAAGTGGCCTGTAATCCGAGATTTATCCATAGTTTTCAGCTTTGTGTTTCATGTTTGGGGCCCAGGCGCAGTCCGCGCATGCGCACTGGCGTCCTCATCTACTCGAAACTATGGCTAAATCTCGGATTACAGGCCACTTTTGCTTCAAACGATTTCTTACATTAAGACATCGGGCTTCTATGATTTGAAAAGTGCTAAAGTTTGTGTTATTTGGACACCGCAAAGTAATGCCCCGAGCAAATGATACAGCACCATGTTAAAAGATACGGGATCATTAGTAGAACAGAACGGCTTAACATAAGTTCTGCGATACTGCTCCAATTGACAGAAAAATGCTATGGGTGAGTAAAACTACTTGTTTTATTGCCGAAAGAAGGCTCAGATTGTAAAAAAACGTTAATTTGCCTTTAATTCTCAGGCATTTTCTCTCTTTTCTTTAGCTCAAATTTACCAAATTAGAATAAAAAAATTCAAAAAAATCTCCCCCTGCGCCTGGCAGCAACACTGCCGAGTACCCCCTGCAGTGTGCTCACGTACCCCTAGGGGTACTTGTACCCCTGGTTGGGAAACACTGAACTAATGTAGCAAAAACAACTTATAATAACCAGTATTAGTAACTGAATACCGAGAATACATTTGTTGGTTTTCCGAGCTACTCCCCTAGACTTCAAATTGTACAAAATTTTGAGAAAAAATATCACACTGCGCTTGTGCTGAGGCATGTGTGATTTTTTTTTCTGATCAGCAATCCTCCATGAAAGTATTCAAAGTATTTTCAGAATGCAGTACTCTGATTGGACCATGTATCGGAATATGTTACAAAAAACATTTTAAAGGTATTCCGTATTCTGCAACTAAATACATTTTCAAAGTATTCTTCTCACCACTGCTTATAACTAACAGCTAAATTATGTCTGATTAATGGGGAGTAGTGTGGGAAGGGGATAGAAATAAGATAAGATAAGATAAGATAAGCCTTTATTGATCTCACACAGGAGAAATTTACTCGCCACAGTAGCTCCAGGACATTTGGACAAGAGGGAAAAAGTGCATGCAGGCAGGGGGGGGGATAAAGTAAGTAATAAATAATACAAATAGTAATACGTAATAATAATAATAATGGAAAATATTTAACATTATTGTAATTTGTATAACTATTTTTATATAAATTGTACTGTTTTATGGTATTTGTGTATTCTGTGTTTTGTTCTGGAAAAAATAAGAGACCACTGCAAAATTATCAATTTTTCTGATTTTACTACTTATAGGTATGTGTTTGGGCAAAAGGAACATTTTTGTTTGAGTCTATAACATTTCTCCCAAATTCCAAATCAAAATATTACCGTTTAGAGCATTTATTTGCAGAAAATGACAAATGGTCAAAATAACAAAAAAAAAACCCAACATGTTTTCAGACCTCAAACAATGAAAAGAAACAAGATCAAATTCATTTTAAAACAACATAATACTAATGTTTAGACATAAGAAGAGTTCAGAAATATATATATTTGGTGCAATAACCCTTATTTTTAATCACAGCTTTCATGCGTCTTGGCATGCTCTCCTTACCTGGCCAGCCAAATGATATCTCTCTGTATTTCCTATACAGCGCTGGTACAGCGATGAGTCATGGATTCTTCCAGGCAAATGCTCTCCACAAGTCTTTCACATTGTTCTTGGGTGACTTTATTCCACTCCTGGTGCAAGAACTGAAGTAGCTCAGCTTTGTGTTTGTGTTGGAATTCAACAGATGCTGGAATGGAATGGCTGTAATACATGTAGAGATGCTGATTTCAGAAAAAAATGCAGTGGTCTCTTATTTTTTTTTCAGAGCTGTATGTCTCAGGTACTGCCGGTAGAAATTAGCTCTGAGAGTTATAATCTGGTACAAAGCATCTCTCCAATATTTCTCTTTGTACACGGTCCCTGTAAAATAAAATAAATAAAAATAATGATTAAAAAACACAAAAGATTGTGGAGAACTTTTTTTTTTTTTTTTTTTACTAAACTCATAGTGCTACTAAAGTTTTTACAGTAAAAGCAAACAGAAAATGAATTGAAAAGCCCCCCACTTGGTTTTAACACATTTGTAAGCAAGATTTGAGGTGTTAAAACTGAAGTCTCTAGCAACAAAAGCTTAAAGATCTTATTTGCTTTTACGTTTGAGCTATTTCAGAGCCTGTTGAAGGGAACAAATAAGTAGCATGTGACACTGGGGTGAGCAGTTAATTTGATGCATGTTTTTGATGCATGTTTTTTGTGGTATTAGCAGTTATGTGGAAATATTTTTGTACATATGTTTTCAGGACATGAGCTTTGAGCCTCTGAAAGCAGCAGCTGCTCAGCACTAACCACATTCACACCATAGGGTCTTATATGTCCACAAGTAACTGCATTTGCAATAACAAAACAGAACATTGTACTTGTATTTCTATAGTATAATGTGCCAGCTTTTGTGAAGTAAAAATGAAACAGAATAAATAATAAATACCTATTTACAGATGTCAAAAAAAAAAAAAGTGAGTTTCATTTGTTGATTTAGTAAACAGACAATTATAACACTGCTTTAACAACTTTAGGCTACACATTACAATACTTTTTTTTTTTTTTCTTTTAGGCTTATTATAATGCAGATAGCAGTAAGTTAAACCAGGGTTAAAAATGAAAACTTACAGGCTCAAGAATAAATGCATGAGGTATTTTGATACAGGAAAGAAAAGTTGAGACATTATCTACGTGACTGTATAAATTATGCATTAGTCTTATTGACTTTGTGGTTCCCTTGCAATTCTGTTTTCTCAAATGATGTTTTAAATTCGGAAAAGTCATCCCCAGACATACCAAGTAGGCTTATATACTATGTGATTGAAAGTAACAAAACAAAAACAAAATAAGTACTCTACATTATAAACATTTCTTCTTACAATCTAAGACCTGCTGCAATGACTGTTGTGTTTTTTAGCATGATCATAGAGCAAACAAAAAAATCTAAATTCCTCTTTTGAATTAATAATATATATATATATATATATATATATATATATATATATATATATATATATATATATATATATATATATATATATATATATATATATATACAGTCTAAAATATACTGTGCTATATATTGGCATAAGAAATTTAAACTTTGTTACTTAAAATTTAAATATAGACTGTCAGTAATATTTATACTCCACAAATTGACTGAGATGAAGTTACTAAAATAAAAAAAATAAAAAAAATTGTTTCAACACCGCTGTATAGCGTAACAGCGCCCCTCTCTGGTCAATGCGCAGAAAACCATGCGGTACTCGGCAGTTTCAGAGCGAGCTAACATGAACCGATGAAGCAACGTTATCTCTGTAAATATTATGGATTTACTGCACAATCAATGTCCCTAAAAACTGGACTTTATCTGAATAAACTTGACTCAAACATCGCGGTAAGTACGAACCGCTGTCACTGCGCATCCTTGAATACTGATTAGCCTAACCGATGTAGCATGCTATTTAGCTCAAATAGATGCTACATGGATTTTAACTCAAACACTTAAATTATTACATAGAATAAAACGTTTTAATCAAATTGTCATAATTAACAGCGTGTGAATTGTATGATAAAACAGTTGTCTAACTTTTTATTATATAGATACGCCTAAAATAGTGATAATTAAAGATGATAAGTGGTAGTGTTGATGTTAGCATGTCGGCTAAGTTATACTTTTATCAACAAGCATGATTTGATTATGTTGGTGCTGTAAGATATGCAAAGAACAAGCGTAAATCAGCCCACTCGCATTTGTTTTCGGTGCTCTTCTGGGTCTGTTTTGTGGTTTTGTGGTTTGTAAATGATCTAAAAATAAACACATGTAGAATGGAAAAAGTGTGGGTTAGTACTACACGAACAACCCACGAACATTGCACTTCCTCCTATCTAGTCACGCGTTTGCGTCATTGCAGTGGCTTTATTTGTTCCTATATTTGTAACACAACTATTCTAGACTTTTCACAGCTTTACTACACTTTTCAAGGTGCAAAATAGCTCTAACTAATCTTTATTGTTGCCAGGTTTGACCACGTAAGCGCTTTTTGTAACAGATGTCTGACAGTCCCAGTTTGGAGCCTTGGTCCCTTGTCCTAGCAGATTTGACCCAGTTTTACACAAAACATGTCCCAGGTGTCCCTGTTTTTGACACATTTGATACCTGCCAACAGTAAAGAGAGGCATACATTGTTATTTGTTGAAGTAAAATACATAAAAGCTGCTCAAAAATCACCAACACACAAAGACATTTTGACAATAAATCGTGAATTAACCATGAATGGTTTGAATGCATGACAATTTTCCTTAATTATCCACTCTTGCTTCATAATTATATTATTACCAACAACTCCAGCGTGGGGGTGTCTCAGTTTTTGCTTTTGAAAATCTGGTCACCCTATACTGGAGTTGGTGCTGTGTCAATCTGCTTAACTATTTATCCACAAGAGCCAATTTAATCAGTACACTTCTGTTATGAATTGAATGTGTCCACAGTAGAACAGCATGTCCCGGTGTTTCCAATTGATTTGTGCCTGGAAATGTAATTGATATAGTGAATTATGCAGTATAATGTAAGTGCAGGGTAGAGACCAGGATGCAAAGACTTAAGTTAAACAACAAACCAGAGCATAATAAAAGTGTAGTAAAAAGAGATCTATGTATGACTAAGCGGCCTTGCGGTATTTTTTAGATTCTAAGGATTTATATAGGATCACAGCAGATATGAGAATGTGTTGTTTGAGTTAGCAGATGTTTTGGGAGTTAATCTGCCTTTTTACATGTTAGTACAGTTTCCTAGTACTTTTCCTGCATATGTAGTTGTTTTTGCATGAACTCCTGTGCAGGTGTAGTCTTGTGAGTGTACTTTGGGTCGTGTGTGTGTGTGTGTGTGTGTGTGTGTGTGTGTCGACTCGAACTCACAGAGCGCGTTCGTCTGTGTCGACTCGAACGCCACCTCCCAGAGCGCTAGTGTGACCTTTCGTCCGGACAGTCCGGTTTTAGAGCTGTCTGTCCGGCCGTCTGTCACGTGTCCTCCTTTTTTACATTTTGTCCTCCTTTCGGACCCTCGTCGCCCACCGTTGCATAAATCGTCATAAATCCCCACCCATTATTTACACTTGCTAGTAGCAAGTATTCTTATTATTCTTTAACATATCCTAGATGAGATCTATGGTTATGCGGTGGCACAGAGTGAGACTTCACACAGAAACATCACGTGTGCGGCATGACACTATTGGTTAAATACACGGAAGCAGTTCGAAGCGCAAAGCGCGAGTACAGAGAGGAGATAAGAAGAGCACTATAATGAGCGCTATAAGAACGCTATAATGTTTGGCGAGTATGTCTGGGTCTGGAAATACTATAAACATTGACATAGCAAACGGTGGGATATGTAAACTTGGGATTGTGAGGGGTGGAAAGGAAAGGGCGACATTTAACACAACAAACCGATACGGCACCTCAAAAACAAACACCCGACACAATACAACGAGTTACAGGCAACCCGGCCAAAGACGAGTCAGCTCACACTGCAGGAGAGTTTGAAAAGGAGACAAAAAAATGCCCCTTGACAGTGCGAAGGCCCAGGAGAACACAGCCAGTAGCACAAATGATCGCAATGACTGACCATTCGCCTTTGTAGAGAACCCTGGATTTCTTATGCTTATGGAGCACGTTGGACCTCGTTAATAATAATAATAATAATAATAATAATAATAATAATCCCCCCCCCCCCCCCCCAGGGGAAAAAAAAACAAACAAAAAAACAAGGTGTCCTCACTTTAGGGCCTTTGTCCTCCTTTTTGGACACAAGTGTCCTCCTTTCCTGTTTCATGCCGGTGGTCACCCTACAGAGCGCGTTTCCAATGGAATCAAGAACCCGGACATTCGAAGGATTTCTTATAAACTCCGGCCGGTTCTTAAGACTTCGCCCCACAACAAAGCGTATTCTTCCGCCGTTCGCGTTTGTTTACGTCGCTTACCACGCTAAACCGCGTAAGACGGAATGACGCGTAATTTTCTTTTTTTTTTTTACCGTCGTAACCCGAGGACCCCCGTACACATTGCAGCGCAGGTGTGGTGAATTACGTCGATTGTAGCCTCGCGGAAATCGAAAAATACAGTAGGCTATTAGTTTTCTTTCTTTCTATTTTAACTGAAGCTTGTAAAATTAATTTGAGTATCAAATTTATTTTATTTTATTAAGTCCAATAAAATAATTTGGGTCGCATGCAAATCAACAGGGTCGGTCGGCAACCGGAAACTTAGATTTATTTTTTTTAGGCCTTATTCTACCCATGGGAGTCTATGGCAACCCCTAGAACCGTCTGGTAAAAAGTTGTGAAATTTTGCATGCACATTCCAGCCAGCCAGTCTTCTCATTACCCACAGCAATTTATAGACCCCCACCCCCAACCATCTAGTGCCACCAGCAGGTCCAAAGTTGCAGGAATTTTCAGAAATTTTCTGCGTTGCTAGGCAACGCAGAAATGTACCTTTGATCTGTCTTTGATGTGTCTTTGATCTAGCCGAAGTGAGCTCATATCTTGGGAACCCTTCATAGGAAGCCTAGGAGCCTGGGAAGCCTGGCTAACAGACCCTGTCAGACTCTGTTAGACCCTGTCAGACTCTGTTAAACCCTGTCAGACTCTGTTAGACCCTGTCAGACCCTGTTAGACCCTGTTAGACCCTGTCAGACTCTGTTAGACCCTGTCAGACCCTGTCAGACTCTGTCAGACCCTGTCAGACCCTGTCAGACCCTGTTAGACCCTGTTAGACTCTGTTAGACCCTGTCAGACCCTGTTAGACCCTGTATAATAGATTAATAATAATAGATTTTATTTATAAAGCACTGGGACTAATAAAGGCATAGCTTTCTTTCTTTCTTTCTTTACATTGAAAAACAATCTCAAAGTGCTACAGAGCATTTAAAAACAGGGTAAAAACACAGACAGAGCATTTAAAAACAGGGTAAAAACACAGACAGAATAAATACAAACATAGCAAGATAAAAACACAACATATTATGGGCCAATTAGCCATAGGCTCTTGTGAACAAGTGAGTCTTTAGTGCACTTTTAAAAGCATCCACCGACTGTGGGGCCCTAAGGTGGTCGGGAAGGGTATTCCACAGACGGGGAGCTGCGGCTTGAAAGGCCCTGTCACCCATGGTCTTTAGCCGTGTCCTGGGTGGAATCAGACAGTGCTGCTGGCCTGACCGGGTCCTGGTAGAGGTCTGAGGTGTGAGTAGTTCGGTGAGGTAGGTGGGGGCCGCACCGTGCAGACAGTGATGGGTGTGCAGGAGGATCTTGTATTCGATACGGAGGTGAACGGGAAGCCAGTGAAGGGTGTGAAGGATGGGGGTGATGTGCTCGTGTTTCCGCACCCTCATCAGGACCCTGGCAGCGCTGTTTTGGATGTATTGGAGCTTTTGAAGGCTCCTGCCAGAGATCCCGATGAGTGCATTACAGTAGTCCAACCTGGAGGAGACAAAGGCATTGACGAGCTTCTCTGCAGCTGGGAGAGAGAGGGAGGGGCGTAATTTGGAAATATTGCGGAGGTGAAAAAAGGAGGTTTTGGAAATCTGATTTATGTGGTTATTGAATGTGAGCTGAGGATCAATTTTGACCCCCAGGTTGGTTACTGAGGGAGAGAGGGAAATGGTGTGGCCAGCAAATGAAACAGAGGTGATGGGGGAGGAACGGAGTTGATGTGGGGTGCCAATCTGAATGGCTTCAGTTTTGAGACTGTTCAGCTGCAGGAAGTTTTGGCTCATCCATGCCTTTATCTCCTCCAGGCAGGAACTGAGGCGGGTGACAGAAGCGGAGGGGGTGCAGGATGGAGTGACCTGGATGTACAGTTGTGTGTCATCGGCATAGCAGTGGTATTGAACCCCATGCTTGCCGATGACACAACTGAGGGGGAGCATGTAAATAGTGAACAGGGTTGGGCCGAGTACAGAGCCCTGGGGGACCCCACAAGTAACAGTGTGGGATCGTGATTTAGCTCCCCCCAGGGCTACACACTCGGTGCGTTCAGTGAGGTAGGAGTGAAACCAGTGGAGGACAGTGCCAGAGAGACCGATGTAATGTTGAAGACGGTGGAGGAGGATGTATAACCTTTCTGCTTATAACGTAGCGTTTGATTGGCTGTCATGACAAAACGATAATACATGCTGAGGCCTACATGCACCTTCGGTGCTTGGCCCCACATTGCTGCTTGCCTTTGATCTGTCTTTGATGTGTCTTTGATCTGTTAAACCTTGTTAGACCCTGTTAAACCCTGTTAGACCTTGTTAGACCCTGTCAGACTCTGTTAGACCCTGTCAGACCCTGTTAGACCCCGTCAGACCCTGTTAGACCCCGTCAGACCCTGTTAGACCCTGTCAGACTCTGTTAGACCCTGTCAGGGTCAGATTCTGTTAGACCCTGTCAGACCCTGTTAGACCCTGTCAGACCCTGTTAGACCCTGTCAGACCTTGTTAGACCCTGTCAGACCTTGTTAGACCCTGTCAGACCTTGTTAGACCCTGTCAGACTCTGTTAGACCCTGTCAGACCCTGTTAAACCTTGTTAGACCCTGTTAAACCCTGTTTCTGAGTCTGACAGGGTCTAACTACCCTGTTAGACCCTGTCAGACTCTGTTAGACCCTGTCAGACCCTGCATGCGGCCTACATGCTGAGGCCTACATTCACCTTTGGTGCTTGGCCCCACATTGCTGCTTGCAGCTATATTTTTGATTGTTTTTGTCACGCCCTCTTTATTTGACACCTACTTGACTATGATCTTCTTTAGGCGACTACAGCCCTGATTAGTTGATGTTTAAAAGGACTTAAAATATAGTCAATTATTCACCTTACTTTGACAAATAAGCATCTCTTCTCCACAGACCTGACCACTGACTTGTGACATTGCCTGCTTGTTTCCATGGACCTGTTTATTCCCATTCTGCGGAGCGTTCCAGGCAAAGCAAGAACATCTCCATGGTGACAAGCAGGTATCGACCCTCAAGTTGTAAAAGTTACACACTGCATCTTTAAATGTTCAAATGGACAGAATTTTTGGATAGCTAACATCATATTGAATATACTTTGCTTTTTATTACCTTAAAGGTACAGTGTGTAGGATTCGTGGCGCATAGGTGGATAGTAGCTATTCCACTTCCTCTTTTGGCTACGGCAGACCTCGAGGGTCACCCGGGCGCGCCGTAACGCAGACAGCTCGCGTTCCTGTGCGCACCCGGCGCTGTGCGAGCTCTCGCCGACAACTACGGTATAAATAAAATGCGGTCCCGCGGTCACATTTTTTTTTCTTTTCGCATGAAAACACACATTCCTGATCGTATACCATGACACTCTACACATCAAATGAAACCTTACAGTCTCCTCTTTTTGACTATGCAATCCATTTCCCTGCACAACAGTCACTCCCCGAGCACATGGGGCTTTTATACAGAAAAGCACAAAACGAGGTTTGTTACTTAGCTTACCTTTGAAGGCTCTGGACAGGTCAAACTCTGTATTTCACCATAAACTTGGCCTCAATCTGTCCGTAAGGATCCAGCGAATAAAATCCAGTAAAACAATTTAGTCCAAAACACGTGTTAGATCCATTACGACGTGTGATACAGCAGCATGCTTGTTGTTTACCCAAAACCACGAGGCTCCCCCCTCCCCTTCCCCTTCTCTCCTTCTCTCCTTCTCTCCCTCAGGCAGCGCGGCTGAGCAGGCGCTAGCAGGAGCCTAGGCGAAGGATGAGCCCAAATGTCCTTCTGCGGCTCTCGTATTCAAAATGGCTGCCTCTAATATGGGGAAGATCCCCCTTTTATGTGACTATATCTAAGTCCAAAAGAATACTTTGATTTCATGATGGAAGTGAAAAGGCTTGGAAAACAATGTATTTTTGAATGGGTATCTTCAATTTCAGTAATTGACGGGTAAAAATCTTACACACTGTCCCTTTAAGTCTTTTCATTTTTATAAAGTGTTGACATGCTTTGATTTGAATGGATGTTTAGTAGATTGCTTTATTAAAAATCTGGATTACATTAGACCTGGCAGAAAAAATTGTATGATATTAGTTTAATTTTGGGGATCTATCAATTCCTTTTCCCCCCCAAAAGACTTTGTGTGAAATGTAAAAATAAAATGAAATAAAAATCTATAAATGATTTCAATGTATTTCACAGTATGGCGTAGGAAAAATGGTCTCCAGCTGTTCTTAAACTCTTTAGCAATATTGAATTACAGCAAAGGTAACCCATTGTTATTATGTACTCACAATAACGATGTTGATAATGGTGATCAAGTATTGTAAACAATTTATTTTAGAGCCTGGACAGAATCAGAAGAAATTGGTTACCAGTTGGCCTTAACTGAACTGAGACGACCCCTTATCACCAGTGTTATTTAGACTTAGACTTTGACAAACTTTATTGATCCACAAGGGAAATTGTTTTGGGTACAGTGGCTCACACATCAAATATAATACATAATATATAACAGAGGGTTAAAAAAAAAAATATATATATATTATAATTCGGATTTTTTTGTGAAATCCGATTTTTTTCTTTTTGCGATGTTCTTCGCTTTTCCAATTAAATGCGACTTGTATGTGATCTGGTTGAGCTGGTTAGCTCAACTGGTAAGTCACTGTGGGTTGAAATCCCCCCCAGCATTGAGCTAGCCAGTGTGGGTCCTTGGGCAAGACCCTTCACGGTACTGCCGTTCATACGGTTCATACACAATTTTCGTATGACAAGAAGAACGTTTGTGTACGTTTGTGAGCACCTACTTGTACCACTCTCGCTTGTTGATGACGTGTAGGTCGGAAGAACGCGACCTGGCCGTTCAGACTCAAGTCGCATGTCAAAAGATCGGATATGTATTGGTTTTAGGACTACATATCCAAGTGGCCTGGGTCACATTTGAAAAAATCAGATCTGTGTTGTTCAGACTGTCATTAGAAGATCAGATACAGGTCACATAGGGGTGAAAAAAATCGGATGTGGGTCACTTCAGGCTGCAGTCTGAATGTAGCCTTAGAGTCACAGTGTTGATACTATTTTAAAAACTTGTATTACATTTACCCTGTTCTGTTCTGCAGGCTCTGATGCTTTGCCTGTGCTGTTGAGGGCTCCGGGCTGAAGAGTTTTTCCTGGTGGAGTATCATTGGCTTATTTGAAGTTTGTTTTGGGTCCGAGGATCATGGCGTCTCCGTTTGTGCCCGTCCCTCTGCCCCTAGACCGCTCCAGGACGGGGGGCAAACTCAGGAGGCCTCAGAGGGCTTCGTCTTTAGGTACGAGTGAATACAATAAATACACGATTACTTCTATCTCAATGGCTAAAGTTGCACTATGTACCGGTCCATCACATTTTTGTTTCTATGGAAATATTCCTCTGCATGTAATGTTCCACAGTATTAAACGGCTCATTAAACAGCTCTATCTTACATTTATTCAATTACAGGTGGTTTTATTGCTCAAAAATACCTAGAAAAACAGGCATTCTGGCTGTGAGTGGGGTTGCCTCTCCACAGATCTGACCTGTAACTTGATCTGGTTTGGTCTCCCTGAAGATAGAAAGGTTTAATGCCATACTGTGAAACATTCCGGACAAAAGCAACATCTTCATGGACAAAAGCAGAGAAGTTACACAATGCACCTTTAAATACACTCAACAAAAATATAAACGCAACACTTTTGTTTTTGCTCCCATTTTTCATAAGATGGACTTAAAGATCTAAAATTCATTCCAGATACACAATATTACCATTTCTCTCAAACATTGTTCACAAATCTGTGTAAATGTGTGATAGTGAGCACTTCTGCTTTGCTGAGACAATCCATCCCACCTCACAGGTGTGCAACATCAAGATGCTGATCGGACATCATGATTTGTGCACAGGTGTACCTTATACTGCCCACAATAAAAGGCCACTCTGAAATGTGCAGTTTTGTCTCACAGCAAAATGCCACAGATGTCACTATCACACATTTAGACAGATTTGTGAACAATGTTTGAGAGAAATGGTAATATTGTGTATCTGGAATGAATTTTAGATCGTTAAGTCCATCTCATGAAAAATGGGAGCAAAAACAAAAGTGTTCCGTTTATATTTTTGTTGAGTGTATATGTGACTGTTATGTATTTATTTATTTTTGTGGTAATTTCTGACGGATATTGCAAATAAAGTAACTGATTTTTTTTTTTTTTACTTCATATTGATCGATTATTTTTTCTAATTCAAAACAAATAGTTATTATTTTAAACATTAACATAAACAAGACAGAAATTTTAGATGAGCCCCAACTTAAACAACTTAAAGGTCCCATGGCATGAAATTTTCACTTTCTGAGGTTTTTGAACGTTAATGTGAGCTCCCCTACCCTGTTTAGGGCCCCCCCCCCCATGGCTAAAAGTTGCGAAATGTCTAAACTGAGCATTTGTGGTCCTTTTCTGCATTAGAAAAAAACAGAGCTCAAACGGGCGATTCTGAACAAGGCAACTATGTGACGTCACATCGAAAAATGCAGCTCCACCCCCCGTCTGGATGTCTACCCACCGTCTCTGTAAATCACGCCCAGAGAGTTTGGACCGCGAATGAGCTACGCAATGCGAAATGCGTTTTTTTATTTGCTTGGAGGCACGTGCGAGTTTTTCTAGGCTCGGAAGTCCTTTATCTGAGCCTCTGGACATCTGAAACAGCAGTGGTTTCATTTTATTTTCTGTGAAAATGTTTTTTTTTCATTGAAACGCCTCTCCTTTCTTCCTCCGCGCTTAAAACGCGGAAGTGGGAGACAGCGCACCACTAAAACAAGGAACCAGCGGCGCATTTGCCCCACCCGCTCCTCTAACCTATCTCTGTCCTTCTCATTTGCATTCAAGCAACAACGCCCAGAATGAGTTGTTCAGAGAGATATTTTCTGACTCTGACTGTGTACATGTGTCTTTCTCATGCACTGAGTCTTGATTTTGGAGCAGGACTCATTTACAGTATTAGGGAACCATTAAGGCACCATATAAAAGCATTATTTTAACAAATTAATATATTTAATACATTAGATCAAATTTAAGTCTGAGCTCTGCTATAAAAATTTGCTTTGATTTAAAAAGCCCAATCATGTTTTTCTCAGCGTTCAGTAGAATGTATTTCTAATTTGCATCCTTTAGTTTCCTGTTCCCATTTTAAAATGAATCATACAGGTGGATAGTGATTTCTCATGCTGCAGCTAACAAGTATTTTTGCTAATTGTTTTATCTCTTTATGTTTTGTTTTGTTTAAATCATTAAATCTCAAAATTACAAACAAAAGGAGAGGTTTTCATCAAGACCACAAATGAACTTTCTTTTGATATTTGATATTTAATTTTTATCTGTTTTTATTTTTAGGCAGTGTATCCAGCAGCTCGGACTCTTCCGGCCCCAGGTTGAACGGAGATGGCCGAGAGTGCGGTGGAGGTACGAATATAGGGGCACAATAAATGTAAAATTTACAAAAATAGAATATATGCCTGGTTTCATAAGTACATTATAATTGTATGTTTTGTTCATTGTATGTGAGCTCAAATTACCATAACAAAAACAAATTCAACTGATTCTCTGCTGATAATTCACCTTTTCATAGCCACTTTTTACAAGCAAGAGATTTTTATTTATTACTTATTACTAATAACTTTAATTCAATCATTTCTTTGTGAATATTATTGTGAACCAGTGTAAATATAGAAATCTATTAGACAAAGAGTTGTTTGTTTTATCATGTATATAATTGTTAAAAAATGTACTAATCTTCTTCTTAAAATTATGATTAAAAACCGTCTTTACATCTCTAGGTGGATTTGGTTCTCGGAGGTCCTCTCGCTCGTCTCGCAGCAGGACGCCCCCTCCTGCCCAGAGCCCGATACTGCGTGCCAGAGTGAACGGCGCTCTGGAGCCGTCTGTCGAGTACTCCACCTGTCCACGCTCCATCTCCAACCCAGAGAGCAGCCCTCAAACGCAGCCAGAGGAGCGCCCCATCACCCCCACCGTCCTGGGCTATGAAGTCATGGAGGAGAGGGCCAAATTCACGGTACAGAACCCATCTCTAATTTCTCTTCGACGTTACCTTACTAGATGATTTAAAAATACTACAGATTAGCATTTGGTATTTTCATTTTTGTAAAATGTTATACACTGTACCTGGAAATTATTGTTTAAAAAAAAAAGAGAAAAACAGAACTAACTCATTTTAAACAGTTTACAGTACAAGGGCAAGACCAAGAGCTGCGTATACAATATATTGAAATGATTAAAGAAGATTAAAGAATTACATGATTACAGAAGCACATGTGCTCACCAGCCTCGGGCCATTAGACTTCAAATGAGCCCATGATTTACTGAGTTAAAAGTTTTGGCGATATGATTCAAATGAGAAAAAACAAAACAAAACAAAAAAAAAAACCTAAACCTACATGTAAAACCCTTTTTATCTGTCTGTGAAATTAACTTTATTTATTCAGCTGAGCACATACTAAAGGTGGTAGGAATGATTGGTTATTTAGACACAGAATAAAAGTGAATTATGAATTTCAGTTTGGTTTGGTCTTATAGGCCTGTGTTACTTTTACTTACTTTTTAGTTACTTTTTTTTTTTTTATATATATATATAACAAAACTGTAGGGCAGACTGAATAATTTGTATTTATTTTTACATTTTTAATTTTGTTTCTACTTCCTCCTCCACAGGTGTACAAGATCCTGGTGAAAAAGTCCTCAGAGGAAAGCTGGGTGGTGTTTCGACGATACACAGACTTCTCCAGACTGAACGACAAGGTGCGTTTGTTTTCGTTTGGGCGTGCTAACTGTAGGCTCTGGTCTGTCTGAGGCTCTGTTAGACTTTGAGCTGAGCTTTGTTTTAACACAATCTGACCATAAAGAACTGACTGCAAAAGGTGAGCTGATTTTTCCTGTTGAACAAATCCCTCTCAAATAACATTATAGTCACAAGCTAGAAAGCATAAGGCAACAGTTTTTCAGTTAGTCATTCTCACCATTTTGTTGAAAATCAAACTCCTGAACAGGACCAGGAAGACTCGTATTGATCCCATGATCCCAGTCTTGTGTTCTTTAAATCAATTTGAATTTTTGTCTTGAGTTTTCAGACTATTTTAAAACTTTTTTGGCTTTGTTTAAAGGGATATGCCACCCCCAGGGCAAATTTGGGCATCTCCCCGCAGTCCAGAGACTAAAATAAGTGGTGGAAAGCGTTTTCCTGCTCACCCAGCCATTGTCCGAGTCTGTCGCCACTGACCGCCGCGGTATCTGCAGCTCCTCCGCCTTAGACTGGAGTCTAACGTCGCCAGAGAAAGATTTCGGCCAAAAGGAATTAATTTGCTCGATGCGTTTCCCAATTACTTTATGTGTAGTGCGCATTCATACCGAGTGCAAATAAATGTGCAAATCAACACGGAGAGCTTGCCTTGGTCATTTTGGGTGGGAACTATTTTCCAGTGCGGAAGAATACAGTCGAATCACGCAGTACGCTGCCAGGGGAATCCCAGTTACGCACCGGGAAGGGAGTTCCCCTGTTGCACAACGTGGTGCGTGAGTCGACTGTATTCTTCCGCACTGGAAAATAGTTCCCACCCAAAATGACCAAGGCAAGCTCTCCGTGTTGATTTGCACATTTATTTGCACTCGATATGAATGCGCACTACACATAAAGTAATTGGGAAACGCATCGAGCAAATTAATTCCTTTTGGCCGAAATCTTTCTCTGGCGACGTTAGACTCCAGTCTAAGGCGGAGTAGCTGCAGATACCGCGGCGGTCAGTGGCGACAGACTCGGACAATGGCTGGGTGAGCAGGAAAACGCTTTCCACCACTTATTTTAGTCTCTGGACTGTGGGGAGATGCCCAAATTTGACCTGGGGGTGGCATATCCCTTTAAGTGTGATACAGTCACTATCAAGTATCAATATTCAAGATTTAACAACAATTCTTGCATAGATTTGTCTATTTTTTACTTCCTGGTTGGACATGAGCAGCGGATGTTACATACTATGTATAGTAGAGGTAATGCGTGAAAAGTCCCTCAGTCGTCCAGGTAGAATCCATGATCAAAGGAGAAGTTCAATTTGTCAACTGGACAAAGTTTGTTTGGTTGAAAACGTTTCGCCGCTCATCCGAGAGGCTTCGTCAGCTCTGGTTATTGTACTGGTTAGACCCTGCTTATATCTAGCTGCCGGGAGGCGTGTCTGACAAAGACAAAAGCTCTGACAACGATCCCCCTAATCTGTCTAGATTAGGGGGATCGTTGTCAGAGCTTTTGTCTTTGTCTGACAAAGACAAAAGCTCTGACAACGATCCCCCTAATCTGTACAGATTAGGGGGATCGTTGTCAGAGCTTTTGTCTTTGTCAGACACGCCTCCCGGCAGCTAGATATAAGCAGGGTCTAACCAGTACAATAACCAGAGCTGACGAAGCCTCTCGGATGAGCGGCGAAACGTTTTCAACCAAACAAACTTTGTCCAGTTGACAAATTGAACTTCTCCTTTGATCATAGTAGAGGTAATGCCGTAACTGTTACCTAGCAACCATGTTAATAAGGATCAAGATTTGTCTGAATTGTTTAGTTTAGTTTAGTTTATTTGATTTATTTGACAGGGACAATGTACAGGAGCATTAATCACAAAAAATGAAAAGATGCTTTGTCCCAGACTTTAGTTCTCGGAACTAATTTCCATCTGCAGTCCCTGAGACAAACATCATCACAAACAATGAACATAAAGCATAAAAACAACGCAATTCATAATATTTACAGTGACGATGATACATTTCATCGATTTGTAAAAAAAAAAAATTAAAACTCTTTTCCCGATACCTGTACCCCCTTCTCATGTCTAGTCTAACTTTAATGCTGACAGGTCTGCACTCTTACAAATTGCTGTTTAATTTCCAGGCTAAATTTTTTTTTAAGCATTTGCATAATTTTAGCTCAGTTCCATTCTGAGATTGTTTTACAAGCAAGAGATTTAAATTTATTACTTAGGAAAAAATAACTTTAATTCAATAATTTCTTTGTGAATATTATTGTGACCCATTGTAAATATAGAAATCTATTAGACAAAGGGTTGTTTCTTTTATCATGAATATAATTGTTAAAACTTTAGTAACACACAGTTGTTATGAGTAGACTAATATAAGTAGATGGCAACACCTGTATTTTGTTAAATGAATGTTTTGAATTTTCTGTGTTGATGACATAGGTGTTTTGCGTAAGAACTCGGCTTCCTGTGTTTTTGTACTTTTCTTCTCAACTTTTTACCACAAACTGTGGTAAAACTATCAAATACTGACCACACATGATTCTACTCCCACCAAACCATAAATTAGTCATAATTTAAAAAATGTGGAAAAATGTCATGTTTCATTTTTGTTCAATGACTAGAAAAGTAATATTTCATGACAAACAGACCACTGTTTGCCAAAATTCACTCTGTTTTTGGTTATATGTGAAGACTAGACTTTCGAAATGTCAATGTTAATAATATCCTCCGCAAAAATAAACAAGCTCAGACATGCGATGATTGAAAATCTGGTAATGTGTGTTTTGGTTCCTTGAAATTTAGAATATCTTGATTGGTTGCAATTAGTACTGTCAGGCGATTTTAAAAAATCTAATTAATTACAGGATTTGTAATTAATTAATGTAATTAATCACATTTTAAGAGTGTGAGAGAGAGAGATTGTGAGTGATTGAGCTGAGTGATTGAGCTGAATCTCTGTAGACTAGAGTTTTGTTTTTGTTTTGTGTTGCGGCTTCCAAACTCAAACCTTTTAGCTGCAGAGAATATGAGGTTGGGTCCTATGGCTCGCAGATTTGTGACGCGCAAAGAAGAGGCTATGGTGACAGATACGCTGAGATCCAGATATCTCCTGGTGGCAATGAAGGCTGGGCTTTTAAGAGTAACAGATGGTTTGGTGTTAGTGCTTCCAGATCGTTAGGATCTGTGGAGGCTTTGGTGATGGGCCTGCTGTTGATAATAGCCTCAGCTTCACAGAGAACTGTGTGGAGTCCCTCCTCATCCAAATGTTGCACTTTCACGGTGGAGTTCAGGACTTTTCTCACAGACCTGATCAGCCTCTCCCATACTCCTCCGTGATGCGACCCAGCAGGGGGATTGAATGTCCACTTTATGCCCTTTTGGAGCAACACATCATGGATCTGTGCCTTGTTCCACTGCTCAATTGATGTTCTTAGTTCACGTTCTGCTCCCACAAAATTGGTTTCATTGTCAGAGCGCAGCTCTCGGACCTGTCCTCTTCTGGCTATAAAACGCCTCAGAGCATTTATGAAGGAGCCTGTATCCAACGACGGTGCCACCTCGATATGGATAGCTCTCAGTGCAAGACAGGTAAATATGACCCCATATCTTTTCACTGTGCTCCTCCTGCTCTTTACTTTAAAGGGGCCGAAATAGTCAACTCCTACACAAGTGAATGGAGGTTCATTTGGCCTGAGTCTTTCTGTTGGCAGGTCTGCCATCTGCTGGTAAACTGGGGTAGCGTTGAGTCTCCTGCAGATGGTACACTTGGCCAGGGTTCTCCTAATGGCAGTGCTTACTCCAGTGATCCAGTATTTCTCCCTGAGCTTGGACAACATGTGGTTGCGGCCACTATGTCCCACCTCTTGATGAATGTTTCTCAGCAGCAGGGTAGAAATATGGAGATCCTTCGAAAGTATGATGGGATGCTTAAACTCCAAAGGCATTGCTGCTCTACTAAGCCGACCTCCCACACGCAAAAGTCCATCCTCCAGCCGTGGACATAACTTATACAGGTGACTGCTTTTCTTCACATTTTGGCCCTTTTCCAGATACATTATCTCCTCTGAAAACTTTTTCCTCTGACAAAACTGAATTATGGCCAGCTCAGCCTTTTCAGTTTCCTCCACTGTAAGACCCCCCAGGACAGCCGTGCTTTTAAATGTGCCCATTTCCTGCTCAATCCTCAGCTGCTGCATACTCCCGCTGTTCTGGTTGCCCAATAACATTTTCCTCTTCCTGCTGCAGGACCCCAACCATTCCTTATATTTCAGCCACCACGCCACAGCTTTCTTTAATCTGCACCAAGAGGAATAATGATGGATTAGGTGAGTAGTGGGATCCCCTCCGGTTTGCACAGCATTTACAGCAGCACTTTTCTTCACCTTTGGATCGTCCTGGGAGAGCTGGCTTGCAGGCTCAAGGTTCACAGGCCACTCTGCTTCAGGTTGGCAAAGAAACAGAGGTCCCATTAACCAGAGCCTGTCCTTCAGAAATGCCTCCACTTTCACTCCTCTTGATGCTGCATCTGCTGGATTTGAAGCTGTATCCACCATTTTCCTGTTCTTTGGCATGCAGACATTTGGATCTTTCAAAGGCAGAGCAACCTCGTAGTGACCGTCAATATGCTTAGCTGACTTTGTGACCATGTCCATGAACCTCAGGTCATCTCTCGAAAGACCTATTTGTTCCTCCACAGGTGATTCTGGAAAGTCCATCTTAAATTGCTGTTGCCACAATTCATCCAAGTTAACGATGGACACACGATTTGCAGTCACTGTCTGCTCAGAGTAATCGGCCTCTCCACTGTTTCCTGTCAGTGGTCCGTTTACTGTCCAGCCCAGCACTGTCCTTATAGCGTAGGGTCCATTATGCTCACTGCGGATGACTTCCAGCGGCTCCATCACTTGTGGGACATTTGTCCCAATCAGCAACTCAATTCCAGCCTTGATCTGTGGTAAGGAGAGGTGTCTCAAATATGGCCACTTTGTCAGATCCTCTTTGGTCGGTATGTTCGCTTTGTGCACTGGCATTGACAGCTGGGTATAGGCCTTAGGCAGTTCAATGAAGGTGTCATCTTCAAGTGCTGCAACCTCCAACTCTGGCACAATATAACTACTGACCACCTTCTCCTGCCCCATAGTCCTGAGAAGAATGTTGGCTCTTTTTCCAGACAAATTGAGCTTCTGCCTCAGACTCTCCGTACAGTACACTGCAGTACTTCCCTGGTCCAAAAAGGCATAGGTGAGGATTATCTTATTGCCCTTCTTCGCCTTAACTTGGACTGGCACAATAGGAAGCTTGCAATCCATCTCACCAGCCTCTGTAAGCCCACTGGAAACCAAAGTGCCATCCACTGACGCACCGTGCACCTCATCTCAGTTATGTCTCCTACATTTTGTTTTTTCACCAGAAAACTATGACTTAGGTGAGATGATTTGTGCTGTTAAACAAGTCTCTCATATGTAGAATACCCCCAGTGTGATGTCACTGCAAAGTAAGGAACTGGGTGAGGAACAATAATAATGTAACTGGAACACAAAACAAGACAAGAAGGCAGCTAAGCAAAACAAGAAGGGAAGAATTTTATGTTACTAAATTGGGGAAGGCCACGTGAAATGGCAAATTAATTGAGTCATATTTATATTTATTCATAATTTGAATTGGGAACCTTTTTAAAAAAAATGTATTTCACTTGAGTTATTTTTGGAGCACTACAAGTTTGTACAGTACAGCTGGAGTTGGTCACTTACCTGATTCCATGGAAACAGAAAGGTAAAACCATAATTCAGAACATTCTCCATGGAGATAGCTACGTTTTATGCCATACTGTGGAAGATTATATCCAAAGGAACAGTGTCTCCATGGAAACAAGTAGGTGGAGACCCTCTTCCAGGCCAGATAAGAGTCAGGTTTGTGGAGATGCAAGCCCGCTCTTAGTAAAGACACATGTTTTCCCAAGATTTTCAGTGCAATAAACACAACCAAAATGGATCAAATGTTACATACTGTTACTTTAAAGGTGTGCTATGTAACTTCTAAGGTGGAGAGAGGGTGGAGAGTACTTGCATGCTGCCATGGAGATGTTATTTCTTTGCATGGCATGTTCCACCATAGGGCATTAAAGACATCTGTCTTGTATTTGTTCATTTATAGATGCTAAATTAGACACCAGAGAAATTTGAAAAACAAAAGAAACAATTAGTTGAGATAGTTTCAAAACAATTTCAGTGTAGTGAGCTCCTCCCTGCAGCTAGATATAAGCAGTGTCTAACCAGCACTAGAACCAGAACTGACGAAGCCTCTCGGATGAGCGGCGAAACGTTTTCGAACAAACAAACTTTGTCCAGTTGACAAATTGAATTTCTCCTTTTATCATGGATTCTACCTGGACGACTGAGGGACTCTTCACGCTTCATTTATAGATGTTTTATAGCTCAAAAATACCTTAAAAAATGAATACTTATTATGTGCAGGCTATTACTATAACCTGCATACAATCTTGGCTGCTCTACCATCTCATTAGTTTCTGTTTGTGTTTGGGTCCAAGTCCAGGAATGACTAATTGACCATTGGTATTTTGAACATTTTTAATCACCATTTTCACAGCATGGGCACCGTCAGTGTATGGATTAAATGTCTCGCAAGCACCCCCTCCTGGTGAAATTTAATATACCCCCACAGACAGCTCAGTTCAAAGGGTCAGTTTATGGTTTCACCACATTCAGCTCTGTGGGAGGGAGGTTTTATTACAAGAACAGCTTTGGTCCCATTGGGAGGTGGCTGTTGTTCATATTCATTTGTTTCTTCATGGTTTTGTTGACGTGAATATC
The DNA here is from genome assembly GCA_036785185.1 of Paratrypauchen microcephalus. Taxonomy (NCBI): domain Eukaryota; kingdom Metazoa; phylum Chordata; class Actinopteri; order Gobiiformes; family Gobiidae; genus Paratrypauchen; species Paratrypauchen microcephalus. The sequence goes on along the minus strand of JAVJIX010000086.1, from coordinate 3,275,504 downwards.
CCAAACAAAAGAACACACCCAGTCGTCTGAGAATACAATGACTATTAACCACATGTAATCGGATGTGTTGTAAAATAAGTTTGGTCATTGGAAATTAGTTACATCTGCACATCTGCACATGTATTATTCTTACAGATTTAATTATGTTTAGTACTCAAGAATACACTCAAGTGTATTCCCATTTTCTGTTGCTTATGTTCCTAGCAGTTTCTGGAAGTGCCTTGTCACCTACACAATTTAATAGAAATAGAAAGTTAAAGCGATACTTTGGAACATTCTAAGTGTTATGCCAGACTGTCAAAGACGTAGACAAAGGAACAACATTTCCATGGAATCAAGCAGGAGGAGGCCTTCCTTCAGGCCAAGTAAGAGTCAGGTTTGTGGGGATGCAACCCCGCTCAAGTGTTTGAGTGCAATAAACACAACCAAACTGTAAAAAACATGTTTTTTGGCCAAAAAGTTACATGCTATGGCTTTAAAGTAGTTGGAAAAGAGACTCTATAATCCCTCATTCTTCTTTTAAAGGGATATGCCACCCCCAGGTCAAATTTGGGCATCTCCCCACAGTCCAGAGTCTAAAACAAGTGATGAAAAGCGTTTTCCTGGTCACCCAGCCATTGTCCGAGTCTGTTAGCACTGACCGCCGCGCGCAGCTGCTGCTCCTCCGCGTTAGACTGGAGGCAATGGTGCCAGAGAAAGATTTCGGCCAAAAGGAATTAATTTGGTCGATGCTTTTCCCAATTACTTTCTGTGTAGTGCGCATTCATATCGAGTGCAAATAAATGTGCAAATCAACACGGAGAACTTGCCTTGGTCATTTTGGGTGGGAACTATTTTTCAGTGCGGAAAAAGACAGACGAAGCACACAGCACGCAGCGTAACGGGGGAACTCCCTTCCTGGTGCGTAAACAGGGATTCCCCTGTCCGCGTGGTGCGTGCTTCGTCTGTCTTTTTCCGCACTGAAAAATAGTTCCCACCCAAAATGACCAAGGCAAGTTCTCCGTGTTGATTTGCACATTTATTTGCACTCGATATGAATGCGCACTACACAGAAAGTAATTGGGAAAAGCATCGAGCAAATTAATTCCTTTTGGCCGAAATCTTTCTCTGGCACCATTGCCTCCAGTCTAACGCGGAGGAGCAGCAGCTGCGCGCGGCGGTCAGTGCTAACGGACTCGGACAATGGCTGGGTGACCAGGAAAACGCTTTTCATCACTTGTTTTAGTCTCTGGACTGTGGGGAGATGCCCAAATTTGACCTGGGGGTGGCATATCCCTTTAAAGTATGTAATTTTAACATGTGTTGGCTTTTACCCTTGTTAAAGTTGTATTTTTATTTTTTTATTGCTGTGACAATGGTCCCAATCCTTCTGAAACCCATAGATAGTCTCCAAAATTGCACTGTCCATTTTAATTCTGTATTTTGTTTGCAGTTGAAGGAGCTGTTCCCTGGTTTCCGGCTGGCTCTGCCTCCAAAGCGCTGGTTCAAAGACAATTACGACAGTGAATTTCTGGAGGAGAGACAGTTGGGGCTTCAGGCCTTTCTACAAAACCTGGTTGCTCACAAAGACATCGCATACTGGTGAGGACATCTACATCTGCTTTTATTAAGTACTTCCCCACTAATTGAAATAAAATGTATTATCTAAATAAAATTATTTCTGTGGTTTACAGTCAGGCAGTGAGGGAGTTTCTATGTTTGGACGATCCACCAGGACCCTTCGACAGTCTCGAGGAGAGCAGGGTAAACACAACAACATATAATGCAAGGTTATATTTTTACATTAACATTAAGTGCACCTGCAACCAAGTATTTTTCAGTGCTAGTGCAGCCTCTGCGTGAATTCTGGAGGTTCAGAGCTTTCGTATGAGCCTGTCCATATACTGAGAATGAGAAAAACGTTCTGTCCATCTCCAGGTTAAAGGTTCCATAATACAGGTTTTTGATCTATGTTATAATATTGTTTCCTCACCAAACCATAAGATAAGATAAGACATATTGATCTCACACAGGAGAAATTTACTTACCACAGTAGCTCCAGGACAGTTTGAACAAGAAAGAAAAGTGCATGCAGGCAAGGATGGAATAAAGTAAGTAATAATAAAAAAATTAAGTAATAATAATAATAATAATAATAATAATAATAATAATAATAATAATAATAATAATAATACAAACATCAACAAGGAGAGCATGGAAAAGAGGATATTGCACGTCTGGCCTATATAATAGAATTATACAGTCTGATGGCGGTGGGGATGAAGGATCTCCGGTAGTGCTCCTTCTTGCACTGGGGGTGCCTCATTCGGCTGCTGAAGGAGCTGCTCAGCTCCTCTATAGTTCGGTGCAGAGGGTGAGAGGTGTCGTCCATGATGGACATGAATTTGGCCAGTACCCTCCTCTGAGTCACCTCCTCCACAGAGTCCAGAGGACAGCCCAGGACAGAGTTGGCCCTCCTGACCAGCTTTTTCTGTCCCGTTCTGTGCTGCTCCAGCCCAGCAGACGACAGCGTAGAGGAGAGCAGAGGCCACCACAGAGTCATAAAAAGTCTTGAGCAGTCTTGAGAATTTTGTTTTATTTCATTCACACATGTTTAACACACAAATTCTGCATATTTAGGCTGAGTTCTTCTCTCAAACAGAAAACTCTTCCACCTTGTGATGTCATGTGGGATTACAGGAAGTGCCCCACTGTGTTTTTAAACTCCATCCACCTTCACTAGAATCATTTGAATGATTTCAGACCTGGAAATGCCAATCTTTACTAAATAAAAGATAAAAGTTATCTGTTAACTTGAAAACTACTGCTTCATGACATCAGAAGGTGGAACAGAGCATTTTGAGTCCTGTAGATACAGACTAATAATAAAGGATTGCTCAAAAATGTGTGAAAGAAACAAAACACAACTCCAGGTATGTTTTTGAGGAGGTAACAATATTATAACATGGCTTAAAGCTCCCAAGAGTCAATTTTGCATAATATAGGACCTTTAAGGCACGTGTTCAGGTCCAGTTATGATTGTGATACCATTTTTAAACCACTGAGGTCACAGGCTACATACCCTCTCTGCTCCAACATACTGCTTCACCCCAGTAAACCTCTGAACTTCTCCCAAATCTAATAAATGTCAGCCTCTGTTTATATTACATCATCTTTATCTGTTCAAAGTTTCCTGTGGTATGGCTGGGTTTCAGATAGCATCACAAGGTTCTGCTGGCCAATAGTATTGAGTACAGATGGAAGGCAGCTGAATATGGTTAAAATGTAAATTCTTGTTGTAAAACAGTTCTTGGGTTTAGTTGCTAATAGAAATTATCAGGTTCAACATTTGTGGATTTGCCTTTATATATAATCAATAGCGAAAACGTCTCCTGCCCCCATCTGGGAGTATTCCAGAATCAGAAAACCACCAATATTGGGCCTGTTAATGACATAGTATTGGATTCACTTTACTACTGCATGGCATGTTCTAGTTTGTTAATGTAGTTTATTGGTTTTATAGTTAAAGGTAAAGAATGCATGTTACCAAGGTAATTTTGAACAGTCAAGATGGATAACGACTCATCCTTATATAACAGATAATACTCCCTACAACTGTACAACAACTCTACAAAAAGTCTACACACCCCTGTTCAAATGCCAGGTTTTTGTGATGTAAAAAAAAAAAATGACAGCAAGACAAATAATTTCACAACTTTTAATGTGACCTATAACCTGTACAACGCAATTGAAGAACAAACTGAAACCTTTAAAGGGGAAAAAATGTAAAATAAAAAACTTAAAATAACCTGGTTGCATAAATATGTACACCCATAAACTAATAATTTGTTGCAGCACCTTTGGCTTTTATTACAGCACTTAGTCTTTTTGGGTAGAAGCGTGGCACATCTTGATGTGGCAGTGTTTGCCCACTCTTCTTTGCAAAACTGCTCCAAATCTGAGGGCATCCCCTGTGCACAGCCCTCTTCAGATCACCCCACAGATGTTCGATGGGATTCAGGTCTGGACTCTGTCTGGGCCATTCCAAAATCTTTAGATGTGTGTCTTTGGTCATTATCATGCTGAAAGATGAAGTTCCTCTTCAGCTTTCTAACAGAAAGCCAAAGGTTTTGTGCCAACACTGGCTGGTATTTGGAACTGTTCATAATTCCCTCCACCCTGACTAAGGCCCCAGTGCCAGTTGAAGAAAAACAGCCCCAAAGCATGATGCTGCCACCACCATGCTTCACTGTAGGTATGGTGTTATTTTGGTGATGTGCAGTGTTGTTTTTGTGCCAAATATACCTTTTGGAATTATGTCCAAAAAGTTCAATCTTGGTTTCACCAGACCATAACACATTTCCCCACATGTGTTTGGGAGGTTTCGGATGTCTTTTTGCAAAATTAAGCCAGGCTTGGATGTTTTTCTTTGGAAGAAAAGGCTTCCGTCTTGCCACCCTACCCCATAGCCCAGACATAGAAGACGGGAGATTGTTGTCACATGTACTACACAGCCAGTACTTGCCAGAAATTCCTGCAGCTCCTTCAGTGTTGCTGTCAGCCTCTTGGCAGCCTCCCTGACTTGTTTTCTTCTCGTCTTATCAATTTTGGACGGACATCCTTTTCTTGGTAATGTCACTTTTGTGCCATATTTTCTCCACTTGATGACAGTCTTCACTGTGTATTTAATTCCTTAGAAATTCTTTTGTAGCCTTCACCTGAGTGAATAATGAGATCTGACTGAATAATGAGATCCCTCTGATGCTTTGGACCTCTGCAGACCATGGCTTGTACTGGAAGATGTTGCTACAAGAATGTCAGGAAAAACCTATTAGAACTGCTGAACTTTAATTGGTGACTGGTGTGTGCTGACTCCATCTGAACACAGCCACATCCCGAGTTCTAAAAGGGTGTGCACACGTATGCAACCACATTGTCTCAGCTGTTTATTTTTACTTCATCTCCCTAAAAGATTTCTGTTTGTTTTTCAATTGTGTTGTACAGGTTAGAAAGAAAGAAAGAAAGAAAGAAAGCTATGCCTTTATTAGTCCCACAGTGGGGAAATTCCAGTTCTGCATTTAACCCATCCTGTTATCAGGAGCAGTGAGCAGCACATTACTGCGCCCGGGGACCATCTCCATGATCTTCTTGCTTCGGCTTGGTCAGGACCAAAGCTGGAGTACCTATGGTGCATGTTTTGGGTTGGTGGGGGAAACCGGAGTGCCCGGAGGAAACCCACCCAGACACGGGGAGAACATGCAAACTCCACACAGAAAGGCCCAGGCGACCCGGGGATCGAACCCAGACCATGCATGCAAACTCCACACAGAAAGGTCTGGGCGACCCGGGGATCGAACCCGGAACCTTCTTGTTGTGAAGCATGAGTGCTACCCACTCAGCCACCGTGCCGCCAAATAGGTCACATGAAAGGTGGAAAAGTTATTTATCTTGATGTCATTTTTTTTTACATCACAAAAACCTGGCATTTGAACAGGGGCGTGTAGACTTTTTATATCCACTGTAGCTGTGATTTTATATTTTTATTACTTATATTTCTATTTTACTTGTACATATACACTCATATAATTATGCCTTATTTGATGCTTGTCTCTTGCTATCCTTTTTGCTACTTGTTTAGAATTTATTATTAGAATTTATTTTTTACTCTTTGTTATTATATTGTGATTAGTGAGCTAATGTAGACCAATAAAGTTTGTCTAAGTCTAAGGTTACTGTTATATGGTTGAACATTCTACGCAAAGAGATACCACCTCCACACACAGTGCACCGTTAATTTAAACTTGTTGCTTTATCCAAATATGTGTGCAGGCTTTCTGTGAGACTTTGGAGGAGAGCAACTATCGTCTTCAGAAGGAGCTGCTGGAGAAACAAAAAGAAATCACATTATTAAAGAAACAGCTGGAAGAGAAGGAGCAGGCCATCTTTCTACTGGAGAGACACATCAGGTCAGTACAGAGTTACAGAGTACAGAGTTACAATTACACGGGATATGATTTAATGCTAAGAATAAAATAATGCTAAAAAGTAGAGCTGGGCAATACAGTAATAAAAATCGATTCATGATCTCATTCCTGTGACGATTTTATGTTTAATTCATAATATCATGATTTACTCTTTTTGGATGCTTTTTCAAAATACTTTTTTATTTTAAACCACTGATTCCCAAAGTAGAGTCTTGAGACCCCCTGGAGGCCTCAAGGTTGATTGAGTGGGTAATGTTCCAAAAAATGTATATCACGATTTTCTTTTCGATTTTGATTCTTTTTTTCAACTTTTCTTTTGCGTTTCAGCACAATTCATGTGCACTTACATTTATTTTGCCTTTTAGCTCTTTCTTCTCAGCAATTTGTTGAAACCACTTTTCACACACCCAGAGTTTTACAGTTGACCAATAGGAGGAGTGGATGGGGAAAATGGATGATTGTGTTTAAACAGATAAAATAGTTGGTAAAAGGAGAAATGAAGAAGCAGCTTGGATGAGCTGTGAAACGTATTCGACCAAATAAACTTATGTCGACTAAATAAATTTCTCCTTTTGCCATGGATTCTACCTGGACGACTGAGGGATTCCACACAGATAAAATAGTTAATCATGTTATGGCCATATTGTCAAAATATTATTATGAATATTGTCACTGCTGTTTAATATCGCATTTGCAACACTTTAATTACGTCTTTCCAGCCAAACATATCGTTGAATTCGAGCAATATCACTATTTCAGTAAAGAGGACTCAAACTTTGTTGTGTGTATACTGAGGAGGTGACCTCCTGCGATGGAATGTAGGATGTATCATTTTTGTGGGGGGCCGTGAGGAGTGTGCTGTAGGGCTGTGAATTTGGTGCTTATCGGCTCTCCATCTCACACATTCTATTTATATTAAAACATTCAATTTCTATAAAATGCGTTTTTATTCGCTTAATGTTGTCTTGCAAAAGTGCCAGACAGGAATTTAAAAAAAAAAAAAATCTCTCCAAGGTACGCCTAGTGCGTACGGCCGTACGCCTGGCGGCACCACTGGTTGAAGTAAATATTGCAAACTGAACCTTCTCGCTCTTTTCTTTCTGTCCCAGTGGAGACACTGTGACGCAGGATTCGCCGTGTGTCTCTGTTCAGGGCAGTGAGAGCAGCGCAGAGGTGGAGTCTTCTGCTGCCGAAGCCGACCAAGATATCACAGATCACAACAGGTAAAAATATACTCGATAGACACAAAATATACAAAAATACTGTTTCTCTCTTGGGTTTCCAGTGTCAGTGCTGAAATCCAATTGGTTTAAACCTAAAGGAACTACCACTACCTAAACCCCAAATTTTCTAAGTTGAAATACACACACATACACACAAATTACATGTGTCTCTAATAATGAATAATGAATAATTAATTACTCTACTCTACTCCCTATTACACATCTCTTACTACTCTAAATTGAAGTACTCCTCAGACATTTGAAAAAGACACGCTCGACTTTCACAAGTTACTAAATTTATTTAACTTCATTTCAGTTTTAGCGAGTTAATCAAATTTATATTTTTTTTCAAGTGATTTTCTTTATTAATATTGTAGATCACTTGACATGTGGAGTGTTCAATCATTTGTTAAACAATAGTGTCAAATTAGTCAAAGTTATTGCAAGATTTAAAGGGTAATTATGTAACTTTTGTGGTGGAGGGTCTCTCTGCAGATGTTATTTCTTTCCCTGAAGTCTCCCACAGTATGGCATTGAACAAGTCTATCTCATTGAGGACAAGCATGTGTTGAAACCAGGTTAAGTCAGATCTGTGGAAAGTTGAACCCACAGTAAGAATGCATATGTTACAAGATGCAATCAATCAAGGATAATTATTTAACTTTTGTGGTGGAGGGTCTCTATGGAGATGTTATTTTTTTCTCTGCAACCTCTCACAGTATGGCATTAAACAAGTTTATCTCATTGGGGACATGTGTTGAAACCAGGTTAAGTCAGATCTGTGGAAACTTGAACCCACAGTAAGAATGCATATTTTTACAAGATGCAACCAATCAAAAAACAAATGTAGATTTAATAAATACAAGATAGATATGATTAATGCCATACTGTGGAACATTCCAGGCTAAATGGTAACGGCTTGATGCTGGCAAGCTGATGGTGGTCCCATCACCAGAGAAGTTACATAAAAAGTGGTGTGCATCTTGTTATTTTCACCTAAAACGGTCAGAAAATGAGACTGAACTAACTTTTCTAGAACTTAACAATGTCTCTCTGAGGTTACTGTCAAGGTTAAGAGGTGACACTAAACACATACTGTAACATAAATCTGTTTTATTTATTAGAAGTTTTCTTTTTCACTATTTTAAGACCATAAACATCAGTTACAGCACTTTTAAGGTTATCAGCTGTCAGGATATTGTCTATATATTACAACATTTCTTGTTGTCTTGACATTCTCTTCACTCTATAATCTCTTATGACCACAAACTTTAACCTTTTTCATTTTCTGTTTTGTTTCACTGTTTTTTCTTCAACAGCACTTCCCCAGTTTGTCAAAGAGCCTAAAACATGTGAGGTACTTTTACGTGCTGTCCAAACTTAATGACATCCCATAGATCTGTCTGTCCTCTCTCCTCTTCCTGTTGTTTGATATTCAATATGTCTGACTCATGGTGTTCTATACAGTGTGCACTTTACCATCGGAGCTGCAGTCTTTTCTTCAGTGTATTTCCTCTGAATGTTGCATGTATGTCTTGTGAAAAAGTATTTCTTCCGAAAGTTCAGTAAAGTTTCACAATGGTAAAAGATAGGGTAAAGTTCTCAAGAGGACTAAAGTGGTTTTGAGTGCCATTAGCCGTTGTTTTTAAACTCATAAAAACTGTACACGAGACGAAAGAGGTAAAAGATCAACCTGAAATCTAATACGCAATGAACTTTACAGAATGACATCCTTGAAATAATCACAGAGGAAGAGACGAGAAAGAATGCAATGGATAGAACTAAGATTAAATTACTTCACTTTAGGACTACTATTAACAATTATTTTGATATTTCAATGATTATTAGGGCTCAAGTGTGCAAGATCTGCCCCGTCGATCACTTAATCGACTAAAAAGGGGCATGGCAAAAGGTGTCAGAACTATTACGTATCTCTGTGTATCAGTTTTCTGGTGTCTGGCTTTTATATTTAACATCTTGTGCTGCATCTATTGTTTATTGATAAGAATGTCTGTGAATTTCTGAATGTCTTTGTACATTGCGTCTGCTCTGTCTGTGCGTCCTGTCTAACCATGCAAACTTAAAGGTGCACTGCGCAACTTTCCAACTGGAGGGTCTGCTACCTGCTTGTCTCCGTGGAGAGAGAGTTATCGCTTCATCTGGAATGTTTATTGTTTATTGTTGTTTGATTATTAGAAAATGTTTTTACTTAATTTACTGTGAATGACACTTGATTTCGCATTATTTTAAAATCTGAAAGCCCTCTGACTGTTCATGAAAAGCGATAAAATCTCCATGGAGACGAGCAGAAAAGTTCCATAGTGCACCTTTAGGACTAATTTATGTTCCTTTTGGTCACTCTGTATTTGCCACTGCATTTGATACATTCTACCTGTACCTCATTAAGTACAATACAACACCCTGTAATAATAAGTTCTCTAACACATAACTACAATGTAATTAACATGTTATAACACAGTGAAGTGTAAAATACAGTGTGACCTTCTACTACAGAGGTGTGTTCTTTGTAAGTGTATTTATTGTCAAGGACTGAATTTTTCCAATTGTTTTATTTGTGAATGTCTGAATCTCTTCTCTCAATCTCCCTCCTCCTCCTACCCCCATCCTTCTTTCTATCCTTTCCTTAATATCCACTCCTTACTCTTTTTCTCTCTATTTCACTTACCCCCATCTTCCTTCCTCTCTCTCTCCTGTTGCTGCTTATTTTTCCCCTCTTTCTCTCTCTCTCCCTTCCTTCCACACCCCTCCTCTCCTTCTCCCCCTCGCTCTGTCTCTCACATCCTCTACCCTCTTTCATTCCATCCTTTCTCTCCTCCCCTCCTCTCTCCTCCTTCTCTCTGCCCTTGTTTATTGCCCCCTTTCTCTCCTCTACTCACTCTCTTTCTCTCTGCTCTTTCTCTCTCTCCCTCTCTTACCCTCCCTCTCTCTCCATCCATCCACCCGCTTTCCCTCTCCCTCTATCCTCTCCTTCTCCCTCTTCTCTCTCTCTATCCATTCCTCCCCCTCTCTTTCTCTTTCTCTCCCTCCCGTACTTCTATCTCTCTCCCCCTCTTTCTTTCTCTCCCTCTCTCTCCCACCCTCCCTCCCTCTCTCTCCCTCTTTCTCCCCCTCTCACTCTCCCTCTTTCTCCCCCTCTGTCTCACTTTCTGTCCTCCTCTCACCGTCCCCCCCCTCTCCATCTTCCACCCTCCCTCTCTCTCTATCCATCCACCCGCTTTCCCTCTCTCCTCTCCTTCTCCCTCTTCTCTCTCTCTATTCATTCCTCCCCCTCTCTTTCTCTTTCTCTCCCTCCCCTACTTCTATCTCTCTCCCCCTCTTTCTCCCACCCTTCCTCCCTCTCTCTCCCTCTTTCTCCCCCTCCCTCTCGCTCTCACTTTCTTTCCTCCTCTCCCCCTCTCCCCGTTCTCCACCCTCCCTCCCTCTGTCTCTCTCTCTCTCCCTCCGTCCCTCTGTCCTCCTTCTTTCCCTCTTTGCCCCCCCCCTCTCACTCTTTCTCCCTTCCCTTTCTCCCTTTTTCTCCCCTCTCCCTCCCTCTTCCTCCCTTCTCGCTCTTCCTCTTTTTCCCCTTTTCATTCCTCTTCTCCCACTCCCTCCCTCTGCTCCCTCTCTTCTCTCCCTCCAGATCAGCCTCTACAGCTGAAGCGATCCGTTCTTCAGCCTGTTGGTGTGGTCCTGCTCTCAGTACATCTCCTCCTGTCATTGAAGTCACGCAGCTCTACCATCAACCACAGGACTCAACCTGAAACCTTCCAATTCAATTTTCAACAGATGTGTGTAGGCTATCAATATTCTCAGCATTCATTCCAACTTTATTTTCCACTGAAACTGAGCGAAAAGAAACAGGAACTTTGGTCACATTTTATATAAACTAGACCTTAAATAACCTTAATAAAGCATGAAGAAAGACTTCATTCAGAGTGAACAAATAGTTTATTAAGAATGATTCAAGCTTTATTAAAGTCTAGTTATTATAAAATGTGTTTTGGTAACATTAAAACCATACTGTGGAACATTTCACCAATAAATAGATAAAAACATGTCAATCTTGTTTTGATAACCCACTTCAAAAGTCCATGAGTTTCATTGCACTTACGGAATGAATATGTTTTGCTCTTCTTTGCAATGGACCACTGACATTTCAGCGTGGTGAGAAATTAAGGAGCATTACCATAGCAATCAACAATTCAAAAGAAAATATTTTATATGTTTTGAATGGATAAAAAGTCCTCAAAATGTCGCCTACAAAGGGAAGTAGAATAGCATTACTGGTGCATATAGGTGAGCAGTGGTGGCACGTTTGTTTACATATCAGAGAATGTTCCACAGTACGGTTTTAAACCTGATAGTACACATTGGATCACTGTTTTTTGCTTAAGGGACTTTATTATTAAGAGGTGGTTATATTGTTTTGGCTGCTCCTCCTTTAACCTGCTACATTGTGATCCCAGCTCTCTTTTCAATAGAGGTTTTGTTGATTTTGGCTCAGCCATCATCTCTCTACGACAGCCATGTTTTTGCTTCTTACTGTTTTATTGTAACCGTAGTTTCACCTTAACATTTTGGAGAAGGATCTAAGCCAGGAAAGAGGATCCTCCACACAACTGCTTGTTTGATTTAAAGGCTCATTTCCGATGATACAAAACTCCATTGGATATTTGATCAGGAATTAAATCTGGACAACAAAATACCGCAAAATACTACTATAGTGCTTCTAACAGACTTTTGCATTTGGGACGTCCTGTGATTAAAAATGAAGAAATTTTGACCTTTTCGACTAAAACTTGCAAGATGGAGACAATCAAAAACAAAAATGAACCACTTTTCAGAACCAGAAGACACCAGATGTGACTACTGCTGCTATATTTGACACATGAAATCAATCGATATATTGCAATAATAGGCTGTGTTTAGACCTAGTGTTAAAATATAATGCAATAAATGTAATAAAGTTAAACGTGCACTATGTAACATTTCTGCCGCCTGCTTACCTTGTGGAGATGTTATTGCTTTGTCTGGAATGTTCCACAGTATGGCATTAAGCTTACCTTGCATTTTTACACTTCCAGAGACACAAGAGATTTTATTGAGGAAAAAAATATCTTTAAAAACATACATTCTTACTGTGAGTTGGGGGTCCCTTCTCCACAGATCTGACCTTTAACTTGCCCTGAAGGCTTGTCTCTCTGGAGATAAGAGAAGTTTATTGCCATACTGTTGAGAATAGGCAAACTAATTTCCATGGAAACAAGAATGTGACAGAACCTCCACCAGAAAAGTTACATACTGCGTTTTTAACCCACACTTTTGGTTTAGTTTCGGTTTTGAAGATCTTTATCTTATCAAGTGAGTAGCAGAAGTTGTTGGCAAAAATGCTGTTTTTAGCCAGTTAATCAATCATGTATCTTTGAATATACATTTTTATAACAATAATAATTTAAGATAACACTAATCCCAGTTGACCACTCAATGTTCATTTCACAAACACATTTTTAATAATGATACCTGAAAACCACTTCTGTCACTTCCGGGTCCAACCAGACACAGCTAATTTCAAGTTTTGTTTTTGTTCCTTATTCATCAAAAAAGCGACAATTACCTTTCAAAAGCATATATTTAACCACAAATTGTATTAAATATGTAAATAGTGTAGTAATTATAGCAAAACATAGGATTACCAGTGTATATCTCATTAACTGCCGGTCATTGCTAACGCAAGCCTAGCTTCTAACCTCAACCTCTTACACTTCCTGTCACACTTATATTCTTATTAGCTTTAAACGACTGCAATCTCTTTAATATGAGATTTGTTGCTTAAAAGAAACAGAAATTGTAAACATGTCCTTTATTTTCAATCATCTTGGACTCGGAAATGATGACTTAATCCTATGGTAGTACCAGTTTGTCAATGCTAAACCGCTAATTTAATTTCCATCGCCATAGTGATAAAAACACCACTTTTTTGTATTTCCACTAGATTTCACATTCCTTTAAGTTTGAGTGTAATATTTGTGGTCAACCAATCAATGTTCAGTGTGTAACAAAAGCAAAGAAAACCACATTGAAGTTCATGTTTAAAAGCCATTCCCTACTTTGACAAAAAAATACTTGCACTGTATCCCCGACATCTGTGAAATCTCATACTTAAAGGCTCACTATGTAACTTTTCTGGTTGAGGAAGGGCACGCCACCTGCTTGTCTCCGTGATGTTATTGCGTTGTCTGAAATGTTCCAAAATCTGGCATTAAAACTGTCTTAAATGAGACCGGTAGGTGGAGCTATCTGGCCAAGTTACAGGTCAGATCTCTGGCGTGGTTTTTGAGGTCATTTTAGCAATACAAACACCTGAAATTGAATATGGCATTAAATGTATTGCATAAAGTTGGTCAACCTCAACCCAGCCACCAGAAAAGTTGCACATTGGAGCTTTAAGTCAGTACACCTTGCATTTGAACATTTAAAATCAAAATGTAATTCAGTAAGAACAGTTAGCAGTTTGCATATTATGATGAATGGACATTTTTCCTGTGTAATTTTCTCTCAAAAGTCTATAATTTGACCACTACACAGCTTCAAACTAGCAACTCAAGCTCAACTAAACAAAACACTTTTTTGCTACTAAACTCTTTATATTGGTGGCAAAAGGAGAAATTCAGTTTGTCAACTGGACAAAGTTTATTTGGTCGAATACTTTTTGCAGCTCATCCAAGCTACTTCTTCAGTTCAGTTCTTTATATTGTAAATTTTTTTTGCTATTTTAGTGCAATTTACTTTTTCATCTTTGTGTTCAAAAAGTGTGGGCTGCCTCCCCTGCAGTTTCAAGTACTACGTGACATCACACATGACTGCTCTCATTACAGCCAGGTGTTTTTGATTACAAATACCTGGCTATAGGGGCGGAGTTTGAAGTGTGAATACCTGTTAAACCAATCAAACAGTTTCCTTATACATCCTGACCCCGCCCCTCGTCCTCCAGGTTCTGCCCAGTTTAGCAGTTTTGTTTGTAATGTAGTTGTGTAGTTGTGGGCGGCGTTTAGGTGTTTAGTCCCACTTTAAACAGCTTCAGTCCTTGCGCCCTCTGCAGGTGACGACGCTTTTCCTAGAATATTTTCAGGGCTGCTTTTACTTTTTTGTTTTTCATACATATCAATTTTTGTGAATATGTTATACCAAGGCTTGGGTGTTTAACATTAAGTGAAAATATAATAATTTACTGAGAAAGCCATAATTTTCAAGACATTTCTGGTCTTTGGAAATAACTGTGTGTATATAGACCAGCTGCTGACTTTTTCTGTGTGACTGTTGATGATGTTGAACTTTGGACTTTGAACCCTGGAGGTCACACGTAGCACTTTAAGGACAAGTGTTTGAAATTAACTTTTGTTTTGGTTATTTTTTTTTCAAACGCTTTCTTTTTTCTGGATTTGACCGAAACAGGAAATGCCTTTGCAATCCTGTTTAACTGGAACTAACGAGGGCCTAACTCAAATATTGGACAGTTTGAATGGAAGGCAATGGAGACAGTTACTGACACTGTCTCGCAATGTGTCAAAATAAGGAACTATTTCTATTTTTGTAGTTTAATGTATATGGCTATAAAAAATAACTTTACCCACCACCCTCTCTCTCCCTCCCTCTCTTTTCTCTCCCTCTCTTCTCTCCCACTTTCTCTTTCCCTCCGACCCCCCCTCCAGCTTTCTCCCTCCCTCTCTCTCCCTTCTCTCCCTCTCTCCCCCTCCCTCTCTTTCTCTCCTTTCTCTCCCTGTCTCTCTCCCACCTTCCCTCCACTCTCTCTCCCTCTTTTCCCCTTCTCTCCCTCTCTTTCCCACCTTCCCTCCTCTCTCTCTCTCCCTCTTTCCCCCTTCTCTCCTCTCTCTCCCACCTTCCCTCCTCTCTCTCTCTCCCTCTTTCCCCCTTCTCTCCTCTCTCTCCCACCTTCCCTCCTCTCTCTCTCCCTCTTTACCCCTTCTCTCCCTCTCTCTCACCTTCCCTCCTCTCTCTCTCTCCCTCTTTACCCCTTCTCTCCCTCCCTCTCTCTCTCTCTCTCCTCCTCCCTCTTTCTGTCTCTCTCTCTCTCCCACCTTCCCTCCTCTCTCTCCCTCTTTCCCCTTCTCTCTCTCCTCCCTCCCTCTCTCCCTCTCTCTCCCACCTTTCCTCCCTCGCTCTCCCTCTTTCTCCCTTCTCTCTCTCTCCCCCTCCCTCTCTTTCTTTCTCTCCCACCCTGCCTCCCTGTTGCTCCCTCTTTTCTCCCTCCTTTCTCCCTCTTCTTCTTCTTCTTCTGCCCCTCTAACTTTTTCTCCCTCCCCTGGTAATTTGGTATTAAGTATTCTTACATACATTTTTCTCAAATTCTTGCATAAAAAACTAACTTAAATTTTTTTTTTAAACCCAAAATTGTGACCATTTATTATTTTAATTTTATTTTTTGTTTCTTGCTAAAATTAGTAAAGAAATCTATATTATTATAATTTTTGGTAGGGGGAAAAAACACTACATAGGATTAATAATTTGTGAACTATTTGCAAATAAAATAACAGACTTTTTATTGCTGAAAATTTGAAAATGTGTCTTCCATTCATATTTTCCCATTTTGAGCCCTATATTAATGCAACTGTATATTAGATTACTGGAATTTCTGTGTACTGTGTTTTTCACTTGAAGAGATCCTCCAAGTGCCTTCTCCTTCACTTGTATATGTTTGAATATAGCTTTATATGGCATTCACGCTCACTGCTAAATGAATGGAAAAGCTGTTTTAATTCATGTTTCTTTGGAGTTTCTATGTTTTTGTATTAGGATGAATAATATTATATACCTACAGTTGCACTATACATGTCTATATAGAGAAACTTCTTAAGTTTAAATGGTCAAATATGGATATGGACTGGGCTTTATTGCTTTGACATCTGCGCATTAAAAGTGTAACTATAAATGTTTCTTGTCTCTTTGTAGGGCTAAACGATTTGGGAAAAATATCTTAATTACGATTTTTCTGCAGTTAGATTTGTGATTTAAAGGTGTATTTTGTAACTTCACCTGCTTTTTTCTATGGATATGTCGTTGCTCTGCCTGGAATGTTCCACAGTGTGACATTAAACAACTCAGTTACAGGTGGTTTTATATCAAAAATACCTAGAAAAAGTTGGATTTGACTGATCCTCTTCCAGAAAAGTTACACAATGCGCCTTTAAAGGAGAATTAACATTTTTTACAATCTGAGCCTTGTTTTGATAATAAAACAAGTTGTTTTACTCACCCATAGCACTTTGGTGTCATTTGGAGCATTTCCGGAGATGTTTTAGATTTGTGATATCTGTAACGTGACTTCTCAGGGCATATATTTGCGGTCTCCAAATAACACAAACTTTAGCACTTTTCAAATCATAGAAGCTCAATGTCAAACTTTCGTTTGAGTCAAAAATGGCTTGTAATCTGAGATTTAGCCATAGTTTCGAGTAGATGAGGAGGCCAGTGCGCATGTGCTCAGTCACAACTTATTTCGCAGATAAGAAGACGCAGCTTTTCTGTTGCGAATGACACATGGCAGAAGGCTGGAAGGATTTTAGGCTGAAGAGGACTTATGGAGGACAGAGGCCTCAAGAGGAGTATACAGATGAGGAGACAGAATGGATACAGAAAGAATGAAGCGGAGACAGTTTTAGGAGCAGTGCACCAAAGAACAGCCATTGGTTTCGCATTACTTCTCAGAATTGTGCGCTGAGTCCTTTGGCCTTCTTTCTTTTCCTTTGCTGGTAAAAAATCGTCCTGACTGAAGTGGGTACTTCAAACACGATGGTCCAAAGGTCTTACAGCTTTGCGTTTCATGTTTGGGTCCCGAGAGCTGAGAGTGAAATCAGCTGTGACTGAGCGCATGCACACTGGCGTCCTCATCTACTCGAAATTATGGATAAATCTCGGATTAGAGGCCACTTTTGACTCAAACAAAAGTTTAGACTAAGACATTGAGCTTCCATGATTTGAAAAGTGCTCAAGTTTGTGTTATTTGGAGACCGCAAACATAAGCCCCGAGAACTCACGTTACGGATATCGCTAATCTAAAACATCTCCGGAAATGCTCCAAAGTGCTATGGGTTTACCTGGCCAGCCAAATGATATCTCTCTGTATTTCCTATGCACCGCGATACCATTTGGACACCCTCCATCCACCCTCGCTCCTCCGGTTACAAACGGACTCCGCGATTCTGATTCGTTCAAAGATGGTGACGTCAGTGCACCCGCCTTTGCCCGCAAAGTCACTCTTAGGCAGCGGAAGTTCCGCCTCAGTTTTGAATCAAGATGGCGCAATCTCTGATTGGTTCACTTAGCTGTCTGTCTACGCGCAACCGCAGCGCATTTTGGACCAAGCGTTACCAGACTCACTCGCTGGTACAGCGATGAGTCATGGATTCTTCCAGGCAAGCTATGGGTGAGTAAAACGACTTGTTTTATTACCGAAATTGTAAAAAACGTTAATTCTTCTTTAAGTTTTAATGATAGGATTCGGTTCATGTGTCCAGAAGTAACGAAAAGTCTGAACCTGAACTGACAAACTAATGCAAGAAATACATTTCAGAACATGTTTGTACAGATCTAGACTACAGGTTTCGCAGGTTTTATGAAATATAAAACAGGATATTTGTTTTTTGTGGAGGAAATTATGGTGCTTAAACTACAGGGGTTTCAGGTGCATAAAATAATGACACTTAATGGAAGAATTTTATAAATGTACCCCCTTTGAAAATTGTTTATCTGGACTGGACTTGGGCCTAGTTCAAATTGCGATTGCAATTAATATGGCAGTTCCATGGAGATGTTACTGCTTTATCGGAATGTTCCACAGCATGGCATTCAAGTAATCCAACTTGCATTTGTTAAATCATGTGTTTATTACTCCAAATATCTTGCCTGGAAGAATCCATGACTCATCGCTGTACCAGCGAGTGAGTCTGGTAACGTTTGATCCACAGAATACGCTGCGGTTGCGCGTAGACAGACAGCTAAGTGAACCAATCAGAGATTGCGCCATCTTGATTCAAAACTGAGGCGGAACTTCCGCTGCCTAAGAGTGACTTTGCGGGCAAAGGCGGGTGCACTGACGTCACCATCTTTGAACGAATCAGAATCGCGGAGTCGGTTTGGAACCGGAGGAGCGAGAGTGGATGGAGAGTGTCCAAATGGTATCGCGGTGTATAGGAAATACAGAGAGATATCATTTGGCTGGCCAGGTAACCAAATATCTTGAAAAGCACACATTTTTGCTGTGAAATGGTCTCACTTCTCCATGTCTTGTATTGCTACCTGTTTGTTTCCATGGAGATAGATTTAGTTTTTTTGGCCATGTTGTGGAACATTATACCCAAAACAATAATATCTCTATGCAGATAAGCAGGAGGTGCAAACTTGGCCAGAAGAAGTTTGGTGAACAAAGATAGAAGTCCATTCACCTTTACTACATTCTTATCTTTACTATAAGCAACTATCAACTTGAATTGTGGCATCTCTTGTTTTTTAGCCTGATTATTTTTTCCCCCAAACAGATGTTATGCCGACATTGAGTGGTGAGGGAAGTGGTCCAGAAAAAAAATCATAGAAAATTACTGTATTTTGAGATGAAATGGATTTAAAAATATGGCAGTTTAATTTCTTAATGTTAGGACAGTGGTACCCTGACAGAGACACAAGTGATCCAGTTGTGTTATGCAAATGTTATTTATGTTTCAAATCAAAGCTTTGTATGAATAAAAGTTCAGTCATTATGAGACATATGATTGTGGCCATACCAGCTTGTCAGAGGCTGATCTCGGCAGATCTCTGAAGCTCAGCAGGGCCGGACCTGGGCAGTACTTGGATGGGAAACCGCTGGAAAATCCTGGTGCCACAGGGGGGCGCCAGTGGCAAAAATTGTGTCCTTAGGCAAGACACTTCACCCACATTACCTAGTATGAAAGTGGTATGTGCGTGAGTGTTGGTGGTGGTCGGAGGGGCCGATAGCGCAGATTGGCAGCCTTGCTTCCGTCATTCTGCCCCAGGGCGGCTGTGGCTACATAGTAGCTTACCACCACCAAGTGTCAAGTGAAAGAACATTGATCTGTAAAGCATTTTGGGTGTCTCGTAAGGTGCTATATAAATGCAATGATTAATTAATGAGACATTCTAGGCCAAAATCCCCCTTTAAGTAGTCTTATTACATCCAATAAAAGGCCAGACAAGGATATCTGCTGAATCAATATCATGAAACCGATACTTGACGCAGCTTATTTGTCAGTAACAGCACCGATATTTGATACTGGTATCAGTGTATTTCTAATTGATTGAGTTTCCTCATCACAAACAGACCTGGAGTTGTGTTTTGTTTTATTCATACATGTTTAACACACAAACCTGCAGGTTTAGGGTTTAGAGTTCTTCTCTCAAACGGAAAATACTCTGTGATGTCATGTGGTACTACAGGAAGTGCTCCACTGTGTTTTTAAAGTCCACACACCTTCACTAGAATCATTTGGATGATTTCAGTTCTGCAATTGCCATTCTCCACTGAACAAAAGGTAACAGGAGCTGTTGGCTTCAAAAATACCACTACATGACATCACAAGGTGGAACAGCATTTTGGCGATGTAGACTTCCCAATAAAACGGTTACTCAAACATGTGGAAATGAAACAAAACACAACTACAGGTATGTTGATGAGCACAACATCCCAACATGACTTAAAGCTCACAAGAATCAATTTTGCCTAGTACAGGACCTTTAAAAACAAATCCTAATGAACTAGTTAATTACTAGTGTATCTAATAATGTTATGTAAACTCCAGTGTGATATATGGGAGATACATGGCCGCTTTGCTTTGATCCCCGGGTAACGGTGTCACAGGGTCTTTACAGCCCCTCAGATCCGGTCTCAGGGCTTCAAAGGTGGCACGTACAGGCTGCTGCCGCGCTGTAAATTTAAGAGTGTTATTCAAGGCTCATTAACACGGCTATAAAAGGGCCAGTTTTCTTTTACACTGCTCCTGGGAAATGCTCATTAAAAGTCCTATACAGTATTACACAAAATGGATTCATACCTGGAATTGTGGTTTGTTTGAGTAACCCTTTATTATTAGTCTGTCTACATCCCCAAAGCTCAAAATGCTCTGTTGCACATTGTGATGACATGTAGTGGTAGTTTTGAAGCTAACAGCTACCTTTTACCTTTCATTCAGTAGAGACAGGCAATTCCAGAGCTGAAATTATCCACGGGATTCTAGAGAAGGTTTATGGAGTGTAAAAACAGAGTGGAGTGCTTCCTGTACTATGGCATGACATCACGAGGTAGAACGTGTTTTTCATTTGAGAGAAGAACTAAAAGAAGCCGAAATAAGCAGAATGTGTGTGTTAAATGTGTGTGAATGAAACAAAATATAAATTCAGGTATGTTTTTGACCTGGAAACAATATTATAACATAGATTACAAAACAGAGTAATATTGGCCCTTTAAGTTTCTAAGAAAAGTCAAAGTTTTAGCTGCTATCAAGTTCATCTCCTTTTACGCTGTTGCCACTTATTTGTTACTACTACTACTACTACCACCACTACTACTAGTAGTAGTACTACTACCACTACTACTACTACTATCACTAGTACTACTACTACCACTACTACTACTACCACTACTACCACTACTACTACTACTACCACTACTACTAGTAGTAGTACTACTACCACTACTACTACTACTACTACTATCACTACTACTACTACCACCACTACTACTACTACTACCACTACTACTACTACTAGTACTACTAGTACTACTACTACTACTACTACTACCACCACTACCACCACTACCACTACTACCACTACCACTACTACCACCACTACTACTACTACTACCACTACTACTACCACTACTACTACTAGTAGTACTACTACCACTCCTACTACTACTACCACTACTACTACCACTACCACTACCACTACTACTACTAGTACTACTACTACTACTACCACTACTACTAGTACTACTACTACAAATAAGCAGAATGTGTGTGTTAAATGTGTGTGAATGAAACAAAATACAAATTCAGGTATGTTTTTGACCTGGAAACAATATTATAACATAGATTACAAAATAGTGTAATATTGGCCCTTTAGGTTTCTAAGAAAAGTCAAAGTTTTATCTGCTATCAAGTTCAACTCCTTTTACGCTGTTGCCACTTGTTTGTTACTACTACTACTACCACTACTACTACCACTACTACTACTACTACTACTAGTACTACTACTACCACTACCACTACTACCACCACCACCACTACTACTACCACTACTACTACTAGTAGTACTACTACCACTTCTACTACTACTACCACTACTACTACCACTACTACTACTACCACTACTACTACTAGTACTACCACTACTACCACTACTACTACTACCACTACTACTAGTACTACTACTACCACTACTACTACTACTACCACTATTACTATTACTACTATTACCACTACCACTACTACTGCTATTGCTATTACTACTTCTCCTCCTCCTCCTCCTCCTTCTACTACTACTACTACTACTACCACTACTACTACTACTACCACTATTACTATTACTACTATTACCACTACCACTACTACTGCTATTGCTATTACTACTTCTCCTCCTCCTCCTCCTTCTACTACTACTACTACTACTACTACTACTACTACTACTACTACTACTACTACTACTACTACTACTACTACTACTACTACTACTGCTATTACTACTTCTGCTCCTCCTCCTACTACTGCTACTACTTTTACTACTACTACCACTACTACTATTACCACTATTTCTACTACTACTACTACTACTACTACTGTTTGTTATTGATACATTTCAGCTGACGTCATCAACATTCCCTGGAGCGGTGAAGCTAACGCCTTCTCCAGGAAGTATGTGGTAAGGTGTACATCCCATCGTCATGATTCATGCTCCCTGGACCTCATCCGTGAGACACTAGGGGGCAGAAGCTTCTCCTAGTTCCCAGCCTACAAGACACAGGACTCAGGAAGGAGCTGAAACACGTAAAGCAGGTAAACAAACTCTCATGTCTGACACAAGAATCGCTAGTTCTAAGTGTAAAACTGAAAATAAATATATATAAAGCTCTGGACAAAAATAAGAGACCACTGCAAAATTGTCAGTTTTTCTGATTTTACTACTTATAGGTATGTGTTTGGGCAAAAGGAACATTTTTTTTGAGTCTAGAAACTACTGACAACATTTCCCCCAAATTCCAAATAAAAATATTATCGTTTAGAGCATTTATTTGCAGAAAATGACAAATGGTCAAAATAACAAAAAAGATACATGTTTTCAGACATCAAACAATGCAAAGAAACAAGATCAAATTCATTTTACAAACAACATAATACTCATGTTTACACTTAAGAAGAGATCAGAAATCAATATTTGGTGCAATAACCCTTATTTTTAATGAGAGCTTTCATGCGTCTTGGCATGCTCTCCACAAGTCTTTCACATTGTCCTTGGGTGACTTTATTCCACTCTTGGTGCGAGAACTGAAGTAGCTCAGCTTTGCAAGAAGGAGCGCTATCCTCAGCGCTATCAGCAGATCCTTCATCCCCATCGCTATCAGACTGTATAACTCCACTATATACTCTAAACGTGCAATTTTTTTCTATATTCTCTTATTTACTTATTTTATTATTATTACTTATCTTGTCTGCATGTACTTTTTTGGTTCTAACTTTGCACTAAACTACCTGGCGCTAATGTGGCAAGTGAATTTCTCCTGTGTGAGATCAATAAAGTCTTATCTTGTGTTTGTGTTGGAATTCAACAGACGCTGGAATGGAATGGCTGTAATACATGTAGAGATGCTGATTTCAGAAAAAAAATGCAGTGGTCTCTTAATTTTTTCCAGAGCTGTATATACATTTGTGTATGTCATACTGTGGAACATTCCAGGCCGACTAATATCTCCATGGACACAAACAACTGAGGAACACCCATTAGAAAAGTTACAGTCCTCCTTTAAATGTTTTTATGGATATGTCAATGTTCCACAGACATTAAATAGCTCTACTTTACATTTATTCAATTATAAGTTGTTTTATAGCTCAAAATGCCTAGAAAAACAGGTATTCTGACTGTGAGGGGTCGCCTCTCCACAGATTTGACCTGTAACGAATGGTTTAATGCCATACTGTGAAACATTCCAGACAAAGCAATAACATCTCCATGGAGAAAAGCATCTGACGGACCCTCCACCGGAAAAGTTACACAATCACCTTTAGGTTTGAGTTCTTTTCTGTCTTATTTTAACTCTGACGGAGTGTAAATTTAACACTCCTTTAACGGTCCAGTCTACTCGGTTCTGATCTACGGGCTCCTTGTGTTGTTTCAGCTCTACTCCCTGTTGTTTCTGATGGTTTTATAAATTTCTCCTCTGATTTACTGCTGTTTGAGTAATATATTTTACAGTGGAACAGTATCTACTCTTACTTTAGCCAGGTTCAACTTCAAACATGGCCATCCAATCAGATTTGTTTATTTCAGCGGCACATGTGAAACGAAAGCCTTAGAGCAAAGCTCACTTCAGATTTACAGAGTTTAGTGCTTTACTCCTTGATTCTGCAGAAATCTGTTATGATTTTCAGTGTGTTTATATATTTTTTTCTTTTCCTTATAAGCTGTCATACTGGGGTCAAAATAAGTCTGAAACAGAAAGCATGTTATTGTGTTAGCATGCTAGTTGTTGTTTGCCTTACATAAAACTCCTCTGGAGTCTTGTGAAAAGTGCTTACAAGGCGCTTTGTGTTACAATTTTGTATGAAAAGCGCCTTATAAATATTTGATTGATTGATTGATTGATACAAACTCATCACAGTGACTAATTAGTACTACTACTACTACTACTACCACTACTATTACTACTACTACTACTACTACTACCACTACTATTACTACTATTACTACTACTACTACCACTATTACTACTTCTACTACTACTACTACTACTACTACTACTAATATGTGTGAAGAATCCCTCAGTCGTCCAGGTAGAATCCATGGTAAAAGGAGAAATTAAATTTGTCAACTGGACAAAGTTTATTTGGTCGAAAACTTTTTGCAGCTCATCCAAACTGCTTTGGTCAGAGTGCTGAAGGACACTGCTTATATGTAGCTGAAGGGAGGAGCTAACTATAAGGAAATTACTCTGAAACTATCCCACCTTTGTTTTCCAGTTTCTGTCTGGCGTCTTGTTTAGCATACCCATTCAGTACCATAATGGGTGTTTTCACACCTCTGGACCTGATCTGGCTAGCCCTATTGTTTCCTTTGTTTGTTTTGATTTAGGTTTGAGAATGGAATTATAGATGGGAGAGAGATTGTGTCTGACCCCTCCATTCCTGTTCAAGGAAGGATTCTCTTTTTTGACAAAAATAGCCTCTTTCACTCCCCTCTCAAACCAGTTCTTTTCCCTGGCTAAGATCTGAACCTCACTGTCCTCAAAGGAGTGACCCATGGCTTCTAGGTGGAGATGCACGGCAGACTGAGGTCCACTCTGGCTCTCCTGTCTGTGTTGGTACATCTTCTTGTGAAGTGGTTGTTTTGTTTCTCCAATGTAGCGCTCACTGCAGTCTTCACTACATTGAATGGAGTAGACCACATTGCTTTGTTTGTGGCTCTGTGTTTTGTCCTTTGGGTGGACGAGTTTTTCTCTTAAAGTGTTTGTGGGTTTGAAATATACTGGGATTTCATATTGTCTGAAAATCCTGTGTAGTTTTTCAGAAACGCCGGCCAGGTAAGGAATCGCTACACCTTTCCTCCTGGGTTCTGATTCTCTGTTGTCTTGTTTATTGTCCTTGTCTCTCTTGGTTTTGTCGAAAGCCCATTTAGGATATCCACAAGCAGAGAGGGCTTTCTGCACATGTGGTTCTTCTTTCTCCTTACCCTCTGTGCTTGTGGGAACCACTTGGGCCCTGTGTTGTAATGTCCGGATAACAACAGGGCTCAAGTGGTTCCCAACAAACATCAGAGAATCAGAACCCAGGAGGAAAGGTGTAGTGATTCCTTACCTGGCCGGCGTTTCTGAAAAACTACAGAGGATTTTCAGACAATATGAAATCCCAGTTTATTTCAAACCCACAAACACTTTAAGACAAAAACTGGTCCACCCAAAGGACAAAATACTGAGCCACAAACAAAGCAATGTGGTCTACTCCATTCAGTGTAGTGAAGACTGCAGTGAGCGCTACATTGAAGAAACAAAACAACCACTTCACAAGAGGATGTACGAACACAGATGGGCATGCCAGAGTGGACCGTCATCTCCACAGTGAGGTACAGATCTTAGCCAGGGAAAAGAATTGGTTTGAAATCAAAACAAACAAAGGAAACAATAGGGCTAACCAGATCAGGTCCAGAGGTGTGAAAACACCCATTATGGTACTGAATGGCTATGCTAAACAAGACGCCAGACAGAAACTGGAAAACAAAGGTGAGATAGTTTCAGAGTAATTTCATTGTAGTTAGCTCCTCCCTTCAGCTACATATAAGCAGTGTCCTTCAGCACTCTAACCAGAACTGACGAAGCAGTTTGGATGAGCTGCGAAAAGTTTTCGGCCAAATAAACTTTGTCCAGTTGACAAATTGTATTTCTCCTTTTACCATACTACTACTAATACTAATACTATTAATACTACTAATGTTATTACTACTTCTCCTCCTCCTCCTCCTCCTCCTCCTCCTCCTCCTCCTCCTCCTCCTCCTCCTCCTCCTACTACTACTACTACTACTACTACTACTACTCCTACTCCTACTCCTACTCCTACTACTACTATTACTACTACTAATACTAATACCATCCATGCTTTCCCAGTAGTATGTTTTCTTTCTGTCAACTCCTGTTGAAGCCGTTCTCTATCATGACTTAAAGTTGTACCAAATATTTGAAATAAGAAACATCGTTTTTCTTCTACCCTCCCGTCCACATACTTCAGTCTCACGCTCAAAAACATGAAGCGATGAGTTAGGAATCCTGTGTTTGGAAAACCAGTGACTCATAGTGAAGTTTTAAGTAAGATAATATTTAGATTAGGAAGCTGTTTAGGTTTTGTGATACATTTTTTGTGAAAGAGGACAAGAGCCAAACCAAGACACACCAAAGTTAAAATATGACTCCGCTTATATTATCTATTATTCACTGTATGTTTTTAAGTGTTTTTAACTTTTTATTTAACTTTTTACTTTTCGTTTTTAACTGTTTATGTTTGTAAGGCAACCTTAAGTGTCCAGAAAGGCACCTAATAAATAAAAAGTATTATAATTTTTATTATTAGTATTAGTAGTAGTAGCAGTAGCAGTAGTAGTAGTAGTAGTAGTAGTAGGAGACCACTGCAAAAAAAAAAATCAGTTTTTCTGATTTGACTACTTATAGGTATGTGTTTGGGGAAAACACATACTGACAACATTTCCCCCAAATTCCATATAAAAATATTATCGTTTACAGCATTTATTTGCAGAAAATGACAAATCATTAAAACAAAAAAGATACATGTTTTCAGACCTCAAACAATGCAAAGAAAGAAGATCAAATTCATTTTAAAACAACATAATACTAATGTTTACACTTAAGAAGAGTTCAGAAATCAATATTTGGTGCAGTAACCCTTATTTTTAATCACAGCTTTCATGCGTCTTGGCATGCTCTCCACAAGTCTTTCACGTTGTTCTTGGGTGACTTTATTCCACTCCTGGTGCAAGAACTGAAGTAGCTCAGCTTTGTGTTTGTGTTGGAATTCAACAGACGCTGTAATGGAATCGCTGTAATACATGTAGAGATGCTGATTTCAGGAAAAAAATGCAGTAGTATTTTTTTTTCAGAGCTGCATAACTTTTATACTGAAAATATATGCAGTTAAAAGGACATATACAGTGACTAGCCAGTAATAACAATTTAATAATGAAATGAAGGTTTAAACTGAGATTAATATAGATATATAGGTATATCTTGTTTAATAATAAAGGGATTTCATGTTAAAGGGCCATATTACACTATTTTTAAAAAATATATATATAATGTTATTTCCTCCTCAAAAACATACCTGGAGTTGTGTTTTTTCATTCATACGTGTTTAACACACAAACCTGCATATTTAGGCTGAACTCTTCTCTCAAACACAAAACACTCTCTTCCACCTTGTGATGCCATGTGGTAATACAGTAAGCACTCCACTGTGTTTTTAAACTCCATTCACCCTATGATTTCAGCCCTGGAATTGCCCATCTCTACTGAACAAAAGGTAAAGAGCTGTTAACTTGAAAACTACTACTTCATGACATCACAAGGTGGAACAGAGCATTTTGAGCTTTGGAGATGTAAATGGACAATAATAAATACTCAAACATGTGTAAATGAAACAAAACAACTCCAGGTATGTGCTTGAGGAGGTAACAACATTCTAACATGGCTCAATTTTGTGTAATGCAGGACCTTTAAATTGGGTTAGTTATAAGATAAGATAAGATAAGATAAACTTTATTGTCCCCGAGGGGAAATTGGGCTCACTGCCTGCAGCTTAAAAACATAGTTATACACACACACATACAGTACAGACAGATAACAGTCAGAACTCATCACAGGGTACATGTAAAGTGCCAAAATATTGCACCAGCCCTAGACCACAATGGATAATGCACAAGCCCTATTGCACAGAACAATGTTTTATATTTGGTTCGTAGACAGTTGAATTTCTCCTGGTAAAATAGCTTGTAGTTTGTATGGGAGAAGGTTGAGAATTAACTATTTTCAAATATTTTCATTGGAAATATTCAATTGAAATCCACAGACACCTGTTTATGTAAAATTGATGGATTTTACCTACACATTTTTCAGATTGCTGGCCTTTAAAATGTCGATCCATCCATCTATCTTCTTCCGCTTTTCCATTTGCGGTTTGCGGGGGCAGCAGTCCAAGCAGATCTGCTGCCCAGAACACAATGCACCAGCCCCCATGAATGTGCAGTTGGTGGGTCCATGGGAGGACGGCTCACGACACAACCGGCCTTGATGCACTTCAGTCATGGGGGCTACCAGTGTCCACAGACACTGGGGGCGAGGTGGGATTAAGTGTTTTGCCCAAGGATACAATGGCAGCGCTCATCTGTGGGAGCTGGGGTTACACGCGGTCAACCCGTCAAGAGCGGAATTCGAACCGCCAACCCCTGGATAAACGCTCAACCAACAAAACTGAGTTTTGTTTTCCCGCTCTCTGACGTTTGTTAAACGTTTAGTCTGAGCTTTATTATATCCAAATCAGAAACCAGAAAGAGGTGTTTTATTTGGAGCTACAACAGGTGAGATGCTTTTTACTGTTAAACAAGTCTCATAAAAGTTTTTCAGTTAGTCGCTCTCACATTTTTGTTGAAAAAGAAACTCCTAAACAGGTCCATGAACGCTCGTATTGATCACATTCTCCTGAAAATGTTTTTAAATAATTTTGTATTTTTTTCTTAAAATTATCTCATGATGAAATCTAAACAGGGCTGGTCAGTACTTGGATGGGAGAACGCTGTGAATACAAGGTGCCACAGTGGGGCCGTAGTGGCTTTAGTGGAGACTGTTGTTGTGTCCTTATGGTTCAGTTAAAGGGATATACCACCCCCAGGTCAAACACAAAACACTCTCTTCCACCTTGTGATGCCATGTGGTAATACAGTAAGCACTCCACTGTGTTTTTAAACTCCATTCACCCTATGATTTCAGCCCTGGAATTGCCCATCTCTACTGAACAAAAGGTAAAGATTAGCTGTTAACTTGAAAACTACTACTTCATGACATCACAAGGTGGAACAGAGCATTTTGAGCTTTGGAGATGTAGATGGACAATAATAAATACTCAAACATGTGTAAATGAAACAAAACAACTCCAGGTATGTGCTTGAGGAGGTAACAACATTCTAACATGGCTTAAAGCTCACAAGAGTCAATTTTGTGTAATGTAGGACCTTTAAATTGAGTTAGTTATAAGATAAGATAAGATAAGATAAGATAAACTTTATTGTCCCCGAGGGGAAATTGGGCTCACTGCCTGCAGCTTAAAAACATAGTTATACACACACACATACAGTACAGACAGATAACAGTCAGAACTCATCACAGGGTACATGTAAAGTGCCAAAATATTGCACCAGCCCTAGACCACAATGGATAATGCACAAGCCCTATTGCACAGAACAATGTTTTATATTTGGTTCGTAGACAGTTGAATTTCTCCGAAGAGCCGAAGCACACACCACGCTGCGTAACAAGGGAACTCCCAACGTGGTGCGTAACAGGGATTCCCCTGTGTGCTTCGGCTATGTTTTTCCGCACTGAAAAATAGTTCCCACCCAAAATGACCAAGTCAAGCTCTCCGTGTTGATTTGCACATTTATTTGCACTCGATATGAATGCGCACTACACAGAAAGTAATTGGGAAAAGCATCGAGCAAATTAATTTCTTTTGGCCGAAATCTTTCTCTGGCGACGTTAGCCTCCAGTCTAACGCGGAGTAGCTGCAGCTCGCGCAGCGGTCAGTGCTGACAGACTCGGACAATGGCTGGGTGACCAGGAAAACGCTTTTCATCACTTGTTTTAGTCTCTAGACTGTGGGGAGATGCCCAAATTTGACCTGGGGGTGGCATATCCCTTTAAAGGGATATGCCACCCCTAGGTCAAACTAAAAATGTGCAAATCAACACGGAGAACTTGCCTTGGTCATTTTGGGTGGGAACTATTTTTCAGTGCGGAAAAATAAAGGCGAAGCACAAAGCACGCAGCGTAACGGGGGAACTCCCTTCCTGGTGCGTAAACAGGGATTCCCCTGGCAGCGTGGTGCGTGCTTCATCTGTCTTTTTCCGCACTGAAAAATAGTTCCCACCCAAAATGACCAAGGCAAGTTCTCCGTGTTGATTTGCACATTTATTTGCACTCGATATGAATGTGCACTACACAGAAAGTAATTGGGAAAAGCATCGAGCAAATTAATTCAATTTGGCCGAAATCTTTCTCTGGCGCCGTTAGACTCCAGTCTAACGCGGAGGAGCAGCAGCTCGCGCAGCGGTCAGTGCTGACAGACTCGGACAATGGCTGGGTGAGCAGGAAAACGCTTTTCATCACTTGTTTTAGTCTCTGGACTGTGGGGAGATGCCCAAATTTGACCTGGGGGTGGCATATCCCTTTAAGGTACACTTTATAGTCCTTTATCATTTGGACAGCTCTCCAGAGACTTCAGCTCTAACAGTCTTCATCTGGTTTGAAGTAACAAAAACTCATTCATCTTCTCCTCTGGGACACTTAACTGTTTTTAGGGGCCACTTTTCTGCAGCTCTGGTCCCTGCTCAGGCCCCCCACTCATCTCTGGGAAAGAATATAGATGTATATAGAAGATTTTTTATTAAACCACATAGAGAGCCACAGACCAGACTTCAGTGAGTGTAGTTTTTTGTCAGGTGGTCCACCAAAATACTCAACATCTGCTGGAGCTTTAAAGGGCCCATATCACGCTGATCTAATGTTTCCTCATCACAAACAAACCTGGAGTTGTGTTTTTTATTTAATTCACATATGTTTAACACACAAACCCAACATAATTAAAGGAAAAGTAACGTGTTTTTTTTTTTTTACAATATGAGCCTTCTTTCGGCAATAAAACAAGTAGTTTTACTCACCCATAGCAGTTTGGTGTCAATTGGAGTGGTATCGCAGAAGTTATGTTGGAGCCGTTCTGTTCTACTAATGATCCCGTATCCGTTAGCATGAGTGCTCGGGGCACTGCTTTGCGCTCTCCAAATAACACAAACTTTAGCACTTTTCAAATCACAGAAGATCGCTGTGTCAGGGTAGACTTTTAGTAGATTCCAAAACGGCCTGAAACCCGATATCGCAACAGAAAAGTTCAGAGCGGTGTTAGCTTCTTTCGGACTAGCGGTGTTTACAAAACAGCTGAGTTCACGCATGCGCACTGTCCTCTCTGATGACGTCATCAAATGAAACTATAGCTGGATATCGGGTTTCAGGCCGTTTTGGAATCCACTAAAAGTCTACCCTGACACAGCGAACTTCTGTGATTTGAAAAGTGCTAAAGTTTGTGTTATTTGGAGAGCGCAAAGTAATGCCCCGAGCATATGATACGAGTACCATGTAAACGGATACGAGATCATTAGTAGAACAGAACGGCTCCAACATAACTTCTGTGATAGATGTCATCCGTGCATGTTTGGGTAATTTAACTCTCACCGACCCTATTTAAATCCTCCTTTAGTTAGCTGTACTAATCTATCCAAAGCTCAGCCCACAAGCCTGTGTCACCCACGCAGCATTTTTCTGTAAACATACATATATAAAGATATATAAATATATAAAGATACAAAATGAGCCAATATAATGTGATAGAGCTCTGAAGGGGGGTGACCTAGTGCCGAGAGCAAAGGGAGGCGGGACTCAGAGCATGAAAAATGAAACAGAAATGAAACGTGTTAATGTGTTGTTTTCAACGAATGTGTTAGAAGTTAATAAAGTCTGCATGTACGTCTGTGGCGAAATGTGCAGCAGTTACCATGGTGACACAATCCACACAATGTTAAAACTGCTCTGAAAACTCAAGAAAAAATACAACATGGATTTAAAGAAAACATTTTCAAGAACTGTGATCAATATGAACATTAATGGTTTTATTTAGGTGAGACTAACTGAAAACTGTTGGCTAGCTGTTAGCTAACGGTTAGCTAACATCATTTGACAGAAACTTGTTTAACAGCACAAATCACAGGGCTCTCAAGTTTTGAGCGGGGTCGTGCGTGAGACTGTAATTTCCGAGGATGGGTGGGTGGGGGGGTGGGGTGGGGGGGGTGCGAGTGAACAATTTTGGGGGGCTTGAATTGCGTGAGAAATGCCATGTGAGCGTGTGAACGCGTCAAATTGTCTCTCTCAATGTGTGAGACTTGAGAGCCCTGCTGTAAATGTTTGTCTAAAGAGCAAACTTAAACTACAAAGCAACTAATGAGAGTTATATAAATGAAGTTATTACCTGATGGTTCTCAGTTTGTTTTATCATCTCCGCACTTTGTCAGTGCGCGCTGAGAGGGGCGGGGAGGAGGGACCGGGGCGGAGGGGAGCGGGACATTTTTAACGGATTCATGTAAGAGTCTGGTTAATGCACCGGGCCCGCGTCTCACCGCGTCTCACCGCTGCTCACCATGGGCAGTTCGGCTCTGGGCCGCGCGTAAGCCGTCGGGGGGGACACGTTACGCACAGACGGAGACACCGGTACCGGAGTCGGTCCCGGTGAGAATAAACATATAAGTATTTTCCAAACAAATAATGAAAGACAAGAAACAAGAAACATTCATTGTTACAGTATTAAGGAGACGTGGCACCGGGACTGAGGCTCAGGACGTGCCCGGGGGACGGCGCGTCTGCTCCGGCCTCCGCTCGGACTGTGCGCCCGGAGCAGGGGGAGTTTTTTTTTCGCTCAAAACGCGTGGAGCCTGCATAAACTAAGCCACACAGACCGATTTTCTGGGCACACACACAATTTTTTTTTTTTTTTAATAAAAAAAAATCAGCGTGAGAAATGCCATGTGTGGCGTGTGAGTGTGTGAACACGTCGAATTGTGTGTGTCACACTCTCAATGTGTGAGATTTGAGAGCCATGAATCAGCTCACCTGTAGTTCATTGTTTATGGCCAGACTGTTTATTTAAAAAAAAAAAAATCATATTAAAGTCTCGCTGAATAACATTATGAAGGAAAAGGACAAAAGGACAAAAGTTTATTTGGTTGAATACGTTTTGCAGCTCCTCCAAGCTGCTTCTTCAGTTCTGGCTAAAGTGCCAGAGTGCACTCTAGACAAATTGAATTTCTCCTTTTACCATGAATTCTACCTGGATGACTGAGGGATTCTACACATATATAAAATAACAATAAAAAAATGAGGAAATAAAAACATTAAAAACCCATGTACCTGATTTTTCCCATGTATTTGTCCAACATTATAGAAGCAGCTCTTGAGGTCAAATTAAGTCCGCTGTGTACTGTCTGCATCTAATTATGAAGCATTTTATTGTCCGATAATCAGGACGTGCACGTTAGCATGTTAGTAGTTGTTGAATAATTTATATGAATGCATATGTGAGGAATAACTTTGAACAACTACAAACTAAAATTAAAGGTCCTCACTCTCGTTATAATGTTGTTACCTTCTCAAAAACACATGTGTGAAGTTATGTTTTGTTTCATTCACACTTCAAAATGCTCTCTTCCACCTTGTGATGCCATGAAGTGGTAGTTTTCAAGTTAACTTTAAGTTACTTAACTTCAAGTTCTTCAAGTTACTTTTTACCTGTACTTCAGCAGAGATCGGCAATTCCAGGACTGAAATCATCCAAATGATTCTAGTAAATGTGTATGGATTTTAAAAACACAGTGGAGCATGGAGCTACAGTGGACATAAAAAGTCTATTCACCCCTGTTCAAATGCCAGGTTTTTGTGATGTAAAAAAAAAAAAATGACAGCAAGACAAATACTACTGGTCTACAAGGAAAATGCTTCCGGAACATAAGTAGTGAAATTTTTCTTGGTTTAGGTCACTAATAAAGAAAAAGTAAGTCAGAAGTGCTGATTGGCTATAGTTTCCAAGATATAGCATTGGGTCAAAATAGGAAATGTATGCAAAATAAGGCAAAAACGGTAGTTTATCAGAAGGTACAGTGTGTCTACAAGCAACAGTTCTATCTGAAAGCCTGTCTGCACATTCCAATACATTCATTTTAATATGTCTAGAGTTTTAACATATATCAATATATATAATATATATATTATTATTGTATCATTACATATCTTGAATACATTAGCTAACCAGCACAGTTGTCAATTGATTTTCAGTTCATCTTATCAATGTAAATGAGATTTAGCCACTTTTATCTCAGAAGTAGATCGAGTCCAAAAATTTGTAGACCAGTGTAATTTCACAACTTTTTCCACCTTTAATGTGACCTATAACCTGTACAACGCAATTGAAGAACAAACTGAAACCTTTAAAGGGGAAAAATATAAAATAAAAAACTTAAAATAACCTGGTTGCATAAATATGTACACCCATAAACTAATAATTTGTTGCAGCACCTTTGGCTTTTATTACAGATGTTTGATGGGATTCAGGTCTGGACTGGCTGGGCCATTCCAAAATCTTTAGATGTGTGCTTTGGGTCATTATCGTGCTGAAAGATGAAGTTCATCTTCAGCTTTCTAACAGAAGGCCGAAGGTTTTGTGCCAACACTGACTGGTATTTGGAACTGTTCATAATTCCCTCCACCCTGACTAAAGCCCCAGTTCCAGTTGAAGAAAAACAGCCCCAAAGCATGATGCTGCCACCACCATGCTTCACTGCAGGTATGGTGTTATTTTGGTGATGTGCAGTGTTGTTTTTGCGCCAAATATACCTTTTGGAATTATGTCCAAAAAGTTCAACCTTGGTTTCATCAGACCATAACACATTTTCTCACATGTATTTGGGAGATTTCAGATGTCTTTTTGCAAAATTAAGCCAGGCTTGGATGTTTTTCTTTGGAAGAAAAGGCTTCCGTCTCGCCACCCTACCCCATAGCCCAGACATAGAAGACGGGAGATTGTTGTCACATGTACTACACAGCCAGTACTTGCCAGAAATTCCTGCAGCTCCTTCAGTGTTGCTGTCAGCCTCTTGGCAGCCTCCCTGACTTGTTTTCTTCTCGTCTTATCAATTTTGGACGGACGCACTTTTCTTGGTAATGTCACTTTTGTGCCATATTTTCTCCACTTGATGATAATGGTCTTCACTGTGTTCCATGGTGTATTTAATTCCTTAGAAATTCTTTTGTAGCCTTCACCTGAGTGAATAATGAGATCTGACTGAATAATGAGATCCCTCTGATGCTTTGGACCTCTGCAGACCATGGCTTGTACTGGAAGATGTTGCTATAAGAATGTCAGGAAAAACCTATTAAAACTGCTGAACTTTAATTGGTGACTGGTGTGTGCGGACTCCATCTGAACACTGCCACATCCCGAGTTCTAAAAGGGTGTGCACACGTATGCAACCACATTATCTCAGCTGTTTATTTTTACTTCATCTCCCTAAAAGATTTCTGTTTGTTTGTTTTTCAATTGCGTTGTACAGGTTATAGGTCACTCAAAAGGTGGAAAAAGTTGTAAATTATTTATCTTGATGTAATTTTTTTTTTTACATCACTATCAGTGTCCTGTAATCCCTGTATACGTTGAACTATGAAGGCCCAGTCGTGATCCATCACACACTGCATAAAAGTTCACTTGAATTTAAAGATCCCATGACATGGTACTTCTTGATGCTTTTATATGGCTCCTTAATGGTTCCCTAATACTGTAAATGAATCCTTCTTCAAAATCAACACTCAGTGCATGAGAAACAGAGATAAGATGAGAAAGAGTCATAAATATCTCTCTCAAACTCTTTATTCTGGGCCTTGTTGCTTGAATGCAAATGAGGAGAAAAAAGCTGGCCAATAGTAGAGGGTGGGGGCGTGGCCAAACGCTCCGGTCTCCGCTGTCTGCCCACAGCTGATCCATTTCCTTGTTTTTGCACGGGGGAGAGATTTGAAGCATTCCATTGAAAAATAAACACATTTCCACAGAAAATAAAATTAAACCACTGCTGTTCAAAGGTCCAGAGGCTCAGATAAAGGACTTCCGAGCCTAGAAACACTCGGACGTGCCTCCAGGCAAATAAAAAAACGCATTTCGCATTGCCTAGCGCATTCGCAGTCCAAACTCTCTGGGCGTGATTTACAGAGACGCTGAGTTCAGACAGACGGGGGTGGAACTGCATTTGCATTTCTTTTTTCGATCTGACGTCAATAAGGTGCCTTGTTCAAACTCGCCCGTTTGAGCTCCGATTTTTTGTAACGCAGAAAAGGATCGCAAATGCTCAGTTTAGACATTTCACAACTTTTAACCATGGGGGGGCCTAAACAGGGTAGGGGAGCTCACATTAACGTTCAAAAACCTCAGAAAGTGAAAATTTCATGCCATGGGACCTTTAAGACAAATTTTCGCAGACACAGGTGAGTAACTCCTCCTCACGCTGACAGAGGTTCAAATTAATGTGGATCTATATGAGAGTACAGAATACTAATGTAATGGCTGAAAACTAAAAAAAACAAAACAAAATCCATGTAATGTATGTATAACCTCTGGGGGTGTGATGCTAACTGGAAGCACAGCTCTGTCCAAAGCTCTGTTATTCAGTTAGACTTTAACATGCTTTTTTTTTTTTATATATTTAAGTAAACAGTCTGGCCATAAACAATGAACTACAGGTGAGCTGCTTTGTGCTGTTAAACAGTTTTCAGAGCAGTTTTAACATTGTGTGGATTATGTCACCATGGTAACTGGTGCACATTTCACCACAGACGTACATGCAAACTTTATTAACTTCTAACACATTTGTTGAAAACAACACATTAACACATTTCAGTTCTGTTTCATTTTTCATGCTCTGAGTCCCCACTCCCTTTGCTCTCGGCACTAAGTCACCCCCTTTCAGAGCTCTATCACATTATATTAGCTCATTTTGTATCTTGGTCTTGTTTACAGAAAAATGCTGCGTGGTTGACACAGGCTTGTGGGCTGAGCTTTGGATAGATTAGTACAGCTAAACGTAAAGAGGATTTAAATAGGGCTGGTGAGAGTTAAATTACCCAAACATGCACAGATGACATCTAAAACCTCGTCAGACATGTTACCGATGAAGGAACAGCAGTAAAACGAACACCCCCGATTTAAGGCGTGCACAATGGCAGGATTACGCACAAACAGACTGAACGTGTGTGGGTAGTAAAGGGCCCACATGTCCCTCTTTTACAGTGACCATCTCAGCTCAAAGTTCAAAGTCAGCTTTATTGTCAAAAACCATATGTACAGGTTGCACACACAAGATTTGAAATTGTAGTGCCCCCTAGGCCCACAGTGAACATAAAACATGGATAAACAAGACAATAAACACCATGACTAGAACATCACATACACCCATAGCAAAAGTACAGTAGACTTGTATATAATACATATAAGTAAAACACACAGTGTGTAGTGTAATAAAGCTCAAGTGGTGTCATTTAAGCAGCAGTGTCATTGAGGGAGGGCAGGGCAGGGAGAGAGTTCAGCATCCTGACAGTTTGGTGGATGAAGCTCTTTCAGTCTGCTGATCTTGGCCCTGAGGCTCCTCAGTCTCCTTCCTGGTGGCAGCAGACTGAAGAGGCAGTTGGATGGGTGGGTGGGATCACCCAGAGGGCTTTGTGGGTGAGGCGGGTCCAGTAGATGTCCTGCAGGGAGGGGAGGGAGACACCCATGATTCTCTGAGCTGCTCTCACTACTCGGTGTAGCTTTTTTCCGGCAGGACACGGTGCAGGTGCCATAACACACAGTGATGCAGCTGGTGAGGATGCTCTCTATGGTGCCTCTGTAGAAGGTGCTCATGATGGGAGCTGGGGCTCTGCCTCTCTTCAGCTTGCTGAAGAAGCAGGGGGTGTTGTGTGTGTGCTCTCCTGAAGTCTACGACAATCTCCTTTGTCTTCTCCACATTCAGGGAGAGGTTGTTGTTGCTGCACCACTTGACCAGGCGGCTCACCACCTATAGTGTGTCTCATCGCCGTTGCTGATGTGACCCAACACAGTCGTATCATCCGCAAACTTGATGAAGAGGTTGGAGGTGTGTGACGGTGTGCAGTCATGGGTCAGCAGAGTGAAGAGGAGGGGGCTCAGCACACATCCTTGGGGAGCCCTGTACAGGGAGTCCTCGGGTTACGACGTTGATCCGTTCTTAAGACGCGTCGTAAACCGGATTTTGCCTTTGATCTTCCAACCAAAGCACCAATAACCTTTCCATCTCAATAATTAGACCACTACGCTGCTTGGTTATCACTGCCGCTTTCATAGGAGCAGATCAGAGCCCACATCAGGTACTTCCGCCCACATTGGGCACGCACATGAGGCTGTCTTCTTCTCCCTACAACCACAACAGAGCGTATTCTTGCGCCGTGCGCCGCGCGCCGTTCGCGTTTGTTTACATCTCTTACCACGCTAAACCGAGTAAGACGGAATGACGCGTAATATATACATATTTTTTTTAATGGGGGCGCGTTCGTAACCACGAAACGTCGTAACCCGAGACCGTCGTAACCCGAGGACCCCCTGTATTCAGTGTGATAGTGCTGGAGGTGTTGCTTCCAACCCATACTGCCTGCGGTCTTCCTGTCAGGAAATCCAGCAGCCAGTTGCACATGGAGGTGTTGATCCCCACCTTGTCTAGTTTGAGTATGAGTTGCTGAGAGACGATTGTGTTGAAACTGAACTAAAGTCAGTGAATAGCATTCTAACATATGAGTCTCTGGTGTCCAGGTGTGTGAGGGGTGACTGGAGGGCTGTTGAGATTGCATCATCGGTTGAACGGTTAGACCGGTATGCAAATTGAAATGGGTCCAGGGTGGAGGGGAGAGGTGTCGTGATGTGTTGCGTGACTAGCCATTTGAAGCACTTCATGAGGATGGGGGTGTAACCGTACAGTAGTCGTTAAGGCAGGATGGAGACGACTTCTTCGGCACAGGGATGGTGGTGGAGGTCTTGAGGCATGTGGGGACGACAGCCTGGCTCAGAGATGTGTTGAAGATGTCCATAAAGACCTCTGTGAGTTCCGCAGCACAGTCTCTCAGTACATGACCAGGGATGTTGTCCCGTCCCGGAGCTTTGCGTGCGTTGATCCTGCTGAGGGATCTCCTCATGCTATCCGGGGACATTGTCAGCACCTGGGGGTGGAGTCTTCTGTGCCGCGGTGCTATTGTGTGCCTCAAAATGAGTGAAGAACTCGTTTAGCTCGTTCTGCAGGGAGGTGGAGCTGTCGGTAGTCTGTGGCTTTGGCTTGTAGTCCGTTATGGCCTGTATCCCCTGCCACAGACTCTGCGTGTCTCTGCTGTCATGGAAGTGCTGTGATATCTTCGTAGTGTATTGTCTCTTAGCCTCTCTGATGCCACGTGACAGGTTTACCCTTGCTGTCCTTAGGCCCACCTCGTCTCCAGCTCTGACGGCAGCGTTCCTTACCCTCAGCAGCCTGTAGACCTCTCCTGTGAGCCATGGCTTCTGGTTGGCCCGAACAGTGAACAGTTTGTAGAGAAAGAGGGACATGTTAAATGTGGTGGGACATGGAGGACACTTAAAGGGTAATAATGGTATATAACAGTAATAACGGTATAATACGCAAAATTGACTCTTATGAGCTTTAAGACATGTTAGAATGTTGTTACTTCCTCAAAAACATACCTGGAATTGTATTTTGTTTCATTCACATATGTTTGTGTTATTATTCTGTCATCTCCAAAGCTCAAAATGCTCTGTTCCACCTTGTGATATCATGAAGCAGTAGTTTTCAAGTTAACAGTGACATTTTACCTGTTGTTCAGTAGAGATTGGCAATTCCAGGGCTGAAATTATCCAAAGGATTCTAGTGAATGTGTGTGGAGTTTAGTGGAGTGTTTTCTGTTTAAGGGGAGAACTCAGCTCAATTATGTTAGGTTTGTGTATTAAACATATGTGAATTAAATTAAAAAACACATCTCCAGGTTTGTTTGTGATGAGGAAACAGATCAGCGTGATATGGGCCCTTTAAAGCTCCAGCAGATGTTGAGTATTTTGGTGGACCACCTGACAAAAAACTACACTCACTGAAGTCTGGTCTGTGGCTCTCTATGTGGTTTAATAAAAAAAAAAAATCTATATACATCTATATTCTTTCCCAGAGATGAGTGGGGGGCCAGGGCAGGGACCAGAGACCTGGGCGCAGTCATGTGCTGCCCACTGCTCCTAATAAAAAAGGATGGGTCAAATGCAGAGGACAAATTTCCCTTCGGGGATAATAAATGATAATAAAATAAATAAAAGCTGCAGAAAAGTGCCCCCTTAAAAACAGTTAGTGTGCCAGAGGAGAAGATGAATGAGGTTTTCTTTGTTACTTCAAACCAGATGAAGACTGTTAGGGCTGAAGTCTCTGGAGAGCTTTCCAAATGATAAAGGACTATAAAGTGTACCTTAACTGAACCATAAGGACACAACAACAGTCTCCACTAAAGCCACTACGGCCCCACTGTGGCACCTTGTATTCACAGTGTTCTCCCATCCAAGTACTGACCAGCCCTGTTTAGATTTCATCATGAGATGAGGAGGCATTCCCGTGTGGCCACATTGTTAAACTGATGAGTTTAAGATAATTTCAACAATCTATTGATACAATGCACACAATGTCAGAAAGGTTTTAAGTAGGGCTGTCAGTTTAATGCGTTAATTAGATTAATTAATTACACTGCAAAATAACGCGTTATAAAAATTAATGCAATTAATTATGAGCGGCTATTCAATGCGCGTGCATTTTAAATTTGTCTTGCAGCGAGCAAATCACTGCCAGGGCCTTTGAATGGCAAATTTATTTATAAAAACGAAGATGGACGATCAACAAGAACTTTGTAGCTGTAGATTTGTAGCTTGTCAAAAACAATTTTCAGATCACCGAAGCTTCTCCAGCTTGACGGATAATTTGAACGATAAACACGTCCGGACAAGTTCCATTGTTACTGGTGATAAAGCGAGTGTGAGCGCACTTCAACAAACCACGCTCGCAGAATTTGGGAAATGAATGAGCAAAGCGACCACGTGAAAAATGACAAACTCAATCGCAAAGTTGGTTGGTTCGTTCATTTGCTCGCTCACTCACAATCCCTCTCTCTCTCTCGCTCACTCTTAAAATGCTATTAATTAGATTAATTAATTACAAATCTTGTAATTAATTAGATTAATTTTTTAATTGCCTGACAGCACTAGTTTAAAAAAAAAAATGATTTAAACGCATTTTTAGGAGAATGTGATCAATACAAGTGGTCTTGGACCTGCTTATGAGTGTCTTTTTCAACAAAAATGTGACTCATTTTATGTGAGAGAGACTTGTTTAACAGTAACACCTGCTGTAAATGCTCCAAATAAGGTGCTCCAAATAAAACACCTCTTTCTGGTTTCTGATTTGGTTATAATAAAGCTCAGACTAAATGTTTAACAAACGTCAGAGAACAAGACTCACAAATGATAAACTGCAGATTTAATTGAATAACATTTTAACAGCCAGCAATCTGAAAAATGTGTATGTGTAAAATCCATCAATTTTACATAAACAGGTGTCTGTGGATTTCAGTTGAATATTTACAATGAAAATATTTTAAAATAGTTAATTCTCAAACTGTTTCTGCCAGAAACCCCCAACCTTCTCCCATACAAACTACAAGCTATTTTACCAGGAGAAGTACAACTGTGTATGAACCAAATATAAAACATAACTAATCCAATTTAAAGGTCCTACATTACACAAAATTGACTCTTGTGAGCTTTAAGCCATGTTAGAATGTTGTTACCTCCTCAAGCACATACCTGGAGTTGTTTTGTTTCATTTACACATGTTTGAGTATTTATTATTGTCCATCTACATCTCCAAAGCTCAAAATGCTCTGTTCCACCTTGTGATGTCATGAAGTGGTAGTTTTCAAGTTAACAGCTCTTTACCTTTTGTTCAGTAGAGACGGGCAATTCCAGGGCTGAAATCATCCAAACAATTCTAGTGAAGGTGAATGGAGGTGAATGGAAATCCCTTTATTATTAACGAATATATTGGATCTCAGTTTAAACCTTCCTAATCATACACATAAAATAACTGACTGCAAAATAAATTTCATAATTGCTATACCAATTGTTTACACATATATCCCTTAAAAAATTCTAAAATCTTAAACTTATGTCCATGTTACTTTAGTTTTGCATTGGTCTACTCAAGGGCATCTTCTTGTAAGTATTCTGCAGATCATTCCTGTTAAAATCCGTCCATTTACTGCTGTGTACTGGCTGTGTAGTACATTTGACAACAATCTCCCGTTTTCTATGTCTGGGCTATGGGGTAGGGTGGCAAGACGGAAGCCTTTTCTTCCAAAGAAAAACATCCAATCCTGGCTTGATTTTGCAAAAAGACATATGAAATCTCCTAAACACATGTGGGAAAATGTGTTATGGTCTGGTGAATCCAAGGTT
Source organism: Paratrypauchen microcephalus (assembly GCA_036785185.1). Lineage (NCBI taxonomy): Eukaryota > Metazoa > Chordata > Actinopteri > Gobiiformes > Gobiidae > Paratrypauchen > Paratrypauchen microcephalus. The sequence goes on along the minus strand of JAVJIX010000086.1, from coordinate 3,233,132 downwards.
GAACTTTTTGGACATAATTTCAAAAGGTATATTTGGTGCAAAAACAACACTGCACATCACCAAAATAACACCATACCTGCAGTGAAGCATGGTGGTGGCAGCATCATGCTTTGAGGCTGTTTTTCTTCAACTGGAACTGGGGCCTTAGTCAGGGGCGGATCTTGCCATTTTGGGGCCCTAGGCGAAATATAGACATGGCCCTCAAAAGTCGTTCTTCAAACACACACCTGCACACAAAATAAGGGTGCGTGTGTGTATTTGAATTAAGATTTCAATTTTTTTTGTGTGTGTACCGTGTTAGGGATGACAGTTGGGGCCCCTCTCAACGGGCAGGTTTGGTGGGGCCCCTAGGCAAATGCCTATGTTTGCCTAATGGTAAGTCCGCCTCTGGCCTTAGTCAGGGTGGAGGGAATTATGAACAGTTCCAAATACCAGTCAGTGTTGGCACAAAACCTTCGGCCTTCTGAAAGCTGAAGAGGAACTTCATCTTTCAGCACGATAATGACCAAAGACACACATCTAAAGGTTTTGGAATGGCCCAGCCAGAGTCCAGACCTGAATCCCATCAAACATCTGTGGGGTGATCTGAAGAGGGCTGTGCACAGGAGATGCCCTGTCGCAATCTGTCAGATTTGGAGCGGTTTTGCAAAGAAGAATGGGCAAATATTGCCACATCAAGATGTGCCATGCTGATAGGCTCCTACCCAAGGTTGAACTTTTTGGACATAATTCCAAAAGGTATATTCGGTGCAAAAACAGCACTGCACATCACCAAACCATACCTGCAGTGAAGCATGGTGGTGGCAGCATCATGCTTTGGGGCTGTTTTTCTTCAACTGGCACTGGGGCCTTAGTCAGGGTGGAGGGAATTATGAACAGTTCCAAATACCAGTCAGTGCTGGCACAAAAGCTGAAGAGGAACTTCATCTTTCAGCACGATAATGACCCAAAGCACACATCTAAAGGTTTTGGAATGGCCCAGCCAGTCCAGACCTGAATCCCATCAAACATCTGTAATAAAAGCCAAAGGTGCTGCAACAAATTATTAGTTTATGGGTGTGCATATTTATGCAACCAGGTTATTTTATGTTTTTTTATTTTATATTTAAAAGTTTCAGTTTGTTCTTCAATTGCGTTGTACAGATTATAGGTCACATTAAAGGTGGAAAAAGTTGTGAAATTATTTGTCTTGCTGTCATTTTTTTTACATCACAAAAACCTGGCATTTGAACAGGGGTATGTAGACTTTTTATATCCACTGTCGTGTCATGCTCCACTGTGTTTTGTAGTTGTGACTAGAGCGACTTCAGAAGAAACTCGCCGAACCAAAGCATCATTTTACAGAAGCCCAGTACACGCAGCAGTGCCACGAGCTAGCGGAGAGACTGGAGGACAGCTCTGGGGTCAGGCCGGGCGGCTCCAAACACTCCAGGGAAGAGCCAGAGGGACCAGTGAACAAGAGGAGCCACCAGTCCTCCAGCATCGAAGCGTCACAATCTGAGGTTCGTGGGCCATAACAGCCCAGGTCCAGCAGCTCTGTGGTCAGTCCTGCTGCGTCTGATGACCCGTACACACAGGAGTGCCGCGAGCTAGCGGAGAGAATGAACAAATCTATTAGGATAGGTCTCCAGGCGGCCAAACGCTTCAGGAAAGAGCAAAAGGGAGCATTGAACAAGAGGAGCCGCCTAAGGTACCCCTACAACTGGATCGGCCTGGACATGTACTCTGACGATGACGACACGGACGGAGAGTCTGACCTGGAACCAGAGGTCCCGCCCTATGCCCCGGCCCCTGCGGCGCCCCAATCCCGTTCCCCGCTTCTTGTATCAATACATCTGCTGGACTACAAAAACAGTTGGAATAACGCAAACTTTGGAATATTTACTCAAACCTGGAACTGCACATTTGCATATTCTTTTTGGTTTTTGTGTTTTGGCATTTTTGTTTGTATTAATCATATCTACATATAATATATAAAGTAATAACATTTATAATCAATTAACATGCTAGCGTGCACTTCCTGATTATCGGACAATAAAATGCTTCATAATTAGATGCAGAAAGTACACAGCGGACTTAAGTTGACGTCAAGAGCTGCTTATATAATGTATGTGTACTGGGGCAAGACATGTTTTGGTCAAATACATGGGAAAAATCAGGTACAGGGGCTTTTAATGTTTTTATTTCCCCCATTTTTTATTTGGACAATAAACAGACACTCATTCAGTTGTTCCATTATTTTTCCTCATTTTTTAATCAAACATCAGTCACAGTTAAACCTGTGTGGAACTTATTTAAGCAAAACCAGGCTTTTTCTCCTGAACGCTGGACCAGGGAGGACAAAAGGATAGAAAAGGAAAAAAGAAAGAGCGCGATGGAGTGAAAGAGAAAGGGAGAGAGAGAGAGAGAGTACAAGTCCACTTCTTCAGACCACAAAGATAGAGAGAGGTTAGGAAAGAAAGTGAAGTGGAATGAGAGAGAAATAGGGAATTTATGCTTTCTCAGAAGATTCTAAGAAAGTTTGGACACCCCATAAACAAAGAGAGAGAAAGAGATAGTGAGAGAAAGAAAGAAAGAGAGAAGAGGGAAGAAGAGAGAGAGAGGAGAGGGAAGGACAGAGAGAGAGGAGAGATTAAGTACAAGGGGGGAGGGGGTTGGAAAGAGTGAAGGGGAAATGAGAGAGCGAGAATGTATGCTTTCTCAAAAGATTCTAAGAAAGTCTAGACACCCCGTAAAAAAAGAGAGAGAAGGAGAAAGAGTTGGTGAGAGAGGGGAGAGGGACGCACAGAGAGAGGAGAGGGAAGGACAGAGAGAGAGGAGAGGGAAGGACAGAGAGGAGAGGGAAAGGCAGAGAGAGAGGAGAGGGAAGGACAGAGAGGAGAGGAGAGGGAAGGGCAGAGAGGAGAGGAAAGGACAGAGAGAGGAGAGGGAAGGACAGAGAGAGGAGAGGGAAGGACAGAGAGGAGTGGGAAGGACAGAGAGAGGAGAGGAAAGGACAGAGAGGAGAGGGAAGGGCAGAGAGAGAGGAGAGGGAAGGACAGAGAGAGACGAGAGAGTAAGTACAAGTTCACTTCCTCAGACCCAGGCAAAGGTCACCCTGTACACCCTGTATAAACGAAGATAGAGAGATGAGGGGTAGGAAAGAGATTGAAGGGGAAATGAGAGAGAGATGGGGAATGTCTGCTTTCTCAGAAGATCCTAAGAATGTCTGGACACCCCATAAACAAAGAGAGAGAAGGAGAAAGAGAGAGAGAAAGAGAGGAGAGGGAAGGACAGAGAGAGAGGGGGGAGAGAGTAAGTACAAGTCAGCTTCCTCATAAGATCCAAGCAATGGCTGGACACATTATACACAGAGAGAGAGAGAGAGGGAAGGAGAGGAAAGGAAGGACATAGAGAGAAAGATAGAGGAGAGGGGGAGTACAGGTTGCTTCCTCACAAGACCCAAGCAAAGTCTAGACACCCCAAACACAGAGAAAAAGAGAGAGGAAAGCACAGAGCGTGAGGAAACGAGAGAGAAGGGGAGAAACATAGGGGGGGGATAGGGGCACTCTGTTTCATTAAGACCTTTGCAAACCCCATAAACAGAGAAAGAGAGGGGAGGAGAGAGAGGGGGAAAAGAGAAAGAGAGAGAGAGAGAGAGAGGGAAGGAAGGAAATAGGGAGAGCGAAAGAAAGAGAGGAGAGGAGGGGTACAAGTGGCTTCCTCATAAGACCTAAACAGCATCTGGGCACAGACAGAGAGAGACAGGAGAAGACCAAATATCCAAGATCACTCCATCGCATTTGCAAGCTTTGCACCAAATTCTACCTGGAATTCTGAAATAAAATTAAAAAAAACAGATTTTAACTGATTTTTCATCCAACATGAAGCTGGCAGTCTTTTGCCTTGTGACATTGATGTGTTTTGCAGCAGTAAATGCACGGATTTTTACCAGGAATGATCTGCAGAATACTTACAAGAAGATGCCCTCGAGCAAACCAGCGCAAAACCAAGGTAACATGAAAATACGTTTAAGATTTTAGAAGATTATTAAGGGATATATGTGTAAACAATTGGTTAAATCGCAATTATGAAATTTTGTAATCAGTTAGTTAGTTATTTTATGTGTATGATTGGGCTTTGAAGAACAGACTGAGCAAAAAAACAAACACTTAAATCCTATGAAAAGTTGCTTAAACCTGTGCTTTTTGTACTTCTATTATTCTAAAGAGTAAGTATGGCAAAGTGTTTTTAAATTCTTGGCTTGAACGGTAAAATTTCCTAGTTGTTGTTTTTTTTATTGCACTTTAAGTTCCTTTTCTATTTACTGTGTATAACTTTTACTTCTAATTATAATTCCAGCCACATTATTTTAAACTAGTAGAAACATTCAGTGGTTAAATGCCTGTTTGAGCAACCTCCCACTGCAAAGAATTTCAGTTCAAACATCCCACTGTGCGAAGTTTGTTTTAGCATATCCATAGTAGCTGATGTGATAATAAAACGTAACTAAATATTTTCTTTTTGAGCAGAGTTTGTGAACAAATAAAAACAAAAATATTTGTATTCCAGATATTCTTACAGTAAAGGGAGGATGTTTCACAAGTTGTTAGAAAACATACTTTACTGGGTTCAGAAATAATGGTCAGTTGCACTTTCAGTGTGTAAAATGAAAATTTCGAATTAAAATAATAAATTACACATAATCAGATACATCTGGACTGGTCAATAAAATAGGTTAAAACAATATTCTTACAATCAAATTAGTGGATAAAATATTGATTGCCGATATCTAAAGGAAATAAAATGATAAATATCTGGTCAACTTTGCGCAACTTTGCATGTTTTTTTCCCTGTAACAGTGGGTAATGTTTCACTATAGGCTATGATCCTATATTAAATTTTGTATGTTTACAGGCTGTAGGATACTACCAATACCCCTACAATATTATATAACCATATTCTGTACTATAATATTTAAATACTACCCACATTGCCATCAACATACTTCTAAATGTAACTAATTGTTCTGAATTTGAAAAAAAAAGCATAATTTCTCACTCAGAATGTTATTTTGTTGTCTCAGTTTGGACCAAGACACATGTCCATATGTTAAACTCACATGAGGAGAGAGCAACAAGATCTGCGCCTCTCTGACAAGTCATAATATTTAATCTACTGCTTCTGTGCAACTGTTATTGCCAACACTCTTCCTTAAATAGACATGAGCGCAAGGAGGTTCAGTTCTCTCACACACTAGGGGGCGTTAATAAACGTCTCCTGTAATGTCAATACTTTAAGTTCAAAGTTCAAAGTCAGCTTTATTGTTAAAAACGATATGTACAGGTTGCACACACAGGATTTGAAATAGCAGCGCCCCCGAGGCCCACAGCGAACATAAAACATCTGATAAACAGGACAATAAACACCATGACTAAAGTACAGAAAACTTATCCAAATAGGTAAAACACACAATGTGTAGTGTAATAAAGCTCAACTGGTGTCATTTAAGCAGCAGTGTCATTTAAGTGTATTTTAAACAGCAGTGTCAGTGTCATTTAAGCAGCAGTATCAGTGTCATTTAAGCAGCAGTGCCAGTGTAATTTAAGTGTCATTTAAGCAGCAATGTCAGTGCCATTTAAATATTTAAGTGTCATTTAAGCAGCAGTATCAGCACCATTTAAGCAGCAGTGTCAGTGTCATTTAAATATTTAAGTGTCATTTAAGCAGCAGTGTCAGTGTCATTTAAGTGTCATTTAAGCAGCAGTGTCAGTGTCATTTAAATATTTAAGTGTCATTTAAGCAGCAATGTCAGTGTCATTTCAATATTTAAGTCGCATTTAAGCAGCACTACCAGCGTCATTTAAGCAGCGGTGTCAGTGTCATTTAAATATTTAAGTGTCATTTAAGCAGCAGTGTCAGTGTCATTAATATGGTTGTTTAGTTTTGAAGCCAGTGTTTGAAAATAGGATTGTTCCACACTAAAGCCTTAGACTTACCTAACCTCATGGAGATTAGCAAGTGACACCATCAAGCCAAGTTACAAGTCAGATCTGTGGAGAACCAAGCACGCTCACTGTAAGAATGCATTTATTTTGGTGCAGTTATAACCCAAAATTAAATAAATGCAAGATAAATAAGTGTAATGCCATACTGTGGGATATTCTAGACAAACCAATAACCTCTCCATAGATATAAGCCTGTAGTGAACCCTCCACTATAAAGTTACACCGTGCCCCTTTAAATCACCACTATATCTGTAACATCATGCGGCAAAATGAGCTGCTTTCTGCTCTTTAAATGTAATTCAGTCCCAAATGTTACCAGTAGAGGGAGTCAGGAACCAACCCAAGAATTCACTTTTTAATTCAGAGCTTAAACCTTCCTTAATGTTTAACTAAACACATAAACTCTGCCCACAACCACGTTTCAAACACTTGGATGTAATCAGGGAGGTCTTGTGTGATGTCACATAGTACTTGAAAGGCAGCACAAACTTGGATTTGATCCCTGGGTCGCCCGAGCGTTTCTGTGTGGAGTTTGCATGTTCTCCCCGTGTCTGGGTGGGTTTCCTCCGGGTACTCCGGTTTCCCCCATCAACCCAAAACATGCTCCATAGGTAAAATCCTCCAGCTTAGGTTCTGATCAAACTGAAGCAAGAAGATCATGGAGATGGTCCCCGGGCGCAGTAATGTGCTGCCCACTGCTCCTAATAAAAGGATGGGTTAAATGCAGAGAAGAATTTCTGGTTTCTGGTTTAGTTGCACTTTTCCAGTTTTCCACTCTTTAATATAAAGGGAATGTAAACTTCAATATTGACTCAGGCTCATCGGGATAAACTGTACGGTATACACAGAGGAGAAGACTTAATTGGTCCAGTAACATGGGTTTACAATTGCAGTCTTTAAAAACAGTCTGCAGCCAAATGTATGTATGTATTTAGGAGCTTTGACAGGGCATCCGATATTTTTTTTTTCCTTTTTTCTTTCTTTTTACTTAACCATGTTGTAACGTACATCATTTCATTCACACGTTTTTCAGTAACTCCACATATTTAGCCTGTCTCCTTTTATTCTGATCATTGCAGCAAACTTAAAAGGTGCACTATGTAACTTCTAAGGAGGAGGGTCTGCTACCTGCTTGCTTCTTTTCCTAGAATATTGCACAGTAGGGCATTAAGCTTTGTTCTATTGCAGGTGTTTTATTGCTCAAAAATACCTTTAAAAAACATAAATTCTTACTATGTGCAGGCTTGCTTCTCCACAGATCTGACCATTAGTTATTTCCATACTGGGGAATAATCAAGGCAAAACAGTCATATCTCCATGGAGACAAGATGGTGGTGGACCCTTCACTAGAAAAGTTACATGGTGCACCTTTAAACTAACAGCGATTGTTTTGAGCCTTATTTGAACATCCACTTTATTCCTTAGGAGACCAGAGGATGTAATTGCGCCCTCCCCTGGCAATTGTGGTGATTTTTATGCCAAAAAATTTAGGGCGTATACAAAATTCTTGTAAAATGTGATTAAAAAAACAAAAACAAAACAAGGTATCAAGTACATCAAGAATGTACTGTATTTAAAGGGATATGCCACCCCCAGGTCAAATTTGGGCATCTCCCCACAGTCCAGAGACTAAAATAAGTGGTGGAAAGCGTTTTCCTGCTCACCCAGCCATTGTCCGAGTCTGTTGCCACTGACCGCCGCGGTATCTGCTGCTCCTCCGCCTTAGACTGGAGTCTAACGTCGCCAGAGAAAGATTTCGGTCAAAAGGAATTAATTTGCTCAATGCATTTCCCAATTACTTTCTGTGTAGTGCGCATTCATATCGAGTGCAAATAAATGTGCAAATCAACACGGAGAGCTTGCCTTGGTCATTTTGGGTGGGAACTATTTTCCAGTGCGGAAGAATAAAGCCGAATCAGGCAGCACACTGCCAGGGGAATCCCTGTTACGCACCGGGAAGGGAGTTCCCCTGTTGCACAGCGTGGTGCGTGATTCGGCTTTATTCTTCCGCACTGGAAAATAGTTCCCACCCAAAATGACCAAGGCAAGCTCTCCGTGTTGATTTGCACATTTATTTGCACTCGATATGAATGCGCACTACACAGAAAGTAATTGGGAAACGCATTGAGCAAATTAATTCCTTTTGGCTGAAATCTTTCTCTGGCGACGTTAGACTCCAGTCTAAGGCGGAGTAGCTGCAGATACCGCGGCGGTCAGTGGCGACAGACTCGGACAATGGCTGGGTGAGCAGGAAAACGCTTTTCATCACTTATTTTAGTCTCTGGACTGTGGGGAGATGCCCAAATTTGACCTGGGGGTGGCATATCCCTTTAAAGGTGCACTATGTAGCTTTTCTGGTTGAGAGTACACCATCTCCCGGCTCCATGGAGATCTTATTGCTTTGCCTAGAATGTTCCACAGTACGGCATTAAACTCGTCTATGCATTTATTAGATTACACGTGTTTTTATGGCTTTAAAACCAACTTGTAAAACATGCATTATTACTGTAAGCAAGCTCGCCCTTCTACAGATCTGACCTATAACTCCGCCTGTCATATGCTCTAGTGTTGTCATGATAATTTTTAAAAAATTAAAAAAATGAAGGAAAGAAAGGGGGGAATGAAAAAGAAAATACCTTTGAAATTACGAAAATGATGATGGTGAAAATAAAATTTGTTAAGTAGTGACTAAAAATGTTTATTTAAAAAAGTGTGTGTGTGTGTGTGTATGTATATATACTGTATATATATATATATATATATATATATATATATATATATATATATACTGTATATATATATATATATATATATATATATATATATATATATATACAGTGGTACCTCACCTTACGAAATTAATTCATTCCAGAAGTGGTTTCGTAACGTGAATTTTTTGTAAGTTGAGTAGCTATTTCAATGGAAAAAGCCTGATTCGTTCCAAGGCCCCGATCCAAGTTTTTTTTTTATAGTGTAACTTTTTTTATAGTGTAAAATTGTGTTCTGCGTAGAGACTGTAGACCCAGGACTAAACGTGGACTATACCAGGTCTAGACCAAGGTCTAAACCTGGACTAAACCAGGACTAGACCAGGACTAGACCAGGTGTCACACGTGTCCGCGCGCAGTCTTCTCCCCCCTCCCCCTTCCCCCCACACGCTTCACTATTAATAATTTTGTTGAAAATCTATGAAAGTTTGAGTGTTTAAACGAGAGACAAATGTGAGAAAAGTTTAAATTCAGTCTGAGAAAAGCGTATAATGTGTGTGGCTGAGCGCGCATTATTTGAATTTTTGAGATTTCGCGTTTCATAACTTGAATTTTCTTTCGTATCTAGAGACCAAAATTTAACGTGAAGGCGTTTCGTAACTTGAAATTTTCGTTTGTTGGGTCATTCGTAAGGTGAGGTACCACTGTATATATATATATATATATATATATATACTGTGTATATATATATATATATATATATATATATATATATATATATATATATATGTAAATTGAAAGGAAAATTAAATTATAAAATAAGCCAAAAAATAGATATAAGGGGGCCTAGCTGTATGGTTATCCTGCACTACCACATTAATTTTATTTTTATTTACTCAAATGTGTGTGTGTGTTTGTTTGGAGGGAAGGGTTGGGTTCGGGGTGGGAAGCTTTGTTGTTTTAATGAATTGTTTTATGTTTTTGTGTTTTGTTTTCATGTTTATTACTGTATTTTGTTTTATTTCTATTGTCTTTAAAAAAATCAAACTTGATTTTGATACTAAGGAATATAAAACATGAAATCATAGTTCTTTCTTTTATATTCCTGTGTGGTCTTATATCATTTCATTCATTTCATTTATTTATTCACTTTGAGCAGGTCAACACAAGGAAATAAATACATGTAACCAATATATAGTCAAAAACATTTGTTTTTTGCTCAAAAAGGTGTGGGAAGAAGAAAACTTATTGAATCCCACCTCTGTTTTCCAAAACATAACTTAAATTGTTGATTTTGCATCCTTGTCATTTCAGTTGAAAAACACAAAAACAAAACAAAGGCAAATTCCATTCTTGTACAAAAAATAAAAAATAAAAATTTGATCAGGGACAATAAATAAATTACACATAAGGTGTTTTTATCGGGAACATTTAAAGACCGCAACAAGTAAACCAGCAATGTATACCAGCAATGGTAACACAAAAAATACCAACAATGGAAGCACAACTACAATAACACACATACATAAAACCAACAATGGTAACACAACTACTATAACACACATACATAATACCAAAGCCAGTAAAACAACAGCAGATCCCAAAGCAGAAAACAGATACAGAAAAGTGCTATTTGACGATTCATTCAAACTCATCTCTCTCTGTATTCAGACCAGACCAGGTCTTTATACAAGAACTTAAATTTGTGAATATTTTGGCAGAGCTTTGCTGTAAATCCAGAGCATTCCACATTTTTACCCCACATAAAGTCACACAGAAACTTTTATGAGTGGCTGCAACATTAGGCAAAATAAAGTAATCCCTCAGTGGTCCAGGTACAGTAGGTTGTTTGTTTGTCTAAGTCTAAATCTAAGATTCACAGTGGTCCATGGGCATATACTAGTCTATCAGCTCTGATACTTGTTCTGATACAGCTCAAGATCATTCTAATTCAGAAAAAAGGTTTATTTTTGTCCCGTGAACTTTTTACACCTGCTCAAATGCATATCTAGTTTTCTATAACCCAAAACATGCACCATAGGTACTCCAGCTTAGGTCCTGACCAAACCGAAGCAAGAAGATCATGGAGATGGTCCCCGGGCGCCCTAATGTGTGTGCTGCCCACTGGTCCTAATATATGTATATATATATATAGGATGGGTTAAAATGCAGAGAAGAATTTCTCCAATGTGAGATCAATAAAGTTCACTTCTATACTTTTGACAACTCCCTATATTCACTTTAACAGTTTTTAGAAGTAGCCTATGTTTATGCTTTGTTTTAACACTGGTGTTAAAACTTTACTGTGTGGTACCCAGAAAATAACTTTTTACCACAGAGTTATAAAAAATAATGTGGGGTTGTTCAAATTTAGCTATAACATGTGGCTGGGTTAAAGTTCTGCACGATTGGATATTTTCAACTGGTTTTACTGGACAGTTTAATGTGCCGCCATTTATTTAAGGTAACTGTAAATAGCGTAGATGTACTAGTATTACAGACACTTTTTTGAACACAATCTCTAAACGGTAAAGAAGCCATCTAGATCACTTTTCAGCGTCCATGCATAACACCAAAGAAATGCGCAGCTAATAAGGATGAGTGATAGATTTTATAGCTGTGGCGTGATTGGTTTAATTGCAGGTTGTAAAAATTCCGTCTCACGTTTCAGCTTTGGGTTGACATAAAATAGGTCACCAAAATGTTTTAGCCAGGTTCATCAGAAAATATCTTACAAATTTTAACATTTAAAGGGCTTATATAATGCTTTTTTCTGATCTATGTTATAATGTTGTTTCCATGTCAAAAACATACCTGGAGTTTGTTTTGTTTAATTCACACAAACCTGCAGATTTACGATGTGTTCTTCTCTCAAATGGAAAACATTCTCTCCATATACTGTCACTAGAATCATTTGGATAATTTCAGCCCTAGAATTCTCAGTCTGAACAAAAGGTAAAATGTTCTGCAAATAAATGCTTTAAACGATAATATTTTTTATTTGGAATTTGGGGGAAATGTTGTCAGTAGTTTATAGACTCAAACAAAAATGTTCCTTTTGCCCAAACACATACCTATAAGTGGTAAAATCAGAAAAACTTGTAATTTTTCCAGAGCTGTATATACATTATAACATAGCTAAAAGCACTCAAGAGTCAATTTTGCATAATATAGGACCTTTAATTTGAATTTTGTAGATAATTATTGTCAATAATTCCACCTACGTGTCCCCATGGAGATATTTACCTTGAATGTTCCATGACATTGAATGAATGACGCTAAACTTACCACATCTCCATGAAGACAAATCACCAGCACAGATTAGAGGTCAAATGTGTGGGAAGGAAGGTTAAGTAATAAAAACCTCACCACATTTCTACAGAGAAAATACCTTCTCCATGGAGAAGGAGGAGACTCAGTATAGAATGTTCCCAACTATGGCATTAAATGTTAACCTGGGAAATCCCAGGCTGCTGCTTTCGTTCATTCCGATCTGAAAGACAGCCTGGCAACTATGGCAAGCGAGCTCTCCCAATTCTGGGAGCCAATCAGAGAGCGGGGAGGGGTGGAAAGACGGTGACGTGTACTACGTGACAAACGGAAGCTTGTAGTTTGAACTGACAACTGACATGATTGGCTATGGGCTACGTATACGCCAAATGATAGACATTCGTAACGCCCAATAAACGGCCGTTGGCGATCGTAAACCACACCTCCACTTTGAGATATTTCAAAGGTGGCTCCCAGACCATATATCACTTGTGATATGGTCAGGTGTAAACCAGGCAAATTAAATGTAGCTCTCTTGCAGTGATTCAATACCATTGTTTTTATTGCCAAAAACATCTCGAAAAAACATTCATTAGTAGTTATGTCAATCAAAATGACCTACCGGTATGACTGAGAAACTTAAAGTACTTAATGTGGACCTAAACACTAAATCTTTTTTCCCTTACTAAACTGTGTAAATGATAAAAGTTCAAAACTTCATGCACAGCTTCCAGGTGCTGGTAACAGCAGGAACATTGAATAATTCCAGAAAAAAAAGAAGTTTTACCACACACTCGCTTGACTTTACTCTTATTCCTTTATTTGGCTTAGAGCGAACAACGCATTTCGCTTCTACAGCGTCAGTTCAGTTCAGAAAACTTTATTGACCCATAGGGCAATTCATTTGCAGCATTCTCAGAGCAGTTCACAACACAACACACACACACACACACACACACAGTATGTACAGACCACAAGTAAAATGCAAACAGTTAACTTATTTCAGTGCAAACTTTAAAAACTTTAAAAATTTTTGAAAAACTTTAAAAAACACTTAAAAAAACCCAAAAAAACACACCACCCTTTGAATTAAGAAGTTTAACAACTGAGGGCACAAAAGAACCGGTTAGTCTTTCGGACCGGAGCATAAAAGCGACGCCCTGATGGCATCATGATGAAGTCAGGAGCCAGAGGATGGAGGGGCTGAGCCAGGAGACACTTAGCTTTGCTCAGCACCCGCTCCTCCCACAGAGAATGCAGCTCCCTCAGTTTGACCCCTGTGATTTTTGAGCAGGTTTTAACAGTGTTCTGCAGCTTGTTTTTATCCTTCAAGGATAAAAACAAGCTGCATCAGGTGTAATGTGTGTGTAAATTATGTTTTAAGAGAATTATCTACTGTTCCTTGTGACTGGAGATTTCATTGCAAACTTTGCAAATTTGCAGCTTTCTGGTTGGTTCAAAATGCCTAAATCTAAGTTCGTGCTGTGTTCAGTGGCCTCTGCAATTTCAAGTAGTTGGTGACATCACGAAAGACTGCCCAGGTTACAGCCAGGGGCAGAGTTTGAAGACACCTGTATCTGATACCTGTGCCTCATCTCATAACATTGTCTTCAACATTCAAAGCTTTTATTGTCATATGCACAGTAAAGAAACACATTTCCCTGTACAATGAAATTCTTACTTTGCTGCCCACCCTGGATGCCAGGAGTATACAAAAAAAAAATTAAAATAGATAAATACAATAAAGAGAAGCATGTAAAAAAAATATAATCAAATAGAACAATCTTTACAGAACATACACTATGAAAAATATAGGCCTGTCTTGACATTTGACTGTGAATATTTACACAGAGCAAAATCATCTCTAACATCATCTGTGATTTTCTTGTTTTTAGTGCGACCTTTGAACGCAGCAAAGAGGCAGAGGCCCATATTCGCACGGAGAGGCCAGTACGAGCGGCAGAGGGTCCATGTACCTCCGGTGAGGAGAACATATTTCATTTTCTCAGATTAAGTTTACAAAATAGACATAATTCTTTGAGGGGAGAGTGCAGAGGTTTTGAATGTGATTTTGTGTTTCCAGACAAAGAAATCAAACAAAAATCAGTACAAAAAACACTCATGCTTTATTAAGACTATTACAGTGTAGTTATTATAAAGTTTATCCATAAAATCTTTTAAAACATAAAGGTGGAAAATGTAACTTTTCTAGTGTTGGGTCTCCCATCTTGTCTCCATAGAGATGTCATTGCTTTTCCTAGAATGTTCCACATATGGCATATAAATGTATCTCCAAGGAGACAGTAGCATCACCAAATTCAAGATTTCAAGATTTTCAAGATTGTTTATTTGTCATATGCAGAATCAACACAAGGTCAACAATGCAATGAAATGCTTCAGATCAGAAGAACCGTTGACTCGCTAAGATAGTCAGAAGTACTAATAACATGCAATAATAGTACATGGTAAAAAAAAAAAAGTGTTGCAAAAGTGCAGGGGAAGAAGTAAACAATATAATAAACATGCGTGAAGAGTCCCTCAGTCGTCCAGGTAGAATCCATGATAAAAGGAGAAATTCAATTTGTCAACTGGACAAAGTTTGTTTGGTCGAAAACGTTTCGCCGCTCATCCGAGAGGCTTCGTCAGCTCTGGTTCTCATGCTGGTTAGACCCTGTTTATATCTAGCTGCAGGGAGGAGCTACCTACACTGAAAAAAAGCTCTGAAAACTATCCCAGCTCCTCTGTCTCTTTTGTTTTACGAATTCCTCTGGCGTCTAGTATTAGCATATCTATTAGCCCTAGGAGGCGCTCACTACACTGAAATAGCTCTGAAACTATCAACTAATCTGTCTCTTTGTATTTCAAATTTCTCTGGCGTCCATTTTATATATATATATAATAGGGAGACAAAAATGGACGCCAGAGAAATTTGAAATACAAAGAGACAGATTAGTGTCAGTGGTTGAGTGGATCTGACCACTCAACCACTGATGTTTATGTTGAGAGTGGGATTCGAACCGCCAAACTTCGGATCTGTGGACAAAGACACTGAAAAGGGAACTACAGCTCTGGAAAAAAAATAAGAGACCACTGCATTTTCTTCTGAAATCAGCATCTCTACATGTATTACAGCAGGCATGTCCAAACTATGGCCCGTGGGCCAAATGCGGCCCTCAGACAATGTTTTCTTGGCCCCCAGGCTTCCAGGTGAATTGGCCCAAATGACCTTGAGCAGAACTTTTGACTGCAAGTTTTTTTTAAAATCTACCTTGATAAGACAATATTTAATATTTATTGTGTGGTTTTGAAGATTTTGAATGAATAAAGGACTGATAGCTCATTTTAACGTGTTAAACATGCAGATATTTCAATTATTCACTGTACTGAGCACCAGTCTCTGGCCCTCAATTGGCCCTCTGCTTCATCTGTGTTTAGATATGTGGCCCTTGATGAAAAAAGATTGGACACCCCTGTATTACAGCCATTCCATTCCAGCGTATGTTGAATTCCAACACAAACACAAAGCTGAACTACTTCAGTTCTTGCACCATGAGTGGAATAAAGTCACCGAAGAACAATGTGAAAGACTTGTGGAGAGCATGCCAAGACGCATGAAAGCTGTGATTAAAAATAAGGGTTATTGCACCAAATATTGATTTGTGTAAACATTAGTATTATGTTGTTTTAAAATGAATTTGATCTTGTTTCTTTGCATTGTTTGAGCTCTGAAAACATGTATCTTTTTGTTATTTTGACCATTTGTCATTTTCTGTAAATAAATGCTCTAAACCAGAGGTCTTCAACAGGGGGGTCGCGACCCCTAGGGGGGTCGTGGAGGTACTGCAGGGGGGTCGCGAAATCTTTTGATTTCACTTTAAAATAATATAATTTTATATTTTAATATTTTTAAAAACAATATATTTTTTAATTTTTCCCCAATCAATTTCTCCCTTGTTCCTCCACCCTCTTTGATGTCTTAAAATGTCATGTTTATACATAACACTAAGCTCAATTTAATATAAAACACAATTCTATGCCGTATATATAGTAGGGGGTCCCTGGCCCAGTTCGCCATCTGTTTGGGGGTCCCTGGCGTGAAAAACGTTGAAGACCCCTGCTCTAAACAATATTTTTATTTGGAATTTGGGGGAAATGTTGTCACTAGTTTATAGACTCAAACCAGACCCTCCAGGAATTTGCGATGTTGCGATTTGCAACTTCAACCCAACTTCAACCAATCCCCGTGAATTCAGGGCGGTGTTGCAATTTTGACCAATCACTGCAACTTTCCCGCAATTTTTACTAATTTTGACCAATCATCGGCGACATATTGAACGTCGACCAACTTCCTTCTGTGTAGGTGACATAACTGAGATGAGGTGCACGGTGCGTTTGTGTGTGTGTATGCGGCAGAGGCGGTTGTTCACGTGAGTGTGGATGTGTACACGTACGGAAGTGTGTGCGTGTAAAAGCGCGCGCTCACCTGTCACACAGAGGAGAGAGTCAGGGTTGGGGTGTAGCCGTATTTTTTGTTGAACGCAAACCATTCATTCATCTTTCACGTTAATCTGTTCATCCTGCTGTTTTCATGAGTTCCATTTCATCCTGCTGCGCTGTCATAGCTGTGTGCGCTCTTTTTGTAATAAATGCACAAAACATATCTGGATGTCACCATAGCCTCCTCTTTGCGCGTCACAAATCTGCGAGCCATAGGACCCAACCTCATATTCTCGGCGGCTAAAAGGTTTGAGTTTGGAAGCCGCGACATTCTGCTTTACTTCAGTGTGGCGAAACGAAACTGCGGCCGTGTCCCAGTTCCCAGAGCGCACAGCTCGGAGCGTGGCCCGAAGGGGGCTCAGACTGCAGTCAAGGAGGTGCACACTTGCTCAGCCCCGACTGCAGTCCGCGGACCGCTTAACGACTGCGGTCTTCAGACCGCGTGTTAACTGCGCATGGGACAAAAAAGAAGTGGGACAGCAGTCTTCGCGCCGGTGTACTGTCGAAATGTGTGACGCACATGCCCTTCGGGCCACGCTCCGAGCCGCACGCTCTGGGAATTGAGACACGGCTTCTAATGGCAAAGAAACATGTCTGCGACGCCATTTCCCCACAAAAATAACAGCAAAAGACCGGGCGAAACAGTTCCCCTCCTAGTAGTCATTTATTTTTGATGTTGGTAAGGTTGTTTTAGGACCATATCTGTGATCTCTGTGTCTTTGTATTATTCTTTGTCAGTAATAACTCAGTATTCAAAATATTACTCAATTTTAATTACAAAAAGCGAAAATCGCAACTATTTATCGCAACTTTCACTTCCTCCCGCAACAAAATCGCAACAAAAACCTTAAAAGCACCGCAACTTTTATCGCAACTTTTTGGAAAAGCTCCCGCAAATTCAGGCATTTTAGCCCGCAACAATCACATAAAATGCCCGTGAAATCCTGGGGAGTCTGTCAAACAAAAATGTTCCTTTTGCCCAAACACATTTTACATAGTAAAATGCAGTGGTCTCTTATTTTTTTCCAGAGTGGATACCATTACTCTGCTTTAAGAGTATCAAAGTATTTTAATTCACATATTTTATGAACTCATATCTTGTTTTTTTCCCACAGAAGCCCCATAAGTTCCCGGTTGGCCCCACTGTTCCTAAACCTCCCTCTAAAGTGTCCCCCCCACCCTGCTCTCAGCTCACACAGAGCTGCCTGCCCCAAGATGGCTGCTGTGACCCCTGGGCCTCCTGTCACTGCCACTTCTTCAACGCCATCTGCTTCTGTCGCCGCACCACCCCTCTCCATGTACTCGGCAACTACGGGCAAACCTGAGCCATATCAGGACATTTGACTGTCATTTTTGTGGACCAGTATTGCAATTGTGAATAGATTTGTGATATATGTTATAAAAACAGGTTTCGGTTCAGACTGCACATTGTAAACATCTGCAGGAGCATCTGAAAGAAGACTGAAATAAACTGATACAGTAATACAAGAATCCCATGTTTGTCGAGGTTTGAACTACAGGTACAACAAGATTTACTATAAAAGACAGGATATTTTGTTCTTTGTAGAGGACATTTTATTATCCAAATGATTGCAGATTTGCAATTTAATAATTTTGTAAACTCAAATTACAGTTTTGATTTAATAACCAGTATTTGTGTCCACAGTGCCTTACTCGCCAGCAACATTCAAAAACTTTTAGCCGTACATTGAGTTTTTTCAGAAACATATTACATCTTCACTGGACTTGTTGCTATTGGTGATTACATTGTTTTTTCTACAAAGCGTGTTAGTATTATGTTGCTAATAGAGGTGCTGCTAATTCTCCATTTCAACATGCTTCACTCCCCATCGTTGCCAGCAGAGGGAGACAAACACACTTCATCCAACCGTTCTCTAGACAAGTGACTCAAATAGACACTCTGTACTAGGTTGTGTTGATGATATTCTGTAATATGATGACTGCATGAGCCGATCGCTCTATGGGTGATTGACTGTTTTTGAAATAATTAACCAGGGCTCAAAATATTGCCATTTTAGTCCTTTGGTATAAATAGGATCCTTCAAATGATAGCAGTCATTTACCTGGCATACAGAATACAATTTTCCAATACTTTACAAAGGTGTGAGTTTAGTCACCGGTGAATCTCCCTGTTCAGATGAGCGTGACTGACAGGTGGATTAGCCAATCAGGGACATGCATGGTCCATCTGTATCAAAACAGATATAGCAGCTCACTAGGAAAAAAATTACAGAAGTCGACAGAGGCCATATTCATAAGCAATATTTTTTCTTCCTTGTTATCCCGGGATAATTAATTTGAAATCTCAAGGGGCTATTTCTCATTCTGAATAGACGCGTCTTTGGTCTTTAGAATGTCTGGAATAATAATCGATCATCTGATAAGGCAATATTTTGATCAGGGGTTGACACGGGGGGAGATTGCATTACGTCTTTTAATTCGGGATAATTTCAAGATTAGTCCGCGGCACCTCCGCAGAAGACTGGCCCGGCTTCGTCTTTACCGACGGAGATACAGTTTTTTCTCGAGATCACGGAATAACAGTTTTGTTTTCTCGAGATCACAAATTAATTGTGTCGTTTTCTCGAGATCTCGAGTAAATTTTCTCATTATTAAGGTGGAAAATAATCATTACGAACATTCCCTCTGTCAGCTTCTGTAAAAAAGAAATCAAAGTAACTGAAAAACATTGCAGATTTGTACAGAATCATTCAGCAAAGCACTAAACTCCATGAAATAAAATTCAGTTAAAAATGAAATAGATAGTGATAGATTTGTTTTAGTAGTTTTTGATTTTATGTAAATAGGACCAGTAACTGACAGAGATATTAAAGATATCAACCAAAAATCCTAAACCAGGTTTGATTAAAATCTGCATTTTTCACAATTAAACATTAAACTTTACATTAGACTTCTGATGTGTGCTCCAGCTCAGTTTTATAAATGGACAGATAGTAGCACCAAGACGATATCGGTACAGTATTTTATTATAGTTTAAGTTTCTGACTCTGGGTAACGCACACTCATATACATATGGCCTCCTGCTGTTTTAGAAGTGCCAGAATAGTTAGCATTCTTTGGCTGATTGGTTTCACCTGAAAACTGTATCAGAATCGTGTTATTTCACAACACCATGACTGTGGACAGCAGAGCCCTGAGCCATAAGAGTCATAAAACCACAATATATGATTAGTTTCAACATTTTATTTCAACCACTGACAAAAAAATGTGTGCAGTCTTAAGTTTGGTTCTTACCCATAAAGTAATACCACAGGCAAATCCAATCTATAAAAATAAAACTATTTTAATGGGCAATAGTGTAACTTTAATAGTGTAACTTTAACATCAGTATTTTGCCAAATTCATATACAGTTAAGTAAGATAATTATTGACTATTCTAATGTGCTTTTTTTTTGCCTTTGGGTCTATTTTACCACTCAAAGATTTCTGTTTTATGTAAATAAATGATAACTACAACAAATACAAACATTTAAAGGGCCTGTTTCCAGTAGTATTTGTGCCAAAATGTGTCTTTCCTCAGGACACACAGAATGTATAAGCAGCTTTTGAGGTAAGAATAGGTCTGCTGTGTACTGTCGGCATCTAGAAAACATTTTTTTCTTAGATAACCAGGGAGTGCGTGTTAGCATGCTAGTTATTATTAACATTACATTGATGTCAAAACTCCACTCTGGTCTCTGAAAGTTGTGAAAATTGCTTTTAACACACCACTCTGAATAAATAGGATGCTATGAATGCATGAGGTAATCCAATCCAACTTTATTTCTATAGCACATTTTATAAACGGAGACAGTTTCCAAAGTGCTGCACATAAAAATCAATAGGACTTAATAAAAACATTACTAAAATAGCAATAAATAAAGTGATAATAATAAAATAACTAAAAACAAAAGCAATTTATAAAAAACACAAAGGACCACACAACTCACGCGGTATTAAAAGCGAGAGAATAAATGTGGGCCTTAAAGGCAAATTAACGTTTTTTTTACAATCTGAGCCTTCTTTCGGCAATAAAACAAGTAGTTTTACTCACCCATAGCAGTTTGCTGTCAATTGGAGCAGTATCACAGAACTTATGTTGAGCCGTTCTGTTCTACTAATGATCCCGTATCCGTTAACATGGTGCTCGTATCATATGCTCGGGGCATTACTTTGCGGTCTCCAAATAACACAAACTTAAGCACTTTTCAAATCATAGAAGCCCAATGTCTTAATGTAAGATTTCGTTTGAAGCAAAAGTGGCCTGTAATCCGAGATTTAGCCATAGTTTCGAGTAGATGAGGACGCCAGTGCGCATGCGCGGACTGTGCTATCAGCTCCCGGGACCCAAACATGAAACGCAAAGCTGAAAACTATGGATAAATCTCGGATTACAGGCCACTTTTGCTTCAAACGAAATCTTACATTAAGACATCGGGCTTCTATGATTTGAAAAGTGCTTAAGTTTGTGTTATTTGGAGACCGCAAAGTAATGCCCCGAGTACTCAGGCTAACGGATACGCTACAACATAACTTTCACCAAACAGCTCCAAATGACAAGAAAGTGCTATGGGTGAGACAAACGACTTGTTTTATTACCGAAAGAAGGCTCAGATTGTAAAATAACGTTACTTTTCTTTTAAGACGAGACTTAAAACTCTCCAGTGTGGGGGTTGTTTTGACATGAGGGGGCAGAGCGTTCCATAACTTAGGGCCAACCACAGAGAAAGCCCTGTAAGTACTGTAAGAGAGGAATAAGCTTGGACCACTGTAGACTGAAATGAACTAGTTCTGTTTTCACATTTTTAAGACAGAAAAGATCAAGTACAGCTCCTTTAATGAAGGTTTTGTGCTCTTGTTAAACTTCTTATTTCAACAAAACTCAAAGCAATGAGAGGACAATATGTTAAATATATCAGTTTGAAATGTGAAGTGTATGTGTACGTAATATTTCTGTGTCTATGGTCTCATCACAGTTCTGTGCAGGTTTTCAATTTGTTATTTTCAACTTTTGATTGTATTGTTTTAAACATCTGTTTGTCACCATGGAGACAAACAAGCGGCAGATGCTGAAAAATAGTGCACCTTTATGAAACTTACAAGATTAAGATTAGGCTTAAGGCTTAAGCCTTTATTGGTCTCACACACAATGACACACAATGACACACGGGAGAAATTTGACTTCTGCATTTGACCCATCCTTTTCAGGAGCAGTGAGCAGCCATCTTTTTCGGCGCCCGGGGGGCAGTACCGTGAAGGGTCTTGCCCAAGGACCCACACTGGTTAGCTCATTGCCCGGGGGGGATTTGAACCCACAACCCCCAGGGGGAAAGTCCATGACTTACCAGTTGAGCTAACCAGCCGTTAGATATAGAATAAAGTAAAAGCATGTGTCCTTACTTTGGGTTGGCTTGCATCTCAGTACAATACAATAGTATCTTATCACCGCCAAGCGTGGAATGAATGAAAAATGATCTGTAAAGCATCTTTGAGTGTCCAGAAAAGTGCAATATAAAACCTTGAGGAGGCCTTGAGGAGGATTTCCACCTGCTGGTTTCCATGGCAACGTAATTCCTTTATCTAAAACCTTCCCCAGTATGGCATAAAACTATCTCCATGAGGAATGTGCCAAAGGAAGGGATTTAACTTTCTATTTCCATGGAGTCACTTTCAGGAGGTGACGTGCCACCTCCAAAAAAGTTACATACTGTGGCTTTAAAATTGATTTAATTTGGACGAGGACAATTACAGGAAAGTGTGGATTAAATCACAAAACTGGATTTGCCAAATATATTGCTAAATTTCTTGCTGTAAAAACAATTTGGTCTTAACTCTACACATTGAATCTGTGCTCTGTTTGCGTCTAAACCCACCAGAGGAGAACACTTGTTTATATTGTGAAAAATGTGAGTGCCAAAGACGGCCTTAATGCTTTTTTTTAGCACAATAAACATCTGTCCTGTTACTGAAATGCTAAAGCCCAGATGATACCGAAAGATTACGACTTAAACAAAAACATGTGCAAACCAGAAGAGAGCTGACATACAAGGCTGATTACGCAGACTGATTCAAATAAATAGGTGACGTCTGTTTGAGTGAGTCTTGTTTTGTTTTTCCTTCTTGAAGATAGTTTATATAACATGAGCTCCAGTTTCATCTTAACATGGGATACTATAGCCAGGGTTGGGAGGGTTACTTTAGAAATGTAATCCGGTACAGTTACTAGTTACTCCTTAAAATATGTATTCAGTAACGTAATCCCGGTACTATAATATTAAAGTAATGTAACTTGATTACTTTCAGTTACTTTTGGATTACTTTAACACCAAATATCCTATAACAACAAGAAAACAAGAAAATTAAAAGTTTTTAGGAGGACAAGTACAGTTCTATGTGTAGTTTTAACAACTGTTATCACTATAAGCCAAGTCACTAGTAAACAAGGTCACTCACTAAACCAAACACCTAAACACCTATGACTTCAACAAAATTATATTTTCAGTTAAAGTTTTAGTTTTACCGGGACAGTCATCTTGCCCGATCTCCGCAGCTGGACAGGATGTTGGTCCAGCTTGCGTGCTGGCCTACATCTAACGACAGCTTTGCTCGGAATTGTCTAAAGGGTCTTCATGGATCAGTTAACATGACTATGTTGCCTAGATAATGTTTAAATATTGTAATATCGTTCTACAAATGCACAAAGTGTACTTGTGACCGCAAACGTTAGCTAGCTTGCTAATAGTTTGCTAGTCGATAGCTAACTCGAAACTGGCTCCTACCAATGAATCAAGACAAAGAAATGACTCATATTCACACATAACATGACTGAAGCAGGACATTTAGGGCCTGTCAGTATCAACGCGTTAATATTAGCGATCTTACCTGTAAATGTTTCTTGAGATTGGAAGTAGAATCCTTGGACATTGACAGGTGTTTAACCGCTGGAAGGCACAATTTGCACTGCACTGTGATGTTGTTCCCTTTGTCTTCTTTAAAAATAAAATTCTCCCTAAATTTCCACCCGCTAAATGCGTTTTTTGAAACCATGCCCGCTGCAAGTTTAGTCCGTAGTGCGTGACCTGCGTGAAGTTCAGTGCGAGCCGCTGCAAGTGTATTCCACAGCGCGCGCCGCTGCAAGTTTGTTTCACAGAGCGCGTTCTGTTTTCCCTACATATGACCTCCGGCTTTAAATGAAAAAATGAAATAACATAAAATGCTTTAAAATTGTAATCCTGCTAAGTAATCCCCATTTTCACTAAATGTACCTGTAATCTGAGTATGTCTTTTTCTTTGTAACTGTAGGGGAATACAGTTACCTTTTTTTTGTATCCTTTTACTTAACGCCGTTCCATGTAATCCGTTACTCCCCAAGCCTGACTATAGCTGCCATTTATATTTAAGACACAAACAAGTTGGATTTTGCTGCGTTCTCATGGCAACCCTAAGTAAGGAGTGAATAATTCAGATTAAATTCACTCAAAATCACAAAAGACTCATATCAGTGTGTCTCAAAGCTAACAGTCACGTTCATTAAAATCATAAAACATCAAAAAACAACCTATTAAAATTCAAATTCATTCAAGTCAAAACTGACCGATTATTTTTAAATGTAGATGACTTCCATTTGTGGAGTTGTTTAACATGAATAGAGCGGTTTCACGTGACGTCATAAGCCAGAAGTAAGCCATTTTGGGAGGTTTCGAAGCACCGCGAACTGTGCATTTATGCCGCAAAGTTAAAAATAAAAGCAAAATGGTCAAGCATTGTGTGGTCCTAGCCTGTCACAATAGATCGGACAGAGAAAAACATCTGCAGTTCTTTCGTTTACCTAAAGTAGTGACCGACCAGGGTGAACAGACGATTATCAAAGGAAAGGAGGCGATTGCCAGTCTTCAACAGAATTTGGATGGGGAAAATCTGTACATAAACAAACACCGACTAAATTAGATCCAAGGCATAAATGTTAGTTGTAAATACTTGTACATGTACACGTTCATTTCCTTCAGTAGCCCCTACAGTAAATTGCATTACAATGTTAATATTTTAATCTTTGCAAAACGTAAATAATAAAAACCAATATACTCGTACTTAAAGACGTTACACATGTAATACAAGTATGCGGACCTTTGCCATCATAATACGCTCCAATTTTCCGCACTTTACGCTCTTGAACCAGCCACAAACAAACTGGTTGTTGCCTCCAGACCTTTAGAGCTCTGAAGGTCTTGTGCTGTATCAGGGCTTGGGGAGAAGACCATGTAGTTGACAATATCGGGATTGTTTACAGCAGCAGAATCAACAAATCGCTACTGTCATTGAACAAACTTGAATCCATCTCCTACGGATCTCCTTGCCCAATTAATTTGAGTTTTTTCTTATAACGCTTCTTTTCTTTGGCATCCAACTTATCCTTATACAACTGGTCAACTGTGTCAGAACTTTTGGGTTCTGATGTGGAAGGTTTCTCGTGAAATTTAGATTTTTTTTCTGCATGTTGCTATCTAAACACATGCAATTTTGAGCGCGTAAACCCACCAAGATGGCTGCACATCCGGGTAATCGTCCTGTTTTTCCGGGTTCGTGAAAATACTCTATAATGCCTCAAAATTAGCATTGAGACACAAACCTCTATCTTTCTAAAATCAGACGTGTCCTCCGTTGCAGTATTCATTTTATTTGTGTACTTTTTTTCATGTTTTCAGTGACCACCTGCAGCTCACTGTAATATTTTAGCAGGACTCACAAAAATACCTGCAGATACACAATCGGACAGGAAGTAGTGACGCTAACAGTGCGCTTGCTGGGAACTGTTGTGCACACGGCCTATTCATCAGTACTTTCATAATTAGTCTTTACTTCATATTAACAGATACAGACATGTAATTCTACACATGAGCGGTTTTATAGGGTTTTTTTTGTTCAAACATGTTACTAATTCAGTGTTTATAGTTGAATTTATGCTTAAGGTTTATTCTCTTCATTTAAGTACCTAAAACCCATTTTTTTCCCATGTATTTGAGCAAAATCTGTCTTACCCCAGTACAAAATATATGGTATAAGCAGCTCTTGAGGTCAAAATAAGTCGAGAACATAGACTGTATAAAGAAGTGGACAAAGCAAGTGTGACATCACCCACCTCAAAATAAGCTTGCGGTGCTCACAGTTACAGAAGCTAATTTGAAGCCAGGTTCAATATTATGAATAGGATTTTTTTTTGGATGAACAAAACAGTGAAAAGACCCCACCAGGATCATGTAGAGCGGGTTAAACAGGAAATCTCTCTACCTCTTCTGAGATCTGTACCTCACTATCCTCAAAGGAGTGACCTGTGGCTTTTA
This sequence comes from Paratrypauchen microcephalus, assembly GCA_036785185.1. Classification (NCBI taxonomy): domain Eukaryota; kingdom Metazoa; phylum Chordata; class Actinopteri; order Gobiiformes; family Gobiidae; genus Paratrypauchen; species Paratrypauchen microcephalus. Next base: position 3,207,311 of record JAVJIX010000086.1, on the reverse strand, counting down.
GGTTTAGATGTACAGCAGACTGAAGTCCACTCTGGCTCTCTCGTCCACAACACAGATCTTGGCCAGAGAAAAGAACTGGTTTGACAGGGGAGTTGAGAGGCTATTTTTGTCAAGAAAGAGAATCCTTCCTTGAACAGAAATGGAGGTCTCAGACGTCATTTGTCTCCATCTATAACTCTATCCTCAAACCTAAATCAAAACAAACAAAGAAAACAATAGGGCAGCAGGTCAGGTCCAGAGGTGTGAAAACACCCAATATGCCGTCAGTGGTTCTGCTAACAAGACCCACACTCATTAACTAGTCAATAGGCCTACCTAACTAACAGTAAACAAGTAGGGTGTGTAGTCTCAGAGTAATTTCATTGTAGTTAGTTCCTCCCTTCAGACAGATATAAGGCAGTGACCACCAGCGTCTGACCAGAACTGAAGAAGCAGCTTGAATGAGCTGCAAAACGTATTGGACCAAATTTCTCTGAATTTCTCCTTTTGCCTAGTTTTTATACTTACAGTATCTTATAATGATAGTCGTTGCTCTGTTGCTATTATAAACCATTGTTCCAGTTAGCTTACACGTTATATTATATTATTAAGAATTTAAATTAGTAAATTGTTTATCCATGGCTTTTATAGTTGTTACAAATTAGATCAGTTGTCGTAGTAACATTTCAGTCAAAACATATTATCTTTTGAAGGGTCAAACCATTGAAATGTCACTTTAATATTAAAACCCGTGCATAGAGCCTTCTCCTCAAGACTGGTTTGTTTGAATGACATGGCATCTTCAAATCTTCAAATATTTTTGAAAAAGCAAGACAAAAAGTCAAGATCAACAATCAAATCAAAGATCAAATAAAGCTGACTTTGATCGTTGATTTGATCTTTGATCTTGACTTTTTGACACTTGACTTGATTTGACACATTCATGGATTGTGCTCGTAGCTCAGAGAGTGGAACAAGTTTGCTGCATCTGCTGTGTATATAAATCGGTAAGTAAAACAATTTTAGCTATTTCTTTTCTTGTTATTCTTATGCAGCCTGTTTCCCATTGCCTTGTACACACACTGGACCCAAATAAATAATTTCTTTATTTATAAATAAAGTATTGTGTTAACAATTAGAATAAAAATAATAACAATAATAATAATAATAATAATAATAATAATAATAATAATAATAATAATAATAATAATAATAATAATAATAATAATAATAATAATAATAATAATAAATACAACTATTAAAGGAAAACATTTTCGGAGCTGGAAGAGCCGCATGTGAACTTCCTATTTTCAACACGGTGGCTGGTGTGTTAGCTATGTCCATTTATACAGCTCTGGAAAAGAATAAGAGACCAGTGCATTTTTTTCTGAAATCAGCATCTCTACATGTATTACAGCTAGGGCTGTCAGTTAAAGCGTTAATTAGATTAATTAATTACACTGGTTATGAAAATTAACGCAATTAATTATGAGTGGCAATTCAATTTTAAATTTGATGTGCAGCGAGCAAATCGCTGCTCGGGCCTTTGAACGACAAGTTTATTTATAAAAAGAACGAAGACAAGAACAACAAGAATGCCGTGATTTGGAGCTTTTGTCAAAAAGAATTTTCCGATCACCGAAGCTGCTCCAGCCTGATGGATCTTTTGAATGATTTGAACACGTCCGGACAAGTTCCATTGTTACCGGTGATAGAGCGTGTGTGAGCGCACCTCAACAAACCACCAACCCACCAAAGCAACAAACCAACAAACCAACAAACCACGCTCACAGAATTTGGCAAACGATTGAGCAAAACGACTGCAGAAAAACTGACAAACTCAATCGCAAAGTGGGTTCACTCACTCACTCCTAATCTCTCTCTCTCTCTCAATCTCTCTATCTCTCACACACACACACACTTAAAATGTGATTAATTAATTAACTTAGTTAATTAGCCAACTCACAGTGAACAGGCTAATAATAATAATAGGCGCGCAGTGATACGACTCGAGAGAAAATAGCACCAAGCGATTATGACTTCTGACTTTTTTGTGGGCAACTGTTTTGTGACACAAATATATCACTTTTTGGACAAATATTGTTTTGAGAAGAAAAACAAGCTTTATTAACTGTCCTGGCTAACTTGACCTACTTTCATCAGCTCCAGAACCGGGGCAGAACTCGGCTCACAGGACACTGTCAGGGGTAAGTCAGTGTTAATGCACGACACTGCTGAAGGGGATGCCGTACAGATTCACATCAAAAACCCCGAACTATCCCTTTAAAATGAACTAGTTTTGATTTTCAGGGACAGAGCCTTAAATCAAAATGTTCCAGCTGTTTTCCTTTGACTCCAGTTCACTGTTTTCACTTCTGTGGACCTGTATCTTCTCACCTCATCACTCGTCTCTTTATCAGATTATAGTGAAACATGCGTCTAGGGCCCCTCAGCTGCGACTCTTCAAACTGAGGCTCAAACAAACTGAGAGACTAAAACAAACAGAAAAGGGTCCCCTGCCAAAAATGTGAGGCCTGTTCTGAAATTGAGCTTTGGGAATAGTATCTGCTTTAGAATTCATTCAGTAATTTTAGGATGTACTCCATAAATCAATTACGAGAACATACTTTTCTCTGTTTGTCCATTTGTGATTGGTTGGTTTCTGTGCTTCATTGACTTTAATTAATTTCCTGAAAACTGATCTTAATGATGCATTGTGTAGCTTTTCTGGTGCAAATTCTTTTCTTCATTCATAACTAACGATTTTGTTATTTTGACCTCAAGAGCTGCAGATACAACATGTCTGTACTGGGGCGAGACATATTTTTACTCAAATACATGGAATAAAATCAGGTACCCTTATTTTATTTTATTTTATTTTATTCGTATTATATTTTCTAATGGAAGCTGATAGAGTTCTGGTCCAGTTCTTCACGGCACGGACTGTTGAGCAGTTGGGGAATTTCCGAGTCTCTAATTGACTCCTTAAACGTCTCCAGAGCCTATCCTGTTTCGGCGCTGTTGAAGCATGTGTCAAAGTCGAATCAAAACTGTTAAAAGGTCTATGACAGGGGTCAGCAAGCCGCGACTCCGGAGCCACATGCGGCTCTTTGATCCCTCTGATGCGGCTCAGTACAGCGGTCCCTCGTTTATCGTGGGGGGTTACGCTGTAGAAATAACCCACGATAGGCAAAATCCGTGAAGTAGTCAGTTTTATATTGCGTGTATAAATATGCGTGTATTTCACAGTTCCTCTGACCGAGGCGCCTGGCGCCGCTGCGCTGTTGCGGGTTTTGTTGGGGAGAAAACTTGCAAACATACAGCACTTCAGAGCAGTGACTGGGATCATCGGCCTTGGCAATTTACACCTACAAGCGGCCCCGTAGTCTGTGGAACGGGGGGGGGGGTTCTACAGCTCTTCACCAAACACAGAACTGTAGTGAGAACGCATCCGTGCGCTCTCAGGACTGGTTCAGCCGCCTGGACTCCAGTTCGTTATGCGCAAACACTGCTGCTACTTCCCGATGCGCATTGACCACCCGGAGAAGTATGCGCGCGGACACGTGGTCAAATCCGTAATAGAGCATGGCCTCGGCCCTTCTGGCATGTGCTCAAATGCCAGACCGCTCAGTCTTCAGAGTCACACTGCTCGTGAACGAACATTTAAATAAATTTGGCAAATTGAACGCATTCTGTGCAGGAGACACGGAGGAGAATGACTGACAAAGACAAAGGTCTACAGACCTTTACCCAATCAGGATGCAGAACACAATACGTGTTGATACACTATAAAAAAATCTGCGAAACAGCGAGGGACCACTGTATTTAATTAAATTTATTTTATTTTAGTTCGTTCATATTCAAAATGTAATTCTATGTCACAAAGGTAAAAAAAAAAAAAAAAGCCGTTATATGCAGTGTTATTTCATTTTAAATTTCAAAAGGGTTTTGCGGCTCCCAGTGTTTTCTTTACTGTGTGAAACGGGTGTAAATGGCTCTTTGAGTGGTAAAGGTTGCCGACCCCTGGTCTATGAATATCAAACTTTGCAGGCAAGTTTAGACTTAGACTTAGACTTAGACTTAGACAAACTTTATTGATTCACAAGGGGAATTGTTTTGGGTAGTTTCCACAAGTTTCCACAAAGAATATAGTATTTAATTTACTTTAGCTTCACATTAAAAGGTCCAAATCAGAACTAATCTAGTACTAAACGTCCTCCTCAATTCTGGAAGGAGATTCAGGCTTCCTCTGTTCAGGCACAACTGTTATAAGCACTCTTTTGTCCCCATATCTACGAAGCTACTTAACAACCATAGAAGAAATGTGATTGCCTGGAACGATATGGACCCTTGTAATTAGCGTTTGGGGGGGTATTTGTGTTTGGCTTGGTGATGGGGTGTAGAAGGACAGGACTGACCTTATATTTATTTATCTTATATTTATTTATGACTATTTATGATGAATGTGTATATGTATTATTATATAGTGATGGTGCTTGGTTTGGGAGAAGGATAATGACGGTGGGGAACGTCTATGGCTGTGCCAACACCGCTATCTTTTTTCTGATGCCGTGTATGTATACTCAACAAAAATATAAACGCAACGCTTTTGTTTTTGCTCCCATTTTTCCTGAGATGGACCCAAAGATCCAAAATTCACTCCAGATACACAACACTACCATTTCTCTCAAACATTGTTCACAAATCTGTCGAAATGTGTGACAGCGAGCACCTCTGCCCCACCGAGACAATCCACCCCACCTCACAGGTGCGTCACATCAAGATGCCGATCCGACATCATGACCAGTGCACAGGTGCACCCCAGACTGCCCACAATAAAAGGCCACCCCGAAATGTGCTTTTTTTTTTTTGCTTTATTGGGGGTCTGGGGACTCAGAACCAGTCAGTATCTGGTGTGACCACCATTTGCCTCATGCAGTGCAACACAGTGCATCTTCTTCGCATAAAGTTTATCAGATTGTCAATTGTGGCCTGTGGAATGTTGGTCCACTCCTCTTCAAAGGCTGTTATGGACGAAGAACACAGGTGCATTTTATTGATGGCATTTTGAATGCACAGAGATACCGTGATGAGATCCTGAGGCCCATTGTTGTGCCATACATCCATGAACATCACCTCATGTTTCAGCAAGATAATGCACGGCCCCATGTTGCAAGGATCTGTACACAATTCTTGGAAGCTGAAAATGTCCCAGTTCTTGCATGGCCAGCATACTCACCGGACATGTCACCCATTGAGCATGTTTGGGATGTGCTTGACCGGTGTATACGACAGCGTGTACCAGCTCCCACTAATATCCAGCAACTTCGCACAGCCATTGAAGAGGAGTGGACCAACATTCCACAGGCCACAATTGACAATCTGATAAACTCTATGCGAAGAAGATGTGTTGCACTGCATGAGGCAAATGGTGGTCACACCAGATACTGACTGGTTCTGAGTCCCCAGACCCCCAATAAAGCAAAAAAAATGCACATTTCGGGGTGTCCTTTTATTGTGGGCAGTCTGGGGCACCTGTGCACTGGTCATGATGTCGGATCGGCATCTTGATGTGGCGCACCTGTGAGGTGGGGTGGATTGTCTCGGCGGGGCAGAGGTGCTCGCTGTCACACATTTGGACAGATTTGTGAACAATGTTTGAGAGAAATGGTAGTGTTGTGTATCTGGAGTGAATTTTGGATCTTTGGGTCCATCTCAGGAAAAATGGGAGCAAAAACAAAAGTGTTGCGTTTATATTTTTGTTGAGTATATATCGTATGTCTTTCTGTCTGCACTGCAACCTTCCCTTAACTCTAAGACAAATTTCTCCCTGGTGGAATCTAATAAAGAAACCTAACCTAAACCAGGTCCAGACAAGGTCTTAAACAGGATTATTCTTTACCTGGAAAACCAGGACTTGTGGACTTATTATTTTCAACAATGATCAAAACTGGACTAAATTTGGTACAATCAAGGACTAAACCAGAACTGAACCAAGACCAATAACAGGACTACACCTGGTCTAAACAGGGACTAAATCAGGACTGATCCAGTATGAAAGCAGGACAGAACAAAGATCAAAAACTGGACTAAACCAGTCTAAATAAGGACTAAACCAGGACTGATCCAGATCACGGTATGAAACCTGGTCTAAAACAAGGACTTATCTGAGCCAAAAAAAAAAAAAAACAAAAAAAAAACTTGAACTTGAACTAAACCAGGACTACACCAGGACTTATCCAGACTTGAACATACCAGGACATCATGTTGGTGATTGATAGCACAGTTTTGCTTTCACTGCTGTAACTGACAGTGCTTTTCTTCTTTTCACTTATTTTAAATTCAAACAAGACTCAGATCTTGTTGTTTGGATTTGTTCAGGTTCAGTTAAAAGTGCAACTGTGATGGATGACAGAGGAAATTAAATCAGAGGAAAATATTATTGCATATTATTTATTTGTATAAATGTATTTATGTATTTATTTCATTAACCAAAAACTGACAAAAGATTGATAAAATGTGATAATAATAATAATAATAATAATAATAATAATAATAATAATAATAATAATAATAATAATAATAATAATAATAATAATAATGATGATGATGATGATGATGATGATGATGATGATGATGATTATAATAATAATAATAATAATAATTATTATTATTATTATTATTATTATTATTATTATTATTATTATTATTATTATTATTATGGTTAATTATATAATAATAATAGTTTTGTGTAATATTGCTGTCTAAACCAGTGTTGAGCAAGGACCAACTCAGAACTAAACCAGGACTGAGCCAGATCTAAGCCAAGACTAAACCAGGACTAAACCAAGACTTAACCAGGACTAAACCAGGACTGAACGAGGACTAAACCAGATCTAAGACAAGACCAAATCAGGACTAAACCTAAATCAGCTGATTTTAACGACACAATACCATAAAACATCTTTACCATCTGCTTGTCTCCATATTGATAATTCGATGCCATTCTGTGGAACATTCCAGGAAAAGTAATAACATCTCCATGGAGACCAGCAGGTGCTACAGTCCACCAGAAATGTTACATAATGTACCTTTAAAGCCCTGTTTGATTAATAATAATAATAATAATAATAATAATAATAATAATAATAATAATAATAATAATAATAATAATAATAATAATAATAATAATAATAATAATTTGATTAATATAATGTTTTTTTACCGTATGCTCCCTCTTTTTTTTCTTGAACAGCCATAACTTTACACAAATGTTCCTGGCGCTAGTAAAACTCAACCTCCAAACACCTCAGCCTCTTCAGTCCATCTGTGGAGACCTCAGAGGACTCCACAGCTTGTTACCATTACGTTCACTGTGCTTCCTGCATACATCTCTCTGTCATCGTATATTTCACCCCACTTCAGTTTTTAACCTGGGTTTGAGAAAAGGTGACAACAAGATTATACACTTCTTTTCACCAAAAAACATCTGGATGGAGTAAACCAATAAACTTCAGGACAGCATGACTTGTGTTGAAGGCCCTGTACTGATTTTTTTTTTTTCATATTTATAGCAACACTGGTCTTGTAGTACAGATAAGCAGCTCTTGGTGTCAAAATAAGTCTGAAGTGTACTGTCTGCGGTTAATAATAATGCGTTTTTTATGAGAGTCAGAAATTGTGTATTAGCATGCTAGTTGTTGTTAGCTTAGTGCCAAAACTCCGCTCTGGTAAGTCTGAAAGTTGTAAAAAGCTTATAGATCCATAGCAGTGAATAATTAGAATGCTCTGAATGTCTAAGCTACATGAGGAATAACTTTGGACCCTGTAAACTGTTTAAAATGAACTAGTTCTGTTTTTACACTAAATCAGGTTTCATTGATTTTGATTAGAATAATAATATGTGCAATGTGATTTTCAACATTATATTGTTGTACTTCTTTATATTACCACGAGGTCATATATCTGTGTAATCCTGTCCTCCAGGTGTGAGCCATGCATCTATATCCTATAACTTATATGTCAATATTCCATTATTCTGAGCTGAAGTCATTTTTAGACTTAGGCTGCGTCCCATTTATCTGTCTTACCCCTTCGTCTTACCCCTACTGCTTGGTTTTGCACGTTCATGTGTGGGCAAGGTGTATCCCGATTCAAATTTTGATCAAGGGCTCGGGCTACACACTCCTTGAAACGAAGTAAGCTCCCGACCAGACTTGTAACGAAGGGGTACGCCTACAAGCTCAGGCAGGTTTTGGGATCAGGATGGCAGCGTCACATCGACCAGCCAAGGAGTCTCATAAATGTATTTTCAGCAGTTGTAATTATCGATTAACAGTTTAGCATGGTTTACAATTATGACGCTTATGTTCTACTTTACTTTTAGTGAACTGTTGTTGCGGTTTTAATTGTAGTGATGTCTGTTTAGCCGACATTATCGTTTTCATCGAACTTTCATGCATAAACAAGCTCGTTTTTTTGTCGAGCTGAGGTACCCGATAATCCTTGACATTTATTTACGTTTGTTTGCCTCAATTGTTGTCACCTCTGTAGACGTAGCAGCCAGGTAGAGGCAAGGGATGATGACGCAAAGAGTAATCGAGTGGCGTCCCATTTCTTAGGGGAACATTCGTACCCCGAGCCCTCTCAGCTCAGTATCGAAGGGCAAGACAAAGACGTAGATAAAGGGGAAGGGGAAGGGGTAAGACAGAGTAATGGGACGCAGCCTTAGACTTAGACAAACTTTATTGATCCACAAGGGAAATTATTTGCACTTCAGTTTTGTAAGAGCACAAATTTACACTTGTGACATGTGTCTCTTTGGCAGTGAGTGTTTTTTCCTGAAGTGAGGACAGTATTTCATAAGGAACTGTCCCAGAGTCAGTGCACTCTCTCTTCTCTCTAACAGAACAGAGCTACAGGTGGGACATAATCATGATCGAAATAGCATCTATAAATACAACTATTTTCGCCAATTGTGCATCAGTGGAGGATGCAGGCGTATCCTGGTTTGAGCTGTGTTTGGTCCTGATAGACTCTTTGGTCCTGTTGTAGTCCCTGTTTAGTCTTCATACTGTTCTACATTTATACCACCACTGAGAACGGCATGAATGATCTCACAATTTACCGCTCAATCTATGTTCCTATCCTCACCTACAGTCCTGGTTTAGTCCTGGTTTAGGTCCCTGGTCCTACCTCTGGTTTAGTCCTAGTTTAGATCTCTGGTCCTACCCTCACATATGGTCCTGGTTTAGTCCTGGTTTAGGTCCCTGGTCCTACATCTGGTTTAGTCCTGGTTTAGGTCTCTGGTCCTACCCTCACATATGGTCATTGACGATACTGATGAGTTTTGGGTAATGGACAAGGGAGAAGATCGCGGATATAAACTCGAAATGAGTTTCCTCCGCAGTGTCTGAGCGTTCCCTTAGTGATAGAGTGAGGAGATCAGTCACATGGGAGGAGCTCAGAGTAGAGGCACTGCTCCTTCACGCTGAAAGGAGCAGCTGAGGGGAAGCATCTGCCTCGTGGACGCCTGCCTGGAGAGGTGTTCTGGACATGACGCTTTAGGAGGAGGCCCCGGGAAGACCAAGGACACACTGAAGACACTATGTCTCCGGGCTGGCCTGGGAGCACCTTGGGGTCCCACTGGAGGAGCTGGTGGAAATGTCTGGGGTGAGGTAAGACTGGGCCTCTCTGATCAATCAATCAAACATTATTTATAAAGCGCTTTTCATACAAAAAAATGTAACACAAAGCGCCTGATCTGACCGCTGTCCCTGCAACCAGGCCCCAGATAAGAGGTTCAAAATCATGTGCTATACAGACCCAGTCCAATAGCTCTTGTTTTTTTGCTTTGTTTCCCTCCTTTTTCACCGGCAGGTTTTAAAAGGTGATGTAATGCACAATATAAAGTGTTTAGACCTTTAAGCACTATATTAATCCCACAGCTTTACATATTATCAAATGTGTTTTGTGTTTGAGCTGTTTATGAATTCTACACCTGGAGCTTTGGAGCTTTAAATCGTGCCCATTCCATTTTATTACAGTTTATTTTTTTATTTTTATTTTTGTTATCACCTTGTTTTCGTCCACAAAAATGTTCATTATGGTTTAATAATGACTTGAACGCCTGATCACAGTAACAAATGGAAAACAGCTCTACAATCCTAAACGTCCATATGTTGTAAATTTACCTTGCGTTTTATAGAAAGTTGATGTGTTTAGAAGTCGGCAAAAATACGCAAAGCTTCTGTCTTCTTGTTTTATGTTTTCGTTCAATTCCAGCTTCACATGAAACAAAGCACCGTCTATTCTCCTGTTATGGGCGTCTGGAGATTTAATTGCAGAACTCGGCTAAAATGCATTCACTCAAGAATTCTCTGAATACAGATGCTAATACTGTACATGCCATTGTCAGATACTGAATTAGTAATAGCTCTTTTATTTAAAACGGTCTATATTACTCTATTTTCTGATCTATGTTAAAATACCTGGAGTTGTTTGATTTGCACGTTTAACACAAAACCCTGCATATTTAGGCTAAATTCTTCTCTCAAATAGAAAACACCCTGTTCCCTGTTCCTTGTGATGTAATTTTGTAATACCGATAGTACTCCACTGTGTTTTAAACTCCATACACCTTTGCTAGAATAATTTCAGCCCTGGAATTGCCTATTTCTATTAAGCAAAGGGTAAAATGTAGCTGTTGACTTGAAAAGTACCACTACATGACATCACAAGGTGGAACAGAGCATTTTGAGCTTTGGAGATGTAGACAGACTAATAATAAAGGATTGCTCAAATGTACGAAAACACAACTCCTGTTTTTCATGAGGTAACAAGATTCTAACATGACAAAAAGCTCACAAGAGTCAATTTTGTGTAATATAGGACTTTTAAACTTAAAGGTCCCATGGCATGAAATTGTCACTTTCTGAGGTTTTTGAACGTTAATGTGAGCTCCCCTACCCTGTTTAAGGCCCCCCCATGGTTAAAAGTTGTGAAATGTCTAAACTGAGCATTTGCGATCCTTTTCTGCGTTACAAAAAAATCAGAGCTCAAACGGGCGATTTTGAACAAGACACCTTATTGACGTCAGATCGAAAAAAGAAATGCAAATGCAGTTCCACCCCCGTCTGTCTGTACTCAGCGTCTCTGTAAATCACGCCCAGAGAGTTTGGACTGCAGAGGAGCTACGCAATGCGAAATGCGTTTTTTTATTTGCCTGGAGGCACGTCCGAGTGTTTCTAGGCTCGCAAGTCCTTTATCTGAGCCTCTGGACCTTTGAACAGCAGTGGTTTAATTTTATTTTATGTGGAAATGTGTTTATTTTTCAATGGAACGCTTCAAATCTCTCCCCCGTGCAAAAACAAGGAAATGGATCAGCTGAGGCTACAGCGGAGAGCGGAGCGTTTGGCCACGCCCCCACCCTCTACTATTGGCCAGCTCTTTTCTCCTCATTTGCATTCAAGCAACAACGCCCATTATAGAGTGTTCTGAGTGAGAAAAATTACTCTTTCTCAGCTTATCTCTGTTTCTCATGCACTGAGTGTTGATTTTGAAAAAGGATTCATTTACAGTATTAGGGAACCATTAAGGAGCCATATAAAAGCATCAAGAAGTACCATGTCATGGGATCTTTAAAAATATATTATTAAAATAACCTTTCATCTCAGCACCATGTGAATTTTCAATATTAAAAATCTGTTATAAATACATCTGCAGCTCTGGCTTTGTACAGACAGCACATGGTAAAGGAATGTGCATGACCTTTGTGAGCATTCACTGTCTTAATCCTAAAATGTAACGGTTCATTCTTAGCGTTTTGGTGTTTGTAGGGTCTGAGCAGATGTTAGTTTAATTTAGCTTATTTGATTTATTTGACAGGGACAATGTACAGGAGCATTAATCACAAACAATGAAAAGATGCTTTATACCAGACTTTAACTCTCTGAGCTAATTTCCATCTGCAGTCCCTGAGACAAACAACATCACAAACAATGAACATAAAGCATAAAAACAATGCAATTCATAATATTTACAGTGACACATTTAATCAATTAGTAAAAAATAACCATAGGTATCTAAATTGTAGTTATTACCAGTAGTTCTTAAAACAAGCAACAATCAAAACATTTCAGAGCATTTAATTATGTTATAGTTATTTCCACTCACCATTTACTCACCCAAAGTGATTTCATGCAGGTTTGAGAAATGTTTAGTCACAATCAACCCGTTACGCCCGTTCTACTTACTTACCTACTTTGTTCTCCAATTTTGTTTTCTTAATGAGTAATATGTCAGTAATAATCAGATAATTAGCATAATCAGATAACCCAATAAATAGATATGATTTTTAGTGTGTACATATTTTCTGTATTTTGATTGAGTGTGAGATGAGTCAGCATTGACCGATTGCCATTTGTAGTAAATAAATTGTAAATGAATACTAAAACTGTATTTATTAAATGCAGGATCAACCCAAGGTCAACAATGCAATGAAATGCTTAGGATCAGAAGAACCGTTGACTTGCTAAGAAAATGATTAAAATGATTAAGTTGTATAAAGTTGAATGAAAGTAAAGTCAATTATTAAACAGAAATATAAACAACACAATGCAGTGTTCAAGATATAGTTTTTTTTTAAATTATTCTTTTTATTTCCATATTTCACATACACTGTACATGTTGTTGACAATAGGACAAATGAAATACAATATCACAATACAAAAGAGAGAGAGAGAAAGAGAGATAATAATGGTGACAATGATGGTTTCATTTTATGTAAGCATGTTCTGCTGAGTTCATGATATAAAGATGACCATTTTCCCAAATAATACTGTCTTGTTTGTTTTTGCAATATGTTCTTCTATTCCCATTATGTATTTAAGATAAGATAAGATAATCCTTTATTTGTCCCACAGTGGGGAAATTGCAGTGTCACAACGCAAGTTTCAGAAACAGTTGGAAAAAGAGCATGCATCAAATTTAAGATAAATAATAATAATAAGTATGTACACTCAATTAAAAAACACAACACTGTAAGGTTAAAGGCACAGGAACGCTGCACAATAAATGTCTTTGATTCTGAGCAGTGAACAAACAGCAGTTAAAGTGACTCCAGTTCAGTAATATATAATATCACTACAATAAAGTGACTCAGATGATTGTGTACAGTGCAGTGATGGACAGTGGTTGTTACACAAATAAGTAGCAGGTAAAGTGACTTTAAATAATATTGCACATGTAATTATTACTATGGAGATGACACATGGTTGCTGTGGAGATGAACATGACTAGCATGGATCATTGTACAGTCTGACAGCAGCAGGAAGGAAAGATCTGCGAAATCTCTCTTTAACAAAGCGAGGGTGATTCAGGGTGATTTTATATACATTTTAACAGTAATAAAATTTGGGATTCTTTTTTCATTTTATATTTGTAAATTAAGATTTTGGTTGTTAAAATAATTGTATTTAATAGAATTTTGTCTGAATGTGGAATTCCACGTATAATATCTTTAGTTTTAATTGATTCTGGGGGTTTAATTCCATATTTGTTTAACAAATGTTCAATGTCTATCCAGAGTGGTTTTATCTTTTCACATTCCACAAATAGATGACTGTTTCTATTTCTTTGTTGCAGAATGCACATTTGTCATTCTCTTGTATTATAGTTTTCAAGAATTTATTTGTAGTAATTATTCTGTGTAGAATTCTATATTGAAAATATCTCATATTAGGATCCAGTGTTACAAGGAATGGAATTTTGTAAATATTTGTCCATAGCGATGTATTATTGGGTTCTATTTCAAGTTCATTTTGCCATTTTAGTTGAGCTTTCAAGATATATATATATATCGCTGCACTGAACAGAACAGGAAAGCCCTGCAGCGCATAGTGAATGCAGCTGGGAGGATCGCTGGTGTCTCTCTCCCCTCCCTCCTGGACATTTTTAACACCCGGCTCACCCGCAGAGCATCCAGCATTGTGGGTGACCCGAGCCACCCCTCACACAGCCTCTTCAGCCTCCTGCCCTCGAGGAGAAGGTACCGGAGTCTCCGGGCCCACTCCACCAGACTGTCAAACAGCTTCATCCACCAGACTGTCAGGAAGCTGAACTCTCACCTTACCTGCCCCCCCATTCCATATTCCATAAAAGACATATCACTCTAGACAACTGCTGCTAAGGACTACTGTTTCACTGTTGCACATTTACTACTGGAATTTTACTACTGTTGTACAGTTTACTACTGTTATTGCACTAGAATTGCTACTGCTGCACATTTATTTTTATATTAACTTCAATGCACATTCTATTGCACATTACCATTTCACTGCTGTATCTTCCATTGCATTTTGATGCACACTGCACATTTTTGGACATCTGTAAATAGGTATTTATTTATGTTGCACTGCTTTCAGATTTTAGATCTTAGTTTTTTGTCTTGGATAGGTTTTGTTGTGTTTTGTCTTCATTTTGTATTTTGTACACTTTTTTGTCTTTTTTGCACTACTTGGCCAGCAGTGTTGGGCAAGTTACTCAAAAACTGTAATGCACTACTTATTACTTGTTACTGTCATTTTAAAGTAATGCCTTACATTACAATATTACTCTAAATAAAAAGTAAGGCATTACACTACTTTTGCATTACTTTAGTTACTCTCGCCAAAATGACTGGAAATAAGGATTTGGCAATCTACAGTGCAAATCTCTCTGGTCGGGTCAACATCAGTTTCGGCTGCTTTGTTGGGGTTGTATCGTTCCCTGTCCCATCCCCTCCTTTCCTGATTAATTCCGTGGTGCTATGGCACCTCTGCAAGTGCTTCGTCAAATTGCTTGTACTGCATTTCGACGTGGAAAGAGGTTTGGGATTCACTCACAGTGTGCATTTAACTAAAATGTTCTTGGAGTCCTTATTTTGAACGAAGTGAAAGTAGTGGGCGTATGCCCATCTTGAAAAGGAGCTATCACTATCCGATTCTTCTGGTTCTGTCATCCTTTGTCAGTCTGCCAGTTCGAGATGAAGTAAAAGGAAATGGAATGGTCTGCGCGGACTTTTATATCACTAGCTGATCTCGCGGAACTTTGTATGAAATGTAATGTTCTGCGCGGACTTATCAGATTCAGTAGCTGATCTCGCGGTGATCCGCGAACTTTGTATGAAGAAAACGCAAAACCCACAAAAACAAAGCAGGTTAAAAATGCATTGTAATGTGCATTACTGGCATTGTAACGAGTAATATATTACCGATTTTCTTCCCTGTAATGCGTTACATTACTGCATTACACCAAAAAGTAATGCATTACAGTAATTAATTACTTTTGTAATGAGTTACTCCCAACACTGTTGGCCAGAGAGAAAGGAAATTTCGATTCAATGTATGTTGAACACATATGGCAGAATTGACAATAAAACTGATTTTGATCTTATAAATACAATTTTCTGTAGGGCTACATTTTGTTTATTTTCTTTAAAACAAGAGAAAATGTTAAAATATGCATAATCATGTAACTCCCCCTGAGTGTCGTTTTATATTGAGATGATTGCTATCAGCATTATTTATCTGTAACTCTGAGAAGCCTTTCATTACTCAGCAGCGGCGGCTCTGGGGTGGCGCGTCTGTCGCCTGTTCCGCTGCTGTTCCAGTCATGTCCAGAGAGCTGCACTAACCCGCTCTGACCGGGGCCTGTGCGAATGGACATTTTACCCACAACCTCCAGGAAAATAAGGACATATAAGGTGAAGACGGGCCTGCACATCTGGTGAGTTAAAACACATCAGTTCTTTGCTTTAGACGAGGGCGCAGCCATTGTATTCTGTGCACTGAACCAAACTGGTTAGCTTTAGCTTTTACAAGGCCGAAAACTACAGCTGCTTTTCGCTGCCCGATTCGTTCCTAAACAGGCTCTGCGCATGCGTAAGGCCATCCGCCAGCTTCACTACGGCAACCCAGAAGGACAGATAACCTCTGATTTTAGTTTGTCACTAGTCAATGTTGTTTATATCTGAAATAAGTCATTTATTTTTCTTTTAATTTACGATTTGTAACTGTCGGAAATGTTTGACCACGCAATGCAAAAGGAAATAAGAAAGTGAATAACAGATCTGCGGTCAATATTTAAGTTTTATTTTGTTTTTTGTGCATAACTTGCGAAACGTTGCTACAATAACATTATTTACTTATGGTCTACAACAGTCACTAGCTATTGCATCGGAATAAATAGTTGTTAATGTTTCATGCTGGTGAAATTATGTTTTTTTTGCGTTTTTAGCACCGCATCACGCCGGGTTCCAAAAGGGTAGCAACGCAAATTGGGTAGTGACAGTTGTTAGCAAGCCGGCTAGCTGTCAGCATTTATGATAGCTACTTAACTTTGTAATGTACGGGTGCTAAACCAGTCTGGCAGGACTCACAACGAATAATAAAGTAACCTGACTTTTAACGCAGGAACCTATCGACATAATAAATAATGTTGTGAGGCTATTGGACCAGTTTCAAGCGAGTAATTAAAGCAAAAAAACAAGAAGCTTCACGGGCTAAGTGGCTAGCTTTATGCTAACTAGCCACAGGGCAGATGGCAATCGCAGATCAGTGCCACCGTGGGGACATGTTTTTAATCCAGCATTATCTGACAGCTATTGTTGTCTGGAGACATTAAGGGTCAAAACAAAGGGTTCAGTACGCGCAGTTTAGTGAGGAGGTTTGGGCTAACTGTGTCTATATAACAACATTTCTGTGGTATCAACGTTAGCCTCAGTCTGTACATCTCCACTTCAGCTTCAATGTATGTATTATTTTATGATTATGATATAAAGATGGTGACATAAAATAGAATAGATGGTCATTTGACAGACTTAAAGGTCCAAAATTGACTCTTGTGAGTATGTTAAAATGCTGTGACCTCATCAGAATCATACCTGGATTTGTTTTTCGTTTCATTCATACATGTTTGGGGTAATTTTGCATTATTAGTCTGTCTGTACATCTCAGAAGCTCAAAATGCTCTCATGTAGTGGTAGTTTTCATGTTACCTTTTGTTCAGTGGATATTGGCAATTCCAGGGTTAAAATTATTCACATGATTCTTGTGAAGGTGTATGGAGTTTTAAAACGCACTTCCTGTGTTACATGACATCACAAGTTGGAACCGAGTGTTTTCTGTCTGAGGGAAGAACTCGGACTAAATATGCAGGGTTTGTGTTAAGCATGTGTGAGGGAAACAAAACACAACTCCAGGTATTTTAATGAGTAAACACCATTATAAACCAGATAATAAAATTAGGTAATATAAGCCCATTAAGACGTGTTTATTATTGCCTGACTTTGAAAACTTGACAATTTTATCACCGGGTAGGCACAAACAAAGTTAAATTAAAAGACAGAATCCTGAGGCAGTCGGGGAAGTCTGGTTTTGTTTTGGTTTTTGTTTTTTTCTGATAAAGGCTCCTTTTTAACACATAAAGTTGGCTTAAATTATATGAAAAAGATTTAAAAATGTCTGTGTAGTTTTCACAAGAGCTGCCCATGATGTATCTAGCCTACCTTTTCAAACGAGTTTCCCAAGAACATTGTTTTGATTGCATTTTTATTTGCATATATCAGCACTCAGGAAATTGTGATAATAACATGGGTGGCCCTAGTAGACAAGTAAACAAGGACATATGAAGATAATAGAGTCTGACTAATAGGGATGGGGCAATATAACCTGCCACTGCCACTGATATGTGCACCCAAGTAAAAATAATCTTTCCATGTGGATTTGGCACTAACATAATAATAATCATAATCATAATCATAATAATAATTGATTTCTGATCTATACTGTGATCAAAACATACCTGGAGTTTTATTCACACATGTTTAACACATAAACCCTGCATATTTAATGTCATGTGGTATTACAAAATGTGCTCCACTGTGTTTTTAAACTCCATACAACTTCACCAGAATTTAGATAGATATTTAGATAATGTCAACCCTGGAATTGCCAATATCTACTGAACTAAAGGTAAAATGTAGCTGTTAACAGAGCATTTTGAGCTTTGAAAATTTAAGCTAAACCCGGACTAAACCTGGACCACAAATAGCAGCAGAATTTGTGAATAGGGAAGTCAGTTGTAGGGTTGCACATGAATTGAAAATATTTGAATCCATTGCTTTGTTAATATTAAAGCCATAAACATGACGGCGCCTCTATCAGTACCACTGTTTACATAACAGACACAGCTCCTCTGGCCCATCCTGTAAACACAATTTAAAGTGTATATAATGGGTTTTCATGTTTTTGTAATTATGACTTGGTTTGGTGGGATAGTATCTGTGGTCAATATTTACAATAGTTTTACATCAGTAAGTGTCAGTTTGTGCGGAAAATAGTCCAAAATAAGTACAAAAATACCTGGAAAAAACAGAATCCCTCCATCTATGTCATCAACAGAACGTTCCATACAAAATGAGAGAAAATTTATGCTCCAGAAAGGCATTTTTCTGACAGCTCAAACACTGATTTAAAAAAATAAAGGTGTGTAAAGGTCATCTATTTTTATTTCTCAAATCATGACTAATTGCGTAATTTAGACCATGGCTAACATTATGGTTGCTAGGTAACAGAACTGGA
Organism: Paratrypauchen microcephalus; assembly: GCA_036785185.1. NCBI lineage: Eukaryota > Metazoa > Chordata > Actinopteri > Gobiiformes > Gobiidae > Paratrypauchen > Paratrypauchen microcephalus. The sequence continues at coordinate 3,188,712 of JAVJIX010000086.1, read as the reverse complement.
TTTGCATGTGTCCAACCAGGAAATTAAATTATAAACTTAATGCATTTTTTCATTAGACAAAACTGGGCAAAAGTTTTGTAAAATCTATATTAATTTATCAAATGGTCCAACTTGTGATGTTGTGAAAAAGTAGTTTTCAAGTTAACAGATACCTTTTACCTTTAATTCAGTAGAGGCAGTTCCAGAGCTGAAATTATCCAAATGATTCTGGTGAAGGTGTATGGAGTTTAAAAACACAGTGGAGCACTTCTGTATTGCCACATGACATCACAAGATGGAACAGAGTGTTTTCTGTTTGAGAGAACTCAGCCTAAATATACAGGATGTGTGAATGAAACAAAACACAACTCCAGCTCTTTTTGTGATGAAGAAATAACATAAGAGATCCAAGAATTGCGTGATATGAGCCCTTTAAACTGACCAGCCAGACCTGTACCAAACTATCCTTCGTAGAGGGTATTGTTGAAGGAATTTTGGTGCATTTTGTGTCTTCTTCTCACAGTTCTTCAGGTTTTGTAATGGCATCTCAAAGGACGGTATATTTTAAAAGAAATAGAAGAAGTGACTTTATTGATCTCACACTGGAGAAATTCTTCTCTGCATTTTAACCCATCCTATATATTCGGAGCAGTGGGCAGCACACTTCTGCGCCCGGGGACCATCTCCATGATCTTCTTGCTTCAGTTTGGTCAGGACCTAAGCTGGAGGTACCTATGGTGCATGTTTTGGGTTGATGGGGGAAACCGGAGTGCCCGGAGAAAACCCATCCAGACACGGGGAGAAACATGCAAACTCCACACAGAAAGGCCCAGGCGACCCGGGGATCGAACCCGGAACCTTCTTGCTGTGAAGCAAGAGCGCTAGCCACTCAGCTACCGTGCCGCACAAATATTAGCCCTACTTCCTCTTCCAATCCATCATCTATTCACTGGTGGGCAGTAGTCAGATCTTCACACATGCAGGTGCTGTGCTGTGTACCATACAGACCCTCCCAACCATTTAACCCTCTGGGGGATTTTAAATGATTGTCTATGGAGAAGTTCTAGTGCAATGCTTTTTATAACTGCACTTATTCAGTTCTGCAAGATTAATAGAATTTTAATCAAAATGATATAGTGCTGTCAAAATACTGAAATTTCAAGCTAAATTTTGATACTAAGGAATAGACTCGATACTGATCCTGATATCCTGAATGACAATAAAAACACAATTTCTTTAGGCAATAGAATGTGATTTTCAATATTAAATCCTAGTATTTTTATATTACCGTGTGGTTTTATCTGTGTAATCTTCAGTGGTCCATGTAGGTTCCACTGTGGTCCATGGACGTATACTAGTCTATGTGCTCTCATACTTGTTCTGTTTCAGTTCAAGATCATTCTAACGCTTCAGGAAAGGTTCATTTTTGTCCTGTGAATGCAACTTTTTTAGTATCGATACCTGCTCAAATGAGCATCTAGTTTCGATATTAGTTTTAGTAACAGTTATCTGATTTTCAATACTTTTGACAACCCTAAATCACAATGCAGTTGTGTAACAAAATATCCAGTCTTATTTTGCATAAAAACTGCTAAAACGTGTAGTTTAGGTGTGTATTTATAAACATGTTCTGAAATGTGACTCTTGTATTAGTTTATCAGCTCATATCTCTTTAAACAGAATCCTTTTATTAAAACATAAATAACAACTGTGATATCAATACTCGATACAGTAATAATAAAGTACAGAAGCTTGTTTGTGGCTTTAGCAGTGTTAAATATTACCTCAGATCTGTACAGTATAACCAGTGGAGCAGTTAAAAAAGTCATAACCTGCCTTTACCTTAACCCTCCTACAGTTAATCATTACCACTCCATGCCATTTACTCTCAAGGACCTGCTCAAAACAACTGCTCAAAACAACTGCTTAAAGGTGTACAGTTCAGATCGTGATCACTTATGTATTACATAACAGCCCCGTCACGATTGGTGTTTTTCAGATGAGTGTGATGATGTCATGCTCCCAGATTTAGGGATGTAATGATATCCAAATGTCTCGATACGATATTTTCACAATATGCATCTCACTGTACTATATTTGTAGTGATTTTTTTTGTGTGGAGGGAAACAAAACTGTGAATATGCTACTTTTCCTTCATCATAATCCAAATAAATAAGATTTAAAAGAGCTTAATAACAGTTATTTCAGCATGTTTATTGGATTGAAACAGAGCAAAGGATCATGGTCTATGTAGTTCTGTTTTTTTTAACTATTGCTACACCATAATAATGAATTTAAGCAAAGAAACTTGTAATTCAATATTTTGTGATGGCCCACGATATTATTGAGAGACGATATCAGGCTTGCTTCTCCATAGATCTGACCATTAACCTGGCTCCATTGTGATTACCAAGTTTATTTCCAAGCTGTGGAATAATCAAGCCAAAAGACTAAGGGTCTGTTTACACAAAAATGCTTATGGGTAAAAAAAATGACAAAATATTTTATCGGAAGTGCCTTTCGTTTAGATGGTGACAGCGTTTTGGGAGCTTAAAAACACAAAAAAACAAAACCGCCCTCCAAAGTGGAAACTTTGAATACGCACCGCCATAGCATTTTTGTCCACACTGCCCAAGACACAAAACTCTAGTCAAATCTGCTGACGTCGCGTACGCGTTTACATCACATCGGTCCATATATCAGTGTACTTTGTTTGGCAGGACTCCCAGTCCACACCTTGTTGTGCATTCGTTGGTTTGTAGTCTAACGTGGTTTGAAGCAATAGGTGAACTTCTTCGTCTGACCACACAATTTTTTTTGCTACCGGTAGCCCTGTTTTTTTTGTTTTTTGTGGCGCAGATGAGAAGAAGGAAGATTCTACGCATGTGTGCAGACATAGTGATAATGTATCACAGCACCACCTAGCCGCCTGGCATGCATACCCAATCGAATTCCACACACTTTTGCATCAGATTTCCTCCTGAAAACGCTTGCCTAAAGTGTAATAATGTGAAGACGCGATGCCACTTTTGCATCTTCTGTTCAGACCGTCATCATATAAACGTAGCCTAATATCTCCATGGAGACAAGAAGGTGGCGGACCCTGATGAGACTCGAGCCAGAGTTTCCTATTGATTACATTGTACTTTTAAAAATAAATCCAAAAGGTAAATTCAGTTGAAACTTGATCATTTCCAAAGGCTCTATTCACACTTACTGGAAGACGTTTGGAAACATGCAGATGACGACTTCTGGGGTAGTTACCGCTACTGGTAGTATGATAAATCCATGGATTCAGCAGCAACACTCTTCACAACCTGCACCTGCCAAAGCATTTTAGGTTATGTTAAGTTACACAAATTATAATACACATACGAATAGGCAGTTTATAGAAGGAAGAAAGAAAGAATACAATGACACCTAGATGAAGAAAACCGGGTCATTTTCTAATTTTTCCCACATTTTGTCCGAGTTACTATTGCCAACAGAGCCCAAAGGGAAGTCGCCATCCGCATGTTTCCAAAAGTCTTCCGGTTTTGAAGTAAAGCACGAATAGAACCCATTAGTGACTAGACTAGGCCTGTCATCATTTACTGGACTGACTTATTATTCAATATACAAAAGTTAGAACAGTTTTTTGGGGGGTTAGTATTTATCGTGTGTCCATTTTCTCTGCACTACTGAGATATTTTTTGGCTATGATTAGATATTTCTTTGCCTGAAATGTTCCATAGTAGGGGATTAAACCTGTCTCCCTTGCATTTGTTCAATTACAGATGCTTTATAGGTCAAAAATGGTTTAAATATGTTCAAAATTCTTACCATGTGCAGGTTGGCTTGTCTATAAATCTGACCATTAATCTGTCTCCATTGTGAAAGTTTATTTATGTCACACTCCCAGATGAAACCACAGGCAGATTTTCCTTTTCATTACACTACTTTTTAAAAGAAATGTCCAAAAGGTAAATCAACAAAGTTTAACCTGACCATTTCTATCAGTTGGTCAATACAACTGGCCGATATTTGCACTTTTTGGCTTATCTGTTTTGACTTTAAATCACCAGTACAGGCTGATATTCTGTTTTGGCCAAACTGCTGCATTAAAAACACCCATAAAGTTTTATTTTAACCCTTGAGTGCAAAGAGACAACAGCACCAAATGTGACTGTACAGCTCTCTTATTGGCTTTTGTTAAAACAGGGCTATGGTAGCCTGGGAATTCCCAGGCCGCTTCCGTTCGTTTCGAACTGGAAGGCGGCCTGGAAACTCGTCCAAGCGAGAGTCCCAGATTTAGGGCCCCAATCAGAGAGCGGGGGAGGTGTGGCAAGACGGTGACGCGTACTACATGACAAACGGAAGCTTGTAGTTTGAACTGACAACTGACATGATTGGCTATGGACTTACGTATACGCTCAATGATAGACATTCATAACGCCCAATAAACGGCCGTTGGCAATCGCTAACCACACCTCCGCTACGGGATTTTTCGAAGCGAGTTTCCAGACCCATATCTCACTTGTGATATGGTCAGGTGTTAACCAGACTAGGGCTATGGGGGAGTTTTTAGTAAAGTTACGTTATATAATTTGGGAAAGAAAGCTGGTAGACAATATGAAATGATTTGAACATTTGTTCAAATCATTGCTACACTCCTTATATGATTTTATTTGTTTTCATTTTTGTGTCCATCATTTGCAAATACCAGATTTCAGTTCATTATCTAATATTTTGTCCTTCAGATTACAGAAGACTTGAGTAGAAGTTTCCTTAAATACTTTTTCAGTCATGAGTATTTCTTGGATCACTACTTTGTACTTCTACTTGAATAAGATTATGTTTAAGTAAAACTCTTACTTTAGTCCAATTTATGGCTACTCTACCCAACTCTGCTTTTGAGAATAGATTGTTTCTATTTGATTATATTTTTTTTACATGCATGCTTCTCTTTATCTTTATTTATCTATTTAAATTTTTTTGCATACTCTTGACATCCAGAGTGGGTGACAAAGTAAGAATTTCACTGTACAAGGAAACGCGTTTCTTTACTGTGCATATGACAATACAAGCTTTGAATCTTGAGGCTACGTTTACGCATAGCCGGGTATGTTGAGAAACGAATATTTCTCTCCCTCCGTTTTCCAAATTGAGGCCCCGTTTACACGTACACTGGTATTTTTTAAAACGGAGATATTTCCCTTCGTTTGTACCCATCTTTTACACACAAACGGCGAATTCGTCTCTGAAAACGAAGGAGAACGCTCTGCAAGCCAATCAGAATCGCATCTTTTGGTGCATCAGCTGCCTAAAACTCTGTTTTCCTCAATTTACATATAAACGCGAAAACTCCGGTTTCGCGTTTGTATGTAAACTGAGTTCCACTTTTGCCGGAGTTTTTAGAAAGAATCATTTTCAGAGGAAAAAATCTGCATTTGTGTGTAAACGAAAGGCACAAACGAAGGGAAAAATCACACTTTTTACCCAGGTATGTGTAAACAGGCCCAGAATCTTGAATCTATACTAATAAATGCACAAGGACACAAAATAAACAATAAACAATCAGTATCGGCATCGGCCATGAAAAAAAACAAATCCATCCATCTATAATCATTACAGTCACAAGAAAAATCTGCCTTTTATTTTACAGTCTCTATCTTTTTTGCTACTTTTTTAGAATTTATTATCATTAATATTTTTGCTCTTTGTTATTATAATATATTATGATGTGTGAGCTACTGTGTCCAAGTCATTTCCCTTGTGGATCAATAAAGTTTGTCTAAGTCTAATAATAATTTTAACTGACCCATAATAAATATTATTGGCCTATAGAATGTTGCGATGTCATCTGAAACCCAGCTATAAATCTGTATTGACTTATCCTTGAATAGATAAGACAGATGGAACAATCATATTTTGGGTCAATATTTGTCATGTGCACTTTTCTTTTGTACTAGTACTGTAGCCTGCTGGTCTCCCTGGTGATAGAAATAGGTGATAGGTTTAATCTGTATTGTGGAACATTTTAAACAAAGCAATAACATTTCCATGAAGAGAAAAGTGGCATAGTGCACATTTTTAAAGCAAAATTTGACCCATCTCACCTAGTATGAATGTGGGGTTTATTCTACATAGGTGACAATTTCCCAGTTTTGCAAAGAAAATTTACACACGATAAAAACTGAGCCCCTAAAAAATATTGTTCCAGCTTTCATGTATTGAACGATAAATTGATTTTATAGTGTGGAGTGAATGAAAAATGTGGAATAATTGTACTATAGTTACAATACAATGTTATTTTCACTAGTTATATGCAGTGCTGTTGCTGTGAAAGCGAAAGAGGAGCACTATTTAAAACTCCTATAATTGAATAAATGCAAGAGAGACAAGTTAAATGTCATACTATGCAACATTCTAGACTGAGCAGTAACATCTCCATGGAGACAAGCAGGTAGCATACCCTCCTCCACCAGAAAAGACACATGATGCACATTTAAACCGATTATTTCAATGTATTATTTGTTTAAACGACCCATATTACTCTATTTTCCGATCTATGTTGTAATGTTTCCTCATCACAAACATACTTGGAGTTGTGTTTTGTTTCATTCACCTTTTTTAACACAGAAATCCTGCATATTTAGGCTGAGTTCTTCTCTCAAACGGACAAAAAAACACTATTCCACCTTGTGATGGCATGTGGCAATACAGGAAGTGCTTTTTAATCAGAATCAGAATCAGAAAGATTTTTATTGCCATTGTCAAGTGAACAGAGTTCACAAAACTAGGAACTTGTCTCGGTGATAAGGTGCAAACATAAAACACTAAATAATAATAGTAATAACTAGAGTATAGACACTAAATAATAGTAATAACTAAAATATAGCTATAATATAGTAAAAAACAATAAGCAATCCAAATAACAAAAAGGTCCAGATGAGCAGCACACTCCACACACTTTCACCAGAATCAATACAATGTTATTTTGACTTGACAAATTGTATGCAGTGTTGTTGCTGTGTTGTGGGATAACAATATGGAGTAAAGGCATTCTTTTCACTATGAAATGTTTCCACTGACTCTTCAAGGATCTGCTGCTGTTGAAGAAAGAGCGGGGAAAAAATGAAATGAGTCACAAACACAGACTGTTACATTTAAAGTCGTATCTCCAAAGGTCAAGGGTACAGGGCTTAAGTTCTGATGAGAACTGTGGAGTGTTATCTGTACAGCTCCATATAAGGGCATTAACACAACCAAACAAGCTCTGGAAACCCTCAAATCTACATAATTCTATCATAATTGTATGGAGCATAAGGAGGAGCTTTGGTTTATGGCAGAGGTTACAGTTATTTATGTAATACAGCCATGCCCTCTGAAGACAACAAAATTTGCAGATTTCAGCTGCCTGGTATAGGCTACCGTATACAACATTTTCAGGCCTTTTTCCCATTCAAAAGATACAATATTTCATTTTAAATTGCTTATCGTTAAGGCAACGGTCCTAATTTCTCATCATTCTGAAAACTATGCATAGTTATTCATGTTATTGTTCATTAAACTTGCTAACTAACTCTCTAGATTCTTATATTATTTTAGCAGCTGATCGTCATTTTTAACTATGCAACTTTGCTGGTGAAGGGTGCGCCAGCCTTTTGTCTCCATGGAGATGTTATTGTTTGTAATGTCACCGTGCCAAGTTACAGGTCAGATCTGTGGAGAGGCGACCCTGCTCACAGTTCGAATGCATGTATCCCAAGTAGGGATGCCAACAATTAATCGACTTACAATTAGGGATGTCAACAATTAATTGATTAACGGTTAATTGTCGATTTAAGACGTTGGTCGATCAAAATGTATTAATTGTAATTAACCGCTAACCGCGGACACGCACCCGCGTGGTCACGAAACAAGGCAACCGCGCTGCGCCAAGCTCGACTCACAGCCGACCGCAGGCGCCGACGGCACTGCTCAGCAGCCCCGGGTGTACGCACGAGGCGAGATCAAACCCGGAACGCGTGCCGCTGCTGCTGGTTTCGCCGCGCCCCGCACGGCTGGCCTGCGGCTCGGGCACGTGGCACGTGGCACACGTGGCACGTGGCACAGCAGCGGCACGTGGTGGTTTAATCCTGGTCTAGTCCAGGTCTAGACCCGGTCGAGTCCCGGTCCAGTCCAGGTCCAGTCCAGGTCCAGACCTGGTTCAGACCTGGTCCAGTCCACGTTCGGTCTAGTCTCTTAGCCAATCAGGACAGAACACAATGTTACACTATAAAAAAATTTTACACTATATTTGGATTGGATTCACATAACATTGTACAGATCTCTGACTCCACTAAACTCATTGAATCTTTTTGTTAATTCGGTGAAATGTCTGATGAATGCTTTCAAGTTTGCCACCTAGTAACATTTGTTATGTTTTTTGTTTGTTTTGCTGTTCTTGTTTAAAAAAAAAGAAAGAAAAGGAAAACATGTTTCTGATGTATCACTCTCTATAATGATGCTAACCTTTTCTAATAAAAACATAAATGAAAAAAAAAAAAAAATTGGATAGAGCGAGGGATTACTGTATTTTGTTATTCAGCATCAATACATTTGTCTGCTTTTTACTAAGGAATAATTAATTGAGGAGTATACAATATAATAATACTATGATATATTTTTGACTCAGTGTTATGTATACTATAGCTTATATTCTTAAAGACCCTATTGAAACACTAAAATTCAGGTGAAAAACGCCGCTTATCAGTTAATCGCTAATCGATCGATAAGGTCAATCAACTATCAGTTAATGAATTAACCGATAATTTGCATCCCTACTTACAATTAATTGTCGATCAAGATGTTGGTCGAACAAAATGCATTAATTGTAACTAATCGCTAGAGGCTCCGGAGCCGCATGCGGCTCTTTGATCCCTCTGATGCGGCTCAGTACGGCGGTCCCTTGTTTATCGTGGGGGTTACGTGGTAGAAATAATCCACGATAGGCAAAATCCGTGAAGTAGTCAGCTTTATATTGCGTGTATAAATATGCGTGTATTTCACAGTTCCTCTGACCGAAGCGCCTGGCGCTTCTGTGCGCTCTCAGGACTGTTCCACCGCCTGGACTCCAGGTTCCACCAGTTCGTTTTGCAGAAACATTGCTGATGCGCATTGACTACCCGGAGAAGTGTGCGCGCTCACTGCTTCAGAGTCACACTGCTCTTGATCCTACCAGTTGGTTAGCTCAACTGGTAAGTCATGGACTTTCCCCCTGGGGGTTGTGGGTTCAAATCCCCCCCGGGCAATGAGCTAACCAGTGTGGGTCCTTGGGCAAGACCCTTCACGGTACTGCCCCCCGGGCGCCGAAAAAGATGGCTGCTCACTGCTCCTGAAAAGGATGGGTCAAATGCAGAAGTCAAATTTCTCCCGTGTGTCACTGTGTGTCATTGTGTGTGAGACCAATAAAGGCTTAAGCCTAAACCTAAACCTAAACCTTAATCGAACATTTAAATAAATTTGGCAAACTGAACGCATTCTTTACCGTACAGGAGACATGGAGGAGAATGACTGACAAATCGGCAAAGGTCTACAGTCCTTTAGCCAATCAGGATGCAGAACACAATACGTGTTGATACACTGTAAAAAATCAGCGAAACAGCGAGGGACCACTGTATTTAATTAAAATATATTTTATTTTAGTTCGTTCATTTTCAAAATGTAATTCTATGGCACAAAGGTAAAAAAAAAAAAAGCCGTTATATGCAACTGAGCAAGTCCTCAATTTATTTTCAATAAAGAATGTATTTTGTTATTCAGCATCAATACATTTGTCTGCTTTTTACTAAGGAATAATTAATTGAGGAATATACAATATAATAATGCTATGATATATTTTTTGACTCAGTGTTATGTTACTATAGCTTATATTCTTAAAGACCCTAAACACTAAAATTCAGGTGAAAAACGCAGCTTATCAATTAATCGTAAGTCGATCGATAAGGTCAATCAACTATAGATTCATGAATTAATCGATAATTTGCATCCCTAATCCCAAGGTGTTTATGAGCACTGATTTAAAAAATTTAACTAAAGAAATGCAAGAGAGACAAGTTTAATGCCATAATATGCAACATTCTAGAACAGGGGTGGGCAATTATTTTTCCCCAAGGGCCAAAAGAGAAGCAGAAAATATTGTGGAGGGCTGGGCCAAAAGTTTGAAGTCTACTCTAGTTATTAATTTTATTTCTATGTTGAAATGGCATTGTTTACAGAAGCTGGACATCTGTAAATAGGGATTTATTTATTCTGTTGCACTGCTTTCAGATTTTTTAGATGGTAGATTCTAGATTTTAGATTTTTGTCTTAGATAGTTTTTTGTTTTGTTTTGTCTTTATATTGTATTTTGTACACTATCTTTTTGCAGTACTTGGCTAGAGAGAAACGAAATTTCAATTCACTGTATGTTGAACACACATGGCAGAACTGACAATAGATGAGTTTCAAAGCAACGTCATCACTGAATGCGCGTGCATTGTTGACTCAAAACAAAGCCACTGCCGCCATAAAACCCCCAGCGAAGATATAGAAGAGAAGAGAAGAACTCGATGTGAAATAAAGAGAAACAGATGGAATAAATGATAGTTCATATCATTCAACTGACATACACACAAGTGAACACCTGGGCAAATTACCCTAAACAAGCAGCAAGCACGGGACACCGCAAAGCTCACAAACAGACCGGGTAACCTCTACGACAGACACATGTAAACGAACATGTGAATAACTTTGTTAAAAGGTATAATAAGTTTTCGCATGACCATCATAAATGGCATTTGACATGACTGAGATCACATCTGTGACTCGTGAATTAAGTCGTAGTATGCTACTTACCCCGCAACGCAAGTGCAGTTGGCGGTCAGAACGTAGTTATCGCGCTTGGTGATGATAGCCCAAGCATTGTACATGGTCGTCTTGTGGCCTTGTCTTTGACTGGGGAGAACGTCAGATGCCAACACGCAAAACTCCCCATTGATATCATGGTATTTTACCTCCTGTACATGGCCACACATGGCAAACTGTCCATGGATTTGTATGCGCGAACTTGGGCTTCTCGATTAAATAACAGTGGATATCTGGCCACTGTAAATCTGGCCACTTTCTGCGGTCGTACTGCCACTCCGTGATCGCATAAGGATCTGGTACTCGAACCCCGTTGCTCAACATGAGCCTTTGAATGTAGCTCTTCCTATCGTTCATATTCAATAACTTGCAATAATCAGATACTCTGCTATGGTCCCCCATGGTTGATTCTGGGTCAACAATGCTCGCGCATGCCGGTGACGTCACGTCTGCTTACTAACAGTAAAGGGGTCTATAAAGCTGACTTTGATCTTTGATCTTTGGTAAGTTATGTGTTATGTGTTATTATTAAGTAATGAGAGAGTGTGTCCGGGGTGAAGGAAGTCTGCTTAGACTGTTGCCCCCGCGACCAGGCCCCGGATAAGCGGAAGAAAATGGATGGATAGAGAGAGTGAGGTTTTACAAAAAACTGAATTTATTCAGTAGAATAATTCAAAACAATGGTAAATGTGAAATATCTGTAACTCTTTTTCAGTCACATTAACCCCACAATGCTTTCTGAACTTTCTTAACTTTCTATTAAGACACCACAATGTCTTTGTTTGCCAAAAAATATAATACAAGATCTGTCACAAAACCTTTTTGTCCAACTGCCAAACTGTGTAGAAAAAAGTCAAAGTTAGCATGTTTAGTGTTTTTTTCTTGATCAGTGAGAGAAATCTAGCTTCTGTTGAGCTTTTTAACAAGTGCATCAAAGTCAGGCTGCATGTTTGAGGTGGAGATGTGAAGCACGTCCAACAGATGATCATCAGTACAAATGCATCAGTACAAATGCATTATGTACAATTTTGAAAGTAGGTTTTAATTTCTCAATTCCAAGCAACCTTTCGCGGGCCGGACAGAGTCGGCTTGCAGGCCGTATTTGGCCCCTGGGCCTTGAAATGCCCGGGTCTAGACAGAGCAATAGCACAAGCAGGTGGCGTACCCTCCTCCAACAGAAAAGTTACACAGTGCATTTTTAAAATGAGTTTTTTTCGTTATATTTGCTCAAAGGGACCATATTAAGCTATTTTCTGATCTATGTTATAATGTTGTTTCCTCATCACAAACACACCTGGAGTTGTGTTTTGTTTCATTCGCACATGTTTAACGCACAAACCCTGAATATTTGGGCTGAAAACACTCTGTTCCACCTTGTGATAATACAGGAAGTGCTCCACAGTGTTTTTAAACTTCACTCACCTTCACTAGAATAATTTCAGCCTTGGAATTGCCAATCTCAACTAAACTAACTGTTAAAGGAAGCTCTTAATTTGAAAATTACTACTTCATGACATCACAAAGTGGAACAGAGCATTTTGATCGTTTAAAGGTCCCATGACATGGTACTTCTTGATGCTTTTACAGTGGCTTGCGAAACTATTTGGCTCCCTTGAACTTTGTGACCTTTTGCCACATTTCAGGCTTCAAACATAAAGATATAAAACTGTAATTTCTTGTGAAGAATCAACAACAAGTGGGACACAATCATGAAGTGGAACACACTTTATTGGATATTTTTAACTTTTTTAACAAATAAAAAATGAAAAATTGGGTGTGCAAAATCATTCAGCCCCATTGAGTTAATACTTTGTAGCGCCACCTTTTGCTGCGATTACAGCTGCAAGTCGCTTGGGGTATGTCTCTATCAGTTTTGCACATCGAGAAACTGATATTTTTGCCCATTCCTCCTTGCAAAACAGCTCGAGCTCAGTGAGGTTGGATGGAGAGCTTTTGTGAACAGCAGTTTTCAGTTCTTTCCACAGATTCTCAATTGGATTGAGGTCTGGACTTTGACTTGGCCATTCTAACACCTTGATATGTTTTTTGGTGAACCATTCCATTGTAGCTTTTGCTTTATGTTCTGGATCATTGTCTTGTTGGAAGACAAATCTCCGTCCCAGTCTCAGGTCTTTTGCGGACTCCATCAGGTTTTCTTCCAGAATGGTCCTGTATTTGGCTCCATCCATCTTCCCATCAATTTTAACCATCTTCCCTGTCCCTGCTGAAGAAAAGCAGGCCCAAACCATGATGCTGCCACCACCATGTTTGACAGTGGGGATGGTGTGTTGAGGGTGATGAGCTGTGCTGCTTTTACGCCAAACATAACGTCTTGCATTGTTGCCAAAAAGTTCGATTTTGGTCTCATCTGACCAGAGCACCTTCTTCCACATGTTTGGTGTGTCTCCCAGGTGGCTTGTGGCAAACTTTAAACGACACTTTTTATGGATATCTTTAAGAAATGGCTTCCTTCTTGCCACTCTTCCATAAAGGCCAGATTTGTGCAGTATACGACTGATTGTTGTCCTATGGACAGATTCTCCCACCTCAGCTGTAGACCTCTGCAGTTCATCCAGAGTGATCATGGGCCTCTTGGCTGCATCTCTGATCAGTCTTCTCCTTGTATGAGCTGAAAGTTTAGGGGGACGGCCAGATCTTGGTAGATTTGCAGTGGTCTGATACTCCTTCCATTTCAATATTATTGCTTGCACAGTGCTCCTTGGGATGTTTAAAGCTTGGGAAATCTTTTTGTATCCAAATCCAGCTTTAAACTTCTCCACAACAGTATCTCGGACCTGCCTGGTGTGTTCCTTGTTCTTCATGATGCTCTCTGCGCTTTAAACAGACCTCTGAGACTATCACAGTGCAGGTGCATTTATACAGAGACTTGATTACACACAGGTGGATTCCATTTATCATCGTTAGTCATTTAGGTCAACATTGAATCATTCAGAGATCCTCACTGAACTTCTGGACAGAGTTTGCTGCACTTAAAGTAAAGGGGCTGAATGATTTTGCACGCCCAATTTTTCGTTTTTTATTTGTTAAAAAAGTTTAAAATATCCAATAAAGTGTGTTCCACTTCATGATTGTGTCCCACTTGTTGTTGATTCTTCACAAGAAATTACAGTTTTATATCTTTATGTTTGAAGCCTGAAATGTGGCAAAAGGTCACAAAGTTCAAGGGAGCCAAATAGTTTCGCAAGCCACTGTATATGGTGCCTTAATGGTTCCCTAATACTGTAAATGAATCCTTCTTCAAAATCAACACTTGGTGCATGAGAAAGACACATCTACAGAGTCAGAGTCAAAAAATTACTCTCTGAACGCCTCATTCTGGGCCTTGTTGCTTGAATGCAAATGAGAAGGACAGAGATGGCCTATAGTAGCGGGTGGGGGCGTGGCCAAACTCTCCACTCTCTCCTCTTCAGCTGTGCACTGTGGCTGGCTCCCACTTCCGCGTTTTTGCGCGGAGGAAGAGATGAGAACCGTTCCATTGAAAAATAAACACATTTCCACAGAAAATAAAATTAAACCACTGCTGTTTCAGAGGTCCAGAGGGTCGGGTAAAGGACTTCCGAGCCTAGAAACACTCGCACGTGCCTCCAGGCAAATAAAAAACGCATTTCGCATTGCGTAGCTCCTCCGCAGTCCAAACTCTATGGGCGTGATATACAGAGACGCTGAGTAGAGACATAGAGGGGGGTGGAGCTGCATTTTTCGAGCTGACGTCAACAAGGTGCCTTGTTCAGAATCGCCCGTTTGAGCTGTGTTTTTTTCTAACGCAGAAAAGGACCGCAAATGCTCAGTTTAGACATTTCGCAACTTTTAGCCATGGGGGGGGCTAAACAGGGTAGGGGAGCTCACATTAATGTTCAAAAATCTCAGAAAGTGAAAATTTCATGCCATGGGACCTTTAAGATGTACACAGACTAATAATCTCCAGCATTACTCAAATATGTGTGAATAACTCCAGGTATGTTTTTGATGAGGTAGCAACATTATAACATAGCTTAAATCTCACAAGAGCCATTTTGTGTGTAATATAGGATAATAATTTAATTTGAAAATATTTCTCTGATTTGTTGCAGAGGAGCCATGGGACGCAGAGTTGGCTGAAGCAGGAAGTCTAGCAGCAAACCAACTGTGAGTACCACCATTATTCCCAACACTATTCTCCATTATTAGGGCTGGGCAGTATGGAGCAAAAAATATATATCGCAATATATTTTTCTATATCTCGATATGTGATGTATATATCTCTATCTGTGCAGGAAAAATAACCCCCCAAAAACTACTGCAAAAACAAATATGCCAAATACTACAAGGTCTTTTTTTTTATTTTTATTTTTTTTATTCAAGTGCAAAGAGCAGGGATGAAAGAGTTCCGTTTTTTAGCGGATCTCCGCTTTTTTTTCAGCTGTGGGGTAATTATTATTATTATTATTTTTTTAAATATCTGTGCAAATTCGATTAGAAAGATTTTGGGTGTATATATATATATGTATAGTTGTGTTTAGGGTCGCCAACAGTCTCTTGAAAAACAGAATCGTCCCGTATTCAGAACAAAAGTACGTGTATCTCGTATTAAACTTTGTATTAAACTGCGGGCCGCGCGAGCCCGTGTCTGGAGCCGCGGACCGAGCGAGTGAGCGCAGCTCTCGCAACAGCGTGTACCATTGCGTGTACACAGGTTAAACTTTATAAAACATCCTATACCTCATCCTACCTGCCCGTGCCTCACTTAACGCGTCGCTCCTCGCTTTTTCACCTGCGCCTTTTAGCGCGCATAAGCTCCTCCTCAATGCGGTCTGATTAGACGAAGTGCAAAGCAAAAACAAATCCAGTATATACTACTAGTAGGCCTACCTGTTAATAAAATGTGGGTTTTTTAGTACTTTTATGTACAGTTTTACTTTATTGCTAACATATAGCATATAGAAATCAAAATTTCAGAAATTAAAAATTTTCCGGGGGGGGGGGGCGCGCCGTGACTTTCCGCTTTTTTCATGTTTGGCCACTTTCATCCCTGAAAGAGGAAGGCAGTTAATGTAAGAATAAAGCGCTTCTGCTCTTCCCTGTGTACAAAAATAACTAAAACTGTTAAAGGAAGAAATAATACATATTATTTTCCATTCAAAAATCAACTTAAGGTAGGCAGTTCTCTAGGCAGTGCTTCTGCAACATTTAAAGATCCCATGACATGGTACTTCTTGATGCTTTTATATGGCGCCTTAGTGGTTCCCTAATACTGTAAATGAATCCTTCAAAATCAAGATTCAGTGCATGAGAAAGACCCATGAACACAGTCAGAGTCAAAATTATGTCTCTGGGACACTTTAGTATGGGCGTTGTTGCTTGAATGCAAATGAGGCGGACAGAGACGGGCGAGTGCAGTGGGTGGATTGTGACCAAATGCTCCGCTCTTTCCGCGTTGTGCGCTGGCCCCACTTCCGCGTTTAAGCGCGAGGAAGATATGAGACGATTTCCATTGAAAAATAAACACATTTCCATAGAAAATAAAATTAAACCACTGCTGTTTCAGAGGTTCGGAGGCTCGGATAAAGGACATCCGAGCCTGGAAACACTCTCATGTGCCTCCAGCAAATAAAAAAACACATCTCGCATTACGTAGCGCGTTTGCAGTCCAAACTCTCTGGGCGTGAGTTCCAGAGAGTGTGGGTACAAATACAGACGGGCGATGGAACTGCATTTGCATTTTTCCTGGAGTGTGACGTCAGAAACCAGCCCGTTTGGGCTGTCTTTTTTTCAAACGCGGAAAAGGATCACAAATGCTCAGTTTACACATTTCGCAACTTTTAGCCATGAGGGGGGCCCTAAACAGGGTAGGGGAGCTCACATTAATGTTCAGAAACCTCAGAAAGTGAAAATTTCATGCCATGGGACCTTTAAGATTCCCATATAATAATTTAACTATTTAATTATTTAACTGTAAAATAAAATATTTATTTAATTTCATAGTTAAATAATTAAATAATTCTTTTCATTCAAATGTAAAACATCTAAACCGAACTCAAGCTCATCAACTCTGTTGTAGCCATTAACAAATAGCCAAAAAACAAGTTTGTGTAACTCTTGTAGGGATTAGTCGACGACGTCGACAATAACGACATGAAATTTCATTGTCGACTAGTC
Organism: Paratrypauchen microcephalus; assembly: GCA_036785185.1. Lineage (NCBI taxonomy): Eukaryota > Metazoa > Chordata > Actinopteri > Gobiiformes > Gobiidae > Paratrypauchen > Paratrypauchen microcephalus. Next base: position 3,171,708 of record JAVJIX010000086.1, on the reverse strand, counting down.
GTATTATTTAAGTATCATTTTAATTTGGAACTTAATACTCGTCTTTGTCAAGAATCCGCATAAATCAATACGTGTACTGAAACTGCAAATCGCCGCCAGTAGTGGTGAGAGCAGTATAGCCTCTTTCCGTCCTCATTCAGTCAATCAGTGAAGACCGCTGAGCTGAATCAAAGTCAGTCTATACATCCTCAAAAAAATCTCTGGCTGAATGTGCTAACAACAATGGCGGAGCCTGCGGCTCAGAGTCAACCCGAAGGGAATGTCGCGGCCTCAAACTTTTCCCAATCGAAGGTGTGGGAGTATTTTAAGGATAATAAAAACAATAAAGTAAGATGCAACATCTGTAAAGTGGAGTTGGCGTTCCATGGCAGTACAACGGTGATAAAACGAAACGAAACAAAAGCACCCAGGACTTGCGTCCAAAGCTCCAGATTGGTAAGTTGTTGGCAGCTAGCTTGTGTTTACTTTTTGGGAAACTTTTTAGCTTTGAGTGCCATCGTATTTTTAGATGTTTTTAGATGTTTAGACAGGAACAATGGGCAAGGTTACATGTAGGTTTTGCATGCGAGTCATGTTGGTTGACATGAAATGTGGCCGAATCTGGCGCAAACAACTCCTCAGTTTATTACCGGGCTAGTCCCTGCATGTATCTACATGTGAGGAATATTCCAATATTATCACTAGTGCTAAACGGAATGGTGGCCATACTCAATTTGCTCACGAGTCATGGACAATCTTTTTCATTCTGAATGTAGTCTAGTCGTGTTTTGGCAGTATTCCCTTAACAGAACGCTGTTTCACAGAATACTTAAACTTTTTAAACTGGATACTGACAATATTCCGCTTTGAAATGGAATGCTTAAAGCACGCACGCATAACTGCGCTCACTAAATATACTCAACAAAAATATAAACGCAACACTTTTGTTTTTGCTCCCATTTTTCCTGAGATGGACCCAAAGATCCAAAATTCACTCCAGATACACAACACTACCATTTCTCTCAAACATTGTTCACAAATCTGTCCAAATGTGTGACAGCGAGCACCTCTGTCACCCCACCTCACAGGTGCGCCACATCAAGATGCCGATCCGACATCATGACCAGTGCACAGGTGTGCCCCAGACTGCCCACAATAAAAGGCCACCCCGAAATGTGCATTTTTTTTTTTTTGCTTTATTGGGGGTCTGGGGACTCAGAACCAGTCAGTATCTGGTGTGACCAGCATTTGTCTCATGCAGTGCAACACATCTTCTTCGCATAGAGTTTATCAGATTGTCAATTGTGGCCTGTGGAATGTTGGTCCACTTCTCTTCAATGGCTGTGCAAAGTTGCTGGATATTAGTGGGAGCTGGTACACGCTGTCGTATACGCCGGTCAAGCACATCCCAAACATGGGTGACATGTCTGGTGAGTATGCTGGCCATGCAAGAACTGGGACATTTTCAGCTTCCAAGAATTGTGTACAGATCCTTGCAACATGGGGCCGTACATTATCTTTCTGAAACATGAGGTGATGTTCATGGATGTATGGCACAACAATGGGCCTCAGGATCTCATCACGGTATCTCTGTGCATTCAAAATGCCATCAATAAAATGCACCTGTGTTCTTCGTCCATAACAGCCTTTGAAGAGGAGTGGACCAACATTCCACAGGCCACAACTGACAATCTGATAAACTCTATGCGAAGAAGATGTGTTGCACTGCATGAGGCAAATGGTGGTCACACCAGATACTGACTGGTTCTGAGTCCCCAGACCCCCAATAAAGCAAAAAAAATGCACATTTTGGGGTGGCCTTTTATTGTGGGCAGTCTGGGGCACACCTGTGCACTGGTCATGATGTCGGATCGGCATCTTGATGTGGCGCACCTGTGAGGTGGGGTGGATTGTCTCGGCGGGGCAGAGGTGCTGGCTGTCACACATTTGGACAGATTTGTGAACAATGTTTGAGAGAAATGGTAGTGTTGTGTATCTGGAGTGAATTTTGGATCTTTGGGTCCATCTCAGGAAAAATGGGAGCACAAACAAAAGTGTTGCGTTTATATTTTTGTTGAGTGTACCAACGTTAGTGTCATGTCCATTATCCTAGTAATATTTTTTTTCGTGACTAATCGTTACTGGATCTATAGATTAGTCGACTACTAAAATAATCGTTAGTTGCAGCCCTAAACTCTTTTATTTAATTTTTTTATTTTAATATTTTGAGCAAGAAATACCAATCTGTATACTGTGTCAGGCTTAAGTGCAGCCTGACAAGTAACTATATTTTCACTGCAGCTGAAGATCCTTTCAGAAGGACTATTAATGGCAGGCACACAGTACTGGATAGGCCCCCTCATGTTCCTGCCACCACTGTAGTGGATCTGCCTCACTCTCCAAACATACAGACTGTAAATGGCTTGACAACTCATTCTCAATGGACTCGTGAGGGTTGCATTTTGGGCAAAGAAGCTGGCTAGAGACTTGTTTTTTTCTTTTTAGCAAGGGGATGCACAGGACCTGATATGTCACTCTCTCGTGCGAACTGAGACACAGCTTTGTCAACACCTGCAGACCTCCACTGATCACCTAGCATTCTCTCTGCCTCACAGATGACCCTCTCTTTCAATGCAACCAGTTTCCCACTGCTGATGTATTTTCCCTGAAACCGTGGGGCAATATAGGAAGCAATGTCCAGCAAGTCACTGGTAGAGGGCTCTGAATACTTTTCATTTAAGTAAGTCAGGATTGTGTTCTTGATGGACTTTGTTAGCTCACTGTCACCTTCCTCAGGAGAAAGAAACTTGCTGTTAAAGAGATGGAGTACAGGTCTTGCATATGAGAGTGTCACATAGTCCTCGCCTGACAAAGCATCAGTGAAGTTGTGCAGGGGCTGCTCTTTGATTTTATTACATCCACTTAATATCAATAATCAATCAATAAAAACAATGCCACACGCCCTTGCACCCAACCAAATATTTTGCACCCACACAACCAGGTATATTGCACTAACCAATCGCCAAATGTAGTCTGGAACCAAAACTTTGCATCCTCTTCCCCTTGTTACTTTGGACTGCGCTGATGGTCGCTCCATTGTCAGTGGTAATGGCCACGAGTCCATTTGGATTTAACATCCAGGCTGTTGTTATGTCTCTGTTGTTATGTCTCTGAGGGTCCTCTTTTTGACACGAGTTCTGTATCCTCCAGGCTAATTGTGGGTCCCGCCATGTTGAATGAGACAACACAGAGGGGAGGGATCACAAAACAAGGAGGCGGGGGTGCACACGGCACAGAGAAGGCAAATGAGCGAAGAGGCGAAATCAGAATTAAATATAAACATTATATAGATATGTACGATATGTCAGAATCCATATTGAGTTTAAAAAATATCTCGATATATTTTAAATATCGAGATATTGCCCACCCCTACCCATTATCACATCACAGTAATATAACATTACACTCAAAGTCAAAACAGACCTTTGAATTAGCACCAAGGCTCAGATAAAAACCCAATAAAGCTGATCTGATTTAGCTTTAGCCAACTCTGGAGGTTCAAACGTGGTTCAGATTTGATTAATGGGGAAAGTCAAAGAGAAATACTGATGTTAAGTTGTTCTCACTCCCTTTTTCAGCTGCATGTGGTTTAGATCAAACACTGTGCTAAAGGAGGTTGGAGCCAGGTGATACTGAAATTTGTTATGCAGTTGTAGCACAGTTGGCATTGTGTCCTTGGGCAAGGCATTTCACTAAGGATATGACAATATTTAAAAATGCACTGTGTAACTTTATGGAAGATTTCTGTCTATTTTGCATTTATTCAGTCCCTTACCTGTGTTTTTCTTGCTTAAAAATTTCATGAAAAACAGGCATTATTGGATATACTGCGACGCCTCTCCATAGACCTGACCTGTATCTAGGCCTAACTTCATTTGTGCTTGTCTTCATTGATAGATTACTTCATTGGATAGATGAGTTTAATGCTTAACTGTGGAACATTACAGGCAATAACATCTCCATGGAGACAAGCAGGTGGCAGAACACCACTGGAAAAGTTGCATAGTACTCTAAAGTTGTTTTAACCCTCTGAGACCCACAGTTGCAGAATTGCAACATTTACTTAAATCTGTCTAGTAGTGCCTCACACTGACTGAGTGTAACAAAAACTGCATATCCCAGCACCCCACACTCTGCACTGCATTATACAACATTTTTGGAGGGAAATTTTTATTATTGGAGGGAATATCACATTCCAGAGTCAAATAACACAGCTGCCTTCTACTGACCACCCAGCTCTCTTTTCTGGATCAATTTAGTTTAGTTTAGTGTTAGAAAAGTTAAATATATTTTTAAAAAAGTATAATACACATGATTTAGAGTGATTTATGTAAATGTTGCAAAAACGCAACACTGGGTTAAAAAGGGTGTAACTTTTACACAGAGAATCCCTAATCTTTGTGAAGTGGCTGTTCACAAGAGGATGTACCAACAAAAACGGGAGAGCCAGAGTGGACCTCAGTCTGCCGTACATCTCCGCGTTAAAGCCACGGGCCACTCCTTTGAGGACAGTGAGGTACAGGTTAGTGCCAAGGGAGTGTGCGGGGTAAGCCTGCTAGGTCTGAGCTTGGCCTATCAGGAGATACGGTCATGAAGCTCGCATCAACACTACCTACAGGGCAAAACTACAATGTGTATGCAGACAACTTTTTCACCTCTGTGCCTCTGCTTGTTAAACTGCTCGAGTGTGGCATACACTTTGTTGGCACTGTTCGTCCTGGGCGTGTGCCAAGCCTCAGGTTAGCAGAAGAGAAGGAGCTGAAAAAACAAGGAAGAGGAAGCTTTGACTTCAGAGTGTTGGAAGAACACAACATCTGTGTGGTGAGGTGGTATGATAACCAGTCAGTCACACTTCTCTCCACTTTTGATGGCCCAAACCCAGTCGACAAGGTTGCACGGTGGAACAAATCCACCAAGTCCTTCACTGAAGCTGACTTTGAAATCTTTGATCTTCAGTCAATCAATCAACATTTATAAAGCACTTTTCATACAAAATGTAACACAAAGCGCCTTACAGTGATTGAGGATTAGAAGATTGACTTTTATTGATCTCACACAGGAGAAATTGTTTCAACATTTGACCCGGAGACCATCCTCATGATTTTGTTGTTTAGGCTTGGTCAGGACCCAAGCGGGAGGATTTTACCTATGGTGCATGTTTTGGGTTGTGATCCCTGTGAAGGAAGTGCTGAACAGGAGACGGTTCCAGGTACAGCTCTCTGCCTCTCTCATTCAAACTAACACCGTAAAGAGAGCTAGACCTTCAATGGATGAGGAAAGATCATCACTAAGTGCTAAAGATTCCACACTCCACCTCCTGATGTCCGAAAGGAGAGCATTGGACACTTTCCTCATAAAGATAAAAAAAGAGGCCGGTGCAGGTACTACAAGAGTGGATACACATCCACCTCTTGCATGGAGTGCGATGTTCGCTTGTGCTTCAGAGATGACAAAAACTGCTTTCTTCAGTTTCATATTTGATGAGTGACATGATAAAGAGTCCTGCAGCACATCATTTAATGTTCTTGTTCATATACAGGATTGTTGTATTAAATATAAGTTTTGCGTAAAAAGTTCAAAACATTCTCATGTTCACTTAGTGCTGTTCTGTATTTAAAAAATCATTTTAAAATATGTTTTGATTTTATGGAGTGAGCAAAAACGAATACAAAGTTGGCTTTTATTAAATGTGAAGTTGTAATATTGGTAACCACTAGGGGTGGCACGGTTCACAAAATTCACGGTTCGGTTCGTATCACGGTTTAAGGGTCACGGTTTTCGGTTCTGTATGGTTCTTATTGCTTTTTTTCAAAATACACCTTATATCCATTTATCTTAATAATCCACAATAACAGGATATAACATTAAAAAGGTTATAAGATTATATAATAATCTAATGTAATATAAAATCTTAATGCATCTTAATAATCACACAATCTGAATTTGACATGACTTTAAGCCCATTATTGGAACCATCTCTCCGATCTGGTGGCAGTAACTATGTCACCTGCTGTTGAAAAAAACCTTTCACTAGATATTGAAGAAACGGAAACAAAAGTACGTGTCTCGTATTAAACGTCAGCGAGCGAGCGCGCGAGCGCAGCTCTGTCGCACGTGTAACATGTAAACAACCTATCTGTCCGTGCCTCACTTACCGCCTTTTCACCGTGCCACCCCTAGTAATCACTAAAGCCCAGTGTTGCAATTTTGCAACATTTCCACAGATTCCTCACAAAAAGAAAAAAGATAAAACACATTATTTTCTGCATTAGAGGCTTAGGAAAAATATGTTAAAGAGGTTTAAAAAAAAAATAAAAATTTCATCCAAGAAATGAATGCTTTGGTCTCAGAGGGTTAAAGTTGAATGTTGTGTTTCAGGGTTTCCCCGGTGGATGTCATGGCAACTGCATCGTCGAGAGCAGAGTCCAGCCACAGCCTCAGAGGAACATCACAGCTCCATGCCACCGGTGAGGCATTCAAGGAGAATAATCAGGGAAATGTATATCAAACCAGAAGCCCCAATGTTGAGACATACAACAAGGCCAGATACGTTGCCTGGACTGGCGTTACCGGGGCCCCACCCTGGAGCCAGACCTGGGGTGGGTGCTTGCCAGCGAGTGTCTGTTGGCCAGGTCTTTCCCCACGGGCGAAGCCCCAAGGAGCGACGTGGGGCCGTTCACCCGCAGGAGGATCCATAAGGGCCGGGTTCGTGGAGATTTGGGCCGCAGTCGAAGGCAGGAGCCCCGACAGCTGGATCTCTGGACATGGAGACTAGCTCTGGGGACATGGAATGTCACCTCGCTGAGGGGGGAAGGAGCCTGAGCTCGTGCCAGAGGTTGACGTTACCAACTAGATATAGTCGGCCTCACCTCCACGCACAGCTTGGGCTCTGGAACCCAACTCCTTGAGGGAGGCTGGACCCTCCATTTCTCTGGCATTGCATGCAGGGAACGGCAGCAGGCCTGCTCATTGCCCCACAGTTCAGTTGCCGTGTGTTGGGAGTTCACCCCGGTGAATGAGCGGGTCGCTTCCCTGCGCCTTCTGGTCGTCGGGGACAGGTCCCTCACTGTTGTGTTGGCCTACAGGCCGAACAGCAATGCAGAGTACCCAGCCTTTTTGGAGTGCCTGGGACAGGTACTGGACAGTGCACCGACCGGGGACTCCATTGTTCTACTGGGGGACTTCAACACCCTTCACGTGGGTAACCACAGTGACACATGGAGAGGGGTGATTGGGAGGAACGGCCTCCCTGATCTGAACCCGAGCAGTGTTCTGTTATTGGACTTCTGTGCTAGCCACAGTTTGTCCATAATGAACACCATGTTCGAGCACAAGGGTGCACATGGCACCAGGACACCCTAGGACGGAGGTCGATGATCGACTTTGTTGTTGTGTCATCTGACCTCCGGCCGCGTGTCTTGGACACTCGGGTGAAGAGAGGGGCAGAGCTGTCAACTGATCACCACCTGGTTGTGAGTTGGGTTCGCTGGCGGAGGAGGAAGCCAGAGAGACCTGGCAGGCAGAAGCGTATCATGGGGGTCTGTTGGGAACGTCTGGCAGAGCCTCACACCTCCGGAAGAGCTTCTCCCAGATTCCAGGGGAGGCTGGGGACATAGAGTCCGAATGGGTTTGTTCTCGGCCTCTATTGTCGATGCAGCCGCCCGTAGCTGTGGTCATAAGGTCTGTGGTGCCTGTCATGGCAGCAATCCCTGAACCCGGTGGTGGACACCGGAAGTAAGGGATGGCTGAAGAAGGAGTCCTATCGGGCCTTGTTGGCTCATGGGACTCCTGAGGCAGCTGACGGGTACCAGCGGACCAAGTGTGCTGCAGCCCAGGCGGTCGCAGAGGAAAAACTCAGGGTTGGGAGCAGTTCAGAGAGGCCATGGAGGAGGACTATCGGATGGCCTCAAAGAAATTCTGGCAAACCGTTCGGCGCCTCAGGAGGGGTAAGCAGTGCTTCACCAACACTGTTTACGGTGGGGGTGGGGAGTTGTTGACCTTGACTGGGGATGTTATCGGGTGGTGGAAGGAATACTTTGAGGATCTCCTCAATCCCGCCGTCACGTCTTCCGAGGCGGACTCATTCATCACCCTGACTGAAGTTATTGAGGTGGTTGAAAAGCTCCTTGGTGGCAAGGCCCCCGGGGGTGGATGAGATCCGTCCTGAGTATCTTAAGTCTCTGGATGTTCTGGGGCTGTCTTGGCTGACACGTAGCTGCAACATCGCGTGGTGGTCGGGGACAGTACCTCTGGACTGGCAGACCGGGGTGGTGGTCCCTCTGTTTAAGAAGGGGGACCGGAGGGTGTGTTCCAACTATCGGGGAATCCCACTCCTCAGCCTTCCCGGTAAGGTCTATTCCAGGGTGCTGGAGAGGAGAATTCGACCGATAGTCGAACCTCAGATTCAGGAGGAGCAGTGTGGTTTTTGTCCCGGCCGGGGAACACTGGACCAGCTCTATACTCTCCATCGGGTGCTCGAGGGTGCATGGGAGTTTGCCCAACCAGTCCACATGTGCTTTGTGGATCTGGAGAAGGCATTCGACCGTGTCCCTCGTGGGGTCCTGTCGAGAGTACTCTGGGATTACGGGGTTCGGGGCCCTTTGCTAAGGGCTGTTTGGTCTCTGTATGACCGGAGCAGGAGCTGTGTTCGCATTGCAGGTAGTAAGTCGGACCTGTTCCCGGTGCATGTTGGACTCCGCCAGGGCTGCCCTTTGTCACCGGTTCTGTTCATTATATTTATGGACAGAATTTCTAGGCGCAGTCAGGGGCTGGAGGGGATCCGGTTTGGGAACCACAGGATCTCATCTCTGCTGTTTGCAGATGATGTTGTCCTGATGGCTTCATCAAGCCGGGACCTCCAATGTGCACTGGGGCGGTTTGCAGCCGAGTGTGAAGCGGCTGGGATGAGGATCAGCTCTTCCAAATCCGAGGCCATGGTTCTCAACCGGAAAAAGGTGGCTTGCCCTCGGCAAAAGTCTCGAATTATAAATCTCTTTGCTTAACTGCATTTTTTAACAACAACATTTTATTTGTAATGCACTTTACATTTCAACAAAATCTCAAAGTGCTATTGCTGTTTTATTGCAGCAGCCGCTTATAAACATGGGGAACTACATAGAACATGACTCATTTCAGTGAAGAAATATCTGTTATATCTTAATACTTGGAGTTATCACAGTAAATCCAAGTAAAATACTGTAATAAAGTCTTATCATCGTATTTTAAAAGCCAAAAGTAACCCATGTACAATTCTGTAAGCCTCTCCAAAATACTCCAATAAATATTGTTACATTCCTATCAAAGGCCAGAGGGATAATCAGGGAATAACATGCAAAACATAATGAATAATACAAAAACATTTTTTTAATTATCTATACCAAATAAGAACATATCAGATTTTATCATATTATTGTTATTATGATTATACTTTTTAGAATTATATTATATAAGCATGGAGAATATAGTTAAAAGTTTATGGGAGAGTGAATTTGTATGACTAAAACCCAAATGAATAGCCTTTCCAATACAAACACAATGAGTTAAAACTTGTCTGCTCCAATAACAGATTTTAATGTTTTTTAAGTAGAATCAACTGTGTTTAAAGTCTCCCCACAGAGCCTCTCCAATCTTTAATATTACAGATGCTTTTTATATGTGTTGTATATGCTTCTATATGCGTTTTTATGGTTTCCAGTTTCCTGTGCCAAAATCAAGAGGAAGAAGAGTCTGTTTGGGGCGTCCGTCTACGTGGAGGTCTCGGCCGATGGAGAGTCTCGACGAACCGCCAAGTCTCACAGCTCGTCCAGCCCCAAGTGGGACGAGAGACTCACCCTGTAAGACTCACAGTGACTAAAGTGGACTAAAAACTAAAGACTATAGACTAAAGACTTTTTAAACAGAATGCCTCTTTTCCATTAGCTCGTAGCCTTCCATAGATGAGGACCAATGAATTTTTAAAGGCCTATTTTCTGATCTGTTATAAAGTTGTTTCAAATTAATTGTTTGTTTAACGTACAAACCCTGCATATTTAGGCTGAGTTCTTCTCTCAAATGGAAAACACTCTGTTCCTGCTTGTGTGTCATGTGGCAATACAGGAAGTGTTTTTAAACTCTATACACCTTCACCAGAATCATTTGGATGATTTCAGCCCTGGAAATGCCCATCTCCACTGAACTAAAGGTAAAAAAGTAGCTGTTAATGTGAAAAATACCGCTTCATGACATCACAAGGTGGAACAGCATTTTGGAGATGTAGACAAATAATCCAGGATTAGCCAAACATGTGTGAATGAAATAAAAAACTAGACCAGGTATGTTTTTGAGGAGGTAACAACATTATAACATGACTTAAAGCTCACGAGACTCAATTTTGTGTAATATAGGACCTCTAAAGCGAGATTTAGCTATGAAAACTATGAAAAACCCAGGCTGTTTTAGCGACTGGCAACCACCCAGCTGCACCGCATTAAATAGATTATTAACATTAGCGATTAGCGTCGAAATTGGCATACAACATAATAAATATTTCTTAAATCTAACGTTATGCTGGACAAATATGCACCAAAAATGGAGCACTCATGAAAGTCAATTTTTACATAATACGTTCCCTATTGTTTTCATATTTTTTCACAAAAACAATTCTTCTCAGAACAAAAAAATAAAGTTCCTGGCTTTTGTGATTTAAACGCCAGTTCTGAAATTGTTCAAACCACTTCTGTTATTGAGAGTTATGCAGGCTGTATTATACGGCTATTATCTTTTATATAATTTGTAATCAGGAATCGACAAAGTAATTAAAATCCTATTGAACCAGTTTGTTTCTCCAGCGCCTCACGTGGATCTGATATCTATTTATTTAGTAAATATTCACTTGCACGGTTCTCCTTCCCTTCACACGACATCCATTTGGCAGCCCAACGTTCTCTGATTAGCATAGTATTAACTCCAGACACTGAAGCTAATTGGCTAATTGCTAATTAACATGGAGAAGATGGATGATTGTGGCCTCTCCGTGCGTCACTGGGCTGTTATTGGTCCAGTGGGAGAACATTATAGTCCTGGGCACTTGGAGGTTACTGGGGCATTTTGACCTTGTAACAACAACAACGATTAGACTCTTGAATTGTATTGAACAATACAAGAGTCGCAAATCGATTTTTCAGTATGTGGGGCAGGTTGGTTTAAAGGTCCTATATTACACAAAACCAACTCTTGCTTTATGAGCTTTATGTTAGAACAGGGGTCTTCAACGTTTTTCAGGCCAGGGACCCCCAAACAGATGGCCAACTGGGCCAGGGACCCCCTGCTATATAGACGGCATAGAATTGTGTTTTATATTAAATTGAGCTTAGTGTCATGTATAAACATGACATTTTAAGACATCAAAGAGGGTGGAGAGACAAGGGAGAAATTGATTGGGGAAAAATGAAAAAAATATATTGTTTTTAAAAATATTAAAATATAAAATTATATTATTTTAAAGTGAAATCAAAAGATTTCGCGACCCCCCCTGTTGAAGACCTCTGTGTTAGAATGTTGTTACCTTATCAAAAAACCTACCTGGATTTGTGTTTTGCTTCATTCAAACATGTTCGAGTAATCCTTGAACATTAGTCTTTCCAAATCTCCAAAGCTCAAAATGCTCTGTTCCACCTTGTGATGTCATGAAGTGATATTTTTCTAGTTAGCAGCCACCCTTTACCTTTTGTTCAGTAGAAATGGGCAATACCAGGTCTGAAATCAGCCAGATGCTTCTAGTGAAGGTGTATGGAATTTTAAAACACAGTGGAGCACTTCCTGTATTACCAAATGACATCACAAGGTGGAACAGAGTGTTTTCTGTTTGAGAGAAGAAAAAGGCTTGTTGTGTTACTTTTTGACTTGGTATTAAAGGTGCATTGTGTAGCATTTCTGGTGGTGGGCCTGTCAAATGCTTTTCCCTGTGGAGATGCAATAACTTTTTTTGGAATGTTTCACAGTACGGTATTAAACCTTCTATCTGGCGAAAACCTGGCGATGTTACAGGTCAGATCTGTGCAGAGGCGACCCCGCTCACAGTCAGAATGCTTGTTTTTCTAAGTATTTTTAAGCATCTGTAATTGAATAAAGTAAGGTAGAGCTGTTTAATTTCCAAAGTGGAACATTCTAGGGAGAGCAATGACATATCCATGGAAACAGACCCCCAACCGAAAAGTTGCATATTGCACCTTTAAATGAAAATGCGTGGAAAACCATTTTAAACCTTATCTCTTTGTCTTTAAGGAATGTAACTCCACACTCTCAGCTGGACTTTAAAGTCTGGAGCCACAACACTCTGAAGGCCGATGCTCTTCTGGGCAGAGCCTCACTGGACCTGATGCACACGCTCGAGCAACACGACAGGAAATGTACGTACCTACGTAAGGTTTGGTAGCCTAGCAATCTATCCCTCCTACTTCCTGTTAAAATTGTGGAGCTTTTCTTCTGTGCTTTTTGTGAAGAATCAACACCAAGTGGGACACAAACCAAGTGGAACGAATGTATAGTATATTTGAAACTTATTGAAAATTTGAAAAACTGAAAAGTAGTGCTTGCAAAATTACTCACCCCCTTTTCTCTCAGTGCAGCCAACTGACTCAGAAGTTCCTGATGATTTCTGAATGATCCAATGTTGACCTAAATGACTAATGATAGAGTCCACCTGTGTGTAATCAGTCTCAGTAAAAATCCATCTGTGATGGTCTGTTAAAAGAATATAAGGGAGCAAACAACATAATGAAGACCAAGGAACACCCCAGGGAGGTACAGGATAAAGTTCTGGAGAAGTTTAAAGCAGGATTAGGACATAAAAAGATTTCACAAGCTTTAAACATCTCACGGAGCACTGTTCGATCAATCATATTGAAATGGAGAGTATTAGACCACTGCAAACCAACCAAAAGCTAGCTGTCCTTCTAAACTTTCAGCCCAAACAAGTAGATCACTGACCAGAGATGCAGCCAAGAGGCCCATGATCATCTGGATGACTGCAGTGATCCACAGCTAAGGGACTAACAGTTGTCCATAGGACAACTGTTAGTCGCACACTGCACAAATCTGGCCTTTATGGAAGCGTGGCAAGAAGAAACCCATTTCTCAAAGAAAACCATAAAAAGTCCCATTTGCAGTTTGCCACAAGCCACCTGGGAGACACAACAAAAATATGGAAGAAGGTGCTCTGGTCAGATGAGACCAAAATCTTTGGGCTGAATGAAAAACGTTCTGTTTGGCGTAAAAGTAACACTGCACATCACCCTGAACACACCATCCCCACTGTCACACCTGGTGGTGGCAGCAGCATCATGGTCTGGGGCTTTCCTTCAGCAGGGACAGGGAAGATGGTTAAGAGTTGATGGGAAGATGGATGGAGCCAAATACAAGGCAGTTTTGGAAGGAAACCTGTTGGAGTCTGCAAAAGACCTGGGACTGGGACGTAGGTTTACCTTCCAACAAGACAATGATCCTAAACATAAAGCAAAATCTACAGTGGAATAGTTCAAAACTAAACATATCCAGGTGTTAGAATGGCCAAGTCCAGACCTGAATCAAATTGAGAATCTGTGGAAAGATCTGAAAACTGCTGTTCACAAATGCTCTCCATCTGAACTTATGGAGCTCGAGCTGTTTTGCAATGAAGAATGGGCAAAAATTTCAATCTCTAGATGTGCAAAACTGATAGAGACATACCCCAAAAGACCTGCAGCTGTAATCGCAGCAAAAGCTGATTCTACAAAGTATTGACTCGGGGGTGAATATTTTCGCATGCCCTACTTTTCAGTGTTTTATTTGTAAAAAAAAAAAAAAAGTTTAAAATATTGAATACATTTTGTTCCACTTCACGATTGTGCCCCACTTGGTGTTGATTCTTCACAAAAAAATAACTTGGGGCTAGTTAAATACTAACTAGATTTGATTAGTTTATTAGTCATTTTTATGTCACATAAAAACAAAAGTTTCCCACAGCCAACACTATTCAGTGCAACAGTAGATGTAGTAAAAGTAATATATAGTCCAGCCAGCGTGTGTGATTTAACAGCCTCACTGCTGTGGGCAGGAAGCTGTTGAGCATTAGGAGTTCTTTAGAGGAGCTTTGGCTGTGGACCTGGCAAAGAATCAAAAAAAAAAAACTGTGGTAGATGAGTGGCTACTACTACTGTGTTTTATTCAGTTATATATATTATGTAGTGTTTTGTCATCTTTGTCTGAGAATATTGAGCTTTACCATTTTTTTGAGTTCAAAGTGTGACTTGTCTTTGTGCTTTCCAGTGGACAATGTGAAGGAGGTGTTGAAGCTGAGTGTGGAGCAGAAAGGGGCTGTGGTTCAGACCGGAGAGCTCACCGTGATCCTGGACGGCCTGGTCCTGTCTGAGCAAAACCAACTGACTCCTCTCACCAACGGCAACGCGGCCAATGGCAGTGAGTCTCAAATAACTCATTATATTATAGAGCTAACACTCAGGGCTCCTCCTGAGTCTACAACATAACTTATGTAATACCAACGTGAGCCTTAAATGCTCTGAATTGTTAATGTTTGGTGTTTATTGCTTTTGTAGAATTCCAACAAAATGGTGACGCCATTCACGAAAACGGTGAATCCTCCTCAAGGGCTACAAACAGGTACAATTTTTTAAAAACATGAGACATGTAGGTAAACATGAATGTAGCTCTGCATTCACCCTCACTCACCCGCACTTGTTTGTATTCACCAATGGAGACGGTGAAGTGTCCTGCCCAAAGACACAATGTCAGTATACACACCGACCACAGCTGGTCAAACCTTTAGAAACCTCTGCTCCAGAGCCATGGTGTATTTGAACTCCATTATTCCTCTTTTTTTACCCTCTCATTCTCTTTCGCTGCAGAGGCGTCTTCTGTCGCTTAAACCTGTGTCTGTGAGAAGACCCAGGCTTAAAGGGATATGCCACCCCCAGGTCAAATTTGGGCATCTCCCCACAGTCCAGAGACTAAAATAAGTGGTGGAAAGCGTTTTCCTGCTCACCCAGCCATTGTCCGAGTCTGTCGCCACTGACCGCCGCAGTAACTGGTGCTCCTCCGCCTTAGACTGGAGTCTAACGTAGCCAGAGAAAGATTTCGGCCAAAAGGAATTAATTTGCTCGATGCGTTTCCCAATTACTTTGTGTGTAGTGCGCATTCATATCGAGTGCAAATAAATGTGCAAATCAACACGGAGAGCTTGCCTTGGTCATTTTGGGTGGGAACTATTTTCCAGTGCGTAAGAATACAGCCGTATCACGCAGCACGCTGCCAGGGGAATCCCAGTTACGCACCGGGAAGGGAGTTCCCCTGTTGCAAAACGTGGTGCGTGATACGGCTGTATTCTTACGCACTGGAAAATAGTTCCCACCCAAAATGACCAAGGCAAGCTCTCCG
Source organism: Paratrypauchen microcephalus (assembly GCA_036785185.1). Classification (NCBI taxonomy): domain Eukaryota; kingdom Metazoa; phylum Chordata; class Actinopteri; order Gobiiformes; family Gobiidae; genus Paratrypauchen; species Paratrypauchen microcephalus. Next base: position 3,156,261 of record JAVJIX010000086.1, on the reverse strand, counting down.
TGTTGATTTGCACATTTATTTGCACTCGATATGAATGCGCACTACACACAAAGTAATTGGGAAACGCATCGAGCAAATTAATTCCTTTTGGCCGAAATCTTTCTCTGGCTACGTTAGACTCCAGTCTAAGGCGGAGGAGCACCAGATACCGCTGCGGTCAGTGGCGACAGACTCGGACAATGGCTGGGTGAGCAGGAAAACGCTTTCCACCACTTATTTTAGTCTCTGGACTGTGGGGAGATGCCCAAATTTGACCTGGGGGTGGCATATCCCTTTAAGGAGCACTGAGGCTGCACTATCGCTGCAATGCAGTCTGTGAACACACTGCACCACACACGCCCACAAATAAAAACATATCATTATATATTTCATTTATTAATAACTTTATTCTTATTATTTTCTATTCCATGGCCCATAAATATTTTATTTATATTTTACAGTGGTTAAGATAGAAATAAAAATGTTCACACATTTATCTACTGTTATGACCCTTTGAGACTACTTTAGTGAGACAGAGAAAACCTTTTTCTTAAAGGTGCAAAACATTAAAAAATAAATGATCTAAAACGTTAAAATGTAACAGAGAGCACGGTGAAATAACCAATAAACTGCTGGGTCTTTACTGGTAAAAGTGTTTATCACACTTTAGTGTCAAAATACTTTTGCATGAACGCAAATTAAGTTTAGTCTTAAAATTTCCATTCACATTTCCATTAACTTTGGGGTAACTAAAAAATCCTGTTATGTGACTTCACAAATCTGGGCTCTATCTACATTTCAGTAAGGTGTAGATTATAATTTTTCTATACAAACAATATCAAAATGGCAGTGTCTTTTTTCTTTTTCTTGTAGAGTCTTTTTTTTTGTACCAAGCCAGGTCTGAAACTCTTTGACTATGGCTCATCTTTTCTGTTTTTGCTCTTTGAGTCTCAGTGGATTCTTTGAACTGTATCACACGTCCTCAAACAATGGTCCCAATGTCAAAAGTCTTATGTGACTCCAGACCAGACGGGCAAACCAGGACAGATTTACGCCTTAAATTACAGGGGACATAATTGGGCTTTGAAATGTGTATTTTACAAAAGATTACGTACAAGAACACTACACTACATTCTACTTTGTAGCAACATCACACAGGGGTGAGAGTGACTAACTGAAAAAACTGTTGCCCCAAATCAGCTCACCTGTTGTAGATTCAATTAAGTCAGTTCTTGATTTGTCAGTTCTATGATCTGATTGTGTTAAACATAGAAGTCTCCAGACAGAGAAGTACGTTCTGTTAGCATCACACCCCCAGGGAATGTTGAGCTGCAATAATTTGTCTGTAGTGTTAACCTTTAATTTAATATTAGAAGATGTAAGGTTATTATCAGTCCAAATCTGGCTTGTGATAGATAAAAACACAATATCTTTAATAATATCTTTATTGTCCAGACTGAACCAAATCCAAATCAGGTCAAGTGGCTGCGACTAGGGGTGGGTATTGGCAAAGAAGTCACGATTCAATTCGAATCACGATTCATATGCCACGATGCGATACTATCACGATGCATCACGATATTTGAATTATTGCAATGCATTGCAATATATTAGACATACTTCAGTGAAAATGTACCAAAAAAAAGAGGATAACTTAAATATCAGTGGCTGTGTATCTGGGTAGTGTCTTCAATTGATAAATAACTGAGCAACTCAATTCATAACTGAATTTATTGAATAACAAAAACAAATAAACCAAACCAATAACAAAAAGGCTGCCATCCTTCCTTGATACTGCCTGAAGTCCATTGCTTTGCTGGAAATCAGTTCAACACAATTGAATTGTGAATGCTTTTATCTATTTCCGATGACAACTGCATTTACCTACGATAGATTTATTTATTCATTAATTTATGTATTAATATGTATTTATTTATTACTTATTGAATTTCTCCTTTTATCATTACTTATTTATGCTTTTAAACACTAAAATATGAATTTATATTGTTAAATTACACTTTAATTGTATTGTTGTTAATGTTACCTGTAATGCCCACTTGGTCCTGATGGCTTCTGCAGTTACTCCAGTGTAAATATCTTCCCTTTCGTCCTCGGAAAGGAAAGGTAGGGCCTTAAAACGGGGATCAAGAGCCGAGGTCTTATACAGAGCCTCTTTTTCACTCAAATACCTCTTGTTAAGATCCTGGCACATTGTGGTTTTAATTTTCCTTGTCAAGATGGAATCAGTCGGATTGTCTTGGAGCTCGTGGACGAGTTGAGCACGGAGTGGCGCTACAATAGATGGGGTTGGACTGGTCTCCTCTGATATTGCGAGTGTAGCTACTTTCATAGGTTTCATTGCAGCGACGACCTCCTCAGCAGCCGTTATGTCACACTCGGTAAGGGTGCAGATGTCCTTCTCAGACTTCCGTATTTTGGCAGACAGGAGCGCATTGGGCACGCACAGCGCAGCGTGAACGCACATGTTGCTCTAAAAACCGCTGCAGCATGTAAACACAGCCCGCCGCCAGAAATACAGCTGGCGTGAAGGCAGCGGCATTTCCGCTTTTCTGCATTTCCGTTTTTTAAATTAATAATCGATATTTGGCATCAAGAATCGATGCAGTATATTGTGAAAGTTAGCATCGCGATCCATTGTCATGACGATTATTTTGCACACCCCTAGCTGCGATCCAAGGCAGAACTGAACCAGGTCCAAGAGCCAACAATTTAGGTTTTTACAATACAGGTTGTATTAGGGCTACTCGATTATGGAAAAAATCATAATCACGATTATCTCAGTCAATATTGAAATCACGATTATTCACACAATTTTTTCAAAATCCCCTACCTACATACAGACACACACACACACACACACACACAAACAAAAAGTTATCGCACACAGCTATTCCTCACTTTCCTCACACAGATTTCTCCTCACTATAATATAATATAATAAATATAACTTAATATAACATAATATAATTAATACAATATAATATAATAGCGCTAAAATAGAATAGTGATGTGTGACAAACACACATTTCATGACATGACTTACCAAAAGCAAAGATGAGATACTGTCCAGCAAATCTGAAAAGAAGCTCCGAGATTAAGTGTTGTCCGGGATAAGTAATTCACGTAGCCTCTATTGAAAATGCCGATCGCGTATCTCTACAAAGTCCCGTGTAAAGTGTGTCTTTGTACGTTGTATTCATAGTAAATACCACGGAGGGTGAACGATCAATTTAAAAGTGATTAAATATTAATCATTATACTAACTTTGTTTACTATTGGCTTCTGTAGTTTCCGTGTTCTTGGCTTCATATGCGAGCTTGGTAGGAGCTAGTGCTATCATTGGTCAATTCTTGGCAGCAAATCGTGGTAGCAACTCCTGCCGTGTGATTGGTCAATTCCTGGTAGCAACTAGTGCCGTGATCGGTCAATTCTTGGTCATTCTTGGTAGCAACTCGGACAGACATTGGTCAAATCGTGGTAGTGCGAGCTCGACTCACAGCCGGCCGCAGGTGCCAGTGTAGGCGCCAGCAAGTCTGCGCTGCGCATTGGCCCGCGTGGAAGGGAATGTATTGCGCGTGCGCATCCCTCTCGACAGACAAATGAAAAAATAATGAAAAAATAATCGTTTTGACTCGATTATATGAATTTTGAGATCGTTTGACACCAAAATCGAAATTGTGATCAAAATTCGATTAATTGCACAGCCCTAGGTTGTATTAGGTTGCAATATATCTCCTACTGTACTGTATGTTAATAATAAGAAGACAAAATGAACGTGATTGAGTTCGTGACAGGTCCAAGAATGGCTGCTTCTCTATCAATAAATTACTGAAGTTAGTTTTTAAACAGCCTGGAATGTATTTTTTTATATATATATTTTGCTTACAATTTGAAGGAATAACTATATATCATCTATTTGAAGCCCATTGGAATACATGCAGGCTGGGTTATTAGTAGTATTTTTATCGAGATCAAGATTCAATCATGTCTAATTAATAATGATATGGTTGGGGGGGTTTAATGAAGAGGTCCACAGCCAATCCTCTGCCAGTAAAAGCATTTAGTTTGGAGCAGAGTTCAGACTTTAAAGGGCAAATTTTTGTTCATCTTCATGAAATCAATATTGAACATCATTTTTACTTTGTTTTTGAAAAATAAGAAATACTTTCAAATCCAAACTTGAGATTGATCAATATAAAATGGTACTATGTCCTCTTTCTGCAGTGTAATGAACGGCACAGAGTTGGGGGTCAGATCTGGCTCTATCTCCACCTCCAACAGTGTAGACAGCGGCGCCCCCTCCAGTTCGTGCAGCCCGGCTCTGGCACACACCCTGAACGGAGACTCTTCCCACAAAAGCACCCCCACACACCAGCCCTCCGACAGCGACAACGACAGCAGGACGGGTGAGTCTGAGGGGCAGTTAAAAGGGTAAAGAACGTAATACCTGAAGAAGTGGTGCGTGCAATTATTGCGAAGCACTGTCAAAACTTACATGTTTTTGCTTTTTAAATAAAAGTGGATTTCAATGTAGATAAGAAGGGTCGATTTAAAGGATGTAATATGATCAAGTATGGCTGAACTCCCTGAAGTAGCTGATTAAATTATGATAGTGTATGTGTTGTATTTGGAGAAATTGCCACTGAAGTTAGCGCAAGAGTTACTGTCTGGACATAGCATCAGATTTATAATAAGATGATAGAATTGGAAGGACATAACACTGTGGCTAACACTTCACAGCACTTACAGGTTCAATCTCTGGGCCTGCATGTTTCTCCCTATGTCTTGGGGGCACTCCGGGTATCCCCATCAACCCAAAACATGCGAAACATGAGAAAATCCACCAGCTATGGTAGTCCTGACCAAGCCTAGCATCATGTCCCAGCAGCATTGTGGGATGGGTCAAATGCAGAGGACAAAGTGTACCTTAGCCTTAAAGCCCAAATTATGGTGTCAGGGTTATAAATTGTTAAAAAAAACAAGCAAGAAATGTTCTAGTCATGTAATAATGTCAAAGATCAAGATCAAAGTCAGCTTTATTGTCAATTCTGCCATACGTGTTCAACATACAGTGAATTGAAATTTCGTTTCTCTCTGGCCAAGTAGTGCAAAAAAGACGGTGTACAAAATACAATATAAAGACAAAACACAACAAAAACTATCTAAGACAGAGATTTAAGTCTAAGATTTAAAATCTTAAAGGTCCCATGGCATGAAATTTTCACTTTCTGAGGTTTTTGAACGTTAATGTGAGCTCCCCTACCCTGTAGGCACGTCCGAGTGTTTCTAGGCTCTTAAGTCCCTTACCCGACCCTCTGGACCTCTGAAATACCAGTGGTTTAATTTTATTTTCTGTGTAAATATGCTTTTTTTCATTGCAAAGTCTCCCATCTGTACACGGAAGAGAGGAGACAGAGCTGCGCCGAGCTGCGCCGAGCTGCGGGGGAAACCCGCCCCCCCGCTCCTTAGCCAATCTCTCTGTCCTTCTCATTTGCAGTGAAGCAGCAACACCCACAATAAAGCATTTTAGATACATATCTAGCCTCATGAAGACTGTCAGAGTCATATCTCATGCAGTGAGTGTTGATTTTGAAGAAGGATTCATTTACAGTATTAGGGAACCATTAAGGAGCCATATAAAAGCATCAAGAAGTACCATGTCATGGGACCTTTAAAGCAGTGTAACATAATAAATAAATACCTGTATACAGATGTCCAAAAGTGTGCAATGGAAGATACAGTGTGCAATGGAAGATACAGCAGTGAAATGGTAATGTGCAATAGAATGTGCATTGAAGTTAAGATAAAATAAAATAAATGTGCAACAGTAGTAATTCTAGTGCAATAACAGGAGTAAACAACAGTACAACAGTAGTAAAATTCCAGTAGTAAATGTGAATGTGCAACAGTGCAACAGTAGTCCTTGGCAGCAGTTTTTTAAAGTGAGTGATATGTCTTTTTATGGAATACAGGTTATGCCAATATGGGGAGTGGGGGGTGGGAGACGGGTAAGGTGAGAGTTCAGGTGAGAGTTCAGGTGAGAGTTCAGGTGAGAGTTCAGGTGAGAGTTCAGCCTCCTGACAGCCTGGTGGATGAAGCTGTTTGACAGTCTGGTGGAGTGGGCCCGGACACTCTGGTACCTTCTCCTCGAGGGCAGGAGGCTGAAGAGGCTGTGTGAGGGGTGGCTCGGGTCACCCACAATGCTGGACGCTCTGCGGGTGAGCCGGGTGTTCAAAATGTCTAGGAGGGAGGGGAGAGAGACACCAGCGATCCTCCCAGCTGCATTCACTATGCGCTGCAGGGCTTTCCTGTTCTGTTCAGTGCAGCTCCCGTACCACACAGTGATGCAGCTGGTCAGGACGCTCTCATTGTCATACATTATACTAGTATATTCAAGTAGGAGTACAAGTGTAGTGCCATAGAAGTATTTGGTGAAGTACAATCTTACTAAGGTTACTCAAATGAATGTACTTAAAGGTCCCATGGCATGAAATTTTCACTTTCTGAGGTTTTTGAACGTTAATGTGAGCTCCCCTACCCTGTTTAGCCCCCCCCCATGGTTAAAAGTTGCGAAATGTCTAAACTAAGCATTTGCGATCCTTTTCTGCGTTACAAAAAATCGGAGCTCAAATGGGCGAGTTTGAACAAGGCACCTTATTGACGTCAGATGGAAAAAAGAAATGCAAATGCAGTTCCACCCCCGTCTGTCTGTACTCAGCGTCTCTGTAAATCACGCCCAGAGAGTTTGGACTGCGAATGCGCTAGGCAATGCGAAATGCGTTTTTTTATTTGCCTGGAGGCACGTCCGAGTGTTTCTAGGCTCGGAAGTCCTTTATCTGAGCCTCTGGACCTTTGAACAGCAGTGGTTTAATTTTATTTTATGTGGAAATGTGTTTATTTTTCAATGGAACGCTTCAACTCTCTCCCCCCATGCAAAAACACTGAAATGGATCAGAGAGCGCTCAGAGCAGAGAGCGGAGCTTTTGGCCATGCCCCCACCTTCTACTATTGGCCAGCTTTTTTCTCCTCATTTGCATTCAAGCAACAACGCCCATTATAGAGTGTTCTGAGTGAGAAAGATTACTCTTTCTCAGCTTATCTCTGTTTCTCATGCACTGAGTGTTGATTTTGAAGGATTCATTTACAGTATTAGGGAACCATTAAGGAATGAATCCTTCTTCAAAATCAAACCTCAGTGCATGAGATATGACTCTGACTGTCTTCATGAGGCTGAATATCTCTCTGAAATGCTTTATTCTGGGCGTTATTGCTTGAATGCAAATGAGGAGGACAGAGACAGGCCAGTGCAGGGGGTGGGTTGTGGCCAAATACGCCGCTTTTTCCTTGTTTAGCGGTGCGCTGGCCCCACTTCCGTGTTTTAAGAGTGGAGGAAGATATGAGACGCTTTCCATAAAAAAAACACATTTCCACAGAAAATAAAATCAAACCACTGCTGTTTCAGAGGTTCGGAGGCTCGGATAAAGAACATCCAAGGCTGGAAACACTCTCACGTGTCTCCAGGCAAATAAAAAAACGCATCTCGCATTGCGTAGCTCGTTTGCGGTCCAAACTCTCTGGGCGTGATTTCCAGAGACGGCTAGACATCCAGACGGGGGGTGGAAACCTTTCCGCGAGTGTGACGTCAGAAAGTTCCACTGTTCAGTATCGCCCGTTTGGGCTGTCTTTTTTTCAAACATGGAAAAGGATCGCAAATGCTCAGTTTACACATTTCACAACTTTTAGCCATGGGGGGGCCTAAACAGGGTAGGGGCGCTCACATTAACGTTCAAAAACTCAGAAAGTGAAAATTTCATGCCATGGGACCTTTAAGTAAATGTGAGTATTACCAACCTCTGACACGGATCTCAACAATAGCAATAGGAAACCAATGGAAACGCACACACAATGTCTAAAAACAACCAACTCACCTTTTTTCCCTTTATCTTGTTTTTAGTGAATGGTGAATCCTGTGACGCTGCTCCCGGGCCGTCCTGTCCAAACACTGGTGAAGCTCCCCCTGTAGGCGACTCAGACAACTGCTCTTCAGACACTGTACCTCCAGGGGCCGCCACAAACAGCACATCCTCCACCTCCTCCTCCGCACAGGCCTCTTCTGCTGCTGCCGCCCCTACCTCCTCTGCAAACCCCCCCACTTCCACAGCAGCAGGGGGCACCACCAACACCACGTCCACTTTGTCCACTTCGTCCACTTCGTCTCCAGCGCCGGGAGAAGCAAACGCATCAGGGGGTGGGGCCGGAGGGGGAAGCACAACCACGACTGACGCAGCTAAACCCAGACAGCAAGCAACCAATGCAGCAGGAGCAGACCCTCTGCCACCAGGGTGAGCACTATTTTATGCTCTGTTTTATTTTTACTTTTAACCACATAACATTGTTCCCTCATCAAAAACATACCCAGAGTTGTTTTTTTTGCTTTATTCACACTTGTTTCATTGATCCTGTTTATGAAGTTTTGTTCTGAGCCTCAAATCACTTTGTTTGAATTTTCCCAGGATTGTTACGTTACAGGTAAGTCCAGAGCAGTTTTTAAGCTCATAAATCATCGTCAGACTTGTTTTGAGTATTTTGCAGTTACTATACTTAATTTCTGACTTATTGGCATAATATTTTACAACCATTGTCATTAATTTAAAAAAAGTTTTTAGATTATTATTTATTTTAATTAACATATCTGTATGGAAGAATGTTCAGCAGTTACCATGGTGACACATTGTACACATCAGCAAACACTGCCTTTTAACTTTTAAGTACAAACTTAATTTAAACCACTCATTTAAACTGCTCAGGAGCCTGTGATCAATACAAATATTTATGGTCCCATTTAGGAGTTGGATTTTCAACAAAAAGGCGTGAGTGACTAACTGAAACTGTTACTAGCTGTTACTTACTAGCTTGTCACTGTCATTTTATTTGAGAGGGACTTGTTAGCAGCATATAATCAGATCACGTGTTGCTATTCCAACTAAGTCTGGTCTTCAAACTCAGTCTAATCCGAGTAACAGCTTCAAACAGAGCAGTGTCTCCAGTCAGCTTCACCCCTCTCCCCAGGGAATGTTGTTGGGTGGTATGAATTTTCATCCATCCATTTTCTTCCGCTTATACAGGTCGCAGGGGTAGCAGGGGTCTAAGCAGGGACTCCCAGACTTCTTTCACCCTGGACACTTCCTCCAGCTCCTCCGGGGGGACCCCAAGGCGTTCCCAGGCCAGCCGGGAGACATAGTCCCTCTGGCGTGTCCTGGGTCTTCCCCGGGGCCTCCTCCTGGTGAGACATGTCCGGAACACCTCCTGAGGGAGGTGTTCAGGAGGCATCCGGAACAGATGCCCGAGCCATCTCAGCTGCTCCTCTTGACGTGGAGGAGCAGCGGCTCTACTCCGAGCCCGTCCCATGTGACTGAGCTTCTCACCCTATCTCTAAGGGAGTGCCCAGCCACTCTGCGGAGGAAATTCTTTTCGGCCGCGATCTTGTCCTTTTGGTCATTATCCAGAGCTTACTAGGAAATTGAGAGCTTTGCCTTTCGACTCAGCTCCTCCTTCACCACAACGGTCCAATACAGCGCCCGCATCACTGCAGACGCTGCATCAATCCGCCTGTCAGTCTCACACTCCATCCTCCCCTCACTTGTGAACATCAATACATTATTTGTATCTCCTAGTGTATATACAATATTATAACCCCCCATTTTCTGTCCTCTTCTCATCTTTTCTACTCCTTTCAATAATTTACCCTTCAGTCGTAAAAATAGGATTGCTCCTTTAATTTATCCTATGAATGAATGACTCCAAGCTGCTGTGTCTCCTTGGCCTAAATCATCCTCTTATTTCTAATGTAACAGGGAATCCTTATCTAAAAATAATATGACTTGGAGTCCTGTTTCTACTCAGTAGTGAATAACCTTCAATCATACATGTGTTTTTTATTAAATTTAAGCCTTTAAAAATATAAAATGAAGTAAAATATGATGTTTAAGCACTTATCATTATTAGGGAAGATGTGGAAATGTCATCAAGGTCATGTTATGTTTATCCCAATTGTCAAACAGAAACATTTTAAGCCTGCAGTCCTAGAAAGTTTGTGTAGATAAGGTTTCGACAATATCTCATTGGAAATATACTTTTGACATACAGTAATTTGATAACATGCTTTGAGCTCAGATAAAACACATATGGATGGTCTTAAAGGGGAGGTGTTATATTTTTATATTATATTAAGCCAATTTTGGTAATCTCTACAGCAGCATTATCTGATTTATAACTTTCAACACGTTACCAGGTTTAATTCTGAATAGGTCTGATGAGTTCATCATTTCTGATGTAGGGCAGAGGGTCTAATGTAACTAGAATGTTTCAAAGTATGGCATTAAAGGTGCGCTACGTAACTTTTCTAGTGGGGAATCTGCCGCCTGCATGTCTCCATGGAAATGTTTAACAGTATGGCATTAAACTAATCTATCATACGTAATGTTTTCATCATGTACAGGTGTTTTTATTGCTCAAAAATACATTGAAACCCGTTGTTTTCTTACTGTGAGTGGGGTCGCCTCTCGATATATCTGACTTGTAATGAAAGCACCGCTGTTTAAAGCTACAGCTCTGGAAAAAAATAAGAGACCACTGCAGAATTATCAGTTTTTCTGATTTTACTACTTATAGGTATGAGTTTGGGCAAAAGGAACATTTTTGTTTGAGTCTATAAACTATTGACAACATTTCCCCCAAATTCCAAATAAAAATATTATCGTTTAGAGCATTTATTTGCAGAAAATGACAAATGGTCAAAATAACAAAAAGATACATGTTTTCAGACCTCAAACAATGCAAAAAAAACAGATCAAATTCATTTTAAAACAGCATAATACTAATGTTTACACTTAAGAAGAGTTCAGAAATCAATATTTGGTGCAATAACCCTTATTTTTAATCACAGCTTTCATGCGTCTTGGCATGCTCCCCACAAGTCTTTCACATTGTTCTTGGGTGACTTTATTCCACTCCTGGTGCAAGAACTGAAGTAGCTCAGCTTTGTGTTTGTGTTGGAATTCTACAGACGCTGGAATGGAATGGCTGTAATACATGTAGATATGCTGATTTCCGGAAAAAATGCAGTGGTCTCTTATTTTTTTCCAGAGCTGTATACTGTACTGTGGAACAAAGCTGACAAAACATCTTCATGGAGATAAGCTTGAGAAAAGTTGCATAGTGCACTTTTAACTTTACCCAAGAAAAGGCTATTTGGCCCGAGCCTGTAACAGAGGAACTTATTGTTCTTGTGCCAGGGACAAGCAAAGTTTGACATAGGCAAACGAAATTCAGAGTTCAGAACTCAGTGATAGAGAACAATGAGAGAAGCCAAACTTACGCTCACCGTTGTCCAGCAGGGACGCATGGACTTTGTATGTATATTTTATATAGTATATATAAAATACTCTACTATAAAAAGTGTGCACTGTAAATTAATGATTTTATTGCTCAAAAATATCTAAAAACAAAAAAATCTTGCTTACTGTGAGTGGAGACACCACCTTCTCTCAATGGAGATGGATACATTTAAAGCCATACTGTGTAACCTTCTTTTCTTAGCAATAACATCTCTATGAAGACATTAAGGCTACGTTCAGACTTCAGCCTAATGTGACCCAAATCCGTTTTTTTTTTTTGCCTCTATACGACCTGTATCTGATCTTTTAATGACAGTCTGAACAACACAGATCCGATTTTTTTGAATGCGACCCAGGCCACTTATGTGATCGATATGTGATCCTAAAACTGATACACATTTGATCTTTTGACATGCAACTTCAGTCTAAACGGCCACGTCGCATTCATCCTACCTACATGCCATCAACAGGCGACAAACGTGACTATTCTACGCTAAAGTAGGCGGAAACTGAACAGAACTGGACCATATTTTAGGAGACAAGCCCAGTGTTGAGCCGATAGAATTGCTGGATAGCTGCGTTACTGAAGTGGAACTCACAAAACACCAAGGCCAAAAATCTTGTGCTTCACCTTCTCAATCTTCTCCCTGAAACAAATAAGCTGTACATGGTCTGTCTTCGGTACGACAACAGCTTTAAAATCTCCAGTTGCTCAATGCTAGTGTCCATGTTTTGGCTACGTCCATAAACACTGAGCACGCCTGCTGCATGTGACCTCGCCGTGTCCTCCAAGGCGCATGCGGGACACATTTGGGGCGTTTAAATTTCACACTGGAGATCACATACAAGTCGCATTTAATTGGAAATGTGAACGGCCTCGCAAAAAAATTGCGCTTTAAGCCCTGCAGTCTGAACGTAGCCCAAGATGGGGGACCCTTCCTCAAAAAAGTTGCACAGTGCACCTCTAAATCTGGTCGTACAGCTATAGCGTGTTAATGTCATGATATTTTGGCAGATTTAAGTGTCTTTTATTATACTGAGAACATGCCCGGTAGATTCATAGCTTTGAGTCTTTATATTTATAATGAAATCTTTGACCATATTTAACCTGAAACACCCTTAAGTTTCCACTGCGCTCTTTCTGCTGTACATACCATAAACAGACTAAAAACATAAAAGACTCTTTCACATTTTTTTACAATGAGAGACAGAAGTTATAGTTGTACACTGGCCCATGCATCATTTTCTTTGTCCAGAGATAGAACAAAAATAGAACAGGATCATATATTTTAAAAAACATTACTGTATGACCCATAAGATGTCTCCAGCTGTTGTAAAGGTCTTTGGAGTCTGCTGAAATGTCAACGCTCATGGAAATCCTTTAGAGTTATTTAAGGTTTGACCCTATGCAGCTGCTGTAGTTTTAACTTTGACTTTGAAAAAATTGATATAGTCCAATTTTGACGACATGCTGTAATTCCATGCATTGTTTTATTGCAGCAGAAGTTAATCAACTAATTGTTAACTAATTGAGTAGATGTTGGTCAGTAATTTAGTAGGGTTGGGACAAGATCTCGTGCCTCAAGATCTTGCGAGACCAACAGTGTTTATATATTTTATTGGACAAAAAGATTTACATGTTGGTGACTTACAGTTCCAAAAAGCAGTACTAGAATGTAAGCAAAAATATTACATCAAATAAAAAAAATATGAGACCAAAACTGGAAACATGAATCATGACTACCCTATTTTTTGAAATATAAGTCGCATCAGCCAAAAAATGCGTAATGAAGGAGAAAAAAACATATTTAAGTCGCACTTTTTGGGGAAAATTTACCAGTAACCAGGATTTCATCTTGAAAGGCATGTATTTCAATTTGAAATGCACTAGTAATAATAACAACAGAATAGACCCCGAGATACTTGAACTCCTCCTCCTCCTCCAGTCGTTGTACCGGACCGTTGTAGTGAAGAGGTTGAGAGGAGCAGCTGAGGTGGCTGGGGCATCTGTTCCGGATGCCTCCTGGGTGCCTCCCTCGGGAGGTGTTCCGGGCATGTCCCACCGGAAGGAGGCCCCGGGGAAGACCCAGGACACACTGGAGGGACTATGTCTCTCGGCTGGCCTGGGAACGCCTTGGGGTCCCCTCAGGAGGAAGGAAGTGTCCGGGGTGAAGGAGGTCTGGGCGTCCCTGCTTAGACTGTTGCCCCCACAACCCGGCCCCGGATAAGCGGAAGAAAATGGATTGATGTACAAAAGAATAGACAACAACAGCCTGTTAACATAACATATTAATATGTTAACGGATAACTATAAAATAAATAACATACCATTAACATTTTCCGTGTCACTTCTGAGCAACTCCGCAAACTCCGGAGGTAAACATTTTCAGTGGTACAGAAGTAATAGTAGTAGCAGATACTGGAACACAAGTCTACAGCGCCCTCTATATTTTAATATATAAGTCGCTCCAGAGTATAAGTCGCAGGACCACTCAAACCGTAAAACTTATAGTCTGAAAAATACAGTATATATATTTAAATCTCGTCATGTCTTGTTTCCGTGGACCCAATCTTGTATCTGATCTCATCTTTGTGTCTCGTCCCATCCCTGTCATTTAGTAAAAACTTTTTCTGGACAATAGAGAGAATATAGAAGATGTTTTCATTTCAGAATGTGCAGTAATTACATCAAAATGATAAATAGGTACGAAACATTTGTGTAGAGAATTGTGTTTTATGACGCAGCATCTACTTGGCTTTGTTTTGGTCTAATTAAGTGAAACTAAACAACTCCTCAATTAATCAAAACTATAATTGTCCGGTTAATTAAGTAATTGTTAGATGCAACTGTCAAAGTAAAATGTAAGACTTAGTTTATACTGGGATAAAACTGAACCTTGTTGGCATGGCCCTGTGTTTGGCAACTGCAGAGAATAAGCTTCATGTGGATTAGTTGTCTTCTTTTCATCTCTTTTGAAATGCAAATCTTGCCTCCTGATTTATGTTTTTGTGTTTGTTTTTCTCAGCTGGGAGCAGAGGAAAGACCCTCACGGCAGAACGTACTATGTCGACCACAACACGAGGACTACGACGTGGGAGCGACCCCAGCCTCTGCCTCCTGGGTCAGATTCATTTATTTTATTTAAAGCTGCACTATGTAACTTTACTGATGAAGGGTCCACCACCTGCTTGTCTCCATGGAGATGACTATGCTAAGTTCTCTTGGGTCAGTTCTGTAGAAAGGTACCTTCCCCTCCTCTGTACGAATGCCTGTTTTTTAAGGTATTCTTTCAGCAATAAACACACCTGTAACTGAACAAATGTAAAATCAATAAGTTTAAAGCCACTTTCCAGTCAAAGAAATAACATCTCCATGGAGACCAGCAGGTGATTGTCCCCCACCAGAAAAGTTACACGCTGCACCTTTAATACTAATACTAATACTTCTCTTCTCTCTCTCTCTTCTCTGTCTCTTCTCTCATTCTCTCTCTTCTGTCTCTCTTGTCTCTCTCATCTCTCTTTCCATCTCCTCTTTCTCTTCTTTTCTTCTTTCTCTCTTATCTCTCTTCCCTCTCTCTTATTTCTCTCTCGTCTCTCCTGTCTTTTCTCTCACTCTTTCTCTTCTTTGTCTCTCTTCTCTGTATCTCTTCTCTGTCTGGTCTGTCTCATCTCTTTCTTCCCCTCTCTTCCCTCTCTTCCCTCTCTCTTCTCTCTTTATTCCCTCTCTTTTTTCACTCTCTCTCTCCCTCTTCTCTCTCTCTCTCTCTCTCTTTTCTCACTTCTCTGTCTCTCTTCTCTCTCTCTTCTCTCTCTCTCTTGTCTCTCTTCTGTCTCTTCTTTCACTCTCTCTCTTCTCTTGTCTCTCTCTCTTCTTTCACTCTCTCTTGTCTCTTTTGTCTCTTCTCTCACTCTCTCTTTTCTCATCTCTCTTCCCTCTCTCTTATCTCTCTCATCTCTCTCTCGTCTGTCATCTCTCTTCCCATCTCCTCTCTCTCTCTCTTCTTTCTCTCTTATCTCTCTTCCCTCTCTTATTTCTCTTCTCTCATCTCTCTCCTCTGTCTTTTCTGTCACTCTCGCTCCTCTCTCTTCTGTCTCTCTTCTCTGTCTCGTCTGTCTCATCTCTTTCTTCCCATCTCTTCCCTCTCTTCCCTCTCTCTCTCTCTTCTCTCTTTCTCTCTCTTCTCTCTTTATTCCTCTTTTGTCTCTCTGTCTCTCTTCTCTGTCTCGTCTGTCTCATCTCTTTCTTCCCATCTCTTCCCTCTCTTCCCTCTCTCTTCTCTCTTTATTCCCTCTTTTGTCTCACTCTCTCTCTCCCTCTTCTCTCGCTCTCTCTCACTTCTCTGTCTCTCTTATCTCTCTTCGCTCTCTCTCTTGTCTCTCTTCTGTCCCTTTCACTCTCTCTCTCTTCTCTTGTCCCTCTCTTCTCTGTCTCACTTATCTCTCTCTTTTGTCTCTTCTCTCACTCTCTCTCTTTTCTCATCTCTCTCTTCCCTCTCTTATCTCTCATCTCTCTCGTCTCTCTTCTCTCTCTCTTCTCTCTCTCTTCTCTCTCTTCCCACCTCTTCCGTCTCTCTGTGCAGATGGGAGCGGCGGGTGGATGATCGGGGCCGGATCTACTACGTGGACCACAACACTCGCACCACGACCTGGCAGCGCCCCACCATGGAGTCTGTGCGCAACTTTGAGCAGTGGCAGAGTCAGCGCAGTCAGCTGCAGGGAGCTATGCACCAGTTCAACCAGAGATACCTCTACTCTGTAAGAGCCTGACACTTTTTAATGATGGATTATGGAGGGATAGACTTCTAAAATCAACGTTTCAGAGCTTTTAACCAGGTCATAGTTGTTTCATCTCTCATTACTCACCCAAAGTTGTATTTGGAGTGATTCGTTCATGTTTGACCAATTTTTAAAGGAGAATTAACGTTTTTTACAATCTGAGCCTTATTTCGGTAATAAAACATATGGAGCATTTCCGCAGATGTTTTAGATTAGCGATATCCGTAACGCGAGCCCCGAGCATATAATATATGCCCCGAGCATATAATATATGCCCCTAGCGGTCTCCAAATAACACAAACTTTAGCACTTTTCAAATCATAGAAGCTCAATGTCTTAGTCTACACTTTCGTTTGAGTCAAAAGTGGCCTGTAATCCGAGATTTATCCATAGTTTACAGCTTTGTGTTTCATGTTTGGGTCACGGGAGCTGAGAGCGAAATAAACTGTGACTCCGCACATGCACACTGGCGTCCTCATCTACTCGAAACTATGGATAAATCTCGGATTACGGGCCACTTTTGACTCAAACGAAAGCGTAGACTAAGACATCGAGCTTCTATGATTTGAAAAGTGCTAAAGTTTGTGTTATTTGGAGACCGCAAACATATGCCCTGAGAACTCAAATTACGGAGATCACAAATCTAAAACATCTCCGGAAGTGCTCCATATGACACCAAAGTGCTATGGGTGAGTAAAACAACTTGTTTTATTACCGAAATAAGGCTCAGATAGTAAAAAACGTTAATTCTCCTTTAATCGCTTATTTTCGCCATATTGCCGATCAACCCGTTTTCACCTCCACCGGCATACGCCCACTGCTCTGTTTTTACTTCGTTCTTCAACTGTATTCTCTTAAAGGTCCCATGGCATGAAATTTTCACTTTCTGAGGTTTTTGAACGTTAATGTGAGCTCCCCTACCCTGTTTAGCCCCCCCCCCCCCATGGCTAAAAGTTGCGAAATGTCTAAACTGAGCATTTGCAATCCTTTTCTGCTCAAACGGGCGAGTTTGAACAAGGCACCTTATTGACGTCAGATCGAAAAAAGTAATGCAAATGCAGTTCCACCCCCGTCTGTCTGTACTCAGCGTCTCTGTAAATCACGCCCAGAGAGTTTGGACTGTGAATGCGCTAGGCAATGCGAAATGCGTTTTTTTATTTGCCTGGAGGCACGTCCGAGTGTTTCTAGGCTCGGAAGTCCTTTACCTGAGCCTCTGGACCTTTGAACAGCAGTGGTTTAATTTTATTTTCTGTGGAAATGTGTTTATTTTTCAATGGAACGCTTCAAATCTCTCCCCCCGTGCAAAAACAAGGAAATGGATCAGAGAGCGCTCAGAGCAGAGAGCGGAGCGTTTGGCCACGCCCCCACCCTCTACTATTGGCCAGCTTTTTTCTCCTCATTTGCATTCAAGCAACAAGGCCCATTATAGAGTGTTCTGAGTGAGAAAAATTACTCTTTCTCAGCTTATCTCTGTTTCTCATGCACTGAGTGTTGATTTTGAAAAAGGATTCATTTACAGTATTAGGGAACCATTAAGGAGCCATATAAAAGCATCAAGAAGTACCATGTCATGGGATCTTTAATCGGTGATACACTTAGGATCTGGCAGCATGGCATAGTCATTTTGGTACAAAAGTCTGTGCTGGTATCCATCTGAAATACCGACTCTTTCTTTTGATGATATTTACAGCGACGTCAGCTCCCATTTCTCTAATCCGGATGTCGCTGAACTTGTTTATTTGATTCAGTCATTTTAGATGAACTTTGCGTTTTAAAATGTGCAAATTATAACATGATCCACGGATATCATAGGTTATAACTATTGCAGGCTCAAGCACAGCATGTGTTCTTTAAAAGAGAGTACTCCATTCTGAGCTGTATTAATTATACACTGCCTCCGTGTAACTATAAATTGATTTTTATTGATCTCTGCCCTGAGAGTTATTGCTCTGTTAGCATGCTAGTTGTTGACAGCCAAACTCCACTCTGGTTATAAACTCATCACAGTGAAGAATGAGGTTGCTAGCAATATGTTTAAAAAGTGAGGAATAAGTATAAATCATTTTAAATGATCTAGTTCTATTTTTCACATTTTAAAACTGTAAAAGTCTGGTACTGTACAGTGCCTTTTAAGACGGACTTGTTAACATCCAATGAAACACATGAAAATTCTTCCAACATACACTAACACTATTACCTGGCCAGCCAAATGATATCTCTCTGTATTTCCTATACACCGCGATACCATTTGGACACTCTCCATCCACTCTCGCTCCTCCGGTTCCAAACCGACTCCGCGATTCTGATTCGTTCAAAGATGGTGACGTCAGTGCACCCGCCTTTGCCCGCAAAGTCACTCTTAGGCAGCGGAAGTTCCGCCTCAGTTTTGAATCAAGATGGCGCAATCTCTGATTGGTTCACTTAGCTGTCTGTCTACGCGCAACCGCAGCGTATTCTGTGGATCAAACGTTACCAGACTCACTCGCTGGTACAGCGATGAGTCATGGATTCTTCCAGGCAACTAACACTATGCAGTGTAGGTACTTTACTTTTAATAATGGTACAGCAATCACTAAGCACTTCAACAGTCTCTGCATAAATTCAGAATCTAAATGCTACTTTATGCCCAATTGCATAAATTGAATGAGTGCCCAATGTTTTTCTTTAAAATATTTACACCTCTCCAGATTTTCGTTGGCTCAGCAGTTCAAATGGGACACACCTCATCAAGTTTTTAATGAGAGATGGACTCATAAAAAAACTCGAGTGTGACATTTCAGCGCAAACCTAAATGACCGAATTAAACATTTTTACACAAAGTATTTATGTTTCTGCTTAAATGGTCACATCTTTATATAGCGCTTTTCCACCTTCAAGGCACCCAAAGCGCTTTACAACAAGGAACCACTCACCCATTCACACACACATTCACACACCAGTGTACGCAGACACTGGGGGCAAGGCGGGTTAAGTGTCTTGCCCAAGGACACAACGGCAGCATTCATCTGTGGGAGCTGGAATCGTACCAATCAACCTGTGGGTCAGTGGATCTGACTGCTCAACCACTGATGTTTCTTATGTCAAGAGCGGGATTTGAACCGCCAACCTTTGGATCAGTGGACAAACGCTCTACCAACTGAGCTACTGCCGCTCAGTATAACAAGTTATATTTCGACGGGACTTTCAGTCATTTTTGCTCCGTGGTTTGAGTTGCGTGTTGTTCATAGAAGCGAAGGAAATCTAACTCTGATTTAACTTGGGTAACAAAGCTCCAGACAGAACAGTGCTTCCCGTTAGCATGTACCAAAACAATGAATATTTTGAAGTTTGGATTTTAATACTTGAACCACCAATAGTCAAAGATTGATACATGAGAATTTATTCATAAAAATCATTGGGGTGACAGTTTACATTATGTTTATTTTCAGGCGTCCATGATGTCTGCAGAGAATGACCCTCTAGGCCCTCTACCTCCAGGATGGGGTGAGTCTGTTTAACCCACCTTAAAGTCAGTATTATTACATTTCTATTTATTTATTAGACATTTGCTTAGTTTTACAAAAGTTATTAAGATACAGGGGAAGTACAATGATTACATGGTGACATGGTACAGAGGAGGGATAGATAATACAGCTCTGGAAAACAATAAGAGACCACTGCAAAATGATCACAGGCAGGAAAATCCCTCACCTTTTGGCGAAATTCACCTTTTTGAAGTCAAAATGGGTGACCTACGTGAATCGTGTAGCTCCAAAGAGAAAAAAAATTCCCGCAGGTTCGAAGAGCCGAACTGCGCTCCAGCTTCCAATCATGTTGCAGCATAATTACCCACCGATCGCGCTCCCGCCTGCTACGTTAATGCTACGTAAGAAGGAACTCTCGCCTCGGGACACGTTCGGTATACGTCTGTTTCTCCGGACCTCCGGATAATTAAAGTCTGTGGATATACGTGACACAAATACACAAATTAACACAGCAAACTGTTACAACAGAGCTGACAGCGTTCTTATGGGGTGAGTCATATTATTGTATTATTTCTGCATCAAAGGGGGATTAGGGTTAGTGTTGGGGCACCCTTCTCACCTTTTTCACCCCTGACCTGTTTTCATGCCTGTTATCAGTTTTTCTGATTTTACTACTTATAGGTATGTGTTTGGGCAAAAGGAACATTTTTGTTTATAAAAGACAACATTTCCCCCAAATTCCAAATTAAATATTATCGTTTAGAGCATTTATTTGCAGAAAATTACAAATGGTCAAAATAACAAAAAGATGCATGTTTTCAGACCTCAAACAATGCAAAGAAAAAAGATCAAATTCATTTTAAAACAACATAATACTAATGTTTACACTTAAGAAGAGTTCAGAAATCAATATTTGGTGCAATAACCCTTATTTTTAATCACAGCTTTCATGCGTCTTGGCATGCTCTCCACAAGTCTTTCACATTGTTCTTGGGTGACTTTATTCCACTCCTGGTGCAAGAACTGAAGTAGCTCAGCTTTGTTTTTGTGTTGGAATTCAACAGACGCTGGAATGGAATGGCTGTAATACATGTAGAGATGCTGATTTCAGAAAAAAATGCAGTGGTCTCTTATTTTTTTTCCAGAACTGTATATAGTACATTTTGTTAAATATTTTGTTGTTTTTCTCCTCAGAGAGACGCGTGGACTCCAATGACAGAGTGTATTTTGTTAACCACAACACGAAGACGACACAGTGGGAAGATCCTCGAACCCAAGGGTGAGCTCGGAGATGAGAAATAGAGTGATCGAGAGATAGAGATGGATAGAAAGTTAAAAATCAATGAATAAAAGTTGTACAAGAAATGTATTAGAGAATACTTAAGGTGGCATATATTCCTGTAGTTCAGATCAATCAGACAACTTTCACTACACAGTTATCAACAGTAAATTACTCTCAAAAAATAGGCGCTTAACTTTGGGTTGCAGTTTTTGTCCCATTAAGATTAAAAAGTGCAAATTTATAGTGAGAACATTTCTAGTTTTGCACGTGTCTCAAATGCTCTTGTGTCTCTCGTAATGTACATGGATCAACTTTAATGGACTAAAATGGCTTGTAACAAAATACATGAGAAAAAACAGTGCAGACTAAATGAAGTAACGCTCTCAGATTCATATTTATTGCTTTCATGAGAAGTAAATGAGACTTTTAACAGTATCAGAATCAGATATAAATCAAAATATTGGCAAACACATGTGTAACCCACCTAGCAGTAATGTAAGAGTTTATTTTGGCTGTGTTCATTTAAAATCACAATGA
Source organism: Paratrypauchen microcephalus (assembly GCA_036785185.1). NCBI lineage: Eukaryota > Metazoa > Chordata > Actinopteri > Gobiiformes > Gobiidae > Paratrypauchen > Paratrypauchen microcephalus. The sequence goes on along the minus strand of JAVJIX010000086.1, from coordinate 3,134,806 downwards.
AAACAACAGCTGAATTTCACCAAACCCCCCTTGAGAACTGCACTTTTTAATTAGAATGTAACTCCATATAAAACACGGAGAGTGCCAGCGTTAAATTAAGTCAATAACAGTCAATTAAGTCAATATGAGTATGCTCCAAAGATTTTTTCAGCTAGTTACAGATACAGTGGTACCTCACCTTACGAATGACCCAACAAACGAAAATTTCAAGTTACGAAACGCCTTCATGTCAAATTTTGGTCTCTAGATACGAATGAAATTTCAAGTTACGAAACACGAAATCTCCAATCCAATCCAACTTTATTTATAAAGCACTTTAAAAACAACAAATCTCAAAAATTCAATTAATGCACGCTCAGATGCACGCCCGAAACGAGGGGAGACACAAAAACACATCATCAGTATGGTAAAACTCACCTGTCTCACGACGGTCTAAACCCAGCTCACGTTCCCTTAGTGAGTGAACAATGCAACACTTGGTGAATTCTGCTTCACAGTGATAGGAAGAGCCGACATCGAAGGATCACGTCGACATGGCGCAAGGCCGCGCTACACCGGGGCTGCGGGATGCAGCCGTGCCTCCTCCTCGGGGCCGAGCACGCGCGGGCCGAGCACGGGGTGATTTATTCCTGCTCCGGTCCTGGTTTAGACCTAGTTTAGTTCTGGTCTAGACCTGGAAGTCACATAGAATTGGCGCCCGACCCGAGTGAGACCCCGCGGTCTTGCCCGCTGTTATCCATTCCTGCTCTCATCTCCTAACCGTGGTTGGGAGACACAGGGGAGATCGTCCTCTCCAGGGCCGGAGATAGCTTTCCCTCCGGGGTTAACTCCCTTGTGGACATCGCGCGCTTACAGTGGTGGAGAATGCAAATAAAAAAAGGCAGTTTTGCTGCAGAGTGGGGCTTTATTGTCTCCTCTACTCCGCGGAGACATTCATCCAGCACGCGCACACGGCGCGCGCGCGCACACACTCGCAGACTCTCTCTTCTGCACTGATCTATAGACACAAGATAGACACATCTCACAACACCGGCTATAGAGCACCTTCCTCGGCCTGTTAGCTCACAGTGTCAGCGCCCCAGCTCTGGAGGTCAGATAGAAGCAGAGCCCGCCCAGCACCGCAAGGTGCGCGGAGACACGAGCAACACGCTGATCCAGCGGCACTGCCATGTTATAATAATAACAGGTCCAATCCAGGTTTAGTTCTGGCCAGACCTGGTTTATTCCACATTCTTTTAGTCCTGGTCTAGTCTCTTAGCCCGTCAGGACACAGAACACAACGTTGCACTATAAAAAAAAAAGTTACACTATAAAAAAAAAACTTGGAACGGATCAGGCTTTTTCCATTGAAATAGCTACTCAACTTACGAATTTTTCACGTTACGAAACCACTTCTGGAACGAATTAATTTCGTAAGGTGAGGTACCACTGTATATGTAATTTATCTTACAGTTGTGGCCGTTAACCAATAATAATATTCATGATCAGTATTTTTAAATCTACACCAAAATTTCCAAAAAAGATTTAAAGGCAAATTAACGTTTTTTTACAATCTGAGCCTTCTTTCGGCAATAAAACAAGTAGTTTTACTCACCCATAGCATTTTTCTGTCAATTGGAGCAGTATCGCAGAACTTATGTTGAGCCGTTCTGTTCTACTAATGATCCCGTATCCGTTAACATGGGGCTCGTATCATATGCTCGGGGCATTACTTTGCGGTGTCCAAATAACACAAACTTTAGCACTTTTCAAATCATAGAAGCCCGATGTCTTAATGTAAGATTTCGTTTGAAGCAAAAGTGGCCTGTAATCCGAGATTTAGCCATAGTTTCGAGTAGATGAGGACGCCAGTGCGCATGCGCGGATTGTGCTATCAGCTCCCGTGCAATAACAGTAGTAAACAACAGTACAACAGTAGTAAAATTCCAGTAGTAAATGTGCAACAGTGCAACAGTAGTCCTTAGCAGCCTCCTGAACATGGTGGATGAAGCTGTTTGACAGTCTGGTGGAGTGGGCCCGGAGACTCCGGTACCTTCTCCCCGAGGGCAGGAGGCTGAAGAGGCTGTGTGAGGGGTGGCTTGATTCACCCACAATGCTGGACGCTCTGCGGGTGAGCCGGGTGTTAAAAATGTCTAGGAGGGAGGGGGGAGAGAGACACCAGCGATCCTCCCAGCTGCATTCACTATGCGCTGCAGGGCTTTCCTGTTCTGTTCAGTGCAGCTCCCGTACCACACAGTGATGCAGCTGGTCAGAACGCTCTCAATGGTGCCTCGGTAGAAGGTGGTCATGAGGGGGGGGCTCCAGCTCTCCTCAGTTTGCGGAGGAAATTGAGGCAAATCTTTTGCCCCCATAATCTCAGTATATAAACCTATGCAAAACACGTGGCACCATTATATTGTCCTTTATAACAAAATTCATTGTACATGTTCCGGTGTTTTCAGGCTACAGAACGAGGACCCGCTCCCTGAGGGCTGGGAGATCCGTTACACGAGGGAGGGGGTCAGATACTTCGTGGATCACAACACACGAACCACCACCTTCAATGACCCCCGTACCGGGAAGTCCTCTGTGTAAGACCAGTTTACTCTTTGTCATGAAGACTGTGAGAGTGGGCCTGTATGTGTTTGTACAGAGTTGTCAAATGCGTTACAGGTTATTAAAAGAACATATTTTGATTACTACGATATATACTGTATATATATATTTTTTTTTTCATTTGACATTAAGATGGAACAAAACAAAAGTACAACAAAAACGGTAAGGCGTAACATTAACAGAATAAACACACAAACACATTTAGAAACACATAAACAGGATTAAAACAGATACTAAATCAGAGAACATAAAGTCATGACATTTTCAGGATATTTAAAGGAACAGTATGGAACTTGGCATGTAATAGTATGTAATAGTATGTTTCCTGCAAGATTCTAAGGAGACAGACAATTAAAATCATTTTCAAATTGGATTTGACTCCAGATTCATTTTATTTCACTTTTAGTTTTTTTTTTTTTTTTTTGTAGCAGATTATTTGATGCATTTCTGCGCTCGGGATATGTTTGTTTTTGTAGTTGTTCTTTTTTGCTCAATTATTATTTTTACACTTTGTGTTTTTCTTTCAGCACCAAAGGGCCTCAGATCGCCTACGAGCGCAGCTTCAGGTGGAAACTCGCTCACTTCAGATACTTGTGCCAGGTGAGTATTCCAAGAACACTTTCACGACTGTGAAGCTGGCTCCTTTTCTTAAGATGTTTATGAGGGAGTGACATATTTATAATTATAATGAATATTCTTGCCAAGGATTACTTTACACAAATGGTTGTTAAAGCCATCTGTAAGTTTATCATAGATGGGCTTTGTTCAGGCTCACCGGTGCTCTGTGGTCTTCTTCTGTCAGGTCAAAGCTCACACACTCAGACAGATGTAATGTAGATGGCATCTAGTGGTGAAGTGTGAGAATACAACAGAGTCGGCCAGTTTAATTGCAAATTGTGAAATAGTGTATAACAGTATATTTTAAAGCTGCAAGCCCAGCAGCATTAAACCCAGATGTATTGGGTTTAATGAAATACAGAAATGATGAACACAGTTGTAAAGTATTTAACATGTTTTTAACATGTCAGTAAAATCTACCCACAACTCCCTGTCCGCTGATCTTGAAGTATTTATTCAGTTTATTTATTCAAATTTTATCTCTTGGCTAAAACCCCATAGAGATAAAATTAGAGAGGAAGTGGCGACTCCAACACTGAGCTAGCCAATTTAGCTTAACATTTATTACACCATAAGTAATAAAAATGTCATTTTTAATGCCTCTTAAATTCCAGATTTATTTTCAGACTCCCACCGGTCCCATATACACTGCTCAAAAAAATAAAGGGAACACTAAAGTAACACATTGTAGATCTGACTGAATGAAATATTTTTTATTTCTTTCCATAGTTGAACGTGCTGACAACAAAATCACACAAAAATTATCAATGAAAATCAAATGTATCAACCCATGGAGGTCTGGATTTGGAGTTATACTCAAAATTAAAGTGGAAAAAAAACTACAGGCTGATCCAACTTTGATGTAATGTCCTTTAAACAAGTCAAAATGAGGCTCAGTAGTGTGTGTGGCCTCCGCGTGCCTGTATGACCTCCCTACAATGCCTGGACATGCTCCTGATGAGGCGGCGGATGTTCTCCTGAGGGATCTCCTCCCAGACCTGGACTAAAGCATCTGCCAACTCCTGGACAGTCTGTGGTGCAACTTGGCATTGGTGGATGGAGCAAGACATGATGTCCCAGATGTGCTCAATTGGATTCAGGTCTGGGGAACGGGCGGGCCAGTCCATAACATCAATGCCTTCGTGTTGCAGGAACTGCTGACACACTCCAGCCACATGAGGTCTAGCATTGTCTTGCATTAGGAGGAACCCAGGGCCAACTGCACCAGCATATGGTCTCACAAGGGGTCTGAGGATCTCATCTCGGTACCTAATGGCAGTCAGGCTACCTCTGGCGAGCACATGGAGGGCTGTCCTGCCCTCCAAAGAAATGCCACCCCACACCATTACTGACCCACCACCAAACCGGTCATGCTGAAGGATGTTGCAGGCAGCAGAACGTTCTCCACGGCGTCTCCGGACTCAATCTCGTCTGTCACATGTGCTCAGTGTGAACCTGCTTTCATCTGTGAAGAGCACAGGGCGCCAGTGGCGAATTTGCCAATCTTGGTGTTCTCTGGCAAATGCCAAACGTCCTGCACGGTGTTGGGCTGTAAGCACAACCCCCACCTGTGGACGTCGGGCCCTCATACCACCCTCATGAAGTCTGTTTCTGACTGTTTGAGCAGACACATGCACATTTGTGGCCTGCTGGAACTCATTTTGCAGGGCTCTGGCAGTGCTCCTCCTGTTCCTCCTTGCACAAAGACGGAGGTAGCGGTCCTGCTGCTGGGTTGTTGCCCTCCTACGGCCTCCTCCACGTCTCCTGATGTACTGGCCTGTCTCCTGGTAGCGGCTCCAGGACACTACGCTGACAGACACAGCAAATCTTCTTGCCACAGCTCGCATTGATGTGCCATCCTGGATGAGCTGCACTACCTGAGCCACTTGTGTGGGTTGTAGACTCTGTCTCATGCTACCAGTAGAGTGAAAGCACCACCAGCAATCAAAAGTGACCAAAACATCAGCCAGAAAGCATCAGAACTGAGAAGTGGTCTGTGGTCACCACCGACAGAACCACTTTTTTATTGGGTGTGTCTAGGCAATTGCTTATGATTTCCACCTGTTGTCTATTCCATTTGCACAACAGCATGTGAAATTGATTGTCAATCAGTGTTGCTTCCTAAGTGGACAGTTCGATTTCAAAGAAGTGTGGTTGACTTGGAGTTACATTGTGTTGTATAAGTGTTCCCTTTATTTTTTTGAGCACTGTAAAATAATACTGAAACTGATTTCATGTTTTTTTTTGTCCTTTTTCAGTCTAACGCTCTCCCCAGCCACGTCAAGATCACTGTCTCCAGGCAGACGCTCTTCGAGGACTCGTTCCAACAAGTGCGTTTCATCACATTAATTTACTGTTTTCATTATATTTAACTGCTGCCATGAAACCTTGTGTTAGTTTTCTCAAATTTCATGTCATTTCTACAGCAGCAGATTATTATTCCAGCTTTACAGACATGTTTTTTATGTATTTGCTGGTTGTATTTTGTTATTTAGTCATCACAGTTCATATCAGATAGCTTATATTTCGGTAAATCAACTTTTTTGGACAATGTAACAATGTTTTATTTCTGTATCAGCATCATCAAAAAGGTCTTGAAATTATGTCTTGGTTCTGCTTATCTTCTGGTATTTTCAACACATAATTTATTCAGAGTTGTCAGTAAACAACAGTAGCTCAGTTGATCATGTTTGCCCACAGTTCTGAAGGTTGGCCGCTCTTGACATAAAACATCTTTGGTAGAGATCCACAAGTTGGTGGTGTGATTTCAGCTCCCACATACTGTTGTTGTGTCCTTGGGAAAGACACTTAACCTTCCTCACCCCAGTGTCTGCGTACATTGGTGTGTGAATGTGTGTGAGGGGTGAGTGGTTCCTTGTTGTAAAGTGCTTTGAGTGCCTTGAAGGTGGAAAAGCACTTTATAAAAATGTGACCTTTAAGCGCTAAGGCACGTATTGTACACAGCTGCTCATTGTTGGGCAGTTGTACTAAACAGCTGTGTTGTGTTCAGATCATGGCCCTGAAGCCGTACGACCTGAGGAGGAGACTCTACGTCATATTCAGAGGAGAGGAGGGGCTGGACTACGGAGGCCTCGCACGGTGAGAAAACTTTTATTATAATGATAATGATATACGAGTGTTAAAAAAAAAAGAGGGCTGCCCAAATACATGGCATAAATGGGTGGTACAGGAACTGTCTGTGTGGAGTTTGCATGTTCTCCCCGTGCATGGCCGCTCTCTTCCCTACCCCTAAAACATGTACAATGAGCTCCTCTGAAGCAGGACTCCCATGAAAGAGATTTTTAATCCTCTGTTTATCCTGGTTAAACAGAGGTCAATAAAAAGGTGAGGTAATAGAACACTGACTTAAAGGGACAGTGTGTAAGATTTTTACCCGTTAATTACTGAAATTGAAGATACCCATTCAAAAATACATTGTTTTCCAAGCCTTTTCACTTCCATCATGAAATCAAAGTATTCTTTTGGACTTAGATATAGTCACATAAAAGGGGGATCTTCCCCATGCAGAGGCAGCCATTTTGAATACGAGAGCCGCAGAAGGACATTTGGGCTCCGCCTTCGCCTTCGGCAAGGCTCGTGGTTTTGGGTAAACAACACAAGCATGCTGCCGGATCAGACGTCGTAATGGATCTAACACGTGTTTTGGACTAAATTGTTTTACTGGATTTTATTCGCTGGATCCTTACGGACAAATTGAGAGCAAGTTTATGGTGAAATACAGAGTTTGACCTGTGCAAAGCATTCTAAGGTAAGCTAACCTTGTTTTGTGCTTTTCCGTATAAAAGCCCCATGTGCTCGGGGAGTGTTTGTTGTGCAGGGAAATGAATTGCATAGTCAAAAGAGGAGACTGTAAGGTTTCATTTGATGTGTAGAGTGTCATGGTACATGATCGGGAATGTGTGTTTTCATGAGAAAAGAAAAAAAAAAAAAACGGGACCGCGTTTTATTTATACAGTAGCGGCGCGCGGCTCGTGCGCGCGCCCGGGTGACCCTCGAGGTCTGCCGTAGCTAAAACAGAAAGTGCAATAGCACCATCCACCTATGCGCCACGAATCCTACACACTGGGGCTTTAATCATCTTTGTCTCTTTAGGGGCATAAGGCCAGAATAGAATGCCCTCAACAACTTTTTAACCCTGTAGTTTAGACCTCTATAAAACATTAACTTCTTGGGTTGTTTTTTAAAGACAATACAGTAACGTGTATTTACCTTGCTGACATGTTTCTGCTGCTGCTGCATCTTCAGAACTGTCACTGGTGTTGGTGGTGACGTGTCGTATATCAGCTGTTGTTACTTCCTCTAGGTGTAGTCAGCCTGATGGACGCGTCTACCGTCACCCGGTGCTCTCTGGAGGAGGGTGTCCCCGGTGTGTGAAAGACGTGGTCAGTCTGAGCGACCTGCCAGGTCCATCAGGCTGGCTACGCCTACGCCTACGCCTCCTCTCAAATGTTGATGCTTAGTCCTTAATTCCGTATTCCTGTGTTTTCCAGAGAGTGGTTCTTCCTGTTGTCTCACGAGGTGCTGAATCCGATGTACTGTCTGTTTGAATATGCCGGGAAGAGTAACTACTGTCTCCAGATAAACCCCGCCTCCGCCATCAACCCCGACCACCTCTCCTACTTCTGCTTCATAGGACGCTTCATTGCCATGGTGAGGCTGAAACATGGGTTTAATATTTCTTGGGCGTCAAGATTATTCACTAAATTGGTAATAAAGTATTGCTGGATTTCAGTTGACACTACAACATTCTATTTACTGCTTCTACGCTACTTTGCAGTCATACTGGGGGTGTTCTACATGTATTTCTGTGGTGGAATGTTCAGCATGAACCATGGTGACACAATGCGCACACTAGTAAACACTTTAAGATGACTAAAACTCAAGAAAAAATACAAAATGTATTTAAACAGCACATTTTCTGGAGCCTGTGGTCAATACTATATGAATAATCAGCTGCAAAGTATCAATATTGTATACAATCTTATAAACCCACACTTTTTGTTTTTGGCTCTTTTTGTTTCTGAAATCCTGTGTTTCCTTGTCTCTTGTCTTCAGGCGCTTTTTCACGGGAAGTTCATTGACACTGGGTTCTCATTGCCTTTTTACAAACGGATGCTCAATAAAAAACTCATCCTCAAAGACCTGGAGTCTATCGACCCTGAATTCTACAATTCCCTCATCTGGATCAGGTAACAGCCCATTATAAAACTCTAGAAATTACATAAACCTTTGTAATAGAGACCAAAGCCAAGTCAGTGAATGCCAAAAATCACAAATAAGGATGAATAATATGTTTCATTGAGCTCATCGATCCATAAAATCTAATTACTTGAGGTGTGGCCAGAGGAAAAGAACATTGTGATTAAAAATAAGGACTTTTTAAATGTTATTTGTGATTTTTGACGTCAGTAAAAGACGTGAAATAGAACATAAAAACAAAACTAGTGTATTTTAAAGTGTTTGCAGTGGTCCAGAGCGGAGTTTCACGTCATGGTGCTATGCTACAGTAACAACAACTAGCATGCTAACCACCACTTCTGTTTCGAAAACATTTTATTTTCCAATAATTAGATGCAGATAACCTATCTTGCATTTATTCAATTATAAGTGCTATTATTGCTACCTAGATAAATGTGCATTCTTACTATGGACAGGCTCTCCTCTCCACAGATCTTAACATAACATTCCCTGCTCATCACCATAGAGATAGACTTAAAGCCATACTCTGTAACACCTTGAAAATCCCCCCAAAAATTATAAAAGCATCTTAGACTTAAGCTGCGTCCCATTACTCTGTCTTACCCCTTCCCCTTCATCTACGTCAGGTGTGTCAAACTCATTTTGGTCCGGGGGCCATATCAAACCTACTTTGATCCCAAAGGGGCTGGATCAGAAAACTCATGGCAAATATACCCCAAAAATAGCAATAAGTCCAAATATTTGTGCAGAGAAACACAAATCTATTACAGAAGTCTTTTTTATTTGATGAACTCTTTCTTTTACAAAATATTATAATATTATGAACAACCTGAAACTTTAAGAAAAATTCAATTTTAACACAACATACAGGTTTTCCATTCACCTCCGTGAACGAATAGGAATTAGTCAATTTTTCTTGGAAAATCCTGCACTCGGCGTCCACTTTTGTCATTTTTGACATTTTGCTGATGAGGGTGTCATGGTCAACAGTCAAAACAATGGTCCTTTAAGAGCGTTTGGAAAGAGGCACAGAGGCGCTGGAGATGCTGCGCAGAATTTAATTTTAATAGAAAATAAAAATATAATTAAAATATTTTAATAGAAAATCAGCCTAGGGCCAGATTAAAGGTCTTGGAGGGCCGGATCTGGCCCCTGGGCCGCATGTTTGACACTCCTGATCTACGTCTTTGTCTTGCCCCTCGATACCGAGCTGAGAGGGCTCGGGGTACGAATGTTCCCCTAAGAAATGGGACACCACTCGATTCCCGTTTGCGTCATCATCCCTTGCCTAAATAAAATAAATTCTAAATAATAGCAAAAATACCAAGAGACTGGTATCAAATAAGGCATAGTTATATAACATTGTGGTTTTTTAATGTTTTTTCAGGGACAACAACATCGAGGAGTGTGGCCTGGAGATGTACTTTTCCGTGGACATGGAGATTTTGGGGAAGATCACGTCTCACGACCTCAAACCAGATGGAGCCAACATCCTGGTCACGGAGGAGAACAAGGAGGAGTATATCAGGTACCCCAGCCCCTGTACAAACAAGAAACACCACAAAAATCACAAGAGAAATCTATAAAAAGGGTCAAATAGTGCAGTTTTAGACGTATATATGCAAAGGGTAAAATACTCATGGGTAAATGGAAATGTTTTTACAAGTTATGTAACCTTAATCTTAATTCTAAAAAACTGATCCTAAAACTGTATCAGCTGTGGACATCTCAGGACTGTGTGTTCTTGTGGCTAAGGCAAAAATAAATAAATTAAATTCATGTGGAAATTAAATTAAAGGGCCTGTATCGGATTTTTCTCCATGTGTTTTGAGATGAATCTGTCTTGCCCCAGTACAAATATGTTGTTTAAGCCACTGTTGAGGTCAAAATAAGTCTGCTGTGTACTGTTCTGCATGTTATTGTACAAAATCAGGAAGTGCGCATTTGCATGTTAGTTGTTAGTTACAGGTGCAGCACTGTAGAGCGTTTCACATAGCGTTTTTATCAATTCCAGGTTTGTAATTGATAAAAAAAATTTTAAAAACGCTACTATTTGATGCCGAAAATGAAAAGATTGAATTGTAAATGTTTTATTTTACTTTCCCTTAGCCTGATGGCAGAGTGGAGGTTTTCTCGCGGCGTGGAGGGTCAGACTAAAGCCTTTTTAGACGGCTTCAACGAAGTGGTTCCTCTGCAGTGGCTCCAGTACTTCGACGAGAAGGAGCTGGAGGTGAGTCTTTAGTCGTATCGATCAGAGGTCTAAACTATGGCCCAAATGATCATAGACATTAAGGCTGCATCCCATTACTCTTGTCTTACCCCTTCCCCTATATCTACGTCTTTGTCTTGCCCCTCGATAATGAGCTGAGAGGGCTCGGGAATGTTCCCCTAAGAAATGGGACGCCACTCGATTACCGTTTGCGTCATCATCCCTTGCCTCTACCTGGCTGCTACGTCTACAGAGGCGACAGCAATTGACGCAAACAAACGTAAAGAAATATCAAGGATTATCGGGTACCTCAGCCCGACAAAAAAAATAGCTTATTTATACATGAAAGTTCGATGAAAATGATAACGTCGACTAAACAGACATCTAAGCTAAGTAGTAGTAAAATAGAACATAAGCATCATAATTGTAAACCTGCTAAACTGTTAATTGATCATTACAACTGCTGAAAATACATTTATGAGACTCCTTGGCTGGTTGATGTGACACTGCCATCCTGATCCCAAAATCTGCCTGAGCTTGTAGGCGTACCCCTTCATTCCAAGTCTGGTCGAGAGCTTACTTCGTTTCAAGGGGTATGTAGCCCTTGTCGTGGCCCAAGCCCTTGATCAAAATTAGAATCGGGACACCCCTTACCCTCACATGAACGCGCAAAACCAGGGGGTAGGGGTAAGACGAAGGGGTAAGTCAGAGAAATGGGACGCAGCCTAAGTATTGAATAAGTCTGACCTCCAGTCTGTGACTCTCTGCTTCAGATATGTTTAGAGTTGTCCCAACAACCCTGTCCTGGATTATGCATTAATCAGGCTTCCAACTCCCAACTAATCGAAATAAAGAAATAGCAGTTTGTGTTAAAGTTAAAGCTAAAAATTGGCAGAGGTATAAAATGTATTTTCAAGCTGAAGTTGATTCTGTTGTAGGTGATGCTGTGTGGGATGCAGGAGGTGGATCTTCAGGACTGGCAGAGGAACACTGTGTATCGGCATTACACCAGGAACAGCAAACAGATCATATGGTTCTGGCAGGTACGCACCACTACACTGCATTTGAATGTGTTTTAGACACTTACAGGATTATGTGTGCCGTAATGGGAACTATGGTGATAAACTTGATAGACATTGTTGTCTTTAAGCAGGTTTAATGATGCTTGAAGGGTGAAACTGTAGAATAGACAAGTGTAAAATTACAATATGAGTAAACAGATTATAAGTACAAGGTTGTAAATCCTAGTCTGTTGCCCCCGCGACCCAGCCCCGGATAAGCGGAAGAAAATGGATGGATGGTTGTAAATCCACACACTGAAGGCTATCTGACGCCATTTTGAGAGCTGCGTGGTTCACGTGTAATTAAAGATCCCATGGCATGGTACTTCTTGATGCTTTTATATGGCTCCTTAATGGTTCCCTAATACTGTAAATGAATCCTTCTTCAAAATCAACACTCAGTGCATAAGAAACAGAGATAAGATGAGAAAGAGTCATAAATATCTCTCTCAAACACTTTATTCTGGGCGTTGTTGCTTGAATGTAAATGAGGAGAAAAGAGCTGGCCTATAGTAGAGGGTGGGGGCGTGGCCAAACTCTCCGCTTTCGGCTCTGAGCTCTCAGCTGATCCATTTCAGTGTTTTTGCACGGGGGGAGAGATTTGAAGCGTTCCATTGAAAAATAAACACATTTCCACAGAAAATAAAATCAAACCACTGCTGTTCAAAGGTCCAGAGGCTCAGATAAAGGACTTCCGAGCCTAGAAACACTCGGACGTGCCTCCAGGCAAATAAAAAAACGCATTTCGCATTGCCTAGCGCATTCGCAGTCCAAACTCTCTGGGCGTGATTTACAGAGACGCTGAGTACAGACAGACGGGGGTGGAACTGCGTTTGCATTTCTTTTTTCGATCTGACGTCAATAAGGTGCCTTGTTCAAACTCGCCCGTTTGAGCTCCGATTTTTTGTAACGCAGAAAAGGATTGCAAATGCTCAGTTTAGACATTTCGCAACTTTTAACGATGGGGGGGCCTAAACAGGGTAGGGGAGCTCACATTAACGTTCAAAAACCTCAGAAAGTGAAAATTTCATGCCATGGGACCTTTAACACATTACAATACTAGCATTACAGACAAACATCACAATGCTGTACTTCAAAATAATTATAGCTAATGTTGTTGAACATGGGTACAAAATACATACTGGCGATGCAAAATCAAAATTTGTAGAAACAAAAGGCAACAAACGTGCTGTGTGCTGCCATGACTGCTGCTCACAACTGTTATTTCCGTTCAATCAAGTTCTGCTCAAAAGGTGTGCTCTGCTTGCAAGTCTGAAAGTGTCCACTAGATGATGCCATACACAAGTAAAACTAAATGAAAGACAGGCGAATTATACATTTTACTCCTTTTTAAAACTCTTTATGCATAAAACAACAACGTGCATATTATAATTTACTCAATCATTATTTTAAACTATATTGTACTTGATATAAATCTGAATCCACTCGTGTTTGTGCAGTTGGTGAAAGAGGTGGACAATGAGGTGCGTCTGCGTCTGATGCAGTTCGTCACCGGGACCTGCAGGCTCCCACTCGGGGGCTTCGCGGAGCTCATGGGTGAGACGAGAGAGGAAACAGGCAGAATATTTTACATAATACAGATTTGATTGATTTATCTTTATTTTTCTGTGTGTTTTTTTCTTTGCAGGAAGTAACGGGCCTCAGAAGTTCTGCATTGAGAAAGTGGGCAAAGACACATGGCTGCCCAGGAGCCACACCTGGTGAGAACTGCTCTTTAAATATTTAATAAACTTTTGTCTTAGTTTGGACGGCTTATACTGTATGTACACATAAAACAAATACTGTGATTTATAAACGTGTAAACTTTAGTGACTGACTGTTATCAGTTAGAAAGTGTTATTTAATAATGCAAAAATAATTAATTTAAAACATAATTTAAAATACTTGTACTATGCTTTTGTTACTGATATGGAAAAGTGCAGTATGCCACTTTCTTGTCTCTATGGAGATGATATTGCTTTGCCATTGCCAGAATGATCTAAAACATGATAAAAAAAAGTTTTCTTTTTGCAGTAAAATGCATGAGTTGACTGCAGTTACATGCACACTTAATAATAATTATTATTATTATTTTTATTATTTTTATTATTATTATTATTATTATTGTATTATTTTTTATTTTTTTATTTTATTGTAAACAGTAAAATAATCTTAATTTATTTCTAATCATGTTCTCTCTGATCACTCAAGTCAGGCTTTGTGGTTTGCATGTCAGTTACATAATTACGTAATCTTATTTAAGGTACAGAAATCAGATAATTAGATTTTGGTGTGCATGTAACCGTAGCCACTGATAATTTTAATACAACCTCCACTAGAAAAGTTCCAAAGTGCACCTTTAATTTAGCGCCTTCAGTTCTTAAAGGGCCAATATTATGGTGTTTTCTGAAAAACGTATCTGATGTCATTCACACAAGTTTAAAACAAACCCTTATTTAGGCTGAGTTCTTCTCTCAAACTGAAAACGCTCTGTTCCACCACGTGATGTCATGTGGTAATACAGGAAGTCCTCCACTATGTTTTTAAACTCCCATACATCTTCACTACAACCATTTGGTTGATATCAGTTCTGGAATTGCCGATTTGTACTGAACTAAAGGTTAAAAGTTGCTGTTAACTTGAATGCAATACTAAAAACAACTAGCATGCTAACCACCACTTCTGTTTCGAAAGCATTTTATTTTCCAATAATTAGATGCAGAGAAACTGTCTTGCATTTATTCAATTACAAGTACTATTATTGTTACCTAGATAAACGTGCATTCTTACTAAGGACAGGCTCTCCTCTCCACAGATCGTAACGTTCTTTGCTCGTCACCATAGAGATAGACAAGCTTAAAGCTATACTCTGTAACATCTTTAAAATCCCCCCCAAAAATGATAAAAGCATCTTAGACTTTGACTAAACGAACTTTATTGATCCACAAGGGAAATTATTTGGACACAGGAGCTCAAACGTCACAATATAATGTAAAAACAAAACTACCACTACATGACATCACAAGGTGGAGCAGAGCATTTTGAGCTTTGGAGATGCACAGATTAATAATAAAGGATTCAAACATATGTGAATGAAACAAAACACAACTCCAGGTAGGTTTTTGAGGAGATAACATCATTCTAACATGTTTAAGAGCTCACAGCGGTCAGTTTTGTGTGATATTAGCACCTTTAATAACAGTTTTAATCTTCTTCAACACATTTAAATCACAAAGTTAACTCTTCTTATTAATTATGTCTTGTATTTTATCTTCTCTCTCCAGTTTCAATCGCCTGGACCTGCCTCCTTACAAAAGCTACGAGCAGTTAAAGGAGAAGCTTCTTTTCGCCATCGAAGAGACTGAGGGATTTGGCCAAGAATAGCCCCGCCCCCTTTGCCCCGCCCCTCTCCTCCCCCTTTTGCCCCGCCCCCACCTCAGCCTCGATTCAAAAACTAAACAAAAAATTGCACAAGATTAATCACCAATGTATATAAGCTATTTTTCCTCATTTTTAAACCAAAATCTTAATTTGCAGCATTGATTTTTGCAGCAACCCATTTGAACAAAAACTAAAGAAAAAAAAAAGAAAAAAAAAAATCTCTCCCTTCTTTTCCTCTTCATGAAATATGCAAGCATCAACATTATAGATTTTTAAGATGCCCCCCACTGGCTGGCTTTTTAATAGACTGATAATGGGGAGATTTTATACAGAGATCCTCTTTTACAGCTCTAGTTCTATAGGGCGATTAAAAAGGTGAGTGGACGTGCCTAAAATATTTTCGTTTTTATTCGTTCTCATCTGTGCTCGCATGGCTGCCTATACAAAAGACTGTTTCGAACACATTTCTCGTTCACTCTCCAGTTTTAAGCTTTTTATTTGGAAAATCTACAGTGTTTTTAACGGACTCGGAACTACGCAAGACCCCTTTATGAAGCGTCGGGAGCGAGATCAGTCTGGATTTTAGTTTTAAACCGTACACAAAATAAAGGAAAAACTTTTAATGTTGCCGACGACGCTTTGAGAAAAAAAGCTTAGTCGAGTAGCTTAAAATGATCCACGGAAAAGTATAGTGTTTTTATTTAGATATTAATAAAAAAATAACAACCTTTGCAGAGAGTAGATGGCTAGATTCAAATCATGTCTGTCACTTCAGTTACATGCAAGCGGGAATGTTAATTTATATACTTGCATAGGGTTAGGACGTTGCCTGAAATGTTCCGCAGTGTGACTTTAAACGTTTGTATTTATTCAAGTAACAGGTGTTTTTATTACTTAAATACCTTAAAAACAAACATCCTTGCTCGTGCTTCATGGAGATTGATAAATTTTATGCTATACAGTGGAATATTCTAAGCAAAATAATAGCGTCTCCATGGAAACAAGCAGGTGGCAGTTCAGCATTAAACTTCTCATATATATAGACGGATAATTGAAGGTGTTTTGTTTGCGTTTGCTAGAAAACACCTTAAAATTTGCAATCTTTGTGAGTGTGATCACCTCTTCATAGACCTGACATGTAAGTATCCATGGAGATCCAGTAGAAACGTTTAATGACATACTGTGGAACATTCCAGGCAACAATGTGACTTTAAACATGTGTTTTTATTCAAGATACAGGTGTTTTTTTATTACTTAAGAAATACCTTGAAAACAAACATCCTTGCTTGTGCTTCATGGAGATTGATCAATTTAATGCTATACAGTGGAATATTATAAGCAAAATAATAGCGTCTCCATGGAAACAAGCAGGTTCCCGAGCCTTTATCAAAAAAAGTTAACCTAAATTGATCAACTATGGTTCAGTCGAATTAATAAATTGACAGTTTTAAAGACATTTTAAACTTCAGATGGAGAGTGTGGCACCTGTTTGTCTCCATGGAGATGTTATTGCGTTGCCTAGAATGTTCCGCAGTATGGAATTTGTCTAGCTTGCATGTTTTCAACTACATGCATTATTATCGTAGTTAAAATCCCTTAAAACTCTCCATAGATCTGACCTGTAACTTGGCCTGTGGTGTCGCCTGCTTGTCTCCATGGAGATAGACAAGTTCAACGCCATACTGTGGAACATTTCAAGCGCAGCAATAGCATCTCCAAGCAGCTGAGAGCAAAAAGTTACAGAATCTTGAAAGGATTTGACGGCCCCTTGCCTGTAACTGCACTGACGAAGCTTCTAATGCCGTAATCTTAACGTGCAACCGTCGTACCCACATTATATCAACTGTATTAAATAATAATGTTAAGAAACGATCGCCTTGTCAAACTTGAATAAATAAATAAAATAAAAACAGCCAGCTTTGCAAAACCATCATCTACCATATTTCTATCTTAATAATTAACTGCATGTATCTATAAGTGGCACAGAGCAGAGACCTTCTAGCCAAAATATAATGAAAATAAGAAATAAATATGTATTTTTGAGTTGAGGCGATAAAATGCTGAAGCCACTTTTTTTTGTAGGATCATATGTAGGAAATCAAATATTGTTCTTAAAGGGCCCGTATTACGCTACTTTCTGATCTGTTATAATGTTTCCTCATAAAAAAAACATCTGGAGTTGTGTTTTGTTTGATAGCACATGTGTAGAATCCCTCAGTTGTCCAGGTAGAATCCATGGCAAAAGGAGAAATTCAATTTGTCAACTTGACAAAAGTTTATTTGGTCGAATATGTTTCGCAGCTCATCCAAGCTGCTTCTTCAGTTCTGGTCAGACGCTGGTGGACACTGCCTATATCTGCCTGAAGGGAGGAGCTAACTAGAATAAGATAAGATAAGATAAGCCTTTATTGATCTCACACAGGAGAAATTTACTCGCCACAGTAGCTCCAGGACATTTGGACAAGAGGGAAAAAGTGCATGCAGGCAGGGAGGGGATAAAGTAAGTAATAAATAATACAAATAGTAATACGTAATAATAATAATGGAAAATAGTAGTAATGATAATAGTAACAACAAGCATCAACATGAAAAATGAGGATATTACACGTCTGGCCTATATGTTAGAATTGTACAGTCTGATGGCGGTGGGGATGAAGGATCTGCGGTAGCGCTCCTTCTTGCACTGGGGTGTCTTAGTCGGCTGCTAAAGGAGCTGCTCAGCTCCTCAATAGTCCGGTGCAGAGGGTGAGAGGTGTCGTCCTTAATGGACATGAATTTGGCCAGTACCCTCCTCTCAGCCACCTCCTCTACAGAGTCCAGAGGACAGCCCAGGACAGAGCTGGCCCTCTTAACCAGCTTATTCAGTCTTTTTCTGTCCCGTTCTGTGCTGCTCGGGGCCCAGCAGAGGTGAATGAAATTACTGTGAAACTATCACACCTATTTGTTTACAGTTTCTGTTAGTTAGGTAGGCCTATTCAATATGCAGTGGGAGTGGAATGTGGGTCTTGTTAGCAGAACTATTCAGGACCATAATGGTGTTTTCACACCTCTGGACCTGACCTGCTGCCCTATTGTGTTCTTTGTTTGTTTTGATTTAGGTTTGAGGAGAGTTATAGATGGGAGACAAATGATGTCTGAGACCTCCATTTCTGTTCAAGGAAGGATTCTCTTGACAAAAATAGCCTCTTTAACTCCCCTCTCAAACCAGTACTTTTTTCTGGCCAAGATCTGAACCTCACTGTCCACAAAGGAGTGGCGTGGAGTGGCCCGTAGCTTTTAGGTGGAGATGTACGGCAGACTGAGGTCCTCTTTGGCTCTCCCGTCTGTGTTGGTACATCCTCTTGTGAAGTGGCTGTTTTGTGGCTGTTTTCACAACACAGAAATTTAGGCTGAGTTCTCTCTCATGATGTCATGTGGTAATACAGGAAGTGTTCCACTGTGTTTTTAAACTCCATACACCTTCACTACAATCATTTGGATGATTTCAGACCTGGAATTGCCAATCTCTACTGAACAAAAGGAAAAAAGTTGGTTGGTAACTTGAAAACTACCGCTTCATGACATCACAAGGTGGAAAAGAGCATTTTGAGGTTTGGAGATGCAGACAGACATGTGTGAATGAAATAAAACTCAACTCCAGGTTTGTTTTTGATGAGGAAACAACATTATAACATGGTTTAAAGCTCTCAAGAGTCAGTTTTTGTAATATAGGACCTTTAAATGATTTGAATCGAATCTATGCAGCTGACACTGTGACTGCAGCTGAGCAGAAAAGCCTTTGGCCTGTATGTTTCTGTGGCGATTAAAAAAAAATAATAATAATAATGTAATGATGTTATACAACTCCTTTAGTTTTTATCAAGTTTTGGATTGTTTTAACAGATGCAATTGAAAATAAGCAGTCAAAAGTAGTGAAAATACCACACAAAACTGTCAATAGCCTCTTTTAAACAGACTTCATATTAAGTATTGGCTTTTTTCATTGTTTTGTCTTAAAGTTACATTTTGTTTAACTTTATTTACAAAAAGATTAACAAGATTTTTACATTTTGTTTCATTATTTTAACATTTTAAGACAATTTAAGCCAGTTTGAACACTGGGAGATCCGTTCATTATCACACTGTTTAATTCTCAGTACTGTGTTATTAAAGTTTAAAAAAGTGCTACAGCTCTACCGCCGAGCCACAGAATCAGATTACACTAGTATTGTGAAAATATAATGAACGAAAGCTTGTATGAAAAAATGCAATAGAATCACAAAGGTAAAATATACGGACTGGCCAATATTGTGGAACAGAACTACTGACATTCTAACATCACATTTGCAATTACATAATTCATATTTTCAACACAAAATGAAGCATTAACATTTGAGAAAAAGCTGAAATATGAAGCGCTGAACTAATAAAAGAATCCCGTGTGTTTTGTAATAGATTTGTGGAGGTCTAAACTACAGGGTTAGCAGGTTTTATACGTAAAAACACAGACATTTTAGTTGTAATTCGATTCAATTGCGAATAACCCTGTTGTTTTTATCTAACGTTTTTCTTCAAGGGTCAGTTTGTGGACTATTTTTGAGCCAGATGCCCTCCCCTTTCGCAAAAAACCACACAACAGCGTCTGTATTGGCCGATAAAATGTCTAAAAGAGGCTATAGTCACCAGGCTAACCAAACTACGAAGCCATAAAACACAGGCCCATGGGTCGTTTTTCAATTAGTTGCTATAGTGACCATTTTACACCACCATCATGTGTCCGAGGGTTTAAAACGTCATAAAAAAACCAACTTTGGTGCTTATTTTCATATAAAGGTGCACTGTGTAACTTTTCAGCACTTGCTTGTCTCCATGGACGTGTGGATGCTTTGCCTGGAATGTTCCACAATTCGGCATTAAACTTATCATATAAAAACATATAATTAAAGGTGTTTTATTTGCGTTTGCTAGAAAATACCTTAAAAATTGTAGTCTTTGTGAGCGCGATCGCCTCTTCACAGACCTGATGTGTACGCTGTCTTGGTAGCGTTTCCATGGAGATCCAGTAGATACGTTTAACGCCATACTGTGGAACATTTCCAGGCAAAGCAATAATATAATCTCTCCATGGAGACGAGCAGGAAGCAGACACATCTGCAGAAATGTTACACAGTGCAGCTTTAACAACAACAGTGTTTTTTTTGTTTTTTTTTCTTCATATTTTCAGACCACTTCAAAGTAGAAATTGCAGCGATTTCTTTTTTTGTGATTGTGTAAATATATATAATATCTATGATGTTAAATTCAGTGGAGAGCACTGTAGCAAACGGGAGGCCACTTCTGATGAACTGACCGTGCTTCCTCTCTGGGTCAAATCAACTGTGTGTGAATATTCAGTGTGTAAAAAGAATCGAAAAGTACTTAATATTATAATATGACCGAAAACGCCGCTCCATTGATGGAAATCTGTGATGCCTTTGTTTCTATCGAATCACTGCAAGTGTTTCAGGCTGCAGTGTCCTGGTCAGCCACTAGAGGGAGCTAAGAAATAGTATATTTTTTTTTAAATGTTTCACTGAAGGATTATTTTGAACAGAGGTGGGTAGTACTCAAGTTACATTTACAGAGCACTTCTAGCATCGTAATTTTACTCCTAACTCGTAATATTTGTTTTTAAGTAACAATACTCTTATTTGAGTAAAAGTTTTGGTTCCTCTTCCCGCTGTGAGTACGTGTAAAGTGACTCACTTAAACCCAAGCTTTATGTCGACAATATGAAACGATTTGAACATTTGTGTTTCTTGTACCTACGGAAGCCGACAGAGGCCATGTTCGTAATGATTATTTTCCACCTTAATAACGAGAAAATTAATTTGTGATCTCGAGAAAACATAAAATTATTCCGTGATCTCGAGGAAACAAAACTGTTATCTTGAGATCTCGAGGAAACGGCTGAGATGTAGGCCTAGCTACGTCTACGCCCACGCCCCCTTGTAGGCGTAGATGTAGACGTAGCCTTATCAGCTGATCGATTATTATTCCAGACATGCTAATGACCAAAAACACATCTATTCAGAATGAGAAATAGCCCCGAAGTCAGCCTGTAACAGCGTGGCGGTAGACGTTTCAGTTGTTTTCTCGAGATCACGGAATAACTGTTTTGTTTTCTCGAGATCACAAATTAATTATCTTGTTATCTCGGGATAACAAGGAAGAAAACATATTGCTTATGAATATGGCCTCTGTCGACTTCCATATGTACCACTCCTTCAGATATGATTTAACTTTTCTAATTTCTTTGGTTCTATACTTTGAAGTACAAAATATTAACTAATATTAACTAAATATAATTAACTTAATATACAGGGTGTCCATAAAGTCTCTTTACAATTTAAACAATTTATTACAAAGGCAGTTGTTGAGATATATTAACTAGATTTATTTGAATGAGTGTTTATTAAAGTTTTTTTCCACTTCATTTAATAGACCTCTGGGCACCACATCAAGACGGTACCCAATTGTAGGATAGTCTCATTAATGGTGGCAATGGCTTCACAAATCCTTCGCTTCAAGTCAGCAATGTCCCGTCTACGCAGCCCCATAATACACAGCCCCATAAAAAGAAGTCCAAAGGAGTGATATCAGGTGAACGCGGTGGCCTTGGAATTGGCCCATCCCTACCAATCCATCGGTCTGGAAATGTTTGAGGAAGTGACGAACATGCAGTCCCCAATGTGGTGCTGCACCATCTTGCTGGAAAACGATGATTGGTTGTAAGTCAGTCAGTTGTGGTGCCACATAGTCGGTCAGAAGGTCGAGGTAAACATCTGCAGATATTGTTGCCTCGTGGAAGAAAAATGGACCAATTATTCGAAAATTTTAATGTGAATAAAAACTTTAATAAACACTGATTAAAATAAAACAAATCTGGTTAAGATATCTCATCAACTGCCTTTTCAATATTTTTTTTAAATTGTAAAGGGACTTTATGGACACCCTGTAGTTTGAAATACCACATTAACTTTGGACATAACATCTGATTTATAATGTCCTGACAGTTACCAGTACTCTTTAAGTTCCTCTTTCCATTGTGAGTACATCTACATCCGACAAAAGCCTTATGTGACCGCTCCTTTGGATATAATTTTTCTTTTTTTGTGTGTCTATCCTTTAGAAAATACCAGATTTTTAGTTCATTCTCTAATAATTTGTCCTTCAAATTACAATAAATTCAAATTATAAATCAGATGTTATGTCCCGACACCTACTCTTACATATTAGTTTCCTCAAATACTTTTTCAATCTTAAATATTTCTCCTACTACGTTGTACTTCTTCAGTAATATTTTTTTAAAGTAACGTTGCTCTTATTTTAGTACAGTTTATGGCTACTCCCCACCTCTGCTTTTGACACTAACCTAATGAACGCACAACAATGAATGGACTGAACTACTTTAAACAAAACATTGACCATACACTGGCTTAAAAGTTTAAGCTTACAGTCTATGGTCACACTCGCCTTGGGGCAGACTGACAGAATAGTGGCGGTTCTTCTGCACCTTTTAGCACACAGTGAAAAGTTCTCGAAAATACTCACACTTTGAAGTAACAGTAGTTAAAAATGTATAAGTATCCAAGTGAAATTTGATACCACTTCATAACTGCACTTAAATCAGCCCAAAGCAAGAAAAAAGACTTAAACTATTTGGTCAAGAGTCCGATTGCGCTGTTTTCTGATCTAAGTTGTAATGTTTCCTCGTCACAAACCTGGAGTTGTTTAACACACAGACCCTGCACTGCCAAAATTAAAGATACAAAACACTTAAATTGATCAGAAAATGACTTAAAAGTAGTGAAATTATCTGATCATTTTATTTGCCCAGTTATCTTAAAATAAACTCCCTCTAGACTAGAAGGAAGCAGTCTCAGAACAAGTAAGTGGTTAATAAATCTGAAAACAAGATGAATAACCTGATATAAGTTTTATCGGAGAAATCTGTGTGTATACAGAAAACACTGCTCCACTTTGTGATGTCATGTGGTAATACAGGAAGTGCTCCACTGTGACAAAAGCCTTGTATGACTCTCCTCAGATATACAGTAATTTTGTTTTTTGTTTTGTTTTTAAACTTTTTGTGTCAGATTTTTAGTTCATTATCTAATATTTTGTCCTTCAAATTACAGTAACTTCAAATTATAATTCAGACGTTGTGTCCCGACACCTACTCTTACGTGAGTATTAGTTTCATCAAATACTTTTTCACTTGAATCATTTGGATGATTTCAGACCTGGAACTGTCACTCTCTGCCGAACAAACAGTGAAAGGAGCTGTTAACTTAAAAACCACCACTACATGACATCACAAGGTGGAACAGAGCATTTTGAGCTTTGGAGATGTAGACAGAATAATAATAAAGTGTTACTTAAACATGTGTGAATGAAACAAAACACAACTCCAGGTTTGTTTTTGATGAGGAAACATCATTATGCCACGGCTTAAAGCTCACAAGAGTCAATTTTACATAATGTAGGACTTTAGGGTATTAAGTAGTTACTAAGCCTGAATAATTCTTTAAAAGTATCTGTTTATTTTGATTGAAGTCTTTTTCGTGCTGTTTAGGGCTAATTAAAGTTTAGTTATTATAAAGTGTGACCTTATACCTCTATGTATTAAATAGTTCAAAGTAATAAATAAGTATATCAGTGTTGACCAGGACTACGGCAGGTCTCAAACGCTTCAGTCTGTAACATATCGCTGTAGATACACACTGTACAGAGCGCCCCCTACTGCTGACGATGTGTATAGAAGATTCATTTTTAATCTGCTTTTGCCCATTTCAAATAAAGAGAGATGGATTTATGAAATACGAATAAAAAACATGGATAAACCCTTGTTGAAATCATGCTTTCTATGCTTTTTTTCCCACAAAGTTAACCAAATCTGAAAGCTGAAATGTATTACTTTTTTATTACTTATTTTGGTGATTTTTGAGTAAGTTTTTGGAGCTGTAGGCACCAACTACATGAGAATGGCGACAGATGCAGTATATTTAAAGGAACTGTAAGTAGCCTGCGCTCTTAAAGTTTACAAAAAGTATAATCATTACAAATCTAGTGCCTAAACCCGTATACCAGCTAAATACAACTGGATTTCAACATTTGAAACCGGCAACCCAAATGAGAGACTTGCGTGAGGCTCATTCTGCTTTCTGATTGGATAATTGGAGAATCAAAAGACCAAATTATATATAATAACATAAACAACTTGGCTATCAATATTTATGTAATTAAAATAAAAATACTTTTTTTAAATTTTTTATTCTTAATTACATTACAAATGTCAGTAATGGCTATATTTGATTTGAACATGTTTACTTCATATCTGGGGATACAGTAGGTCAAGTTTATGGAATCTTCCTTAAAGGGATATGCCACCCCCAGGTCAAATTTGGGCATCTCCCCACAGTCCAGAGACTAAAACAAGTGATGAAAAGCGTTTTCCTGGTCACCCAGCCAATGCGCACTACACAGAAAGTAATTGGGAAAAGCATCGAGCAAATTAATTCCTTTTAGCCGAAATCTTTCTCTGGCGCCGTTGACTCCAGTCTAACGCGGAGGAGCAGCAGCTGCGCGCAGCGGTCAGTGCTAACAGACTCGGACAATGGCCGGGTGACCAGGAAAACGCTTTTCATCACTTGTTTTAGTCTCTGGACTGTGGGGAGATGCCCAAATTTGACCTGGGAGTGGCATATCCCTTTAAAGTTTTTCAATTTTTCTATTATTTTGTGTGAAAACTGCTTTAAATCAGTGTTGAAATTTGTAAAGAAACATATTTAACATATAAATACTTAAATCTATCAGAAAATGACTTAAAGGGATAGTGCGTGTTTTAAAAAAAAAAAAAATTATGTTAATCTGTTTGGGTTTCCTTCTAAAAGTTACGTGTGTTGACACCGGCTTACCTCTGTCAGTCTCAGCTGATCCCGGTTCGGCTCGCTTTCTGGAGCCCACGTAAGTAGGTCCGGTAACTTCCCTGGAACATGAAATAAAGCTTGTTTTTCTTCTCAAAACAAAACATTTGTCTGAAAGGTGATATATTTGCGTCCAAAACAGTTGTCCACGAAACATCCAGCAGCGTATTTCACATTTGGGTATTGTCTCTCTCCACTCGTATCACTACGCCCATGTTAACTCTGTCAGCCTGTTCACCTTCAGCGGATGTCTACACCGAAGTTTACAAGCGAACAGGCTGATAGAGCTAACATGGGCGTAGTGATACGAGTGGAGAGAGACAATACGTGAATGCGAAATACGCTGCTGGATGTTTCGTGGACAACTGTTTCGGACACAAATATATCACCTTTCTAACAAATGATTTGTTTTGAGTAGAAAAACAAGCTTTATTTCATATTCCAGCTGAGACTGTCAGAGGTAAGCCAGTGTCAACACACGTAACTTTCAGAAGGAAACCCATACAGATTAACATAAAAAAAACGCACTATCCCTTTAAAATTAGTGAAATTATCTGTCCATGCAGCAAGATAATTTTATTTGTCCAGTTATCTTAAAATAAACCAAAAGAAACAAAGAATACAATGAAGCTTAGCATCTTTCATCCAGTTTAATTTATTTATCAGTTATTGTAAACAAATAAATTATAAATAAGCAGCAACTGGACAGAACTGCACATTTGAAGTTAAGCTGTGGTCAATTTAATATGAATATTCTTGTGTAAAACAGTGACATTAGCAACAACTGAAAATGAATATGTTATGTTGTATTTCAGTTAAAATCACTGTACTGTGTATCCTTTGTAGCGGAGGGTCTACCACCTGTTTGTCTCCATGGAAATATTACGGTTTTGCCTTGACAGTAAACTTTAATCACGATGGAGACAGCTTAATGGTCAGTTCTATGGAGAAGCAAGCCTGCGCATGGTAAGAATCTGCATTTTTAAGCTATTTTTGAGCTATAAAACACCTGTAATTGAACAAAAACGAGAAAGATATGTTTAATGCCGTACTGTGGAACATTCCAGGCCAAAAAATAACACATCCATGGCGACAAGCAAGTAGTGGACCCGCCACTGTAGACGGATTTAAATTAATCTGAACTGTCTTCCACTGCAGATGTTTTTATTGCTAAAAAATTCCTTAAACACATCCATCAAAGTCGCCTCTCCACAGATCTGACATGTAACTCAATCTGTTTGCATTATCTGCTCGTATCCATGGAGATAGATCAGTTTAATACTATACTGTGGGACATTCCAAGCAAAGAAAAATAATATCTCCATGGACAAAAGCAAATGTCAGACCTACAGTATCTACCAGAAAAGTTACACAATGCACCTTTAAATATCCTGAGATGAGTAAGAAATGTCACGTATCAAGTTAAAATCTACACATTACAGCTCTGGAAAAAAATAGAGACCACTGCAAAATGATCAGTTTTGCAGAGTTTACTACTTATAGGTATGTGTTTGGGCAAAAGGAATATTTTAGTTTGAGTCTATAAACTACTGACAACATTTCCCCCAAATTCTAAATAAAATATTATCGTTTAGAGCATTTATTTGCAGAAAATGACAAATGGTCAAAATAACAAAAAAGATCCATGTTTTCAGACCTCAAACAATGCAAAGAAACAAGATCAAATTCATTTTAAAACAACATAATACTAATATTTACACTTAAGAAGATGCATGAAAAGTCCCTCAGTCGTCCAGGTAGAATCCATGATAAAAGGAGAAGTTCAATTTGTCAACTGGACAAAGTTTGTTTGGTTGAAAACGTTTCGCCGCTCATCCGAGAGGCTTCGTCAGCTCTAATAAGAATACTGGTAAGACACTTGCTTATATGTCAGCTAGACGCCAGAGAAACAAAAGACCGAAACCAATGAGATAGTTCCGGAAAGTAGTTAGCTAGGTAGCTCCTCCCTACAGCAAGATATAAGCAAGTGTCTTACCAGTATTCTTATTAGAGCTGACGAAGCCTCTCGGATGAGCGGCGAAACGTTTTCAACCAAACAAACTTTGTCCAGTTGACAAATTGAACTTCTCCTGTTAACACTTAAGAAGAGTTCAGAAATCAATATTTGGTGCAATAACCCTTATTTTTAATCACACCTTTCATGCGTCTTGGCATGCTCTCCACAAGTCTTTCACATTCTTCTTGGGTGACTTTATTCCACTCCTGGTGCAAGAACTGAAGTAGCTCAGCTTTGTATTTGTGTTGGAATTCAACAGACGCTGGAATGAAATGGCTGTAATACATGTAGAGAAAAAAATGCAGTGATCTCTTACTTTTTTCCAGAGCTGCATACTCTCTTTTACCACTGGAGCAGATCTAAACTTGTCAGGTTATTTCAAATGGAAATATAACTTTTAATGAGCACCTTCTACAGTCTGAAAATAACTGTTTAGGTCCATGAAGGCACCGCCGTGTTGAGTTTAAGGTCATCTTTAACCGAGACTGTTCAGCATGTCCACGGCCTGTTTGTGAACCTGCAAAGAAAACAACACTGGTGAGTAAATATTATTAAAGTTAAGCTTCAGTGTATTCAAAACAGGATTTGTATGATTATGAGTCTTCAAAATAGAAAAAAAAAAAACTGAATGAGAAAGCGTGTCTGTATGTAAAATAGTTCGTTTAAATTAATATGCTGCAGTGACTCTGGGGGTGTTCTACATGTATCTTACCATAGAGTTACCATGCTGACACAAAGCACACATTAGCAAACACAGACAAAATGTTTAAAGATCGTCTGAAAACTCTCATCACTATGAGCGTTCATGGTTTGATTTTCAACAAAAAGGTGACACTGACGAACTGAAAAACTGTCGGCTAATGAGAGACGAGTTTAAGAGCACAAATCAGCTCCGCTTTTGGAGTTCCAGCTGAATCAGTTCTTTCTGTTTAGATTGTGTTAAAATAAAGCTCAGATTAAAGGCTAACTTGAGTAACAGAGCTTCAGACAAAGTAGTGCTTTCAGTTAGGGAATGTTGATGACGATACAGTACTCTTACCTCTTTGTCCTCGTGGGTGAGAGTGGGGTACTCTTGTGCTTTGGTCAGCCACTGTTTGGCCTTCTCCTTGTCGTTCATTCTCAGATACGTCTTTCCGAGCATCAGCAGGTTCATACTGTAGAAGTTTGGCTCCACTGCAAGAAAAAGGAGATGATATAATTCAGCCAGTGCAGGTCGTAAAGTTACACTACAGATGTCAAAGTTACAGTACAGGTCGTAAAGTTACAATACGGGTGTCAAAGTTACAGTACAGGTCGTAAAGTTACTGTACAGATGTCAAAGTTACAGTACAGGTCGTAAAGTTACAATACAAGTGTCAAAGTTACAGTACAAGAAGTGTCAAAGTTACAGTACAGGTCGTAAAGTTACAATATGGGTGTCAAAGTTACAGTACATCTGTCAAAGTTATAGTGTAGGTCGTAAAGTTACAGTACAGGTTGTAAAGTTACAATACGGGTGTCAAAGTTACAGTACAGGTGTCAAAGTTACGGTACAGGTCGTAAAGTTACAATACGAGTGTCAAAGTTACAGTACAGATGTCAAAGTTACGGTACAGGTCGTAAAGTTACAATACGAGTGTCAAAGTTACAGTACAGGTGTCAAAGTTACGGTACAGGTCGTAAAGTTACAATACGAGTGTCAAAGTTACAGTACAGGTGTCAAAGTTACGATACAGGTCGTAAAGTTACAATACGAGTGTCAAAGTTACAGTACAAGTGTCAAAGTTACAGTAAATGCATGTCTCCATGGAGCTATTACGGTTTTGCCTTGATGGTAAACTCTGTAATCACGATGGAGACAGCTTAATGGTCAGTTCTATGGAGAAGCAAGCCCGCACATGGTAAGAATTTGCATTTTTAAGCTATTTTTGAGCTATAAAATACCTGTAATTAAACAAAAGCGAGAAAGATATGTTTAATGCCCTACTGTGGAACATTCCAGGCCTAAAAATAACATCTCTACAGTACAGGTCTCAAAGTTACAGCACGGGTCTTGCTTAAACTGTGGGACTCCGGCTTCTGCTGGAGCTCTTCACATATTTGGCTGGTCCTGGTTTGAACCAAGTAAATAACAGAGGAGCTCATTCTCCAACAGGCTCCTACAGCGAGAGATACAGAACTACATTCTGTATCTCTCTACAGGAGAAACTGAACTTCTCCTGTTATCATGGATTCTACCTGGACGACTGAGGGACTTTTCACGCATCCCCACAACTGTACAACAACTCACCCTTATGTAACAGATAATACTGCCTAACGGTACAACTCTTGTATATAACTGAGATATATTAGTATTATTTGTATATAATATTGTTGTATTTGACAACAGTTTTTTTTGCTACTTATTTTGAAATAAAAATGTATATTTTTGCTCTTTGTTATTATATTTCATTGTGATGTATGAGCTGCTGTGTCCAAATCATTTCCCTTGTGGATCAATAAAGTTTGTCCAAGTCTAATTTTTTTCTCACGTATCTGAGCAAAATTTGTATTGCCACAAAACAGATATAATGTTTAAAGGTCCCATGGCATGAAATTTTCACTTTCTGAGGTTTTTGAACGTTAATGTGAGCTCCCCTACCCTGTTTAGGCCCCCCCATGGTTAAAAGTTCCGAAATGTGTAAACTGAGCATTTGCGATCCTTTTCTGCGTTAGAAAAAATCGGAGCTCAAACGGGCGATTTTGAACAAGGCACCTTATTGACGTCAGATCGAAAAAAGAAATGCAAATGCAGTTCCACCCCCGTCTGTCTGTACTCAGCGTCTCTGTAAATCACGCCCAGAGAGTTTGGACTGCGGAGGAGCTACGCAATGCGAAATACGTTTTTTTATTTGCCTGGAGGCACGTCCAAGTGTTTCTAGGCTCGGAAGTCCTTTATCTGAGCCTCTGGACCTTTGAACAGCA
Organism: Paratrypauchen microcephalus; assembly: GCA_036785185.1. Classification (NCBI taxonomy): domain Eukaryota; kingdom Metazoa; phylum Chordata; class Actinopteri; order Gobiiformes; family Gobiidae; genus Paratrypauchen; species Paratrypauchen microcephalus. Next base: position 3,104,815 of record JAVJIX010000086.1, on the reverse strand, counting down.
GTGGTTTAATTTTATTTTCTGTGGAAATGTGTTTATTTTTCAATGGAAGGCTTCTCATCTCTGGGGGTCACAGAGCCGAGCGGAGCGCTTGGCCACGCCCCCACCCCCTACTATAGGCCAGCTCTGTCCTCCTCATTTGCATTCAAGCAACAACGCCTATAATGGAGTGTTCCAGAGTGACATTTATGACTCTTTCTCATCTTATCTCTCTTTCTCATGCACTGAGTCTTGATTTTGAAGAAGGATTCATTTACAGTATTAGGGAACCATTAAGGAGCCATATAAAAGCATCAAGAAGTACCGTGTCATGGGATCTTTAAGCAGCTCTTGAGGTGAAAATAAGTCTGCGGTGTGCTGTCTGCATCTAATATAATGCGTTTTTGTTGACAGGAAGTGCACTGTTGGCATGCTACTTGTTGTAAACCCATCACAGAGAATAATTAGAATGCTCTGAATGTGTGAGGTAAGTGAAGTATTCCACTATCAACAATTTGAAATCAAACTAGTTCTGTTTTTTTACGTTTTTAAGACAGTAAAAATCAGGTACAGTAGCATTTCTTTGTGGACATTATTAGGTTGTTTTACTTATTCGTTTACACATATTATCCTACATTTTTTGGACATTAGACAATTCATTTTTAAAACAATGATACTGTACCTGCTTCTGCTTTCAAGAAATACTCCAAAGCCTGAAAAACACAAAGAAAAGGAACATTTAAACACAAAGAAGAACTTCCTGACAAATTAAACTTATTTCTTGTGGCAGCCATGTTTCTGTCAGTTTGTCCCAGGGCAGAAGTATCTTAGCAATGCTGACAGTGACTGAGGATTTAACGTGTAATTGACTAAACTGTAACGATTATAGATAAATTATTAAAGAAAGTAAAACCCAAACAACTGACCTCTTCGTACGTGGACACGGGGGGAGTGGCGAAAATAACTGCTGCCACTTTACGCTGGTACCAGGGCAAATCCGCAAACGCAAAACACCTGAAAATATTTTAAAAAGTAAGGAGAATTTCAGTTTAAATGTACATTCTGTAACTTTTCTGGTGGAGGGTCCGTCACCTGTTTGTCAAGTGTTGTCAAAGCTTTAACATTTGGATAGACACAAGCAGGTGGCAGACCCAAGATATTCCTGATTTTTATATTTTTATTGCAATCAGTTTCAGTCTCACCAGTATCCGAGGATGTGCAGCGAAGTGGCATCTTTTGGATTCAAGTCAATAGCTCTCTGAAAAAAAAAACAGAAGCATAAATGATATACAGTGGTACCTCACCTTACGAAAGACCCTACATACAAAAAATCCAAGATACGAAATGCCTTCACATAAAATTCAAGTTATGAAACACCTTTCATAATAGGGCTTTTGTCAGTAAAGTAAGTAAAGTCAGTAAAGTAAAGCTCTATTCGGACGGGATTAGTTTTACAGGGGGATGTAGAGTAATGTCGGTTTATCACAGGACCTCTGTAATATAAATGACCCCATTCACACAGGACAAGAAATGTCCGTAATATTTATTTGACATGGGAGGAGTTTGTGTACGCTCTGCCGTCACGTATTCGTTGCCGTGCACGTCATGATTAGCCTATGTGTAATATTAGCGAACTATGCAAATTATTGCCCATAATCAGGACTAATAGAGCATACATGACCTAAAACAAGCAGAAGTTTCATGCCTCTGACGACTGATTTATACCTCTTGGTGCGTTTGTTTGAGAGTACCGGTAGATCATTTTGTTTGCCGGCAAAACAAAGCGCTTCAAGCTCCTCCGTGTTTGAAAATTGCGGTAAATTATTTCTTTAAACGGATGTGACGAAATATTACATACATCTTTACCGAGGGTCGCATTCGCACAGGATTAATATTAATATTGGGCGGTTTGTGTTACAATTTTGTATGAAAAGCGCCTTATAAATATTGTTTGATTGATTGATTGATTACCTATGGTAATTCCCCCAGACCGTTTTACAGAAGGTGAAACTCGCTGTAAATTTCACAGACATACTCCGTTATGTTTACGGACATGGCGCGTTCAGACAGGACTAAATTCCCTGGTAATTATTACTTCACCCCATGTCACCCCATAAAACTAATCCCGTCCGAATAGGGCTTTAGTCAGTCAGTCAGTCTTTATTTACAGAGCAAGTTTCAAAGATTTAAAAAGTGCTTTAGAAGAAGAAGCAACTTTTATTGATCTCACACTGGAGAAATTCTTCTCTGCATTTAACCCATCCTGTTATTAGAAGCAGTGGGCAGCACATTACTGCGCCCGGAGACCATCTCCATGATCTTCTTGCTTCGGTTTGGTCAGGACCTCAGCTGGAGGATTTTACCTATGACGCATGTTTTGGGTTGATGGGGGAAACCGGAGTGCCCGGAGGAAACCCACCCAGACACGGGGAGAACATGCAAACTCCACAGGCGACCTGGGGATCGAACCCAGACCATGCATGCAAACTCCACACAGAACACACACGGAAAGGCCTGGGCGACCCAGGGATCGAACCCGGAACCTTCTTGCTGTGAAGCATGAGTGCTGGCCACTCAGCCACTATGCCGCCTTTACAGAATGCAATAAAGAACATGTACAAAAACAGAGGAATTACAGACACAGTCAACCAAAAGTTTGTTGAAATAGGAGTGTCTTGTGCTGCTTTTTAAAAGAGTCGATAGATTCTGCCTCTCGGAAGACGAGGGGCAGGGCATTCCATAATTTGGGGGCCACAGCCTGAAAGGACAGGTCCCCCCGTGTTTTATCGTGTTTTTTATCATAAATGACAGACCTGCAGATGGTCCTTGATGATGTAGGAGTTTCCCAACTTCACTTTGATTCCTTCATAATCTCCAACGTCACTCAGACAGATGGCGTACCACTGCAACAAAACACAAAACATGATTATTTTTAGTAACAGAACACGGCAGACCAAGGCTTAATGGTACACCATGTAACAATGTGGCATTACACTTAACCACACCACAGGTCAGATCTATGGAGAGGTGAAGAATTGTCTTTCTTTTTTTTTGACATTTGCGAAATCTGAACTGAATGCTAGTGTTTCAAAGAGAATAGTGAGGCCAGGTGGTGCTTTTAACCCACTGTGAGTAAATTAAGAAATATGGAATTATGTAACCATGAAAAAAGTAAATATTTTTTTTATTTTGCATTTAAATCCTCATAGTATTTATCCTTTGTCTCTTGGCCTTCTCTCAATGCCAAAATTAAAAACAGTGATCAAAGCAAAGGGTTGCTATTAAAAAAAAAAATCAATAAAATGTTATTCCAAGTTTATTTTTTGTTTCCTACATTATATTTGTGTTTATTCATTGTTCTGATGCTGAAAAAGTTTCCAAACCGTCTGCATAAACCTGTGTCTCACTTTATGCACGGCGAAGCTGGTCTCGTCCTTCTCCAGAGCTCTCTTGGCACACTCCAGAGATTCGTAGATCAGCTGTTTCTTCTTCTCTGGTGCAGTGTCCGGTAGAAGAGCCACATCCCGAGACGCACGAGCCAAACGCCACAAGAACTCTGCTTCATCTCTGAAAAAACAGTTAAAATTATTATACATATTTATTATACATAGGCCAGTCGTGACAACACAGTTTAAAGTGTGACATTTTGCTGAAGAAAATACAGACGATACATTTTGTGCTGCGTCTATGATTAGAGGAGCTCAGACTGTGGGCCAGCCTGGTTCAAATATTTATAAAAACAGCCCTTTATACTATATAATATATACATTAATCCCTTGTTTATCGCGGGGGTTAGGTTCCAGCAATAAGAGAAATCCGCTTTATATTTTACAATTATTCTACATGTTTTAAGGCTGTAAATGCTTCACCACACACATATGCTTTTCTCAGACTGGAAATAACCTTTTCTCACATTTCTCTCTCGTTTAAACACTCAAACTTTCATAGATTTTCAACAAAATGTATTAATAGTGAAGCATGGGGGGAGACACGGCTCCGGAAGCCCCGCCGGACGCACGAGGGGAGCGGAGACATGAGTCACTGGATCCGCAGGAAGCACCGCGCTCATCCAACGGCACTGCCACGTCCCGGGATGCGACGCGCACCAACCCCTTGGAGAAGTGACAGAGCAGCACGACCGGCGCGAGGCCGTGCGTACACCGGGGCTGCGAGCACCAGATTGAACCGCGGCGCCCGAACCGCGTCCTCTCAGCCCGAGCCACAAACCAGCCGCACAAAACCAGCAAAAAGCGGCACATGGTTGTTTAATCCTGGTTTAGACCTGGTCTAGTCCTGGTTTAGACCTGGTTTTAGTTCTGGTCTAGACCCCCCCCGCAGAACACAATGTTACACTATAAAAAAAAAAAAGTCCGCGAACAGTGAACCGCGATAGAGCGAGGGACCACTGTACACATTTTATATGAAATAAAGTAAAATGTGTTATTTTTTTAAAGTTTAAAGTTACACTGTCAGAAATAATCTCAAACTTGATGTAATGTTCCAGAGTATAGCATTAAACAGCTGTACTTTAACTACAGGTGGTTTTATAGCTCAAAAATAGCTAGAAAAACAGGCGTTCTGACTGTGAGCGGTGTCGCCTCTCCACAGATCTGACCTGTGACTTGGTCTGATTTGGTCTCCATGAAGATGGAAAGGTTTAATGCCATACTGTGAAACATTCCAGACAAAACAATAGCATCTCCATGGAGAAAAGCGTTTGTCGGACCCTCCACAAGAAAAGTTACACTATGTATCTTTAATGTTATTATTATTATTATTATTTTATTTTTTGAATTAGGACAATGCACATTAATCAACATGACAACAAAAAGCATCAATGTAAATATGCCGGAATTAGCTCAATAGCTACTTTACATCCGTTGTCCTAAGGCGGGTCAGAACAGAAGAGAAACACATAAAAGAAACAGAAGTGCACATAGACAACAGTAGACCATTGTCTGAGTTTAAAAGGCCCAGAGAAGAAGAAAACACAATTACATAAAATATATTTCAGTACAAACCTGTCTTTGTGCTGCAGTAGGAGCTGATAGAGTTTTTCTGTTTCCGCACAGCTGTAGAGGTAATCCGCCTGCTCCAACAGCTCCTCTGAGAAAAAAACAGAAATGTACTCTGGATGGGATGATATAATAACAACAATAATAATAATAATGATAATAACATTTATTGTGATTAAAAAGGGTAGACAATAATCGTTCATGTAACATCGTGATTAGGGATGTAACAATAACTGAAATATCGTGGTATCGTATCGTCAAAAGTCTCTCAGTAAGCTCATGGGCCATCACAGTATTTTGGATTTTAAGTCTCTTTGCTTAAATTTATTTTTCAGCTAAAAGAAACCACATATATAATGATCCTTTGCTCTTTTTCAGTGCTTTTCCAGCTCATTCCTATTTTCTCTCACTAGGTTCCAATTCTGGGCCCCTTTGTCCCCCCGTTGACCTGATCTTAGACTTAGACAAAATTTATTGATCCACAAGGGAAATTGATCTGTGTAATCCTCAGTGGTCCAGGTAGGTTCCACAGTGCTCCATGGGCGTATACTAGTCTTTGTGCTCTTATACTTGTTCAGCTCAAGATCATTGTAAACATATTCAGTCCAATGTTCTGAAATGTGATTAGTTTGTCAGTTTATATTTCATTATTTTGTCAATTTTCCTAGATGCATTTAAAATCTGAGCACTCAACAGAATCAAAATTTTAAAACATAAACCACAAATTTAATCAGAATCGCAATGCTCCACAGAAAAAACACAATTAAGTTATTTTCCCACAAATTGTTCATCCCTGATTTACAGATACAGATACAACGTGCTTTTCAAATATTGGCTTTTTGGTCACAGAGAGCTCTGCTTAAGGCCTACCTGTTGCTGTCGCCATCTTGAATGTGTAGAATGTGTAGTTTATCTTGCCTGTCCTGTTGAGTTGCCTAGTAAACTTCTTGTCCATCTCGTTTTTGTTTTTTTTGTTTTTGCTTTGGGCTACGTGTTATGACATGCTATGACCACAAAATGGAGGTAGTGTGAGCAGAAGTAGAACGGATTTAAAGAGGGGGTAATTTACTTTAGATCACTATGTTAGCTTTTATTGTTTTGAAAATGTTTATATTTACATATTTAAAATCTTAAGTTGTCGTGTACAATTTTGTATCACACTTTTGTATATTTATGGAGAATTGTCGTGTGGGAGCGTGGGTGACGTAGGCTTGTGGGCGGAGCCTTGGACAGAATCTTTGAGCTAACCATAAGGAGGGTTTGAATAGGGTCCAGGAGAGATCACTAGATTACTCAAACATGCAAGGATGACATATAAAACCTCTTTAGGCACGTTTTTAATGAGTGAAAGCTAAAAAAAAAAATCTTTAAACAGTAATCAATCAATAAATAAGTGTAATATTTCATTTTATTTTTATTTTTTTCACAATAATAATAATAAAAACATTAATCTTTAGTACTTTTTTACATAAACACAATCACCTAAAGGGACAATCGAGTAAGATTTTGATTTTAAAGTCCACAAACATGTCCTAAATGTGTCCCCAGATATGAGGTAAACATGTTTAAAGGGATATGCCACCCCCAGGTCAAATTTGGGCATCTCCCCACAGTCCAGAGACTAAAATAAGTGGTGGAAAGCGTTTTCCTGGTCACCCAGCCATTGTCCGAGTCTGTCGCCACTGACCGCCGCGGTATCTGCTGCTCCTCCGCGTTAGACTGGAGTCTAACGTCACCAGAGAAAGATTTCGGCCAAAAGGAATTAATTTGCTCGATGCGTTTCCCAATTACTTTCTGTGTAGTGTGCATTCATATCGAGTGCAAATAAATGTGCAAATCAACACGGAGAGCTTGCCTTGGTCATTTTGGGTGGGAACTATTTTCCAGTGCGGAAGAATAAAGCCGAATCACGCACCACGCTGTGCAACAGGGGAACTCCCTTCCTGGTGCGTAACAGGGATTCCCCTGGCAGCGTGCTGCGTGATTCGGCTTTATTCTTCCACACTGGAAAATAGTTCCCATCCAAAATAACCAAGGCAAGCTCTCCGTGTTGATTTGCACATTTATTTGCACTCGATATGAATGCGCACTACACAGAAAGTAATTGGGAAACGCATCGAGCAAATTAATTCCTTTTGGCCGAAATCTTTCTCTGGCGACGTTAGACTCCAGTCTAACGCGGAGGAGCAGCAGATACCGCGGCGGTCAGTGGCGACAGACTCGGACAATGGCTGGGTGACCAGGAAAACGCTTTCCACCACTTATTTTAGTCTCTGGACTGTGGGGAGATGCCCAAATTTGACCTGAGGGTGGCATATCCCTTTAAATCAATTATAGATTTTACCAATAACTATTGTAATGCTGATTTACTCTGAATTACAAAAACTTTAGACATGATAGCCAAGATTTTTATGTTATAATTTGGTGTTTTGGTTCTCAAGATCCAATCAGGAACTTCTCTGTGCTGTGCCTAGAATGTTCCATAGACATTAAATTTGTAGGCCTAAATCTCAAGCCCACTGACAGTAAGAATGCATGTTTTTCTACAAATTTTTAGGCACGGAAACCCACAGTTAAACAAATGCTAGATAGATATGTTTAATGCCATACTGTGGAATATTCTAGGCAAAGCAGTAGCATCTTGGAAACGAGAAAGAGGTTGGTAACTTCAACCTCTTTCTCTACACTACAATGCACCTCACTTTAAATATTTTTGTTTATTTGATTGCTGCAAAAAAAAAGGATTAACTCCTTGTCACAAGCTATACGAGGGGTGGCGGATGTGTCTTGCTCAAGGACACCACATCAGTATGCAATTGTGGTAGAAGGGATTGAACCAGCAACCTTGCAAACACCCACCTCTGTTCAAAGCTAGCACCACAGAGGAACGCTGGACTCTTTGGTAGAGTTCATGTCCAAGTAAAGACAGTGTGGGGACCCCTAAAAGAACAGATGCCCTCCCGCGCTGTGAAAACAAAATGGAAAAATAAGTTTGGCCAAAAGATGTTATATAACGATATAGAATTTACAAGATAATATAGAAATGGTTATTTTGACGGTGTGCAAAATCAAGTCTAGTATAAGTCACAAAAATAGTATTGTATTAGGGTTGTCCAAAGTATCAAAAATTGCATACTAAACAATAATAAAACTAGTATTTAAAACTAGATACTCATTTTAAAAGGTATCAATACTAAAAATTTTAAGACTAGTATATGCCCATGGAGCACTGAGGGATAGCACAGATAAAAGGATTACACAGGAATATAAAAGAAAAAGAAAAGAAAGTACTAGGATTTAATAGGGATGGGACAACAATTTCCACAAGACGAGACGAGATACGAAATTGGGCCCACGAGAACGAGACAAGATGAGATTTTAATATAATTCCTAATATACCGTATGCATTTCATGGATAAGTTTACGATTTTGGCCTCACAATTTTGTTTCATAGTTTTGTTTCCATCCTAGTGCTGCTTTTTGGAACTGTATAAGATGCAACTCACCAACACGTAACCCTTTTTTGTCCAATCCAAACATAAACACGTGGGAAAAAAATCTCACAAGATCATTTTTCTCACATGTGCACGATTTTGTGGCAATTTTTCAGATCCAAATTTGCTAAGGATTGAGATGTGCAGTGTCAAACATGGTCAGTATAAATTTCGTTGGTCTGAGCCTTAAATTCTGAAATTCTGCACCTGTAACCTGACACCATGTTGCCATTATCAATATCTGTGCACACATCTTTACAGTGCTTGTGCCTTACCAAGTTTAGGGATGGCCTCATTTTGTGTTTCTTATTTCCTGCTTGTAAACAATATAGTTTATTTTTGTACATTTGTTATTTAAGGGTTTAAACTTAACTTTTCTGGTGGTGTAGATGTTATTGCTTTGTCTGGAATGCTTCACAGTATTGCATTAAATCTTTCTATCTTCATGGAGACCAAAACTTGACCAAGTTCAGTCAGAATGCCTGTTTTTCTAGGTATTTTTGAGCCATAAAACCATCTGTAATTGAATAAATGTAAAGTCGAGCAGTTTAATGTCACACTGTGGAACATTCCAGGCAGAGCAATGATGTATCCAGAGAAACAAACAGGCGCCGGACAAAAAGTTACACAGTGCACCTTTAAAAGCAACTTGTACCATTCTGTAATAAAGAATGCTCTAGTCTTAGCTGCAGACTAAGATGCTGACCTTTAACCTACATTAGCACAGAGAGCAGCTACTGTGAACTCAAACGCCACTGCAAATACCGTGAAATAATCCCATAGTTCACATACCGTAGCTCTCATTTATATACTGCTAAAGTTAGTTTTGGCACTGTTGTGGAAATATTTGTGTATATCTGTATTCATTATTTAATTTGTTGTGTCGATCTTCGTCTGGTTGATGAAGATTGGTATATCACAGACTATGAATAAAAAAAAGAGGTAACAAAATTTGACACAATAGTCCTTAAATTTAGAAAACTTTACTGATACACAAGGGAAATTATTTGGACACAGTAGCTCACACATCACAATATAATAACAAAGCGTAAAAACTATAAATGGTAATAATAAATGCTAAATAAGTATCAAAAAAGATGGCAAGAGAAAAAATAGAAAATAAAATAGAAAAATACGTAATAAAATACGTGGGTTTGGCTCATTTGTTCAGTCTCCAATAGGAAATAATCATGTAATTATTATCGTAATAATCGTGTAATAATCAATAAATGAATCTGTGACCAAAAAGAGAATATTTAAATGTATGATTCTGTTATTGTATTGCCCTTATAAACAATACAGACTGTAATTATATGTTAATGACTTTGTGATCTGGCCTGGACCATCTAAACTTAACTCGGTACCAAAAATTCTTAGTTGTCATGAGGATAGAAACTCAGATTATTTAATTATTCCAACATTTTGCCTTGCTTGCAAACACAATGTCTGGGTTTGGGTCAACTGATGAAGTCTGCCATTTGAAATATTTAGAGTTTGCAGTTTATAAATCATCTGAATATCACATTTCCCATTGACTAGAAAACCCACAGACTAGAAAACCATTTATAAGTCACCATAGGGAAGTTGCATGCATGGAGGACTTGTAAGTACATGGGAATTACACGGGAAATATGACCTTAGTTTACCTTAAATGCATTTGTCGTCCTTCTCGCAGCTGTCCAGTAATAAAAAGCTCTTGTACGGATATTTTTGCTTCTAGAAACAGACAAAACAGGTCTGCAGAGAGTAAACAAGGCCCCAGCCATTGTCACAGGTTCATCAAGAAGAAATGGGAAGAGCTACTAATGCTAATACACAGGCGCAGTGTGTCGCTCTAAAAGTAAACAAAACATGTACTCAACCTTTATTGCGGCAAAAATGTAAACTCGAAGTGAATTGCCACAGACAAAAAACAATGAAAAGTTTCAGTACATGCGCAAAAAAATCTAAAATATCAATCAAAACAGGAGAAACTAGTTAGATTTAAATCGAAAAGCGCTATTTTAAGCGTTTAAACTACCCAAAAATACACGAGCATTTTATTATACTATTATGGCCATGTGGATCTGACAATTGTTTAATTAAAAGTTAGATTTATAACAAATCATTTTAAGATTTCGCAAATAAAATCAAGAAAATAACGCATGTCCTTTAAAATCGCAACCGACGTGAAACAAAGTATGACAGTGGTTCCGCTCTGTGTCATCCGCACCTCTCCCGTTATTTTAATAGCTCCATTATCTCATCTGTATCCTCAACATTTCTTTCTTTCTTCATATATTGAAATAAACATACATTCAGTTGCTTTTTTAAAAGTATTTATTTTCAACATATTTTAGTTCCCACCCACTGCTTACGTCGGGGCCTCAGCTGTTCTTGTCAGATAAGCGTAACTCAGTGATACGCGAGATTGTATACTTTTGTCCATTTTAACAGGTATTATGAGCATGTTTTGTATTAACCAAAGAATAATTATAGTCAAATAACGGAGATGATAGTAGGAAAAAGCATTGTCGCATGTTTGTTTTGGTCTGTAAAGCTTCATTAGCCAATAGCAATGAACACACCCACCTGCAGCATGATCGAGCTAATGCTGCTTCAATTCAAACATCTTGTGTTTTTCTAATCTAATCGATTCATCAGCTATTATCCATAACATATCTTCAACTCATAACATTACTAAAACTAAATAACAAAACAAAAATACAGGGTGTCCCCAAAAATTGACAATTTTAAAAGTGTAAGTTGGTCCTGTTTTTTTTTTTTAATTTGTATTATATTTTGTCTTATTTTATTTATATTTTGGTTGTAATTTTTTTGTTAAATATTACTATTGTTTAACTTTATTCATTATTTCATTTGTTGTGATGATCTGTCTGGTTGATGAACATTGGTATATCCTCCTGGGACCCGAAGAAATTTCGAATTTCTCTGGCGTCTAGCTTAACATACCTATTCACCCTAACGACCGTTGTTAGGGTGAATTCAAAAAACAAAAGAAACAAATTAGTTGAGATAGTTTCAGAACTATTTCAGTATAGTGAGCTCCTCCCTGCAGCTACACTCAACAAAAATTTAAATGCAACACTTTTGTTTTTGCTCCCATTTTTCATGAGATGGACTTAAAGATCTAATATTCATTCCAGATACACAATATTACCATTTCTCTCAAACATTGTTCACAAATCTGTCTAAATGTGTGATAGTGAGCACTTCTGCTTTGCTGAGACAATCCATCCCACCTCACAGGTGTGCCACATCAAGATGCTGATCTGACATCATGATTAGTGCACAGGTGTACCTTATACTGTACTGCCCACAATAAAAGGCCACTCTGAAATGTGCAGTTTTGTCTCACAGCAAAATGCCACAGATGTCACAAGCATTGAGGGAGCGTGCAATTGGCATGCTGACAGCAGGAATGTCAACCACCATCTGTTGCTCATGCATTGAATGTTCATTTCTCCACCATAAGCCGTCTCCAAAAGCGTTTCAGAGAATATGGCAGTACATCCAACCGGCCTCACAACCGCAGACCACGTGTAACCACACCAGCCCAGGACCTCCACATCCAGCAGGTTCACCTCCAAGATCGTCTGAGACCAGCCACTCGGACAGCTGCTGAAACAATTGGTTTGCATAACCAAACAATTTCTGAACAAACTGTCAGAAACCATCTCAGGGAAGCTCAACTGCATGCTCGTCGTCCTCATCGGGGTCTTAACCTGACTCCAGATCGTCGCCGTAACAGACTTGAGTGGGCAAATGCTCACATTCGATGGCGTCTGGCACGTTGGAGAGGTGTTCTCTTCACGGATGAATCTCGGTTTACATTGTTCAGGGCAGATGGCAGACAGTGTGTGTGGCGTTGTGTGGGTGAGCGCTTTGCTGATGTCATTGTTGTGGATCGAGTGGCCCATGGTGGTGGTGGGGTTATGGTATGGGCAGGCATCTGTTATGGACGAAGAACACAGGTGCATTTTATTGATGGCATTTTGAATGCACAGAGATACCGTGATGAGATCCTGAGGCCCATTGTTGTGCCATACATCCATGAACATCACCTCATGTTTCAGCAAGATAATGCACGGTCCCATGTTGCAAGGATCTGTACACAATTCTTGGAAGCTGAAAATGTCCCAGTTCTTGCATGGCAAGCATACTCACCAGACATGTCACCCATTGAGCATGTTTGGGATGTGCTTGACCGGCGTATTCGACAGCGTGTACCAGCTCCCACTAATATCCAGCAACTTCGCACAGCCATTGAAGAGGAGTGGACCAACATTCCACAGGCCACAGTTGACAATCTGATAAACTCTATGCGAAAAAGATGTGTTGCACTGCATGAGGCAAATGGTGGTCACACCAGATACTGACTGGTTCTGAGTCCCCAGACCCCCAATAAAGCAAAAAAAAAAGGGAAAAAAAAGCGCATTTCAGGGTGGCCTTTTATTGTGGGCAGTCTAAGGCACACCTGTGCACTAATCATGATGTCAGATAAGCATCTTGATGTGGCACACCTGTAAGGTGGGATGGATTGTCTCAGGAAAGCAGAAGTGCTCACTATCACACATTTAGACAGATTTGTGAACAATGTTTGAGAGAAATGGTAATATTGTGTATCTGGAATGAATTTTAGATCTTTAAGTCCATCATGAAAAATGGGAGCAAACACAAAAGTGTTGCGTTTATATTTTTGTTGAGTGTAGATATAAGCAGTCTCGAACCAGCACTAGAACCAGAACTGACGAAGCCTCTCGGATGAGCGGCGAAACGTTTTCGACCAAACAAACTTTGTCCAGTTGACAAATTGAATTTCTCCTTTTATCACTACATAAATAATAAATATAATATCAACTTTTTTCTAACCTGGAAATCATTTAACCTGTATGTAATGTTTTTGTTTTTTGGGTCTGTCACCTGCTTGTTTCTATGGATATGTCATTGCTGCGCCTGAAATGTTCCACAGTATGACTAAACAGCTCTACCTACGTTTATTACATTACCAGTGGTTTTATATCTAGAAAATACCTAGAAAAACAGGCATGCTGAGCGTTGGTTGCCTCTCCACAGATGTGAGCTGTAATTTGGTGTGGTTTGATCGCCATGAAGATAGAACGGTTTAATGTTATACTGTGGAACATCCCAGATAAAGCAAGAACATCCATGGAAAAGTTACACAATGTACCTTAAAGGGATATGCCACCCCCAGGGCAAATTTGGGCATCTCCCCACAGTCCAGAGACTAAAATAAGTGGTGGAAAGCGTTTTCCTGCTCACCCAGCCATTGTCCGAGTCTGTCGCCACTGACCGCCGCGGTATCTGCTGCTCCTCCGCCTTAGACTGGAGTCTAACGTCGCCAGAGAAAGATTTCGGCCAAAAGGAATTAATTTTCTCGATGCGTTTCCCAATTACTTTATGTGTAGTGCGCATTCATATCGAGTGCAAATAAATGTGCAAATCAACACGGAGAGCTTGCCTTGGTCATTTTGGGTGGGAACTATTTTCCAGTGCGGAAGAATACAGCCGAATCACGCACCACGTTGTGCAACAGGGGAACTCCCTTCCCGGTGCGTAACTGGGATTCCCCTGGCAGCGTGCTGCGTGATTCGACTGTATTCTTCCGCACTGGAAAATAGTTCCCACCCAAAATGACCAAGGCAAGCTCTCCGTGTTGATTTGCACATTTATTTGCACTCGATATGAATGCACACTACACATAAAGTAATTGGGAAACGCATCGAGCAAATTAATTCCTTTTGGCCGAAATCTTTCTCTGGCGACGTTAGACTCCAGTCTAAGGCGGAGTAGCTGCAGATACCGCGGCGGTCAGTGGCGACAGACTCGGACAATGGCTGGGTGAGCAGGAAAACACTTTCCACCACTTATTTTAGTCTCTGGACTGTGGGGAGATGCCCAAATTTGACCTGGGGGTGGCATATCCCTTTAAATAAATAAACGAATAATTATCAATATTTATATATATATTTCAAACCTAAACCTAAACAAATTTTTATTGTTTTGGTAAACATGTGTCTTTTCCCCCACAGACTGTCCCCATGGCTTCGTTTGGGCCCCCGACACCAGGGCCCAGTCCCACACACTTCGCTACTAAAGTGGAGCTCACCATCTCCTGTGAAAAACTTATGGACATGGACATTTTCTCCAAATCTGACCCTTTATGCGCCCTGTACCTGAATACAACAGACTCCAACTGGTATGAGGTGAGTACACAGAAAAAATAAGCCTGGCAACCGACTTCAGAAAACAGCATTATCCAAAAGAATTTACTAGGAAATAGTAGCTCAAAATATACAAAATATACAAAAATCTTACAGGTGTATTTAATGCCTGGAGCTAATGTGGCAAGTGAATTTCTCCTGTGTGAGATCAATAAAGTCTTATCTTGTCTTACTGAAAAAATGTAAATGTGTATGTCTCCTCTAATGCCATACTGTGGAACATTCAAGGCAAAGCAATATCTCCATGGAGACAAGCAGGTAGGGGACTAGTCTGATTAACACCTGACCATATCACAAGTGAGATATGGGTCTGGGAGCTCGCTTCGAAAAATCCCGTAGGGGAGGTGTGGTTAGCGATTGCCAACGGCCGTTTATTGGGCGTTATGAATGTCTATCATTGAGCGTATGTGTAAGTCCATAGCCAATCATGTCAGTTGTCAGTTCAAACTACAAGCTTCCGTTTGTCATGTAGTACGTGTCACCGTCTTGCCACACCTCCCCGCTCTCTGATTGGGGCCCTAAATCTGGGACTCTCGCTTGGACGAGCTGCCAGGCCGCCTTCCAGTTCGAAACGAACGGAAGCGGCCTGGGAATTCCCAGGCTAGGTAGGGGACCATTCACCAGAAAGTTACACAGTGCAGTGCACGCTTAATTCTGGATAATGTTTATTAAAGTATTAGGTATTTAATTATATTATTATTATTTCTTCATCAAAGAGTTGTGTTTTGTTTCATTCAGACATGTTTAGAGTTCTTCTTTCAAACAAAAACAAAAAAAACACTGTTCCACCTTGTGATGCAATTTGGTAAGTGCTCCGCTGTGTTTTTAAATTCCATACACCTTCACTGGAATCATTTGGATAATTTCACCCCTGGAACTGTGAATCTCTACTGAACAAAAAGCAAAAGGTAGCTGTTAACTTGAAAACTACCACTTCATGACATCACAAAGTGGAACAGAACATTTTGAGCTTTGGAGATGTACACAAATGAATAATAAAGGATTATGCAAACATTTGTGGATGAAAGAAAACACAAGTCCAGGTCTGTTTCTGATGCAGTAACAGCATTATAACATCGCTTAAAGCTCATTTTTGTGTAATATAAGACCTTTAATGTATATTTTTGTTGTCACTTGTTTTTTTGTTCTCAGTTTGGTCGGACTGAAATGATCCTGAACTGTCTGAATCCAAAGTTTGCCAAGAAGTTTGTCCTGGATTATTACTTTGAGATGGTGCAGAGGCTGAAGTTCTGTGTGTACGATATTGACAATGACACCTACGACCTCGGTGACGATGATTTCCTAGGTGAAGTGGAGCTCACTCTGGGTCAGGTAATGTCTCAAAGATCAGTTTTTTCTGTGTTTTAAAAGAAGCCAGTCCCTACCTTCTACTCAGAGCAGGTGATGATGCTCCACTGTGAGAGGGAATGTGTCATGGTTCTTGTTTTGTAGTTATTGTTGTGGCATATTTTGGTTTATCTTATTCATTTAGTGTAGTGTCCCCTTAGTGTTTTATTTTGACATTTGTCCTGTCGGCTTATTACTTTTAGTTTTTCTTCCTCTCAGCTGATCGTTTTCCCCACCCTAATGTGATACCCCTGTGTCTGTGCATTTATACCCCGTGTTCTCCTCTGCCCTTTGTTGGTCCATTGTCATTATCAGTGTCTCGTCATGTCGTGCCAGTTTAGATTTTTTGGATTTTGGTCATTCTTTGTTTGTTATTAAAGAAATTTAACAGCTGTCCTGCATTTGGGGTCCTCCCTCTCATTAAAGGTCCCATGGCATGAAATGTTCACTTTCTGAGGTTTCTGAACGTTAATGTGAGCTCCCCTACCCTGTTTAGGCCCCCCCCCCCCATGGCTAAAAGTTGCGAAATGTGTAAACTGAGCATTTGCGATCCTTTTCTGCATTTGAAAAAAAGACAGCTCAAACGGGCAATTCTGAACAAGGAAACTATGTGACGTCACATTGAAGAAAAAATGCAAATGCAGTTCCACTCCCCGCCTGGATATCTACCCACCGTCACGGCCAGAGTTTGGACCGCGAACGAGCTACACAATGGGAAATGTGTTTTTTTATTTGCCTGGAGGCACATGAGAATGTTTTCAGGCTCGGATGTCCTTTATCCGAGCCTCTGGACCTCTGAAACAGCAGTGGTTTAATTTTATTTTCTGTGAAAATGTGTTTTTTTTTCATTGAAACACCTCTCCTTTCTTCCTTCGCGCATAAAACGCAGAAGTGGAGCCAGCGCACCAGCGCACCGCTAAAACGAGGAAACAGCGGAGAGTTTCCTCTCCAACAACGCCCATAATGAGGTGTTCAGAGACATATTTTTTGACTCTGCCTGTGTTCATGGGTCTTTCTCATGCACTGAGTCTTGATTTTGAAGAAGGATTCATTTACAGTATTAGGGAACCATTAAGGGGCCATATAAAAGCATCAAGAAGTACCATGTCATGGGATCTTTAAACATGACAGAGAGAGGTCAAATACAGCTCTGGAAAAAAAATAAGAGACCACTGCAAAATGATCAGTTTTTCTGATTTTACTACTTATAGGTACGTGTTTGGGCAAAAGGAACATTGAGTCTATAAACTACTGACAACATTTCCCCCAAATTCCAAATAAAAAATATTATCATTTAGAGCATTTATTTGCAGAAAATAACAAATGTTCAAAATAACAAAAAAGATACATGTTTTCAGACTTCAAACAATGCAAAGAAACAAGATTAAATTCATTTTAAAACAACATAATACGAATGTTTACACTTAAGAAGAGTTCAGAAATCAATATTTGGTGCAATAACCCGTATTTTTAATAACAGCTTTCATGCATCTTGGCATGCTCTCCACAAGTCTTTCACATTGTTTTTGGGTGATTTTATTCCACTCCTGGTGCAAGAACTGAAGTAGCTCAGCTTTGTGTTTGTGTTGGAATTCTACAGACGCTGGAATGGAATGGCTGTAATACATGTAGAGATGCTGATTTCAGAAATGCAGTGGTCTCTTATTTATTTCCAGAGCTGTATATACATCAGTGTGTCATGTATTGTCTTCCTCTGTGATAAATAGAGCTTAGAAAATATAAAATCAAACACAAATTAGGTGTACTTATGTTAGACATATTCAGATCCATAATAAAATCACAATATTTATTTATTTATGCAATTTCATTTAAGATTAAGCAGTTAAAAACAAACCTTTTTTCTGTGTACTTTTGCTGGTACACTGTGTTCAGATAGTTTCCAGTAAGCAGATCACCAGACCTTTGTTGCTGCAAAACGGGAGGCCAGCGGGTCACGGCACCATCACGGTAAGTTTCAGATTCAAACTAAATCTCTAAATAAAACTTCTAATTTTTTTAGATAAATAAGTCTCCTCCCTGTTTTTTCCCCCCGTAGATTTGTGCAGAGGAGATAACTGACACAAGAATCGCAAACTTTGAAGTGTCTGCGCGAAATTTGGATAAAAAGGTAAATAAGTTTGGTTATTACTAAAGATGTACTATGTAAATTTTCTAGTGGAGTGCTTGTCTCTATGGAAATGTTATCGCTGTAACTAGAATGTTCCACAGTATGGCATTTAATTTACAGTATCTATCTACATGGAGAGAAGCAGGTGGTGCCAGTAGGCGAAGTTACTGGTCAGATCTGTGGAGATGTGAGTAGATAACTGTCAGAATACAAGTTTTTCGAGTTATTTTTGAGCAGTAAAACCACCTGTAAATCATTTAATGTGAAATGGATAAGTTTCAATGCCAAACTGTGGAACATTCCAGGCAAAGCAACTTGATCTCTATGGAGACAAGCCAGAAAAGTTGCACAGTGCAGCATTAATCAGTGTTTCCCTTTAATACAGGAGAATATGGTGGCCCCCATAGTCTAAAATTCTCCCCCAGTCTCAAACCAACCTGGACTATATTGGCATAACAAAATTAGACTTTGTTGTCCATTTTCGTATCATAAACATTTAGAAATAGCTATATTGGGGGGGGAAATGACTGCTTTAAGTTTAAATATAGACAATAAACACAATTTAATCTCCAAAAATTTTACAAAATTAAATCTATATTATTTGTATCACCAAAGTCTCTCCAGAATCTAATGGAAAAGTCTGAGACATTTTTTCAAAGTCCATAGAATTGTAAGAGATTGGTTTAGATTTTGATGTTGTTTCAGAAAGGTTACACAGTTTATCTTTAAATTGAAACGATTTGAACTCAACAGGTAATTCAGTTTTGTTTACATTGAAATCCTTGCGTTCTTCTTCTTGCGCTTTCAGTATTTGTGGTGGTCGGATCCTTTTCTGGAGTTTTTCAAAGCGACAGAGACTGGATGGCAGCTGGCTCACAGAACAGAGGTACAGGGCTTCACTTTATCTTACATTTTCCCCTTACAAGCTTAGGTAAATCTTAATGACATAACAACTACACTTAAATTAGCCTTAATAAAGCATGAAGAAATGAAAGACTTAATGTCATTGTCCGGTAACATGAAAGTGCGTGGTTAGCATGCTAGTTTAGCATTATTGTGACGGTAAAACTCCGCTCTGGCTTCTGACAGTTGTGAAAAGCGATTATAAACTCATTTTAATGAATAATTAGGATGCTCTGAATGCATAAGTTCTACTTCTGCTTTTCACTTTTTTAAAACAGTAAAATCAGGTATAGTGCCTTTAATTTATAACCTAACCCCTTAACTAAAGGCCCAATATTACACAAAATTGACTTGTGGGCTCATTTTAATGTTTTTACCTCCGCAAAAACATATCTGGAGTTGTGTTTTGTTTTATTCACACGTGTTTGAGTAATCCTTTATTATTAGTCTCTCTTCATCTCCAAAGCTAAAAATGCTCTGTTCCACCTTGCAATGTCACAAAGTGGTAGTTTTCAAGTTAGCAGCTCCTTTTACCTTTAGTTCAGTACAGATCGGCAATTCCAGGGAATCCATCCAGATGATTCTAGTGAAGGTGTGTGGAGTTTAAAAATGCAGTGGAGCACTTCCTGTATTCCCACATGACATCACAAATCTGCAGGATTTGTGTGTTAAACATGTGAATGAAACAAAACACAACTCCAGGTCTGTTTGTGATGAAGAAAAAACATTATAAAATAGTGTAACATGGGCCCTTTAAATAGTTACTAAGCCTGAATCATTCTTAATAAACACTTGTTCATTATGATTTAAGTCTTTCTTCTTGCTTCATTAAGGCTTTTAATAATGTAGTTATTATAAAGTGTCACCCAAGCTTGATTTAAAGTGTTTTTCTTGTTCACAGGTGGTAAAAAACAACCTGAATCCAATATGGCGGCTGTTCCGGATCTCATTGCGAGCTCTGTGTGGAGGAGACCCAGAGAAGACCATCAAGGTAGAAGATCAATGAATGTGTAGAATGTGTTTCCATTTAATAGAGACATATTTAATAGAGACATATTTTGATTTTGATTTGATTTGTGGATCGCAGAAAATATAGTTAAAATGTTTTAGAATCATTACAGTAAATAATAACACTCGTCCCATGTACAGTATATTTTGATGAATTATTTTTTGTTTATTAAAGGGATAGTTCGGGTTTTTTGATGTGAATCTGTATGGCATCCCTTTCAGCAGTGTCGTGCATTAACACTGACTTATCGCTGACAGTGTCCTGTGAGCCGTTTTCTGCCCCGGTTCTGGAGCTGACGAAAGTAGGTCCGGCAAGTTAGCCAGGACAGTTAATAAAGCTTGTTTTTCTTCTCAAAACAATATTTGTCCAAAAAGTGATATATTTACGTCACAAAAAACAGTTGCCCACGAAAAAGTCAGAAGTCATAATCGCTTGGTGCTATTTTCTCTCGAGTCATATCACTGCGCGCCTATTATTATTATTAGTCTGTTCACTTGTAAGTGGCGATGTTTAAGTGAACAGGCTAATAATAATAATAACAGACGCGCAGTGATACGACTCGAGAGAAAATAGCACCAAGCGATTACGAATTCTGACTTTTTCTTGGGCAACTGTTTTGTGACGCAAATATATCACTATTTGGACAAATATTGTTTTGAGAAGAAAAACAAGCTTTATTAACTGTTCTGGCTAACTTGCCGGACCTACTTTCGCCAGCTCCAGAACCGGGGCAGAACACGGCTCACAGGACACTGTCAGCGATAAGTCAGTGTTAATGCACAACACTGCTGAAGGAGACGCCATACAGATTCACATAAAAAAAACCGAACTATCCCTTTAATGAATATGTGAAATACGTCTAACAGTCTTGACGTGTTTTCACTTGAGTTGAAGTTTTGGTTACTCTTCCCACTGTGAACGTTCAGATTTCTTATTTATTTATTTATTTATTTTTCACATTTTCGTGGTCCAGTCTTTAAAAATACAAGATTTTATAGATTATTTATTGTTTTGTCCTTTAATTTACCTTAACGTTAAATTCTAAATCAGATGTTACGTCCAGACTTTTAAAATTACTTGTACATTCATTGTCCCATATATTTTTAGGTGTGTGTCTTTTAGGTGTGATGTTTGTTGCTGTTTTTATGTTTTGATATGGGCCAGAGCGCGCCTTACCCCAGAACTAAACCAGCGAATTACCCAGTAGTCAACATTTGAAATCCTCTGGCTGTCTTCTAGGGGGAAAAAACTACTGTATCTACCCTGAATGTATTTACACTGAAAAAACAAACAAAAACAAAACAAACACATTTTCTAGGTCAGTATAGTTGTTATTCTCAGTGGGTGCCCACCTCTTACTGTAAACACTGAGTTTCATAGACATAACTACATAAGTAGCTATTACTACTACTACTACTACTACTACTACTACTACTACTGCCGCTGCTGCTTTAGCGACTACTATTACTACTACGACTACTGCTTTAGCTATTACTACTACTACTACTACTACTACTTTAGCTACTACTACTACTACTACTACTACTACTACTACTACTACTACTAGCCTACTACTTTAGCTACTACTACTACTACTGCTGCTGCTGCTGCTGCTGCTGCTGCTGCTTTAGCTACTACTACTACTACTACTACTAGCCTACTACTTTAGCTACTACTACTGCTGCTGCTGCTGCTGCTGCTGCTGCTGCTTTAGCTACTACTACTACTACTACTACTACTAGCCTACTACTTTAGCTACTACTACTACTGCTGCTGCTGCTGCTGCTGCTGCTGCTGCTTTAGCTACTACTACTACTACTACTACTACTACTACTACTACTAGCCTACTACTTTAGCTACTACTACTACTACTACTACTACTACTGCTTTAGCTACTACTACAACTACTACTACTACTACTAGCCTACTACTTTAGCTACTACTACTACTACTACTACTACTACTACTACTGCTTTAGCTACTACTACAACTACTACTACTACTACTAGCCTACTACTTTAGCTACTACTACTACTGCTGCTGCTGCTGCTGCTGCTGCTGCTGCTGCTGCTTTAGCTACTACTACTACTACTACTAGCCTACTACTTTAGCTACTACTACTACTACTACTACTACTACTGCTTTAGCTACTACTACAACTACTACTACTACTACTAGCCTACTACTTTAGCTACTACTACTACTACTACTACTACTACTACTACTACTACTGCTTTAGCTACTACTACAACTACTACTACTACTACTAGCCTACTACTTTAGCTACTACTACTATACTACTACTACTACTACTACTACTACTACTACTACTGCTTTAGCAACTACTACTACTACTTCTGCTGCTTTAACTATTACTGCTACTATTACTTCTGCTACTACTACTACTACTACTACTACTACTACTACTACTACTACTACTACTACTACGACTACTACTACTACTACTATTACTACTACTACTACGACTATTACTACTACTACTACTACTGCTTTAGCTACTACCACTACTGTTTTAGCTACTACTACTACAACAAGGTACTACTACTAGAACTACTACTACAACTAATACTACTACTGCTACAACAACTACTACTACTACTACTACTACTATAAGGTACTACTACTACTAGAACTACTACTACAACTAATACTACTACTGCTACTACAAGGTACTACTACTACTACTACTAGAACTACTACTGCAACTGATAAACACTGATTTTGATAGTGTTAGAAGTTTCCCCAATTACTTTTTCCACTTCACTACTTAAAGATCCTGTATGACAGAAAATGGACTCCTATGAGCCACTTTTTACCGTTTTTGTTTTTTTTTAGTTTAGATTAGTTGTTAAAAGTATGAATGAAACAAAACACAACTCAGGATATGTTTGTGTTGAGGAAACATTCTAAAACAGATCAGAAAATAGTGTAATATGGGCTCACAATGATATTATTGACCTGATGCTTGGTTGAACATCTCTAACCTACTAACCTACTGCTTTCATTTTGTCATGTTTATTTTTGTTTGATTTGCGTCACATTAAACCCAGATGCTTGTGTGAACCGGCGGAGCTAAGCACGACTCATGGCTGCGTTGCACTAAGGTGTGAGATTTTGATTTTTTGTTGTCGTATTAACCATGAATGCAAGTTTTTAACATCATACAAGTTTTAGCATAAAAACAACTTGGTTGATCAGGGCTGCACAGTATTGGAGAACATGTGATATGACTATTAAAGACTCGTGTACGTGATTTTTACTGACTTAAAAACATGGAGAACAAAACTAGTTCATTTTAAATGGTTTGCAGTGAAGTTATTAAGATAAGATAAGATAATCCTTTATTTGTCCCACAATGGGGAAATTGCAGTGTCACAACGCAAGTTTCAGAAACAGTAGGAAAATATGAGCATGCATCAAAATTAAGATAAATAATAATAATAAGTATGTACAATCAACTAAAAAAACACAACACTGTAAGGTTAAAAGGCACAGGAACGCTGCACAATAAATGTCTTTGATTCTGAGCAGTGAACAAACAGTAGTTAAAGTGACTCCAGTTCAGTAATATATAATATCACTACAATAAAGTGACTCAGATGATTGTGTACAGTGCAGTGATGGACAGTTGTGGTTAAATAAATAAGTAGCAGGTAAAGTGACACTAAATAATATTGCACATTGTTATTATTACTATGGAGATGACACATGGTTGCTATGGAGATGAACATGACTAGCATTCCTCACTTACCTAAATATTCTGACCATTCACAATGAGTTTATAAGTGCTTTTCACAACTTTCAGAGCAGAGTTTTGAGGTCATGGTAATGCTAAGAACAACTAGCATGCCAACAATGCACTTCCTGATTCTTGGACCTTAGAAATACTCGGCACACAGTGGAATTTTTTTTTACCTCAATAGCTGCTTATACAGTCTGTACTGAAGCTAGCAGGACAAATTTTGCTCAAATACATGTGAAAAATCAAGTACAGTGTCTTTAAGTACTACAAAAACAGTACTTTAGTGTGTGTGTGTGTGTGTGTGTGTTTCTTTTCTGTGGAGACAATGGGGGAGGGTAATGGGAAACTTGAGGGGGAAGGACATAGCCACATTATATTACTACTAATTGTTTTTTGTGTGACATCTACTTTATGTGCACAAAAAGTTATATACAGCTCTGGAAAAAAATAAGAGACCACTGCAAAATGATCAGTTTTTTTCTGATTTTACTACTTATAGGTATGTGTTTGGGCAAAAAGAACATTTTTGTTTGAATCTGTAAACTATTGACAACATTTCTCCCAAATTCCAAATAAAAAATATTATCGTTTAGAGCATTTATTTGTAGAAAATGACAAATGGTCAAAATAACAAAAAAGATCCATGTTTTCAGACCTCAAACAATGCAAAGAAACAAGATCAAATTCATTTTAAAACAACATAATACTAATGTTTACAGTTAAGATGAGTTCAGAAATCAATATTTGGTGCAATAACCCTTATTTTTAATCACAGCTTTCATGCGTCTTGGCATACTCTCCACAAGTCTTTCACATTGTTCTTTGGTCCTAGTTTAGACCTGGTTTAGTCCTGGTTTAGTCCCTGTTTTAACCTGGTTTAGTCCTGGTTCAGATGTGGTTTAATCCTAGTTTAGTCCTGGTTTAGTCCCATTTTAACCTGGTTTAGTCCTGGTTCATCCCTGGTTTAGTCCTGGTTCAGATCTGGTTTAGTCCTAGTTTAGACCTGCTTTAGTCTTGGTTCAGACCTGGTTTAATCCTTGTTTAGACCTGGTTTAGTCTTGGTTCAGACCTGGTTTATTCCCAGGCTTGTGCTCTCCACAAGTCTTTCACATTGTTCTTGGGTGACTTTATTCCACTCCTGGTGCAAGAACTGAAGTAGCTCAGCTTTGTGTTTGTGTTGGAATTCAACAGACGCTGGAATGGAATGGCTGTAATACATGTAGAGATGCTGATTTCAGAAAAAAAATGCAGTGGTCTCTTATTTTTTTCCAGAGCTGTATACTGTGCAGCCCTAGTTGCAGTAGAGGGCGTCTGGTGCAGTAATGAATCACTTTTCCTTCATTTCTCAGGTGGATTGTTACGACTATCACATCAGCGGCTCTCATTCTCTCATCGGGAGCTTTAAAACCACACTGTCTGAACTGGAAGTCGCCACACACACTTCACCTGTGAGATATGAGTTTTTGTTTCTAAATATGAAGTTCGTATAATGATAATAAGACTGTTATTTTATTTTTACATCTGCAGGTTGAATTTGAATGTATCAACCCCAAAAAAATAAAGAAGAAAGATTATAAAAACTCTGGAGTTATCTGTGTGCGACGCTGCCAGGTAAACCTGACAATAAACTGGATGGATGGATGGATAGATAGATAGATAGACAGACAGATGGGTAGATAGGTAGACAGATGGATAGATAGGTAGACTAATGGATAGATAGGTAGGTAGACAGATGGATGGATGGATAGATAGATAGATAGACAGACAGATGGGTAAATAGGTAGATGGATAGATGGATGGATGGATGGATAGATAGATAGTTAAAGTTCAAAGTGTACTTTACTGTCACATACACACACACACACGCAGCTACACTCACGGGCATGAAGTGTACACAGGCATCAACAATAGACAGACATAAGAACGTTTGAGGTAGAATGAAATGTGCAATATGTATGGTGCAAAAGTGAAGGTGCAATTTGTAAAATTAGATGGTTTAATAGATAAATGGATATGACTTATACTGTATATGCAATAACATAAAATTTGTTTTGTCATTTAGGTGGAGAGAGAGTTCACGTTCCTGGATTATATCATGGGCGGATGTCAGTTTAACTTCACTGTGCGTACAGAATACACACACTCATGTACTTTCAAATATAACAGTTACTCTAAAAATCTATTGATTAATGTCTTTGTCACTAGCTGAGTATCAGATTTTAAGCATACACTGTGTTAAATCAAAGGTGTTAAATCGAAGGTACCTGCTTGTGTCTATGGAGATATTTCGTTGCTTGGAAATTTCCACAGTAGGGCATTAAACACATCTCCCATGCGCTTGTTCAATGGCAGGTGTTTTATAGCTCAAAAATACCTTAAAGGTCCCATGGCATGAAATTTTCACTTTCTGAGGTTTTTGAACGTTAATGTGAGCTCCCCTACTCTGTTTAGCCCCCCCTGGTTAAAAGTTGCGAAATGTCTAAACTGAGCATTTGCGATCCTTTTCTGCGTTACAAAAAATCGGAGCTCAAACGGGCGATTTTGAACAAGGCACCTTATTGACGTCAGATCGAAAAAAGAAATGCAAATGCAGTTCCACATCCGTCTGTCTGTACTCAGCGTCTCTGTAAATCACGCCCAGAGAGTTTGGACTGCGAATGCGCTAGGCAATGCGAAATGCGTTTTTTTATTTGCCTGGAGGCACGTCCGAGTGTTTCTAGGCTCGGAAGTCCTTTATCTGAGCCTCTGGACCTTTGAACAGCAGTGGTTTAATTTTATTTTCTGTGGAAATGTGTTTATTTTTCAATGGAACGCTTCAAATCTCTACCCCCGTGCAAAAACACGGAAATGGATCAGCTGAGAGCTAGAGTGGAGAGTTTGGCCATGCCCCCACCCTCTACTATTGGCCATCTCTTTTCTCCTCATTTGCATTCAAGCAACAACGCCCATTATGGCCTGTTCAGAGAGAAAAAAAATACTCTTTCTCATCTTATCTCTGTTTCTCATGCACTGAGTGTTGATTTTGAAGAAGGATTCATTTACAGTATTAGGGAACCATTAAGGAGCCATATAAAAGCATCAAGAAGTACCATGTCATGGGATCTTTAAAATACTTGAATTCTTACCATGTGCAGGCTTTCTTCTCCATAGATCTGACCATTAACCTGTGTCCATTGTTATTACAAAATGTATTTCCATTCTGTGGATGGAAAAAAGGCAAATAATAATACTGTATATCCATGGAGACAAGCAGGTGACAGACCCTCCATTAGAAAAAATACACAATGCACCTTTACATTATCAGAATTTTAGTGGCTTTGTAAATGTACCCAGTGTGTGTTTAATGTGTGTTTAATGCAACCTACATGCCTAGAAGCTTGACTCAGATTTTTCAGACTTTTCTATTTTTCACATTTTTCCCAGATCGCTATAGACTTCACAGGGTCCAATGGAGACCCGAGTACGCCCCAGTCTCTGCACTACATAAACCCAGAAGGCTACAACGAATACCTGTCTGCGATTTGGGCCGTGGGGAACGTGATCCAGGACTATGACAGGTAAATACATGCACTATTAGCTATATGTACAAATTAAAGATATACTGTACTATGAAACTTTTCTGGTGGAGGGTCTCTCACTTGCTTGTTTCCATTGCGATATCATTGCGTTGTCTGGAATCTTCCACAGTGTTGCATTTATTCAATTACAGTTTATATAGCAAATAAAATACTGTACACCTGTAACTTGGTGGTGTAGCTTGGTGGTGCCATTTGTTTATCTTCATAGGGATACTTAAGTTGAATGCAGACTTGGACTGGTAATCGATCGGGCATACCGGGCATTTTCCCGGTGGGCTGACAGTCCCAGGGGCCGATGCTGTTTTTTTTTCCTTAGAGACCAGCCCACAGCCCATTGGTCCATCTTCAATGGACTAAACCAGGATATAGAAGCTTACGAGAGCGGTCCCACCCCTTTCTCTGCACTGATCCCCGCCAGGTTCAGTGTTGAGCGTGGAAACATGGAGAAGCAGCAGAAAGGGGGTGTGGAGAAGTTGTGGGCTAAAAGATTTTTAAAATTTGTTATAGACGCTGCAAAATGTTCTAAAATAACAGACATAATCTCTGGAGGGGCTGCTGGAGCCTCCACGTCCTCTGCAGCCCAGGCTGAAGGTGGACAAGGAGAGGAGCAGCTAGAGACTCTGGACAGGGAACCCAAGGGAACCCGAGGGAACACGAGGGAACCCAAGGGAACCCGAGGGAACACGAGGGAACACGAGGGAACACGAGGGAACCCAAGGGACAGAGTGTAGCACAGGCACAGCAGGTCAGCAGGTAGTAATGCTAGGATAATACTGGGACTTTTAGGTGATGGACAGGAATAAATATCACTCACCTTTCTGCAAAATTCGCCCTTTTGAAGCCAAAATAGGTGACCTACGTGAATCGTGTAGATTCAATGAGAAAAGATTTTTTTAATGCTTTGTTTCCACAGGAATTTCACGTGGGGTGCCAGCCAATGTGCTCCTGACCTTGTGTGCAAGATGCATTTTAAATAAACTATTGAATGTGTAGTTACTGCGAGTTTGCTGGTGGTGTTTGGGAGCTGGGATTTTTCCTTTAAATGTTGCGCCCTTGTTTCCCCTCAGCCCAGACGTAACAATAATAAAATACTTTGCTTCAGGGGACACAAACATAAATTAGTCCGTTGTGCTCCACTAATTATGAGGGGTCGGTCTAAGCCAAAAATGCCAGGGCCGTTTTTTTGTCACAGTCCAGCCCTGGTTGAAAGCCATACTACTGAACATTCCTTGCAAAACATTAACTTCTCCATGGAGACAAGCTGGACCCTCCAACAGAAAAGTTACATAGCAGATCTTTAGTTTGATCTGAAGCTGTCATGGTCTTGTTTCTTATAGTAACAAGATGTTTCCTGTATTTGGATTTGGAGCTCAGGTGCCTCCATCTTGGCAGGTAAAATGCATGCACAACCTATTAGTGAATGCAAAGATTAATTGCAAATGTTTCTTCAGGTTTCTCACGAGTTTCCAATCAATTTTGATGCTTCAAATCCCTTCTGTGCAGGTATGTAGCTAAAGAAAGAGTGTAGTTTAAATATTTTTGATAGTATAAGTAGTTGTTGGTGTATATTTCAGGCATCGAGGGCGTGGTGACAGCCTATCAGCAGTGTCTCCCTCAGCTCAAACTCTGGGGTCCCACAAACTTCTCTCCGATCATAAACCACGTGTCCTGTTTCGCCCGACAGGCTCTGACACAAAAAATGGCATCAGTGAGTACAGTTATCACATTGGCTTCAGAGTCCAGGACCGCAATCATCTGATGAATCACTGGTAGCCGTATCAGAGCTCTCTCCTCTCTCCAGTCTGCTCAAAGGATTTTAAAGGGCTCATATTATCCAAAATGGACACTTGTGAGCTTTCAGCCATGTTATAATGTTAATACCTCATCAAAAACATATCTGGAGTTGTGGTTTGTTTTATTCGCACATGGTTGAGTAATCCTGCAATATTAGTCTGTCTGCATCTCCAAAGTCAAACCTTCTTTTCAAAGCCTGATCGTGTCAGATCTCAGAGTCAGAGAGTCAGCTTTATTG
The DNA here is from genome assembly GCA_036785185.1 of Paratrypauchen microcephalus. Lineage (NCBI taxonomy): Eukaryota > Metazoa > Chordata > Actinopteri > Gobiiformes > Gobiidae > Paratrypauchen > Paratrypauchen microcephalus. The sequence continues at coordinate 3,075,325 of JAVJIX010000086.1, read as the reverse complement.
TCAGTTCTGCCATATGTGCTCGACATACAGTGAATCGAAATTGCGTTTCTCTCTGGCCAAGCAGAAAAAGTATCGGCACAGAGAGGGGATGCTGTGTCTATGCGTAGAAAAATGCAAATACAATCAATAACAACCGTCAGAAACACATACAACATAATACGGTGGAATGGTTTCACATGAGGTGTATTTTTGTTTGGTTGGGAGGATGAGGAAGGGGACGAGAAACACAGAGAATATTGGACTGAACTGAGGCGGAAGGCTGTGTAAGGAAAGGGCAGAGTGTTTACAGATGCGTGTTCTAGTCAATATATGATGTCCTTTGATTTGTGGTGAGCCGTGTTATCACAGCTGTGTCTCCTGGGAGTGTCCAGTGCAGCAGAGTGTGTCAATTGCGTTGAGGGACCAGCTTATCAATTCCATATTTTAGGATTCGAAAAATTTACACCAACAGGAGAAATAGAGACGAGACGAGAGAGGCACAGTAGACACAGGGCAGCGCATAAGGGAGAGAGGGAAAAAAGCGTCCACCTTCAGCAAGAGTCAGAAGAAGAATAGAAGAGTTTATCTCAGAAGCTGAGTAAGGCTCGGCCTGGTCAGTACTTGGATTGGAAACCACTGGGAATATCAGGTGCCACAGTGGGGCGCCAGTGGCAAAAAAAACACTGAGTCCTTAGACAAGACACTTCACTCATATTGCCTAGTATGAAAGTGTTGAGTGTAGGTGCTCAAAGAGACTGATGGCGCAGATTGGCACTCTAGGTATGTTTGTGATGAGGAAACAATATTATAACATAAAAGTGAAACGAGTGGTTTCCTTCTGGGCGCAGACTGTGTTGTCCAGTCTGCAGGAACCAGAGAAGGCCAATCTTTGTAACAAAAGCTGTACAGCTTCTTAATGTAATGTAATGTAATGTAATATAGTGTCCCCCCTAGTGCGCATTGTGGAGCTAGGCACGTTAATTCTGGCACTTTTTATTTATTCATGTCAGTTTCTGTGGGTTTTTCTATGTGAATGAATGTTTGCTGCTCTGTGTGGCTTTTAATTGCCCTCAAGATTTTCAAGATTTCAAGGTTGTTTATTTGTCATATGCAGGATCAAACCAAGGTCAACAATACAATGAAATGCTTAAGATCAGAAAAACCACTGACTCGCTAAGATAGTCACGAAGTACTAATAGCATGCAATAATAGTACATGGTAAAATAGTGTTGCAATATATACAAGGGAAAAAAGTAAACAATATATTAAAAAATATGTAATAAAATATAATAAAATACAACAGTACAGGTAGATTTAAATAAGGTATTAAGTAGAGTATTTCACAGGTGGTAATACTGCTCAGAAGAATTTCATATTGCCCTGCAGTGACAAATAAAGTTATTTAAATTTAATAGATAGATAAATAGATACAAAGAGACACAGATACGCAGATAGAGAGAGAGATAGACGTATCAATGCAGATGAGTGGATAGATTGACTTTATTGACCCCAAAGGAAATTCATGATGAGCTATACCTGTATGTTTTCTCCTTGTCTCTTTCACAGCAATACTTTGTTCTCCTGATCATCACTGACGGGGTGATCACAGACATGGACCAGACGCGCACTGCCATAGTGAACGCCTCTCATCTGCCCATGTCCATCATCATCGTGGGAGTGGGCGGAGCCGACTTCAGCGCCATGGAGTTCCTCGACAGCGACGACAGACTGCTGCGAGCTCCAAACCACGAGGTCGCCGTCAGAGACATCGTACAGTTTGTGCCATTCAGACAATTTCAGGTGAATACTTGACATAACTGGACATTGCACCACAATACAAAGAGCTGTTTTCAAGGAGTAAGGTCCAGGAATCTTTATTTTTGAATAATCACAATTAGGAATGGGCGATATATCGGTTCCAGTATCAGTATCGGACAACTATATGTTTTAGTACTGCCCCATTCTCTGTGGGCCCTTTTTGAATAGACTGACTGGAAATAAAAGATCATTATATGGCTGTTTGTGACACAAACATGTAATTATTATTTTATATTCCAGATAAATACATTTTATTATTTTTATAAAAGTCAAAACTGAAATTGTGATCTTCTGTTCAACTTAAAAATGGCAGGCCTTACTATAAATTTCAAAATGTAAATAGCTGTGGCGGAGAAGATGGTTCACTAGCTTCGCCCCTGGCTGTTAGGACTTTTAAGCGTTTCCCCAAAATGTGTCTCGACAAACGAGTCCAAAATATTGAATTTAAGCATCTTTATTGGCCCCTATAGCCATAATCCACATTAAATCAACATAAACACGACACGGTAAGAAACAGTGTACCTCTTCACCTAGAACAGGGGTGGGCAATTATTTTTCCTCAGGGGCCAAATGAGAAGCAGAAAATATTGTGGAGGGCCGGGCCAAAAGTTTGAAGTCTACTCTGGTTATTAATTTTATTTCTACGTTGAAATTAGTAAATGGCATTGTTTACAGAAGCTGGTAAGTTCTGTGTTATTATTAAGTAATAAGAGAGTGAGGTTTTACAAAAACTGAATTTATTGTAATTCAAAACTCTTTTTCAGTCACATTAACCCCACAATGCTTTCTGAGTTTAACTTTCTTTTGTATTAAGACACCACAATGTCTTTGTTTACCAAATAATATAATGCAAGATCTGTCACAACATATTTTTGTCCAACTGCAAAACTGTGTAGAAAAAAAGTCAAAGTTAGTATGTTTAGTGTTTTTTTTTTCTTGATCAGTGAGAGAAATCTCGCCTCTGTTGAGCTTTAACAAGTGCATCAAAGTCAGGTTCATGTTTGAGGTCGAGATGTGAAGCACGTCCCACAGATGATCACAGGGCTCTCAAGTCTCACGCATTGAGAGTGTGACACACGCAATTCGACGTGTTCACACGCTCACACGCCACACATGGCATCTCTCACGCTGATTTATTTTTTATTTTTTTATTTTTTTTTGTGCCCAGAAAATCGGTCTGTGTGGCTTAGTTTATGCAGGCTCCGCGCGTTTTCAGCGAAAAAACTCCCCCTGCTCCGGGCGCACGGTCCTGAGCTTCAGTCCCGGTGCCACGTCTCCTCTGAGACGCACCGACTCCGGTCCCGGTGTCTCCGTCTGTGCGTAATGTGTCCTTCCCGACGGCTTACGTGCAGAATACGCGCGGCCCAGAGCCGAACTGCCCATGGTGAGCCGCGGTGAGACGCGGTGGGACGCGGGCCCGGTGCATTAACCAGACTCTTACATGAATCCGTTAAAAATGTCCCGCTCCCCCCCGCCCCGGTCCCTCCTCCCCGCCCCTCTCAGCGCGCACTCACAAAGTGCGGTGATGGTAAAACAAACAGAGAACCATCAGGTAATAACTTCATTTATATAACTCTCATTAGTTGCTTTGTAGTTTAAGTTTGCTTTTTAGACTAACAGGGCTCTCAACACGCTCACACGGCATTTCTCACGCAATTCAAGCCCCGCCCCGCTCCTCGGGAAAAAATGTCCACTCGCACCCCCCCTCCTCGAAAATTACAGTCTCACACACGACCCCGCTCAAAACTTGAGAGCCCTGGATGACCATCAGTACAAATGCATTATGTACAATTTTGAAAGTAGGTTTTATTTTATTAATTCCAAGCAACCTTTCGCGGGCCGGTCAGAGTCGGCCCCTGGGCCTTGAAATGCCCGGGTCTGACCTAGAAACACCTGGCATACCTTTTCTGCCTCTTTTATTGGGAAACAGGCACCGGTACATAAGGCCCATAGCGCCACCTTATGCCTAGGAGACGAGATACATTTTGGCTCCTACAATAGTGGTTCAACTGGTCTGTTTGTGATCAGGAAACAACATTGATCGGAAAATAGCGTAATATAGGCCCTTTAACAGATTCATCTTGACATCATTAGTGGTCGTAGGAGTGTTCCATGTTCCAAGTGAATGAAAAGTAACAGTGCATCTGAAAAGTCTTCTTCCACTATTAGAAATGACAATAACTAATCCATATGTTTGTGTATTTTTCCAGGGAAACAGTGTGGCGTTGGCTCAGAGCGTCTTGGCTGAGCTTCCAGATCAAGTGACGTCTTTTTTCAACTCCTACAAACTCAAACCTCCAAACATGTTCAATCAGCCTGCGCCTTTATAAACTGACTCTTACTACTGTTTAACTGAAATACGCTACCTCATTCACTGCTGTTTAACACACTGCTTCTACTTTGAAAGATCAATATATTTAAGCCTTAAAGCTGTCGTCGTGTAACTTTTCTGGTGGAGGGTCCATCAGATGCTTTTCCTTCATGGAGATGTTATTGCTTTGTCTGTAATGTTTCACAGTATGGCATTAAACTTTTCTATGGAGAAAAGACCAAGGAAATGGAAATTAGCTACAGTTAGTTAGAGGTCAGATCTGTGGATGGGCAACCCCACTCACAGTCAAAATGCCTGTTTTTCTAGGTATTTTTGAGCTACAAAACCACCTGTAACTGAATAAATGTAACATAGAGCTGTTTAATGTCACACTGGTGAACATTCCAGACAGAGCAATGACACATCCAGAGAAACAAGCAGATGATGGACCCCCAACCAAAAAGTTACACGGTGTGCCTTTAAATGTGTCTAATTATAACATGTGCTAAGCTAACAGCCACAGTTTGGCATTAAACTTGTCCATCTTGCTTTTATCGTTCTCTTTTTATTGATCAGAGAGTAGCTTTAAAGGGATATGCCACCCCCAGGTCAAATTTGGGCATCTCCCCACAGTCCAGAGACTAAAATAAGTGGTGGAAAGCATTTTCCTGCTCACCCAGCCATTGTCCGAGTCTGTCGCCACTGACCGCCGCGGTAACTGGTGCTCCTCCGCCTTAGACTGGAGTCTAACGTAGCCAGAGAAAGATTTCGGCCAAAAGGAATTAATTTGCTCGATGCGTTTCCCAATTACTTTGTGTGTAGTGCGCATTCATATCGAGTGCAAATAAATGTGCAAATCAACACGGAGAGCTTGCCTTGGTCATTTTGGGTGGGAACTATTTTCCAGTGCGTAAGAATACAGTCGTATCACGCACCACGTTGTGCAACAGGGGAACTCCCTTCCCGGTGCGTAACTGGGATTCCCCTGGTAGCGTACTGCGTGATACGGCTGTATTCTTACGCACTGGAAAATAGTTCCCACCCAAAATGACCAAGGCAAGCTCTCCGTGTTGATTTGCACATTTATTTGCACTCGATATGAATGCGCACTACACACAAAGTAATTGGGAAACGCATCGAGCAAATTAATTCCTTTTGGCCGAAATCTTTCTCTGGCGACGTTAGACTCCAGTCTAAGGCGGAGGAGCACCAGATACCGCGGCGGTCAGTGGCGACAGACTCGGACAATGGCTGGGTGAGCAGGAAAACGCTTTCCACCACTTATTTTAGTCTCTGGACTGTGGGGAGATGCCCAAATTTGACCTGGGGGTGGCATATCCCTTTAAGTGTTTTATAGAAAAAGTATGTCATATTAAAGGTACACAATGTAGCTTTTCTGATAGAGAGTCTGCCAGCCGCTCGTCTCCATGGTTATAGATCAATTTAATGCTATAGTGTGGAGTATTCTAGGCAGAGCAATAACTTCCATAGAGCCAAGCAGGTTATGGACCTTCCAGCAGAAAAGTTGCATAATGCACCTTAAATATTATACACACTTCCTAAAAAAACACCTCAAATAAACCTCTAGATGTACTAATAGCTGTAGTGTGTAATTCATAATCTTATAACCTCTGTGTAATGTTATTAAATGTGTATTGCCATATTTAGTTACTATAAAGTCTCACTCACATAATGGTTTTGTTGTTGTGGGTTTTTATTTCAACTTTCACTAAACAAATAGAGAAGTACTACCAAAACCTGTTTTGAAATTTTGCTTTTGAAAATACAGTTCACCTGAATGAAATGTACAAATTAATAATCTACCTTTCAACTGGCAACAATCACGTCTTTGGGGTTGAATAATGGCACCACTTTCTGAAGCTACTGTGGAAAAAATAATCTCACTTTTGTTTATTATTATTGTACTGACAGAGAAGGTATTGGACTTTGAGCATCATGTGAACCCAACCATGTTTTACAGCATGGCAACCAGATTTCACGTGACATTTGAAATGACATTTTACATTATCCTCCTTAAAACCCTCCCAAATTCAAAGCACTGAATATGTGTCTTGATTTAAATATATATTGCACTATTTTGTAAAATTTTAAGCAACAGAGATGGCCCAGCACTTTTGTCTTTAGAAAAATCCTTCAAGTCCTCAGCTGTGTGGAGTTTGTAGTTCATTCTGTGTCTGTTTCCCCCTTCCCCATTAAAGCAGCACTATGTAACTTTATGTAAATCTTCAGGTTGGAGGTCCCATAAAAGGAAAGTCCATAAAAAGGCAGTGTTATTAAGGAGTTTTAATGCAATATTCTTAGAACCTTTCCCATTTATAATAATAATCCCAAGATATAATATTTAGTTTTAGGCTCATAATCTTTCATCATTCTGAAACCCATGGCTAGAAAAACACAATATAATACAATTACTATATAGGCCTCTACTGGTGACCTCTTCCCGTGCTACTCCTAATAGATCTACAGTTATTGGGGCCAAGCACCGAAGGTGCGAGGCACCCATAGTGTTTCTACTGATTCTTCGTCTTATTATTATTATAAAATATTCTTCTGCCTCTGGGAGTCTATGGCAGCCCCTAGAACCGTCTGGTATAAAGTTGTGAAATTTTGCATGCACATTCCAGCCAGTCTCCTCATTACCCACAGCATTTTATAGGCCCCCACCCCCAACCGTCTACCGCCACGAGCAGGTCAAAGTTGCAGAAATTTTACATTTCTGGTACATTTCTGGTACATTTCAGGTACATTTCTGCGTTGCTAGGCAACGCCCTGCTCTTAATTGATCTTTGATCATTGATCTAGCCGAAGTGAGCTCATATCTCGGGAACCCTTCATAGGATTATTTTCAAACTTTTCACAGACGTTCGCGTCCTTCCCAGGTCACTGCTTGGCCCCACATTGCTGCTTGCAGCTATATTTATTATTTTAAAAAATGTGTTAGTTTAATTGGTTTTGAGAAAGTTTTGCAGCAATAGCAGATAATATGGGTGATTCTCCAACTATCAAAGAATTTGTGTCCCAGGCAGAAATAAGAAAAACAAAAACACGTTTGTCATTTTTTATTCATGCTGCACTTACTAGACACAATGACAAACTTACAAAAAATGTATGATAGATAAATTACTATTTTTATTATATAAAATATGGTTTTATATTGAGTGTTTTTGCTATTTGTCCTTTGTCCCTTGGTCAAGTTTTGGACTCTCAGTCCCTCATAAGACTGAAATTAAATTTGATTCAACAGTAACTTCAGTGACAAATGGCACACAAATTCCTTATTTAATGAAAAATATCATGTGCTTGAAAGATATATTAGTATTTTATTTATTTTTCATAAAAAGAACACCTGTCCCTAGGGATCACTGTCATTTCCACCACCACAAAATGTAACTTTTAACTTTTGTTTAAACCTTTGTCTGCTTGAAGCACATCAATTGTGATGTGACAGGAGCTCATGTTAGCATAGCAGCGTTAGCTCCATGGAAAGAAAGGAAACAAGAACAAAATCAAGGTCAAGTTTTGCAAAACCAAGAGTTTTATTTGTACATTCAAAGGAAACACCTCATATTTCCTTTGAATGTACAAATAATGAGAAAAATACCATTTTATATTGTGTATTTTCAGTATATTTTATGCTAACTCTAAAACAGAGATTAGCATGCAAATATGTCATGAGATTTTCAAAGATCTAAGATCAAAGTCAGCTTTATTGTCAATTCTGCCATATGTGTTCAACATACAGTGAATTGAAATTTCATTTGTCTCTGGCCAAGTGTAATGCAAAAAGACAGTGTACAAAATACAATATAAAGATGAAACAAAACAAAAACTAAGACAAAAATCTAAAAACTAAAATCTAAGATCTAAAATCTGAAGCAGTGTAACATAATAAATAAATATAAATTTACAGATGTCCAAAAAATGTGCAGTGTGCATCAAAAATGTGCAATGGAAGATACAGCAGTGAAATGGTAATGTGCAATAGAATGTGCATTGAAATGTGTGAAGAATCCCTCAGTCGTCCAGGTAGAATCCATGGCAAAAGGAGAAATTCAATTTGTCAACTGGACAAAGTTTGTTTGGTCGAAAACGTTTCGCCGCTCATCCAAGAGGCTTCATCAGTTCTGGTTAGAGTGCTGAAGGACACTGCAAAAAAGAGAATCTTTCTTTAAACAAAAATGGTGGAGTCAGACATAATTTGTCTCCCATCTGTAATTCCATTCTCAAACCTAAATCAAAACAAACAAAGGAAACAATAGGGAAGACAGGTCGGGGCTAGAGGTGTGAAAAACAGTCGTTTAGGGGTTGAATAGGTATGCTAAACTAGACGCCAGAGAAATTGGAAAAACAAAAGACAGAAACTCAAAAACAAATAGGTGAGATAGTTTCAGAATAATTTCATTGTAGTTAGCTCCTCCCTGCAGCGAGATATAAGCAGTGTCCATGAGCACTCTAACCAGAACTGACGAAGCAACTCGGATGAGCTGCGAAACGTTTTCGACCAAACAAACTTTGTCCAGTTGACAAATTGAATTTCTCCTTTTGCCATGTGCATCGAAAGTAAAGATAAAAATAAATGTGCAACAGTAGTAATTCCAGTGCAATAACATTTTCAACATTAAGAAGGAGATTGTTATAGCTGCACCACTTGGTCAGAAGGCCATTTTAAAAGAAATGCTAAACATTGTCAATTCCAAAACAGTCATTTCCATCACTTTATTGTTAATGTTTATTCTTATTTATTTAATATTTATGTAATTTCATCACAACCACTGTCAGTTAAAGGTCCCATGGCATGAAATTGGTTTTTGAACGTTAATGTGAGCTCCCCTACCCTGATTAGGCCCCCCCCCCCCCCATGGTTAAAAGTTGCGAAATGTCTAAACTGAGCATTTACGATCCTTTTCTGCGTTACAAAAAATCGGAGCTCAAACGGGCGACTTTGAACAAGGCACCTTATTAACGTCAGATCGAAAAAAGAAATGCAAATGCAGTTCCACCCCCGTCTGTCTGTACTCAGCGTCTCTGTAAATCACGCCCAGAGAGTTTGGACTGCGAATGCGCTAGGCAATGCGAAATTTTTTTATTTGCCTGGAGGCACGTCCGAGTGTTTCTAGGCTCGGAAGTCCTTTATCTGAGCCTCTGGACCTTTGAACAGCAGTGGTTTAATTTTATTTTCTGTGGAAATGTGTTTATTTTTCAGTGGAACGCTTCTGATCTCTTCTCCCCGCAAAAACGCGGAAATGGATCAGAGAGCGCACAGCTAAGAGCTGAGAGTGGAGAGCGGAGAGTTTGGCCACGCCCCCACCCTCTACTATAGGCCATCTCTTTTCTCCTCATTTACATTCAAGCAACAACGCCCATAATGGCCTGTTCAGAGAGAGAAAAATTACTCTTTCTCATCTTATCTCTGTTTCTCATGCACTGAGTGTTGATTTTGAAGAAGGATTCATTTACAGTTTGCCTGGAAGAATCCATGACTCATCGCTGTACCAGCGAGTGAGTCTGGTAACGTTTGATCCACAGAATGCGCTGCGGTTGCGCGTAGACAGACAGCTAAGTGAACCAATCAGAGATTGCGCCATCTTGATTCAAAACTGAGGCGGAACTTCCGCTGCCTAAGAGTGACTTTGCGGGCAAAGGCGGGTGCACTGACGTCACCATCTTTGAACGAATCAGAATCGCGGAGTCGGTTTGGAACCGGAGGAGCGAGAGTGGATGGAGAGTGTCCAAATGGTATCGCGGTGTATAGGAAATACAGAGAGATATCATTTGGCTGGCCAGGTAAATTTACAGTATTAGGGAACCATTAAGGAGCCATATAAAAGCATCAAGAAGTACCATGTCATGGGATCTTTAACGTTTCTACACATTGTGATGAAGTAGAACAAATCCAAATATTTCTAAAAATATGTGTTGGATTTTCTGGAAAATATTATGACCGAATTTGACTGTAATTTGATATATATACAGTAGTTTAACTCTTCTTTCCTAAAACCAGCAGGAAAGGGATATTTTGCACTGAACTGTCTCTTTAAACGGGCTGGTCCTGTGCGCTTTGGCACCGCCCTCCTCTGCGCTCAGTGTGCCAACGGGACATTACTATTACGCACGCCTATCTGACAGATCCACCGCTGTTTCACGGTAAGAAACCAATAATAACTACGTTTATAGACACTTTTTAACTCTTCATTCACGTTTCTAACGCGAGTAATTCTGTTTATTACGAGTTAATAACAATTTACCGTAATACAGCCGTTGTCGAGTGGTCATAACGTAAGCGCGAGCAAAAATACCCACTTAAAAGCTTTTGGCGATAGAAATTTTTAGCTTCACTACACAATTTTACTATTTTCTAATACTTCTAAACGAGTTTTATGTTGTGAATGTTTGATTTTGTGTTGTAAATTGTAAACATGATTGGAAACGACTTAATTTGAGCTCTGCGCAAAAACAATCTTCTGCGGTAAGCCCTCCCCCTTTCCGTTAGATGTGGGAATACGCCTTTTTCGTGGATTACTACTATTAAACGTTTTATTTTAAAGATGAACTGTGTAACTTTTCTTTGGGGGGTCCGTCACCTTCTTGTTTCTATGGATATGTCATTGCTCTGCTTAGAACGTTCCACAATATGGCATTAAACAGCTCTACCTTTCATTTATTCAATTCAGTGGTGGTTTTATAGCTCAAAAATATCTCGAAAAACAGGTATTCTGACTGTGAGCGGGGTCGCCTCTCCACAGATCTGACCTGTAACTTGGTCTGATATGGTCTCCATGAAGATAGAAAGGTGAAACATTCCAGACAAAGCAAGAACAACACTCCTTCGAAGAAAAACATTTGGAGGATCCATGGCAAAAGGAGAAATTGAGGGATTCTACACACATTTGATGGATTCTCCACCAGAAAAGTTACACAATGCATCTTTAAGGCACACCAAGCGCAATATCTAACTTCTTCTTCTCTGGTTTTGAGTCCTTTTCCATGAACTAAGAAGCACGTGGGTGTGTTTTACTGCCCAGTAGGTCTTTCTGCTCATACCAAACCAGTGCCAAGAAGAATGGCTTTGCATTTTCCATTTCTTTTGGCTGGTTTGGTTTCTGTTTTTAGAGCGGGTGAAAATTGTGACTTATTAGAAGTGTTTCTGTGAATGTGATGTCACTAGGTGTGGTAAATTTATGATATTTTGAGAATAATAAAAAGTAAAAGAAATTAGACTGATTTGACAAATTATTCATGGATTTAATTGTGATCAAAATGAAAAACTATAAATACACAAACATTGCCTTATACCTTTTTTTAAACCAAAGATGTCAGGACATTTTCAATAATCAAATCCTGAGTTCTTTCTGTCACTCTTGTGAGTTGAATGTCAAAGATACACACTTTTAACTTATTGCTGCCATGTTTAAATCCAGTTTTAAGTAATATTACCGTCTGAAAATCATTAAAGGTGCACTGTGTATGGCGAACTGCACTTTTTAATGTACAAACCCTGATAGCATTTTATAGATAACTTTTTTTTTTTTACTTTTAGTCCTTTTCTGTAGCTGTTTTGTCAATTGAATTTCATAGATACACATTTTTCATTTAAATTTAATCCATTGTTGCCATCAAATCGTAAGTAATATTTGGAAATGTTACCTCAATAGTTCACATTCATTCATAACATTTGTAAAGAGCTATCCGAGTGGCCGGCAAGAAAAGTTTAAGATGCACATGTACGTAAAAAAACAACAACAAACAAACAAAAAACTTTCTCTTGCCTCTCCACAGATCTGACCTGTATCTTGGTCTGGTCAAGCCACCTGTTTGTCTCCATGGATATGATAGATACATTTAATGCCAGATTGTGTAATATTCTTGGCAAAGCAAAAACATTTTCAATAAGTTATCCATTTACTTATCTTATGTGACTCTCTTATTGCCCAATGATGGTTTGATGGTTTGATTTTACAATTTTATGTTGGTTAAATCAGTGATCTAGTTTAAGCCCTTCTATTTAACACGAGTCGGAGTTCCGTTTAACAGTTTGTTGGAAGTAAACTATAAAAATACACAAAAACAATGAAACTAAACAGAACTTCCCACTCCTCTCCACATGTTCACACAGTATAGTGAACATGGATGTAATTATATATAAATTAACAATGTGTTCTGTGATAATTTAACAAAAGAACCCAGATTTATGTAACTGTTTAGTTGGATATGGAGATGAACAAATTAACAATTGTGTGAAACTAAATGAATGTTTGTTTAAGGGAGCGATGGCTGCGGTGGGACAGGGCCCTGCGGCGACTCCGTGCGTCACTAAAGTGTCTCTGAGCGTCTCGTGTGAAAACCTGATGGACATGGACACCTTCTCCAAGTCCGACCCGCTCTGTGTGCTCTACGTCAGCACGTCGGGGGCTCAGTGGTGCGAGGTGAGGAAATCTATCGCTCTATTTCTATTTTTGCCACTTATTTTTGAGAATGTATTACTCTCATTTCTCTTTTGTTATTATATTACATTGTGATGTGTGAGCTGCTGTGTCCAAATAATTTCCCTTGTGGATCAATAAAGTTTGTCTGAGTCTATAGATACATTGCAGGGGGGTTCTGCCTGTATGTCTATGGTGGAAGCAGTTCAGCAGTTACCATGGTGAAACAATACACACATTAGCAAAAACTGGCAATTAAGTTTTTAAATGGTTTATTGATTTTAGTGCTTTGCCTCCATGGTGTGACATTAAACTATCCAGTATTTGTTCATTACTGGTGTTTCTATTTCTCAAAAATACAATAATTCTTTCTGTGAATAGATCTGATCCCTTGAGATCGACTGTGGAACATTCTAGAAAAAGCAGTAACAGTTCCATGGAGACGGGGTGACGGACCGTTCACCAGAAAAGTTGCGCAGTGCACCTTTTAAAACTTATGAGAAAATTATTCCAGCTAAGTTCTTTAGGGTCAGGTCGTCTTAAAGGAAAATAACGTTTTTTACAATTTGAGCCTTATTTCGGTAATAAAACAAGTTGTTTTACTCACCCATATCACTTTGGTGTCATATGGAGCATTTCCGGAGATGTTTTAGATTAGCGTTTGGCTAACGCCGTTAGCCTAGCGCGACTTTTAGCCATAGCTCGGGGCATTCCCCGAGCATGTGGCTACGTTCACACTGCAGGGCTTAATGCTCAATTCCGAATTTTTTGTGAAATCCGATTTTTTTGCGAGGCCGTTCACATTTCCAGTTAAATGCGAATTGTATGTGATCTCCAGTGTGAACGCTAAACTCCCCAAAAGTGTCCCGCATGCGCCTTGGAGGACACGATGACGTCACACGCAGCGAACGCGCTCAATGTTTACGGAAGTAGCCTAAAGTTGCTTTCGTACCAGAGCCAAAACATGTACAGCTTATTTGTTTTAAGGAGGAGACGGAGAAGGACGAGGTTTTTGGCCACAGCGTTTGCGGGGCAGTGGCAGCAACGTCTGCAGAAAGGAACATGTGGGTGCGGAGTCACAGGCAGGAGGGGTGGGATTACTACGTGCTTCGCCGCTTCACTGATATGAGTTTATATACTATTTTCGCATGACGAGAAGAACGTTTGTGCACATTTGTGAACGCCTACTTGTACCACTCTCATTGGAGGAAACACACTCAGGTCGGATGAATGCGACCTGGCCGTTCAGACTGCAGTCGCATGTCAAAAGATCGGATATGTATCGGATTTAGGACCACATATCCAAGTGGCCTGGATCGCATTTGAAAAAATCGGATCTGTGTCGTTCACACTGTCATTAGAAGATCAGATACAGGTCGCATAGAGGCGAAAAAATCGGATTTGGGTCGTTTCAGGCTGCAGTGTGAACGTAGCCTAATATGCCCCGTGCGGGCTCCAAATAACACAAACTTTAGCACTTTTCAAATCATAGAAGCTCGATGTCTCTACTCTACGATTTCATTTGAATCAAAAGTGGCCTGTAATCCGAGATTTATCCATAGTTTACAGTTATGCGTTCCATGTTTGGGTCCCGGGAGCTGAGAGCACACTCCGCGCATGCGCACTGGCGTCCTCATCTACTCGAAACTATGGCTAAATCTCGGATTACAGGCCACTTTTGACCAAACAAAATCGTAGATTAAAAACATCGAGCTTCTATGATTTGAAAAGTGCTAATGTTTGTGTTATTTGGAGCCCGCACGGGGCATATTACATGCTCGGGGAATGCCCCGAGCTATGGCTATAAGTCTAATCTAAAACATCTCCGGAAATGCTCCATATGACACCAAAGTGATATGGGTGAGTAAAACAACTTGTTTTATTACTGAAATAAGGCTCAAATTGTAAAAAACGTTACTTTTCCTTTAAACAAAGCTCAGATTAAAGTCGAAGTTGAGTAAACAGACCTTCAGACAGAGCAGTGCCTCTAGTTAGCATCACACCCCCAGAGAATGTTGAAGACATCATCGGTAAAGTACTAGGTCACCAGAATGTTCAATTAATTCTGAAATGGAGGCAGCCGGAGGCAAAATGAAGCATGTTTTAGATGATTAACTGACATAAGATCCAAACACTAATGGTTTTAAATCTTTAAATTGAAAAATAAACAAAGATTGTAAATACATGATCAAGATTGTAAATACTTTGCTTCTCCTTTAATGAAGGATGGAAAAATTACTATCTTCACTTTACTTTATTATTACTACTCATAATTACTCCCTTGACATTACTCCTTACAACTGTATATAGCTGGGATTGTACATCTTATTTGATATTGTATTTTACACTTTATTACTACTTTTCTATTTATATTTGTAAATATACATTATTATCATTATTTTTATTTTCATAATTATGTCTCATCTGACACTGGTCTATTGCACTGTGGTTGCTATTCCATCTATTTTTTTACCCTCTGGTATATATTATATATTATATTTGATGAGTTGAACTACTGTACCCAAAACAATTTCCCTTGTGGATCAAAACGTTTGTCGAAGTCTAAGTCTAATTACAAATAAAATACAATACCTTAAAGCCCTCTATAGACACGTTCTGAAATATGAGATTCTTGTATTAGTTTCGTTCATATTTATTTTTGTTAATGTGAATGTGAATGCTCCTTGATGAGTTTAAAATGAGCACTGAGAACTGAATTTCTGATCTGTGAAAAAAATCATTGCAGCTGAAACAGAAATAGTTTGTTTGGACTAAATAAAAATCAATAATCTCCAGGCAGGTTGTTATAGTGTCATGATTTGCTGTGAATGACTCTGTTTGTTCTGGTTTAAAGTCGAGATTAGGTGAAGATGAGTCACTTTTTCCTCTAATGTGGAAATCCCTTTAATGATTCATTGGGTTTGTTGTAATAATTTGACCATCAGATATTTATAGGAGCTTATGTAAAGGTGTTTTATTTATTGTTTGCTGAATAAATATTTAACTTTAATCGATTATTTGATTTGTCATTGTAGGGACTAAAATAAACCGCATTTTAATCATGAATTGAACATCGTAATTGTACTCTGCTTTCTTTCATGTAATTTGTACATTCTTGTTTGTGGTCCTGAAGTCCTTACCAGTTATTTAAGAGCTTAAAGCCCTATTGGGTAACTTTTTAGCCAATAGACCATAGACCAGGGGTCGGCAACCCGCGGTCCCTCGTTTATCGTGGTGGTTACTTTCTAAAAATAACCCACGATAAGCAAAATCCACGAAGTCGTCAGCTTTATATTTTACAATTATTCTCCATGCTTTAAGGCTGTAAACACCTCACAACACACGTTCTACACTTTTCTCAGACTGGAATTAACGTTTTCTCACATTTCTCTCTTGTTTAAACACTCAAACTTTCGTAGATTTTCAACAAAAAAACACAGTATTAGAGAACGAAACCAAAGTGTATTTCGCGTGTATTTCACAGTTCTTATGACCGCTTCGCTGTGGCGGGTTTTATTGGGGAGAAACAAACATACAGCACTTCAGAGTCACACACTCACAGGAGACACGGAGGAAAATGACTGAGGAATCAGCAAACTATTAAAAAAAAATTGGAATAAAAAAAAAATCTGCAAAACAGCGAGGCCACGAAAAGTGAACCACGATATAGCGAGGGACCACTGTATTTAATTAAAATGCATTTTATTTTAGTTCATTCATTTTCAAAATGTAATTCTATGGCACAAAGGCAAAAAAAATTATATGCAGTGTTATTTCATTTTAAATTTCAAAAGGGTTTTGTGGCTCCCAGTGTTTTCTTTACGGTGTGAAACGGGTCCAAATGGCTCTTTGAGTGGTAAAGGTTGCCGACCCCTGCCATAGACTAAATTGAAAGCATGTGTCCTTACTCTGAGCGGGCTTCTACCTCCACAAACCTGACTTGACCTCGTCCTGCTGGTTTCCATGGAAATGTTGGTCCTTTGGCTGTAATATTCAACAGCAGGGGCATCGGACTGGCAGTGTAAAGGGGGGAGGACTTTCACAAAGTCTTCTACAAATCATTTTTCTTTAAACAACATGTCTACACCTTGGGAATCATGCAGGTGCTACCTTCAGAAAGTTCCATGATGTTGCAGTGAATTATATTTTGTATTTTAAAAGAAAACTACATTATGTTTATGTTTTTTGGTGTGTTTTAGATCGGCCGAACAGAGAAAATCATGAACTGTCTGAACCCAAAGTTCTCCAGATGTTTCACGGTGGATTATTACTTTGAGATGGTGCAGAAGCTGAAGTTTGAGGTCTACGATATCGACACTGAAAACTCCAGTCTGGTGGACGCAGACTTTCTGGGGCAGCTGGAGTGCACACTGGGGCAGGTACATGGGCAAAATACATTCAAGGGGGGCTATTGTGCAAAATCAACATTCAGACTGCAGCCTGAAGTGACCCAAATCCATTTTTTTGCCTCTATGCAACCTGTATCTGATCTTTTAATGACAGTCTGAATGACACAGATCTGATTTTTTCAAATGTGACCCAGGCGACATGGATATGTGGTCCTAAAACCGATACATATCCGATCTTTTGACATTCATCCAACGTACACGTCATCACTATGTGAGAGTGGTACAAATAGGCGCTCACAAATGTACACAAACATTCTTCTCATCATATAAAAATTGTGTATGAAGTCCATGTCAGTGAAGCAGCAAAGCACATAACAATCCCACCACTCTCAGCACCAACACGTTCCTTTCTACGGACGTTGCTGCCGCTGCCCCACAAAACCAACACACCTTCTCCTTCTCAATCTCTTCCTTAAAACAAATAAGTTGTACCTGTTATGGCTCTGGTACGACAGCAACTTTAAAATCTCCAGGCACTCAATGCTAGTGTCCATGTTTAGGAGACTTCCGTAAACACTGAGCACGCTCGCTGCATGTCAAAAGATAAGATAAGATAATCCTTTATTTGTCCCACAATGGGGAAATTGCAGAAGATCAAGATCAAAGTCAGCTTTATTGTCAATTCTGCCATATGTGTTCAACATACAGTGAATCGAAATTTCTTTCTCTCTGGCCAGGTAGTGCAAAAAGACAGTGTACAAAATACAATATGAAGACAAAACACAACAAAAACTATCTAAGACAGAGATCTAAAGTTAAAACTAAAGTCTACGGTCTAAAATCTTAAAACAGTGCAACATAATAAATAAACTATACTATATACAGATTTCCAAAATGTGCAGTGTGCATCAAAATGTGCAATGGAAGATACAGCAGTGAATTGGTCATGTGCAGTAGAATGTGCATTGGAGTTAAGATAAAATAAAATAAATGTGCAACAGTGGTAATTCTAGTGCAATAACAGGAGTAAACAACAGTACTAAAAATTCCAGTAGTAAATGTGCAATAACAGTAGTAAACAACAGTACAACGGGGGTAAAATTCAATAACAGGAGTAAACAACAGTACTAAAAATTCCAGTAGTAAATGTAAGTGTGCAATAACAGTAGTAAACAACAGTGCAACAGGAGTAAAATCCAGTAGTAAATGTAAATGTGCAACAGTGCAACAGTAGTCCTTAGCAGCAGTTTTTTAAAGTGTCTAGAGTGATATGTCTTTTTATGGAATACAGGTTATGCCAATATGGGGGGTGGGGGGTGGGAGATGGGTAAGGTGAGAGTTCGGGTGTGAGACCTCGTCGTGTCTTCCAGTGTCCATGCTGGACACTTTTGGGCCTTTAAAGTTCACACTGGAGATCACATACAAGTCGCATTTAAGTGGAAATGTGAACGACCTCACAAAAAAATCGGATTTCACAAAAAAATCAGTATTGAGCTTGAAGCCCTGCAGTCTGAACGTAGCCTGAGATTCTGTTCAATGCTCAGCCCACAAGTAACACAACTGAGTACTTCTTCAAATGCAGATACTGGAGAAAAAAAAATACTCAAGTAAAAGTCACATGAAAATCACATGAAAAATCTACTGAAGTAAAAGTATGAAAGTGCCTGTTAAAATAAAAGTATTTTGAGCAGATTTTGAGGTCTTATGAGGTTTCAAATGTACTGATTTGTTCAGAATTTTGATCAACAGAAACAGTTGAATTTGTGTTTTTTTCTAGCTATTTTTATTTGCTCAAACTATGAGAAGAAAATAATCTTCTTACTTGCAAAATGTAAGATTTATTAAGACATGTTTCAGCTCTAGGCCTTCCTCAGGCAAAATTAGCTCAAACTAGGAATGTGTTAAAAATAAACCCTCAAGTTATCAGCAGGTTTTAAACAACAATTAAAAAAAATACTTTTATTTTTCAGTCCAGTTAAAAAAATGTGGCGGAGTAGAAAGTACAGATACCTGCTCTCAGATCTAGTGAAGTAAGTAAAAAGTAAAAAGTACTAGTGAAGTGAAGTACAGATGCCTAAAATTCATGCTTAAGTACAGCACTTTACTAATTTTACTTCATTGTGTTTCATCACTACATGACATTTCTTGCTAAATACACAAAAACATGATAAGAAACGATGTGCAGTAGTTTCATTAGCGGACTCTGAAAGTGAAGAAAGTACTGTGATATAAAAAAAACAATATTTTTTAAGACAAAGACAATCGCTCAGAGCTTCCACAATGTTTTAAAGACACTTTGAGCATCTGAAAAAGTGTCTTTAAAAGTGCTATACTGTATAAGACTATAACTTTATTATCTCCATACCCAATACCATGAGTCTACCATAGTACTGTACCATGAGGTGTATCGCATTTTAATAACATGAGATTTTAAAGGTGCATTGTGTAACTTTTCTGGTGGAGGGTTTATCAAATGCTTCTCTCCATGGACATGTTTTTGCTTTGTCTTGAATGTTTCTCAGTATGGTGTTGTACCTTTGTACCTTTCTATCATCGTGGAGACCAAACCCAGTCAGAATGTCTGCTTTTCTAGGTATTTTTGAGCTTTAAAACCACCTGTAATTGAGTAAATGTAAAGTAGAGCTGTTTAATGTCATACTGTGGAACATTCCAGGCAAAACAATGACATATCCATAGAAACAAGCAGGTGACAGACCCTAAGCCATAAAGTTACACAGTGCACCTTTAATATTATTACTTGTCTATTTCTTACATTTTGGTTATTGCAGTTCAAGCGTATTTTATATTTTATTTACTATGTTTAACTTTGTGTTTTATATCCAGATTGTATCCTCCAGAAAATTCACAAAACCGTTGTTGCTTAGAGACAAGAGGCCTGCAGGAAGAGGGACCATCACAGTGAGTTTAAATGGAGTTAGCCGCTAATTAGCATCTTCATGAAATAACTAAGTTTTCTTCATTCAGATCTGTGCGGAGGAAAGAACAGATAACCGTGTGATAGATTTTGAAATATCAGCAAGAAATCTGGATAAAAAGGTTTGGGTTATTGTTATTATCATTATTATTATTATTAGTAGTAGTAGTAGTAGTAGTAGTAGTAGTAGTAGTAGTAGTAGTATTATTGGTATTATTTATTGACTGTTTCAAGATTCTATATGACTCAAAATTTACTCTAAATGTTATAATGTTGTTACTTCAACAAAAACATACCTGGAGTTGTGTTTTGTTTCATTCACACATGTTTGAGTAATTCTTTATTTGTCTGTCTACATTTCCAAAGCTCAAAATGCTCTGTTCCACCTTGTGACGTCATAGTTTTCAAGTTAACAGCTACACTTTTAGTTCAATAGAGATTGGCAATTCCAGGGCTGAAATCATCCAAATGATTCGAGTGAAGGTGTATGAAGTTTAAAAACACACTGGAGCACTTCCTGTATTATGACATGACATCACAAGGTGGAGTGTTTGATGAGGAAACAACATTATATCATAGATTTTTAGACTTTTTTACACTTTGATAACTATAGGGGTTTATATACTTGTTAAGACTGTATTTTATTGTTTTTTTATTTTATTAAAATACCTGATTTTACTGACTTAAAACATGAAAAACACTTCATGTTTTTAACATTTTAAATAGTTTACACAGTGGTCCAAATTTCTTCCTCTTACCTTATGCAATCAGCGCACACTAATTATTCACCATGATGAGTTTATAAGCACTTTTCACAACTTTCACGAGTTTTACCGGTAATAATGGTAATGCTAACAACAACTAGCATGTTAACCACACTCTTCCTGATTTTTGGAACAATAAAACGCTTCATAATTGGATGTAGACTGTAGAAAAGAATCAGGTACAGGGCATTTAATCTAGCTATTTATTACCAATTTATAGCTAATCAAGCACTATTACACTTTTATTATAGAGGCTTATATACTTTTTAATATATTTGTTCTATTTTTGTTTGATTATGTGTATGGCTGAGTTGATTGACTTTTTCTTTTCAGGATTTCTTTGGTAAATCGGACCCTTTCTTGGAGTTTTACAGAGAGACTGAATCTGGATGGCAGCTGTGTCATCGGACAGAGGTGAATGAACTTTTTATTTTATGCCAGACAAAAAGTGTGTAATTTTACTTTCACTTTCAAATCCAAATCCACTTTATTTCTATAGCACATTTCATAAACATAAACAGTTTCCAAAGTTCTGTACAGACAGAAACAAAACTACAGCGAACGACACAACAAACATCAGGTACTGTATATGATTTGCTAGTCCCAAAACAATAAAATCAGTAAAAATCAATCAGAACCATGGAGTAAAACTAAGTAAAAATAAAATAAAGTGAAATAAAATAAATAGATAAATTAAATAATAAAATTAAATAAATAAATAAAATAAAATAAAAACACAGAGGACCACACAACTCATGCGGGATTAAAAGCCAGAGAATAAAAGTGGGTCTTAAGACGAGGCTTAAAACACTCCACAGTGGGAGCTGTTTTGATGTGAGGAGGCAGAGCGTTCCACAGCTTTGGTCCAGCCACAGAAAAGGCTCTGTCTCCTCTGGTTTTAAGTCTCGTCTTAGGAACCACGAGCTGGAGCTGGCCCTCGGACCTCAGAGCGCGGGCGGGGGTGTAAATCTGGATGAGGTCCGAGATGTAATCCGGGGCCAGTCCATTCAAAGCTTTAAAAACAAACAATAAAATTTTAAAATCAACTCTAAAACGAACGGGGAGCCAGTGCAAAGATGCTAAAATCGGAGTTATGTGCTCTCGTTTTTTGGTACCGGTTAAAAGGCGCGCAGCGGAGTTTTGGACTAGCTGTAGACGAGAAAGTGCATGGTGGCTAATGCCAGAGAAAAGTGCATTACAGTAGTCTAAACGAGAAGAGATAAAAGCGTGCCCGACTTGTTCGAACGATTTAAAAGATAAAAAGGATTTGACTTTGGATAAAAGCCTTAAATGATAAAAGCCAGATTTGACGACCGCATTCACGTGCTTATCAAGCTTAAAATCATTGTCAATAGTGACGCCAAGGTTGGTAACAGAAGATTTAATTTGTTGTTTAAATGGGCCCAAGTCCAAGAGGGGGTCAATTTTGCCAAACACCACAACTTCAGTTTTACCCTCATTAAGACTTAAATAAATTGTGGGCCAACCAAGCCTTGACGTCACTCAGACAAGCAAGGAGAGGTGTCAGGGGACCGGAAGAACGTTTTTTGAGTGGCAGGTAAATTTGGCAGTCATCTGCATAAAAGTGATATTGAATATTGTGTTTTTTAAAGATTTCACTCAGTGGGAGAAGGTACAAAGCGAACAGAATAGGCGCGAGAATGGAACCCTGGGGGACTCCACAGTTAAGAGGAGCAGTGGACGAGGTGGAGTCCCCCAGTCTGACTGAGCAGCATCTCCCACTGAGGAAGGACCTGAACCACTCAAGTGCAGTCCCCCTGACACCAACACAGTTATCCAACCGATTTAAACGAGTTGCATGGTCCACTGTGTCAAAGGCAGCAGTCAAGTCTAAAAGCACTAAAATGGCAGAGTCACCAGAATCAGTCACTAAAAACAAGTCATTAAAAACCTTTAAAAGTGCAGACTCTGTGCTGTGCAATGCCTTATAGCCTGATTGGAAGATGTCAAAAGTGCCATGTGCTTCTAGAAAAGACTGGAGCTGCAGGAGGACACATTTCTCCAGAATTTTGGCCACAAAAGGAAGCTTGGAGATAGGTCTATAATTGGAGACCACTGACATGTCAAGACTGGGTTTTTTAAAGAGGGGAACAACCACAGCTTCTTTACAGAATGTAGGCACAACACCAGAAACAAGGCTGCTGTTAATAATTTTTAAAACACTGCAGCCAACAGTTGTCCAAGCTTCCTTATAGAGATGTGACGGGATAGGGTCAGTTGGGCAGGAAGAAGGCTTAAGCTTACTGACCACATTTGAAATACAGTCCATGGATACAGGCTCAAAGTGCAATTTTGCTTTGAAGTATGTATTTAAATATTTTAAGAATCCAAATTATGTTACTAATAATACTGGCTTCGTAATGGTGGATAGAAGTAGGTTCAGTTACTTGAGTAAACAAAACAAAACAAAATACTAGCACCATCTGACAAAAGCTTCACATTGTCAACATAAAATCAATGACCTATATTTACTTTATATGCTCTACAAAAAGTGCATACATTTTACTTTCAGTTTTAAGTATTTATTTTAAGGATCCTTGTTTGTATTATTTTTATTTAGTAATTAATCTCACCATAAGAACAGCATTTTTTCTGTGTTTTCACTTTGTTTAATGCTGCTGAAATCACAAGCCACAAGGTCTATAAATGTTTGAAGGAGTCACTGTGTTGCTACGTTCACACGAGTCCTGGTTTGGTCCTGGTTTGGTCTTGGTTAAATTCTGAGAAAGACCTGGTTTGGTCCTCTTCTAGATTAATCCAGGTTTAGTTTAGTTTAATCCTAGTTAAGTCCCAATTTTGATGTTTGTACAAGTGTGAACAGAGCCTTAAAATACAGTAGTAGCATTTTAATGGTGAGCACTTTAAATATGTACTTTAAATATGTTTTTTTTTTAATAATTACACTTTTATTACAGTAATAGTCATTGCAAGATGGTTTCACTCTTTTGACACTTTTGCGTTTTTTTCATTTGTTTATGTTATGTTGTTATGTGAATAATTACCTTAGCTATCTCAAAACGTATCACATCAAATTTTGTTACACATCTTATGGTGTAAATAATGAAAATAAAAATTATGTTTTTTGTTGTTATTTTGTAGGTGGTCAAATACAACCTTAATCCAGTATGGAGGCCCTTCAGAGTTTCACTACAATCGCTATGTAACTGTGATGTAGAGAAGTCTATCAAGGTAAGTGACTATTATTATTATTATTATTATTATTATTATTATTAATTGTATTTTTGTTATTTACTATTTTATTTTAAATGCCTATTAGTATATTTGAGCATTACTTTATGTTATTTCTGTTTCCATTGATGCTCACTTATCAGTTGGAGGTTGCTTCTTGAACAGTGTAAGTCTGGTTTGAGATTCGGTCTGTTTTAAGTTTGTTTTAGATCATATTTAAATTGATATACATATGTTTATTGTTAAAATCCTGAAAGGGAATTGGCAGCATAACACGAATTGATCTTTTCAGAAAATTTCACCATCATCAGAAGCCCATTTCCGCCATTTCAGTTTTCAACTAACCACATTAGAACCCATTAGAATCCATTTGTTGTCTAATGTCTAATTGGTCTTTGGTGTGACGTTTATGCAGGGCAGTAGATGGTGGGGACAAAGGGGTCTGTTGTCTCGGGTCCCAGGGTTTTAGGGGCTCAGAATTTGACCCTCTTCCTTTTAAATTTATATCAGAGGGGGGCCCATGTGAGGCTTCTTGTCTGGGCCCCCAAATTTCTGTTGAGGGGCCTGCGTATATGAACAATTTGCACAAAAGATCTATGTTCGCATTTCACCCTCCTCTGTTTGCAGATATTGTCAGTTTGTGTGGTCACATGTCTGAGAAAGGGGCCATTCATGCTGGTCAAAGTTTATGACCTGTGTTTATTTGTGAATGGAAAATTTGACTTTCAAGATGCTATATTACACAAAATTGACTCTTGTGAGCTTGGATTTGTGTTTTGTTTTATTCACACGCTGGAGTAACCCTTTATTATTAGTCTGTGTACACCTCTGAATGAAACAAAAAATAGTGGAGTAGCAGAGTATTGTATATTATACTTAAAATGGACACTTTTCTTTGTCAGTAGTAGTAATAGTGATGGTAGTCCGACATTTCAGTGCTTTCTTTTTGCTGTGGTCTGATATCTGCGTTGATGTGGCGTGCCTTTGTGTCGTTCTCTTTTAACTGCGTTTTACTGGTCACACGTAAATGTTCGTTCACACTTTTGTTTCTGCTTTTTCAGATCGACTGTTACGACTACAACAACAGCGGCTCACATGACTTTATAGGTTCGCTCCAAGCCTCCGTCAGCCAAATACAGCAGGCTTCACAAACATATGCGGTGAGTTTTATAACGGGGTGACTATGTTTATGTCTCATTTTAAAGAGCCCATATTAAACTGTTTTCTGATCTATGTTATTATGGTGTTTCACAAACAGACCTGGAGTTGTTTTGTTTTATTCACACATGTTTAACACACAAACCTGCAGATTTAGGTTCTTCTCTCAAATAGAAAATACTCTGCTCCACTCCACATACCTTCACTAGAATTATTTGGATCATTTCAGACCTGGAATTTCCTATCTGTACTGAATAAAAGGTAAAATGTAACTTGAAAACTACCACTTCATGAGATCACAAGGTGGAACAGAGCATTCTGAGCTTTGAAGATGCAGACAGACTAATAACACTGGTCTACAAATTTTTGGACTCAATCTGCTTCCAAGATAAAAGTGGCTAAATCTCATTTATATTGATAAGATGAACTGAAAATCAATTGATCACTGTGCTGGTTAGCTATAGGGGTGTGCAAAATAATCGTCATGACAATGCACCGCGATACTAACTTTCACAATATACTGCATCAATTCTTGATGACAAAAATCGATTATTATTAATTAATAATTTATTAATTAATTATTAATAAATAAATTAATTATTAGGTTTTTTTTTTTTATAAATCCTATGCACTTTTTTCTTTGTGAAAGGGTATTGTTTGTTATGATGGTAGCTACCTCCAAAATGGCAAATGTTTGAACATCATTTTTTGTTTTAGAAAAAATCCTATGCACTTTTTTGTTATTGGTTTGGTTTATTTGTTTTTGTTATTCAATAAATTCAGTTATGAATTGAGTTGCTCAGAGTTATGTATCAATTGAAGACACTACCCAGATACACAGCCACTGATATTTAAGTTATCCTCTTTTTTTGATACATTTTTACTGAAGTATGTTGAATATATTCCAATGCATCGCAATAATTCAAGGATCGTGATGCATCATGATAGTATCGCATCGTGGCATATGAATCGTGATTCGAATTGAATCGTGACTTCTTTGCCAATACCCACCCCTAGTTAGCTAATGTATTCAAGATATTTAATGATATTGTTTTACATCAAAATCACATTTGTTTATACAATAGATTTAGGCATTTTTGCTTAAAAATTATATTTATATTTTGAAAATATTTAACTTGCACTTCTTCATCCGTCAAGAAATAAACAAGAAATATCTTAAGACATCAGGTGCACACCGAGGCATCTTTCTTATGTGAAATCAAAAAATATTTGATGTTTAAACTGTAGACATATTAAAATGAATGTATTGGAATGTGCAGACAGGCTTTCAGATAGAACTGGTTGCTTGTAGACACACTGTACCATCTGATAAACTACCGTTTTTGCCTTATTTTGCATAAATTTCCTTACCTGGCCAGCCAAATGATATCTCTCTGTATTTGCTACAGCGCGATACCATTTGGACACCCTCGCTCCACTCTCGCTCCCCCGGTTAACAACGGACTCCGCGATTCTGATTCGTTCACAGATGGTGACCGTAGTGCACCCGCCTTTGCCCGCAACGTCACTCTTAGGCAGCGGATGTTCCTCCTCAGTTTTGAATCAAGATGGCGCAATCTCTGATTGGTTCACTTAGCTGTCTGTCTACGTGCAACCGCAGCGCATTCTGGACCAAGCGTTACCAGACTCACCGCTGTTACAGCGATGAGTCATGGATTCTTCCAGGCAATAAATTTCCTATTTTGACCCAATACTATATCCAATAGTTGGAAACTATAGCCAATCAGCACTTCTGATTTACTTTTTCTTTATTAGTGATCTAAACCAAGAAAAATGTCACTACTTTTGTTCTGGAAACATTTTGCTTGTACTACACCAGTGTTATAAAGGATTATTCAAACATGTGAATGAAACAAAACACATCTCCAGGCACGTTTATGAGGAGGTAACAATATTATAACATAACTTCAAATTCACAAGAGACAATTCTGTGTAATACAGGAGTTTAAAATCTTATCTGGTTTATCTGGAGTTATCAGATTACTGAAATTGCCACCGTTACATGTGATTTTTTTGTGTGTGTGTTGTAAGACTATTAAAATTACATTAAAACAGGCAAAATCATCTAATTTCTTTCTGATAATGGTCCATCTGCTTACCCACATCAGATTTTGTGGTTTGCATGCCCTGAAATCAGATTATAATTCGATTTTTGGAGTGCATGTGAGACGCTTCCATCTGATCTAAGTAAGAGTGATCTGATTTCTTTCTGATTGCTCAGGAAGGAAGGAAAATTATGAGGAAAAAACTACAATTATGCAAACTAGTGTGACAAAGACAAAAAGACAGGGTTAAATAAGATTTGTCGTCTTTGTTAAAGATGCAATATGGAACTTTCTGTTGGAGAGTCTGCCACCTGCTTGTGTGCACAGAGATTATTATTGCAATGCCTGGAATGTTTCAGGGTTTGGCATTGAGTTTATTTATCTCCACGGCTACAAACAGGTGATACCTCCAGGTCAAGTTACAGGTCAGATCTGTGGAAAGAGGTGACCTGGCTCACAGCAAGAATGGATTTTTAAAATTCTTTTCCTTTTGCAGTAAAAACACCTAATTGAATGCATGTTAGGTAAATGTAATGCCATACTGTTGAACATTCCAGCAAAAATATCTCTAGGGCACAAGCAGGTGGTGTAACTTTCAACCGAATAGTTACACAATGAACCTATAATTTAATAACTGATTAAGACCCATGATTATTAGGCTCCTTTTAGCAGCTTTCTCTCCAGTTGTATATTTCAGTCTTTTGGTTTTATTTGATTTCCTTTCAAAAGTATACATTTTTATCTTTCCAGGCTGAGTTTGAATGCATCAACAGCAAGAAGAAACAAAAGAAAAAAGGATACAAAAACTCTGGTGTCATCATTATTAAAAAATGCAAGGTACGGCTGTCTTTTCTCTGTAATTTTGCATGTATAGTGTACAGTTATACCAGTATTGTAAGCATGTGCGATATTATTCAGTCTGCTGGTTTCAAAGTATGTAATTAGCACTGGTACTAATTTACAATACAATAAAGAAATTAAAGGAAAAGTAACGTTTTTTTTTTACAATCTGAGCCTTCTTTCGGCAATAAAACAAGTAGTTTTACTCACCCATAGCAGTTTGGTGTCAATTGGAGCAGTATCGCAGAACTTATGTTGAGCCGTTCTGTTCTACTAATGATCCCGTATCCATTAGCGTGAGTGCTCGGGGCATTACTTTGCGGTGTCCAAATAACACAAACTTTAGCACTTTTCAAATCACAGAAGATCGCTGTGTCAGGGTAGACTTTTAGTGGATTCCAAAACGGCCTGAAACCCGATATCCAGCTATAGTTTCATTTGATGACGTCATCAGAGAGGACAGTGCGCATGCGAGAACTCAGCTGTTTTGTAAACACAGCTAGTCCGAAAGAAGCTAACACCGCTCTGAACTTTACTTTTCTGTTGCGATATCGGGTTTCAGGCCGTTTTGGAATCTACTAAAAGTCTACCCTGGCACAGCGATCTTCTGTGATTTGAAAAGTGCTAAAGTTTGTGTTATTTGGACACCGCAAATCAGTGCCCCGAGCACTCACGCTAACGGATACGGGATCATTGGTAGAACAGAACGGCTCAACATAAGTTCTGCGATACTGCTCCAATTGACAGCAAACTGCTATGGGTGAGTAAAACTACTTGTTTTATTGCCGAAAGAAGGCTCAGATTGTAAAAAAAAACATTAATTTTCCTTTAAAGGGATATGCCACCCCCAGGTCAAATTTGGGCATCTCCCCACAGTCCAGAGACTAAAATAAGTGGTGGAAAGCGTTTTCCTGCTCACCCAGCCATTGTCCGAGTCTGTCGCCACTGACCGCCGCGGTATCTGCAGCTCCTCCGCCTTAGACTGGAGTCTAACGTCACCAGAGAAAGATTTCGGCCAAAAGGAATTAATTTGCTCGATGCGTTTCCCAATTACTTTATGTGTAGTGCGCATTCATATCGAGTGCAAATAAATGTGCAAATCAACACGAAGAGCTTGCCTTGGTCATTTTGGGTGGGAACTATTTTCCAGTGCGGAAGAATACAGTCGAATCACGCACCACGTTGTGCAACAGGGGAACTCCCTTCCCGGTGCGTAACTGGGATTCCCCTGGCAGCGTACTGCTGGAAAATAGTTCCCACCCAAAATGACCAAGTCAAGCTCTCCGTGTTGATTTGCACATTTATTTGCACTCGATATGAATGCGCACTACACAGAAAGTAATTGGGAAACGCATCGAGCAAATTAATTCCTTTTGGCCGAAATCTTTCTCTGGCGACGTTAGACTCCGAGGAGCTGCAGATACCGCGGCGGTCAGTGGCGACAGACTCGGACAATGGCTGGGTGAGCAGGAAAACGCTTTCCACCACTTATTTTAGTCTCTGGACTGTGGGGAGATGCCCAAATTTGCCCTGGGGGTGGCATATCCCTTTAAGTAAAAGTGAACTATGTACTGTTTCCTCTCTTATGCTCTACTTCTCTATACTGTCGTATTCATTAACCACCACTGCTCTCGGTTCCTTTTTCCCAGATTATAAAAGAGTACACATTCTTGGATTACATAATGGGCGGCTGTCAACTCAACTTCACTGTAAGTAATGAGCTAAATTAGTACTTTTGTGCAATCACTCCAGACCAGAGAGGAGGGTGAGCCCGGATTACGCTATTTTCTGATCTGTTATAATGTTGTTTCCTCATCACTAACACACCGGAGTTGCGTTTTGTTTCATTCACACTTGTTTAACACACAAGTATTACTCAAACTTGTGTGAATACAACAAAACACATCTCCATGTATGTTTGTGGTGAGGAAACAACATAACATGCCGCACGATAGATATAGGTAATATAGGACCTTTAATTAAAACTTCAAGCCTCTTAAGTAGTTACAAAGCCTGAATCATTCTTACTAAACCATTTGTTCATCATGAGTCTTTCTTTATGCTTTTTTTTTTAAGACTGATTTAAGTGTACTTATTATAGTAGTAGTTATGGTAGTATGCAGTATGTTATAATTTAGTTTGTATTATGTGATTATCTGAACTTAATGGTTGTATTTATTTCTCTTTAGATCGCCATAGACTTCACAGGCTCTAATGGAGACCCCAGGTCGCCCCAGTCTCTGCACTACATAAACCCCCAGGGCTATAACGAGTATCTGGCAGCGATTTGGGCCGTGGGGAACGTGATCCAGGACTACGACAGGTCAGTTCTCTATACGTTTACATGTTTATTGAGTTATATTTATGTTTTATATATGAATATGTGTGTAATTGTTATTCAAAAATACAAAGCACCTTCAAACATTAATTTTTGCCATTTTGCATGTGTAATGTACAATTTGTGACTAATATTGGAATCGTGTGATATGGTTTGGTCCATTGGTTTCAAATTGTGTTAAATTAAGAGGAGAGGATTTATATGTATTTAATTATATTTGTGTTTAATTTTTATCTAAATTATTTTCTCTTTTAGTGACAAGATGTTCCCTGCTTTTGGTTTTGGAGCCATGATCCCTCCAACATGGCAGGTTAGAGTTTATGTATAGATAAATTATGGTTTTACGCACACGCCTATGCACACACACATACACACACATCCATACGCATGCACACACATACACACATCTAATAATAACAAACTGGTTTATATAGCACTTTTCACTGTAACGCAAAAACACTGTACACGATTGTTTTTTGATTATTTTTGATTGTGAATCGCTCCTGTGTGTAATCTGTGTGTTTAATGTATTTTTCTCTTGTTTTATTGTATATGTGACCTTTTAATTGGCACCATCAACCTGTCCAGGGACAACAGATGGAAATTAGCCTGTGGCTATAATCTGGCATATTTACATATACGTATATTATATGTTCATTAATGTGCACTGTCCCTTTCAAATAAATAAATAAATAAATAAACATGAGTTGAACATAATGAATTAACCACTGGATTAATGTAGAAAACAAGACAAACAAAAATAAGTCATCTACACAGAAATGTTATCAGTTCCCACCAACACATTACATTTCCAAATTCCACACACATGTAATTTTAATTTCACTCATGAAAGTAATAAGTAGCTATTTTTAACCTGATTTTTTAAAAAAGTAATTATTTTTTCCTATTTGCAGGTCTCTCATGAGTTTCCCATCAACTTTAACCCCGGAAACCCATTTTGTGCAGGTTTGTCAACTAACTGTGCAAGATATGTTTTCAACACATCTCAATTATAGAAGAAAACACCATTTTCAAACAATTTTACAGAAGCAGATTAATGTAACCTGGAATAACCTGTTAATAATATAATTTCATATATAAAAATTGCTGTAACCCCCCCTTAAACAAGTCTTCATAAACTCATTCATGTGTATTCCAGGTGTGGAGGGAGTGGTCCAGGCCTATCAGCAGTGCCTCCCTCAGGTCAAACTTTACGGACCCACAAACTTCTCTCCGATCATCAACCACGTCTCTCAGTTTGGACGACAGGCCATGCAGCAGCAGGCAGCATCGGTATGATTTTATTAAAGGCCCTATATTACGCAAAATTGACTCTTGTGAACTTTAAACCATGTTATAATGTTGTCACGTCAAAAACATACCTGGAATTCTATTTAGTTTGTTTGTGTAATACACTTTCTGACTGTCTCAATCCCCAAAGCTCAAAATGCTCTGTTCCACGTCATCAAGTTGGAGTTTTCCAATTAACAGCTACTTTGTATCTTTAGTTCCATCTTTAGGCAATTCCAGGGCTGAGATGATTCTAGTGAAGGTTAAGGATGGGAATTGATAAGATTTTTCCGATTCCATTATCGATACTGCTTAACGATTCGATTCTTTATCGATTCTCTTATCAATTCTAATTTGGGGAAAAAAGGAGAACAAACTGTTTGATTAGCACCAAGATTTGCACTAGTCCTGGTCTAATCCTGGTCTAGTCCTGGTCTAGTCCTGGTTTAGTCCTGGTTTAGTCCTGCTCTAGTCCTGGTCTAGTCCTGGTCTAGTCCTGGTCTAGTCCCGGTCTAGTCCTGGTCTAGTCCCGGTCTAGTCCTGGTCTAGTCCCGGTGTTGACACAAGCTGCTGCTTTCACCTGATATCTCCATTTGATGCAGAAATGATATTGTGATAACCTGGGTTAAAGGAAAAGTAACGTTTTTTACAATCTGAGCCTTATTTCGGTAATAAAACAAGTTGTTTTACTCACCCATAGCACTTTGGTGTCATATGGAGCAGTTTCGTAGATGTTGTAATAATAATAATAATGCATTTTATTTAAAAGCGCCTTTCAGAACACCCAAGGACACTGTACAAGGTTAAAATGAATAAAAAGCACAAACAAACAATACAATAAAACATATAAAACAAGATAAAAACAAAATCCGAGTGGAGTGATTGGCTATGAGAGGTAGGACAGTCTGAACAGGTGGGTTTTGAGTCTGGATTTAAAGAGTGGGAGAGAGTCTATATTCCGGAGGTCAGGAGGGAGAGAGTTCCAGAGCTGAGGAGCAGAGCGGCTGAAGGCTCTGCTCCCCATGGTGATGAGAGGGGACAGAGAGCTGAAGAGAGGAGGAAGAGCGGAGGGTGCGGGATGGAGTGGCGATGTGGATGAGGTCAGATATGTATGGTGGGGCTAGGTTGTGTAATGCTTTGAATGTGGTAATGAGTATTTTGAAGTGAATTTGCTGTTTTATGGGGAGCCAGTGGAGTTGTTGTAGTACGGGGGTGATGTGATGGATAGTGGGGGTCCGAGTGATGATCCGGGCTGCAGAGTTCTGCAGGAGCTGCAGTTTCTGAAGGGATTTGTTGGGGAGACCGAAAAGAAGAGAGTTACAGTAATCGATGCGGGAGGTGACAAGGCTGTGGACTAGGACAGCAGTGGTGTGAGGAGTGAGGGAGGGGCGGAGACGAGAGATGTTGCGTAAGTGGAAGTATGCAGACCGGGTGACATTATTGATGTGTGAATGAAATGAAAGTGTGCTGTCGAGGATGACACCCAGACTCTTGACCTGAGGAGAGGGATGGACAGTTGAGTTATTAATGTTAATGGAGAAACTGTTAGATTTGGAGAGTGTGGATGGAGTGCCTACTAGGAGGACTTCTGTTTTGCAACTATTGAGCATTAGGAAGTTGGAGGAGAACCAAGAGTTGATTTCCTGTAGGCAGAGGGTAAGGGAGAATGGTGGGAGTGATGAGGAGGGTTTGGAGGAAAGGTAGAGCTGGGTGTCATCCGCGTAGCAATGAAAATGAATGTTATGCTTACGGAAGATATGGCCAAGAGGGAGTATGTAGATGATAAAGAGGAGGGGCCCCAGGACAGAGCCCTGGGGCACCCCCGCGCAGACAGGAAAGGTGTTGGATGTGTGTGATTTGAGATGAATATACTGTGTGCGGTCGGTGAGGTATGAGGTAAACCAGGTGAGGGGGGTGTCAGTAATGCCGATTGAAGATAGTCTATGGAGGAGGGTGCTGTGGGAAATAGTGTCGAAAGCTGCGGTAAGATCAAGGAGGATGAGGATGGAAAGTAAACCAGTATCAGCTGCTATAAGGAGGTCATTGGTGATTTTTATTAGTGCAGTTTCTATGCTGTGGAGGGGTCGAAAGCCTGATTGGAATAGTTCAAACTGATTGTTATTGCTGAGGTGGGTGTGAAGTTGAGAGGCAACAGTCTTTTCAAGAATTTTGGAGATGAAGGGTAGGTTGGAAATGGGGCGGAGGTTATTGAAATTGTTGGGGTCTATTCCAGGTTTTTTAAGAATTGGAGTGACTATGGCGGTTTTGAGTGATGAGGGGACAGTACCAGAGGTGAGAGAAGAGTGGATAATATTAGTGATGAGGGGAGCTAGTACAGGGAGGCAGGTTTTAACAAGGGCTGTGGGGAGTGGGTCAAGGGGACAGGTGGAGGATTTGGATTTTTTAATAATTTCAATGATGTCCATGACAGAAGGGAGGGTAAAGCTGGAAAATTGGGTACCGGGGTATGAAGCAGGGGTAAAGTAAACTGTAGAAACTGCAGCTCCGCATGAAATCAGCTGTTGGTGGATATTAGTGATCTTAGATGTAAAGAAGGACATGAGTGAGTTACAGAAGTCAGTGGATTGTAAGTGGTAAGGGAGTGAGTCGGGGGGTTTGGTAATGTTATTAAGGATTGAGAACAGGGTCCTGGTGTTATTTTGATTTGAATGAATTAGTCCAGAGTAGTATGCGGTTTTGGCTGAAGATAGACTGTCCTTGTATAAGATGACATGGTTATTGTACATTTCTTTGTGAATGGTGAGTCCAGTTTTATTGTAGAGTCTTTCCAGTTGTCGTACTTTAGCTTTGAGTTGTCGGTGTGTGGAGGTGAACCAAGGTGCAGAGCGGGAGAAGGAAACGGATCTAGTTTTGAGGGGAGCGTGGGTGTTAAGAAGGGTGTGTAAGTTGATGTTATAATGGGAAACCAAGTCCTGTGTAGATGTAGTAATGTTTATGCTGGGGAAGTTATTAATTTCAGATGAAAAAGTGTCAGTGCTAATGTCCTTGATATTACGGAATGAGATGGTGCGGGGGAGGGTGACTTTGGAAAGTGAAAGGTTTACATTGAAGGTAAGTAGCATATGGTCAGTGAATGGGATTGTATGTGGATTACAGTCAGTAGGAGTGACACCAGAGCAGCAAACCAAGTCCAAAATATGTCCTTTACTGTGGGTTGAAAAATTAATATATTGCTGCAGGCCAAAACTATCTAAACAGGATTTAAAATCTTTGGAGAGTACATTGTTACTGTTGTCCATGTGTATATTAAAGTCACCCATGATTATTGTGTTTGGAGACAGAGAGGAGAGATGAGTGAGAAGTTGTGCAAATTCATTCAAAAAGTCCTTATTATGTTTGGGAGGGCGGTAAACAGTGGCGACAATTGTAGGTGTAGGTCCAGGTAGTATTGAGGCAGAGCACTCGAATGAGGAGAAGAGTGAAGCAGACACCGGCTGTACTTTCCAACTCTCACGGTGAAGCATCGCGAGACCTCCGCCCTGGCCAGATGTACGGGGCTGACAGTTGTAAACAAACCCCGGCGGAGTGGAGTCGTTGAGGGGACCGAAGTCATTGGGCCGCTGCCAGGTCTCCGTGAGGCATAAAAAGTCGAGCTGTCGGTCTATGACGAGGTCCCGGATCAGCGGTCCCTTGGCGCTGAGTGAGCGGGTGTTGAGTAGACCGACGCTGACAGTGGTGGAGCTGTGTTTGGCCGAAGAGCTAGCCGACCTGGCTAGGCTGGCTAACGCGCTGTGGTCAACTTTCCGACCGCAGCTACGGGATGGACGTCTTGTTGTGGACCAGATGGATTTTATTGAATGTGAGTCACTGTACTGGAACTTACGGCGAGATCCACGGTGAACGTATCGCCGGGGCTGGTAGGCGATGTCCGGGGGCACGTTAAGCCCAGGTGGGAGCCGTGAAGCGGTGATGTGGTGCCGAAGTTTTAAAAGTTCCACAGCAGAGTATCGGAGAAGAGCTTTGGTTTCCAGGTGGACCAGGGACACCAGGAGCCATCCGACAGCAAACCAGCGGGCAACTTTATTAATCCACATAGTTTATCGGAGTGGGCCCACAGAGAAGCAGGAGCCAGATGTGGATGAGAGGCGGGTCCCAGGTAGGCTAATGCCCCAAAACACGCACAGATGCGACTGACAGTCGAAAGCTCGCACAGAAATAGGAGCTCGGCAGACAATCCTACACTCCCAGGTCAATCACGACGTCCGATTATGTATAAAAATGTTTTATTTGACCGGCGAGCAGCGGCAGCAAAACGCGCCAGCGTTCACTCAACCGGAACCGGAAGTGATTTTTGACCTGCTCCCCTCAGGCAGGAGGCTACGGTTGTAGTTTAGCAATATCCGTTAACGTGAGTGCTCGGGGCACAACGTTGCAGTCACCAAATAACACAAACTTTAGAACTTTTCAAATCCTAGAAGCTCGATGTCTTTAGTCTACGATTTCGTTTGGTCAAAAGTGGCCTGTAATCCGAGATTTAGCCATAGTTTCGACTAGATGAGGACGCCACTGCGCATGTGTGGAGTGTGCTCTCAGCTCCCGGGACCCAAAAATGAAACGCAAAGCTGTAAACTATGGATAAATCTCGGATTACAGGCCACTCTTGATTCAAACGAAATCGTAGACTAAGACATCGAGCTTCTATGATTTGAAAAGTGCTAAAGTTTGTGTTATTTGGAGCCCGCACGGGGCATATTACATGCTCGGGGAATATATTTTATGCCCCGAGCTATGACTAGAAGTCGCGCTAGGCTAACTGCGTTAGCTACAACATCTACGAAACTGCTCCATATGACACCAAAGTGCTATGGGTGAGTAAAACAACTTGTTTTATTACCGAAATAAGGCTCAAATTGTAAAAAACGTTACTTTTCCTTTAATGGTGTTCTGTTATCACTGGGGTGATAATGGGGTGATTATGTCTTTGTGCCTTTGAGGGTTCTGCTGATGTAAGATAAGATAAGATAAGATATGCATGCAACAGAACAATATAATAAATAAATAAATAATGGCCTAGGATAATTTAAAACTAGACCTAAAAATAGACTCTGGAGTATTGTTGAATATTGTAGTGCAGATAAGTTGAATGACATGTTAACAGTGTTCGTTGTACAGTCTGACAGCAGCAGGAAGGAAAGACCTGCGAAACCTCTCCCTTACACAGCGAGGGTGAATCAGTCTGTGAATGAGTGTCTGTGAACTAGGGGTGTGCAAAAAATAATCGTCATGACAATGCATTGCGATACTAACTTTCACAATATACTGCATCGATTCTTGATGCCAAAAATCGATTATTAATAATTGAATATTAAAAAAATAATATTTAATATTAATACATAAATTAATTAATTATTTGTTTATTTTTTTTATAAATCCTATGCACTTTTTTCATTGTGAAAGGGTATTGTTTGTTATGATGGTAGCTACCTCCAAAATGGCAAATATTTGAACATCATTTTTTGTTTTAGAAAAAATCCTATGCACTTTTTTTGTTATTGGTTTGGTTTATTTGTTTTTGTTATTCAATAAATTCAGTTATGAATTGAGTTGCTCAGAGTTATGTATCAATTGAAGACACTACCCAGATACACAGCCACTGATATTTAAGTTATCCTCTTTTTTTTGGTACATTTTCACTGAAGTATGTCGAATATATTGCAATGCATTGCAAT
Source organism: Paratrypauchen microcephalus (assembly GCA_036785185.1). Classification (NCBI taxonomy): domain Eukaryota; kingdom Metazoa; phylum Chordata; class Actinopteri; order Gobiiformes; family Gobiidae; genus Paratrypauchen; species Paratrypauchen microcephalus. The sequence continues at coordinate 3,038,136 of JAVJIX010000086.1, read as the reverse complement.
AATTCAAGTATTGTGATGCATCGTGATAGTATCGCATCGTGGCATATGAATCGTGATTCGAATTGAATCGTGACTTCTTTGCCAATACCCACCCCTAGTGTGAACGTGTGTGTGTGTGAACGAGAGTGTGTGAACGAGAGTGTGTGAGAGGAGAGAGTGGTGTGGCTGCGCTGATGCTCTGTTAATGTTATACGATTCAAGAGTTCTGTTCATCAATAAAAATTTGTTGTGAAGTAAGAGAAGCCTCGGCTCATTACAATATGATAATAATATGTCTCACCCTGTGTCGGATAATTTGCGTATCTCCAGATGGGTGTCTTGGAGATGTGGAGATTTTTATATTTCTGCTGCTAAGTATCCGACCGCGCTTTGTACAGGAGCTCCGGATAAACAGACGTGTCCCGAACCCGTCCCGAACGTCTCTGGAACGTGTCATGTGTCCAAGTGGAAGTTAAAAGTCCATTTTCACAAACGTTCTTCTCGTCATGCGTATCAGTGAAACGGCGAAGCACGTAGCGGCGTTACGCACCTGCGTAATTCGTGCTGGCTGGAATCGATAAGAGGAATCGATAGATAAACTGCTAATCGATTCCGTGGAATTGAATCACACGGAACTGGTTCTCAACAGGAACCGGTTCTCGATTCCCATCCCTAGTGAAGGTGTATGGAGTTTAAAAACACTGTGGAGCACTTTCGGTATTACTGCATGAAATCACAAGGTGGAAAAGACTTGTTTTCCGTTTGAGAGAAACCTAAATATGCAGGGTTTGTGTGTTAAACGTGTGAATGAAACAACACAACTCCAGGTCTGTTGGTGATGAGGAAATGACATTATAACATAGATCAGAAAATAATATTGGCCCTTTAAAGTACTGGCTCTTCCCACTCCACTCAGTAATTAGTATTATACTCAGGAAAACAGATGCACAGCCCATGTTAGCCCAAAATCAACTTTGTGAGGTCATTTTTTTGGCCTGTTTGTTGCATTATCCAAAGCTCTTGGTGCAATATTGATACTTTGCAACTGATGTCATCAACATTACCTGGAGGTGTGATGCTAACTGTAGGCTCTGCTCTGTCTGAAGCTCTGTTACTCAAGTTAGACTTTAATCTGAGCTTTGTTTTAACACAATCTGACCAGAAAGACCTGATTTAGCAACAAGTTAGCTGATTTGTGCGCTTAAACAAGTCCCTCTGAAATGACATTACAATCAGTCATCATTAGTCAACAGTTTTTCATTTAGTCACTCTCACCTTTTTGTTAAAAATCACCTAAACTGGACCATGAACACTTGTTTTGATCACAGGGTCCTGAAAATGTGCCGTTTAAATTAGGGATGCAAATTATCGATTAATTCATTAATCTAAAGTCGACTAACCTTATCGATCGACTTACGATTAATTGATATGCGGCGTTTTTCACCTGAATTTTAGTGTTTCAATAGGGTCTTTAAGAATATAAGCTATAGTATACATAACACCGAGTTAAAAATATATCATAGTATTATTATATTGTATATTCCTCAATTAATTATTCCTTAGTAAAAAGCAGACAAATGTGTTGATGCTGAATAACAAAATACATTCTTTATTGAAAATAAACTGAGGATGTTTTTTGGAAAAAACGAAACTCGCACTTTTATTGCGGCTATTGTACATGCGGCTTGACGCAGAGCTCCGTGATATGAAATGATAAAAAAATGAATTGATCGGGGAAAACATTTCACTCACACACACGCACAGTCGCACACACACACACACACACCGGCACACGGGCCGGACAGCGGGCTGCTTCCACTGCGGTTTTACGTGGAGCCTGCTACGGCCCGGAGCGGAGGAGCACGTGCAGCGCGCCGCGCACGTGTTCACGCAGACAGCGGGATGCGGAGCGAACCAAGCCGCAAAAATTGGGTGGGGAGGAGAACATTTTGCACTGCTTCTAAATCCGGCCGCGGATGTAACGCTATGGTCCTTCTCGCGAGTGGGTTCACATCTCGTGTTCACATTCCAGAGTAGCTCCCTCTCCTCTAGCGATTAGTTACAATTAATGCATTTTAATCGACCAACGTCTTAATCGACAATTAATCGTAAGTCGATTAATTGTTGACATCCCTAGTTTAAATCCAGTTTGTATTTTTTGGCAGTGTTTGCTAATGTATACATTGCGTCACTATGGTAACTGATGAAATATTCCATCATAGAGATACATTTAGATCGCCCCCAGTGTGATGTCACTGCAAAGTATCAATTATCATAACATTTATTTCAATATGTTTTTAATTTCATGGCTTGTTCCACTGTTGTGACACTTTGACTAATCAGATTCAAATATTAGTATGGGTAGGACTGTCACAATAACAAATTTGGAATCATGAATCGATACCTAAAGTCTCCCCACTTTTACAAAGAAAACGTACACACGCTAAATATTGAGCCCAAAAATCTATTATTCCAGCTTTCATGTATTGAACGATAAGTCGATATAGTAATTATCATAACAGTTATAAGTTTGGGTCCAGTACATCGGGCGCTTTTATTCTGAAAATACTGTAAATTTTCTAACAGTTTTGTAATATTTTTTACACAGCAATACTTTGTTCTCCTGATCATCACTGACGGGGTGATCACAGACATGGACCAGACGCGCAGTGCCATCGTGAACGCCTCTCGTCTGCCCATGTCCATCATCATCGTGGGAGTGGGCGGGGCCGACTTCAGCGCCATGGAGTTCCTCGACGGAGACGACGGAATTTTACGCTCCGCATCGGGAGAACCGGCCATGAGGGACATTGTGCAGTTTGTGCCCTTCAGACAGTTTCAAAATGTAAGATTTATGTATAATTTTGATTGTATTTTCAGGTGGTGCTTGGCGTTTTGATGTAATTTAGTTTCTCTAACTTTGGGCTGTATTCATTCACTGCTACAATAATAATAATAATAATAATACATTTTATTTATAAAGCGCTTTTCAAGACACTCAAAGACGCTGTACAAGAGGTAAAATCAGTAATAAAACAAGTAACAAAACAATAAACAATCAGAAAAACATTAAACATTAAGAAACATTAAAAGCAGTTTTAAAAAGGTGAGTCTTGAGCAATTTTTTGAAGGTGGGGAGGTCAGAGCAGTCACGGAGAGGTTGTGGGAGTGAGTTCCAGAGGGTGGGGGCAGCAATGGAGAAGGCTCTGTCACCCCAGGTTCGGAGCTTGGTCCTGTAGGGGAGGGACAGGAGGTTGGTGTCGGAGGAACGGAGGGAGCGGGATGGGGTGTGGCGGTGCAGAAGGTCAGAGAGGTATGATGGGGCCAGGTTATGGAGGGATTTGTAGGTCATGAGGAGGACTTTGAATTGGATACGCTGAGGGATGGGGAGCCAGTGGAGGTTTTGGAGGACAGGAGTGATGTGGTCTCGGGAGCGGGTGTGGGTGAGGAGGCGGGCAGCAGAGTTTTGAATGTATTGGAGTTTGTTGAGAGTTTTGGAGGGTAGACCATAGAAAAGGCTATTGCAGTAGTCGATTCGAGAGGTGATGAATGCATGGATGAGTGTTTCGGCAGCAGAGAAAGAAAGGGATGGGCGGAGTCGTGCAATGTTTTTGAGATGAAAGAAAGCAGTCCGGGTTATGTAGTTTATGTGTTGTTGGTATGAGAGTGTGGTATCAAAAAGAATGCCAAGGTTTCGGATGAGTGGGGATGGAGTGAGGGTTGTGTTGTCTATGGTCAGTCTGAAATCTTGAGTGGATTTGGTGATGTTTTTGGGGCCAATAATGATTAAGTCGGTTACACAAGTCGGTACACAACTGGACATAACATTTCATAGGCCACTAATATTTAATACTGATTGAGGCAGCTAAAATGTTTATTTTACAAATCAGGGATGCACCAATTTGATATTTGTATCAGATATTGGCGCCGATACTGCAAGTACTGCTGGATTGAATGTCAGCTTCCTAAATGTTCATTGAAATATCAAGGTTGGACATTTAAATCAATGTAATTTGATCATTTATTACTGATGGTAGTTGGTCCAAAAAGTCTTAATTTTTTAGCTTTTATTTACACAAAGTTGTTCTGTAGTTACTTGGGTGATAAATAACAGCTACATAACACATTTGGATCAGTTTTGTCTTATTTTATTTTTGTTTAAAGGAAACAAATACATTCTTCGGGTATCAATAGTTACTTGAAGCTATAGTATTGAAATCAGTATCTGAACTGGACAGGCTGGATCAGTGCATCTCGAGTTCAAATGCAGATTTGTGTAAACAAATTTATCTTTTGATTATTTCATGACAGTACAGTAAAGTAAAGTACAATGTAATCAAAAGGGAAAACTAAAAATAACCAAACAGGGTGCAACAAGGTGTGGGTGTAGTATGTTACTTTTCTGGTGGAGGGTCTGCTAGTACTGCTACCTGCTTGTCTCCATGGAGATATTATCGCTTTGCCTGGAATGTTCCCTAGTATGGAATAAGCATACATAGCAACATGACACATTCAATTTTTACTTTTCTTTTGGTTTTAAATGTCAGTTATTAAAATATTTTGTGTTTACGTTTAGGAAATTGACAGCCATTTTTTATAAGACAGAAAAAAACAAATTAACATAAAAATTGTGACGCTATGAGGAAAAATCTCTATATTACAGTATTTTTCCGTATTGACACCATGTGGAAGCACCACAGAATCTCCTCTATGAACTTGTGCACTCATTGCAGGCAGGCACAGCAGCACTGGCCCAGAGCGTTCTGGCTGAGTTACCTGATCAAGTGGCCTCCTTCTTCAATTTGTTTGAGCTGAAGCCCCCCAACGAGCCCACCCCCCCATAGAAACGTAGGCTCTCCTCACAGACCCACCCCTGTCGCTTGGTGCATGAATCTAACTCTTGCTTTTGCTCACTGATTTTGATTTGGAATGATTTCAACATGTGTTTGTGTGATTAATCTACTAAATGCAACCTTGGAATAAAGCCATAGACTGTATATATAAATGGACATAGTTAAACCGCTAGCGTTCCAAATAGGAAGTGTTCATGGGGGCGCTTCCGGCTCCAATGACTCTAGCTCCAATTGACCTTACATTGACAAAATGTCGCCTCTCTCTCTGCAACTGCTGCATTTTGGTCTTAAATGTACGAATGAGGCCGCTCTACATGATCCTTCGCTATTTTGTCCGTAATTCAGTTCCTATTCCTAATATGGAACTCGGCTCCAAATTCACTCATATAACTGCTAAATTAAAACAGGATGAAAACAGGAATAAACCAGAAATAAACCAGGATCCAACATAGACCAGGGCTCGACCAGGACTAGAACAGGTTTTAATAAATAGCCTAGTGAGCGTCATTTGACAGGAGCTGAACGCTGTGGGTGACGTCACATCCCCTTAGTCCACTTCTTTATACAGTCTATGAATAAAACATATGGTGATATAGGCAAATCCTCTTTTAACATCTTTCAAATGCTGTTTATTCCTACAAACTATCTTTGTTTTGACTTTTAACTATCACAGTGGTTCTCCAACTTTTCACCAATAATGAAATCCATATTTAAAGTGGGACTAAACAGCTAAACTCCACCCACAATCCCATTTCAAACAGAGCTGCTAAACTGGACAGTACCCAGAGGACTAAAGGGTGGAGTAAAGGGAGAGGAGGGGTGTGGTCTGGGGGTATAAGGAACACTGATTGGTCTAACAGGTTCTCCACACTTTAAACTCCACCTCTGGAGCCAGGATATTGTGATCAGAAACGCATGGCTGTAATCAGAGCAGTCTTTTGTGATGTCACCAGCTACTTGAAACTGCAGAGGCCACTGAAGGCAGCACAAACTTAGATTTAAGAGGTTTTGACCAGAAAGCTGCAAATTCACCTAGTTTGCACTAAATTTGCCAAAATAAATGACAAGGGACAGTAGATAATGCGGTGTACAATCCCTCAGTCGTCCAGGTAGAATCCATGGCAAAATGAGACATTCAATTTGTCAACTGGACAAAAGTTTATTTGGTCGAATACGTTTTGCAGCTCATCCAAGCTGCTTCTAGGGAGGAGACTACCTCACCTATTTGTTTACAGTTTCTGTGAGTTAGGTAAGCCTATTCAATATGCAGTGGGAGTGGAGTGTGGGTCTTGTTAGCAGAACACCTCTGGACCTGACCTGCTGCCCTATTGTTTTCTTTTAGATTTGATTTAGGTTTGAGGATAGAGTTATAAATGGGAGACAAATGATGCCTGAGACCTCCCTTTCTGTTCAAGAAAGGATTCTCTTTCTTGACAAAAATAGCCTCTCAACTCCCCTGTCAAACCAGTTCTTTCTCTGGCCAAGATCTGTACCTCACTGTCCACAAAGGAGTGGCCTGTGGCTTTTAAGTGGAGATAATATCTCCACAGAATATTATTCTGCAGACTGAGGTCCACTCCCATCTGTGTTAGTACATTCTCTTGTCACTTTTTGCCACAGTAGATAATGCTATTAAAGCACCATATACACAATTAAGTAGCATAAAAGATTTAGTGTTTAGTTCCACTTTAATATTTTTCTCATTCTTGGAGTGGGTGTTATTTTATTTTTTTGCAACAATCAAACCATTGCAAAATATTGGTTTCATCCAGTATGTCATTCCTGCGGCATAAACAAAAAAGTACAATTATTGCTGGAAATGTCCCATTTATTCACATTGTGTTTGAGTTTGAGTGTAATTCCAAAATGAACGGGGACATATTGACTAATAGGGTTTAAAAATGAAACAATTACAGAAAAACCCACAGGACAAAAGTTAATGAATTCGGTCCAGGTCAGACAAAGAAACAGTCTTTGACCTAAACAGTCATCTTTTTAATGGTGCCTGCTACTAGTGCTCAGACCACAGTTTGAGAACCACTAGTAGTTCAATGCCCACTATGATCCGTGCATACCGCTGCTGTGTCTATGGGCAGTACACTTACCCACCTTGCCTGTGTATGAATGAAAATGATTTTGGATTTCATAAAAAAGTGAAATATACAGAGGTGGGTAGAGAAAAAATTGTATTCAAGTAAAAGTAACTTTACTTCAAAAAATATTACTCTAGTAACAGTACAATGTAGTGGTCTAAGAATTTACTCATATAAGAGTATAAATGTATTTTTGGGAAAATACTCAAATTATTACCTGAACATAACATCAGCTTTATAATTTGAAGTTAATTAAATTGTAAGTATAAAACCTTAAATAATGCACAAAAATTACTACTTCCAATGAGAAGACCACAAAAATGAGAAGAACTAAATCATACCTGAAGAAACACAAATGTTTAAATCTTTCATATCGTTAAGGTAAAGTTGTAAATTATAGATGTACTCGCAGTGGAAGAGTAAACAAAACCTTAACTCAAGTGGAATTTTTGTAAAAAGTGACTAAATATAATTAAGTTCTACCCACCTCTGGCTATGTAGTGAGTATTTTTTATTTTAATTTTCTAAACTTTTTCTTTTTCTTTAGGGTCCTCCTGAAATGTTGGCTCAGAGCGTTTTGGCAGAAGTACCAGGACAAGTCACAGGTTTCTTCACTGCGATGAGTCTGAGGCCTCCAAACAGCAGTGATGCACCAGCAGATCCGCTGATGGACCATAGTCTATCTGCTTAAACCAACATCCCACACAAAGCATCACAATGGGTCTGGTATGTGGGAGATTAGGACTAGACAGGGACTTAAACAGGACTCGGACTAGACCAGAACAGGACTAGACCAGGGATAGACCAGGGCTGAACCAGGAATATATGAGGACTAAACCAGGACTAAATCAGGGCAAGACCAGGACTAAAGCAAAACTAAATCAGAACTACACCAGGACCACACTGGGACCACACCGGGACCACACCAGGACTACATCAGGACTACATCAGGACTGTATCAGGTCTACATCAGGACTACATCAGGCCTGTATCAGGTCTACATCAGGATTATATGCAGAGCCAGGCCACATCTAAATAAAGAGTAAACTGGAAGTTAAACAAGGCCCTGGCCTGAACTAACCTAGAACTAGACCAGGACTAAACTAAGGCTAGACGAGGTTTAATACCCAGACTAGACCAGGGCTGAACCTGAAACATGATAGTAATGATTTTAAAGGTCCCATGGCATGAAATTTTCACTTTCTGAGGTTTTTGAATGTTAATGTGAGCTCCCCTACCCTGTTTAGGGCCCTCCCCCCATGGCTAAAAGTTGTGAAATGTGCCAGCGCACATCACACCGCTAATCCAGGAAACAGTGGCGTATTTGGCCACAACCCACCCGCTGCACTGGCCTGTCTCTGTCCTCCTCATTTGCATTCAAGCAACACGCCCAGAATAAAGTGTTTCAGAACATATTTATGAATAGGACTGTCTCCAAGACACTCTCTCATGCACTGTCTTGATTTTGGAGAAGGATTCATATACAGTATTAGGGAACCACTAAGGCGCCATATAAAACCATCAAGAAGTACCATGTCATGGGATCTTTAAGACTATGATGACACAGAAATCTATATAAAAATTGTATATTGTAGGAAAACCATTGGTTAGGAGTAAACATGAGTGGGATTAGAGCAGAACTAAACCAGGACTAAACTAAACTGGTCTAGACACAATATGGACTTTTAAAACAACACAAATACCTCCAGAAGCAACGACAAATCTACAATTATAAAAAAGTTGGGACACTAGTTGGGTCTAAAACATCTACAAGTGAAAACAGGAAATTATAAAATACCGTTAATTAAAGCAACACCGTGTAACTTTCTGGAGGTGCTTTCTCTGTTCCTTGCAAATAGAAAGTTAAACCCATATTTTATGTCATACTGTGGAATATTATATCCAAAGGAACAACAATTCCATGGAGACGAGCAGGTCCGCTTACAGTAAGGACACATGTTTTTCTGTGTTTTCCAGTGTAAAAAAATGAAATCCTGCTTTTATTTTTGTCTATTTTTGGCTAAAAAGTTACACAGTGAGGCTTTAACATGTATCACTTTATGGAAGTACAGTGGAAATGTCCAAATGACTACTAAATAACTATCAGTAATGTGTCCTAATTTTTTAAAAACTAAAACTCTGCTTGTCTACCGGAAGATTTTTTTTTACTATCAATTTTTATTTTATTTACATTTTTAACTTTTTTTTTTTTGCTGTCTTAACCAATCAAAATCAATAATCTTAATAGGTCTAATATTAAATTATTAAATATTAAAGAGTAATTTGTGGAAAATTACAAATAGATTTTAAAATCTAACCCAAATACAGTTAAGTGCCAATTATTATATACTAAAAGCCATGTAACTTAAGTAGATTTTTTTATGTTGCACTTTTTAAATGTAACTGTTTGTATGGCCTTTTAAATGCTGCTTAAGGAAGCTTATTTTTTTATATTGTTCAGTGCATTAAATTAATCCCATTTTCACATTCAATCCCATTTTTCACATTCAAAAGCCTTATAAAATAAAACTGTTCTATACTGTTTTGAATACAATGCTTTTTCTGGCTGTGGTGTTTGGATATTTCTTGTTTTTATTACTTCTTAACAATATTTGTTGTACTATTTGACCTTGTATCCTCTATGACTGATGACCAGCACTGTGGAACTTCTCAAAATACGTGAAAATCTCAAGATACGTGCATGTTTACAGTAAAAATAATAATACTGGATGAAAAACTCCACAGACACAAGTATTAACTTTTCATTGTCTTTAAAGAGCTCATATCTTGCTGTTTTCTGACCTGTTATAATGTTGTTTCCTCATCCAAAACATACCCAGAGTTGTGTTTTGTTTCATTCACAAACCCTGCATGTTTAGGATGTGTTCTTCTCAAACAGAAAACACTCTGTTCCCTTCTTGTGTGTTTTTAAACATCACTAGGATAATTGGACCATTTTCAGCCCAATCTCTACTCTACAAAAGATAAAAGGCAGCTGTTGTCAAGATACGGTAGTTTTCAAGTTATTACAAGTTGGAACAGACTAATAACTTAAAGGTCCCATGGCATGAAATTTTCACTTTCTGAGGTTTTTGAATGTTAATGTGAGCTCCCCTACCCTGTTTAGGCCCCCCCCCATGGCTAAAAGTTGTGAAATGTCTAAACTGAGCATTTGCGGTCCTTTTCTGCGTTACACAAAACCAGTGTTGAAACGGGCGAGTTCAGACAAGGCACCTTTTTGACGTCAGATCGGCAAATGCAGCTCCAGCCCCTCCCTCTGTCTCCGCTCAGCGTCCCTGTATATCCCGCCCAGAGAGTTTGGACTGTGAATGCGCTACGCAATGCGAAATGCGTTTTTTTATTTGCCTGGAGGCACCTGCGAGTGTTTCTAGGCTCGCAGGTCCCTTACCCGACCCTCTGGACCTCTGAAATACCAGTGGTTTAATTTTATTTTCTGTGTAAATATGCTTTTTTTCATTGCTAACTCTCTCATCTGTCTCTCACGGAAGGGCAGACACAGCGGTGCAGAGCTGCGCTAAGCTGCGGGGGAAACCCGCCCCCCCCGCTCCTCAGCCAATCTCTCTGTCCTTCTCATTTGCAGTGAAGAAGCAACACCCAGAATAAAGCATTTTAGAGACATATCTAGCCTCATGAAGACTGTCAGAGTCATATCTCATGCAGTGAGTGTTGATTTTGAAGAAGGATTCATTTACAGTATTAGGGAACCATTAAGGAGCCATATAAAAGCATCAAGAAGTACCATGTCATGGGACCTTTAATAAAACGTATGAATGAAAAAAACAACTCCAGGTATGTTTTTGTTGAGGTAACAGCATTATAACATGACTTAAAGCTCCATTTCACCTAATATAGCATTTTTAAGTGTTTTTTTTTTGTCTGCACTGTTATGACTTTTATGGCATTGCGTTGTCTCATGTTACATAATGTGTCTAAATGGGCTGTTATGTCACAATATAAAATCCATTGTAAAGGCCAATGTAAAATAGTGCTCTTAAAATGAAATGTGATTTTCAAAAATATTATATGGCATTAAATGTTTTATAAATATAATAAATATTAACCGTACTTAAAGTATTTCTGTATTATTTGGGTTGTGAACAAGTCTAAACAAGTAAAAATAGACACATCTCCAAACTGTCAATTCGACTTCTAAGGAGGTTGCTTGTTGCCATGGAGATGCTATTGCTTTGCCTGAAAAGTTCCACACATGGCATTAAGCATATCTATCACCATGGAGACAAGCAGAAGACACTACGACCTAGTACAAATCCTGATTGGCTCTTTCGAAGTGAGCGTGGGTCTTTTGCCCCCATCTTTAGGAACTGTTGGATTTTGATTGTTAGGAGTTTGCCATGGCGTCGCTTCAAGAAGATCTCAAACTGATTTATGCCAGTCGCACTGTGGGAAATCCGGGGGGAGATACAATAATTTATATGTTTGCGGTAACTAAAAATGAGGTAAGTCTGGATAACAATGAGCTCACTTCGCATATACGGATTTTCTATTATATTTTTGGAGCTACAGTAATTTATAAATACTTATTTAATCAATTTGTTGAGGCATTACGTGACTCATTCACGTTAGCGACCAAATCTTTGCAAATCTAGTTAAGAATAAATAGCCTTTTCTGCTTTATTTACTCAGTATAGAGCTCTAATGGTCTGGAGGCAACCAGTTTGTGGCTGGTACAAGAGCGTAAAGTGCGGAAAACTGGAGACAAGCATATTGTGATGGCAAAGGTAGGCATACTTGTATTACATGTGTAACATGTTTAAGTACTAGTATATTGCTTTTTATTATTCACATTTTGCAAAGATATTGTGAAATGAGCTGAACATATGCAAATGTTGTCGTGATTTCTCCCATCCAAGTTCTGTTTGAGACTGGCGATCCACAATCTGCTTTCCTTTGATAATTGCTGTCTGTTCACCCTGGTTTAGACCTGGTTTAGACCTGGTTTAGACCTGGTTTAGACCTGGTTTAGTCCTGGTTTAGACCTGGTTTAGTCCTGATTTAGACCTGGTTTAGTCCTGGTTAATACTGGTTTAGTCCTGGTTTAGACCTGGTTTAGTCCTGGTTTAGTACTGGTTTAGTCCTGGCTTAGACCTGGTTTAGTCCTGATTTAGACCTGGTTTAGTCCTGGTTAATACTGGTTTAGTCCTGGTTTAGACCTGGTTTAGTCCTGGTTTAGTCCTGGTTTAGACCTGGTTTAGTCCTGGTTTAGTACTGGTTTACTCCTGGTTTAGTCCTGGTTTAGTCCTGGCTTAGACCTGGTTTAGTCCTGGTTTAGACCTGGTTTAGTCCTGGTTTAGTCCTGGTTTAGACCTGGTTTAGTCCTGGTTTAGTCCTGGTTTAGTACTGGTTTAATCCTGGCTTAGACCTGGTTGGTCACTACTTTAGGTAAACGATAGAACTGCAGGTGTTTTTCTCTGTCTGGTCTATTGTGACAGCCCAGGACCCGACAACATTTGACCATTTTGCATTTAAAAAAAAAAAATTTGTTTGCATTTAAAAAAAAAAAAATTGTATTTATTTTTTTTTACTTTGCGGCATACTTTGCAGTGATGAGCCTCAAGTGATTTGGTTTGTTTCAATGCTGTTGATTTTGAGGATTTCCAGTGATTCCTCTGTACGGGGAGCGGTGGTCGGCTGTGGATGCCGGGGCCTGTCCTGTGGGCTCCTGGTGGGGGGATGGTGCTTGGGCCTCATCTCTCCCCTGGCCCCTGTGGTGGTCCCTGGTGGCGGTGGACGGCTCTCTGCTCTTGGTGTAGGCGCCTCCTCTGACGGTTCGTTTGCATTCAGCCTAACTTTTGACTTTTTACTATGTGCAGTTTTATGTATTTTAGCATGTTAGTGGGGGAAGATAAGATAAGATAAGACATGATAAAGGAGAAATTCAATTTGCCAACTGGACAAAGTTTGTTTGGTCGAAAACGTTTCGCCGCTCATCCGAGAGGCTTCGTCAGCTCGACCTGGACGACTGAGGGACTCTTCACGCATAAGATAAGACTTTATTGATCTCACGCAGGAGAAATTTACTTGCCACAGTAGCTCCAGGCAGGGACAGTTGAACAAAAAAAGAAAAGTGCATGCAGGCAAGAATGGAATAAAAAAATGTAATAATAATAATAAAATAAGTAATAATAATAAAAACAGTAACAAGGAGAGTATTGAAAAAAACGATCTTGCACGTTGGAAAAACGATATTGCACGTTAGGACCATACAGCGGAGTTATACAGTCTGATAAAATAAGTAATAATAATGAGAAACAGTAACTAGGAGAGTATTTAAAGACAATATTGCACATTTGAACTATACAGTGGAGTTGTACAGTACAGTCTGATGGTGGTGGGGATGAAGGATCTGCGGTAGAGCTCCTTCTTGCACTGAGGGTGCCTCAGGCTGCTGAAGGAGCTGCTCGGCTCCTCTACAGTCCGGTGCAGAGGGTGAGAGGTGTCGTCCATGATGGACGTGAATTTGGCCAGCACCCTCCTCTCAGCCACCTCCTCCACAGAGTCCAGAGGACAGCCCAGAATACTTTACTCAAGTAAAGTATTCAAGTAAAGTAAAGTATTCAAGTCACATGAAATGCTTTTCTCCACGGCGATATCATTGCTTTGTCTGGAATGTTTCACAGTATGATATTAAACCATTCTATCATCATGGAGACCAAACCAGGCCAAGTTACAGGTCAGATCTGTGGATAGGCGACCCCACTCACAGTCAGAATGTCTATTTATCTGTAATTACCTGTAATTGAATAAATGTAAGGTAGAGATGTTTAATGTCATACTGTGGAACATTCCAGACAGATCAACTACATATCCATAGCAACAGGCAGCTGAAAAGTTACATATCGCACCTTTAAAGTTATTTAATTAATAATGCACAAAATCTGGTATGTTCAAACAATAGCCCACACAAATCAGAAAAACAAATGAGGAATAAAGTCTTTTGTCACTTACTCATAGTGAACAAAGTAGCCACAACTTTGACTCAAGTATTTCAACGTAAATATTACTCAAGTAGGAGTAAAAGTACTCATAATTTATTTAAAAAGTCCCTCAAGTTAAAGTTGTACCCACCCCTGGGACTGAACACTGTTTTACAAAGGTATTGTTCAAGAAGTGAAATACTCATGTTTAAACTTGACATAGGGAGATAAGAAGCTTCAGGGAATATAGTTTTTGTTTCTTTATAATGCTGATATGTTGATACTGACACTGTAATGGAACAAAAGATAAAATGGTACAATTCTCTGTTTGAATTTGCTGTCAGTTGCAGATTTGTTGACCCGGTTTATGGCTAATATCTCTGTAATAACTGGGCCTGTGAAACAAAAACGTTTTCCACTTTTTTCAAATGACTTCCCGATTCACTTGATATTTTGCTTTGGATTTAAAAAGTCTGAATATTTTTTGTGAGGTTAATAATTGTGAAATCTGTAAAAACACTATAATGTACGATACGTCAATAACCATGATATCTGCCACTTTTACTAAGGACAGTGTTGCAGTTATACAATTTTATTATTTTAAAGTGCATATGACAGGTTAGAGCACTTTTAAAACATAGTTAACATAATTATATTTAACAGTTAGCTACAAATTTTGCCTAGTTTTGTCCATTTTTTAAACTATTTGTTAAAGGCTGTCACCTAGCAACCATAATTTTAAAGGGACAGTGTGTAAGATTTTTACCTGTTAATTACTGAAATTGAAGATACCCATTCAAAAATACATTGTTTTCCAAGCCTTTTCACTTCCATCATGAAATCAAAGTATTCTTTTGGACTTAGATATAGTCACATAAAAGGGGGATCTTCCCCATATAGAGGCAGCCATTTTGAATACGAGAGCCGCAGAAGGACATTTGGGCTCATCCTTCGCCTCGGCTCCTGCTAGCAGCTGCTCAGCCTCTCTCCTTCGCTCCTCCGCTCCCAAATGCAGCGCGCATTTGGGAGCGGAGGAGCGAAGGAGAGAAGGGGAAGGGGAGGGGGGAAGGGGGGAGCCTCGTGTAAAGAAGCATGCTGCTGTATCACACATCGTAATGGATATAACACGTATTTTGGACTAAATTGTTTTACTGGATTTTATTCGCTGGATCCTTATGGACAGATTGAGACCAAGTTTATGGTGAAATACAGAGTTTGACCTGTGCAGAGCCTTCAAAGGTAAGCTAAGTAAGCTAAGTTTTGTGCTTTTCTGTATAAAAGCCCCATGTGCTCGGGGAGTGATTGTTTTGCAGGGAAATGAATTGCATAGTCAAAAAGAGGAGACTGTAAGGTTTCATTTGATGTGTAGATTGTCATGAATCATGATCGGGATTGTGTGTTTTCATGCGAAAAGAAAAAAAAAAAAGTGAAGGGGGACCGCGTTTTATGTATACAGCGGTGCGCGGATCGTGCGCGGGCACGCACTGTCGGCGCTACGACGCGCCCGGGTGACCCTCGAGGTCTGCCGTAGCCAAAAGAGGAAGTGGAATAGCTACTAACCACCTATGCACCACGAATCCTACACACTGTCCCTTTAACAAGGGCCAAAATTACACAATATTTATGATCAGACTAATAAAATCAATATTTAAATCACTGTTTAATCTATCAGAAAAATGCCTTCCTTGTGTATAAATGGTCCCTGTGTTTTGAATAGAATTTCCAGTGCTGTTTACACAGGTAGAGGGAGTCTGTTTTAAATACACTGCTACTTCCTGTATTTTTTTCACAAATTGCTACTTAAAGGGACAGTGTGTAAGATTTTTACCCGTTAATTACTGAAATTGAAGATACCCATTCAAAAATACATTGTTTTCCAAGCCTTTTCACTTCCATCATGAAATCAAAGTATTCTTTTGGACTTAGATATAGTCACATAAAAGGGGGATCTTCCCCATATTAGAGGCAGCCATTTTGAATACGAGAGCCGCAGAAGGACATTTGGGCTCATCCTTCGCCTAGGCTCCTGCTAGCGCCTGCTCCGCCGCGCTGCCTGAGGGAGAGAAGGAGAAAAGGAGAGCGGAGCCGGGGAAGGGGAGGGGGGGGGGGGGGGGGGGGAGCCTCGTGGTTTTGGGTAAACAAGACAAGCTGCTGTATCACACGTCGTAATGGATCTAACACGTGTTTTGGACTAAATTGTTTTACTGGATTTTATTCCCTGGATCCTTAGGGACAGATTGAGGCCAAGTTTATGGTGAAATACAGAGTTTGACCTGTGCAGAGCCTTCAAAGGTAAGCTAAGTAACAAACCTCGTTTTGTGCTTTTCTGTATAGAAGCCCCATGTGCTCGGGGAGTGATTGTTGTGCAGGGAAATGAATTGCATAGTCAAAAAGAGGAGACTGTAAGGTTTCATTTGATGTGTAGAGTGTCATGGTACACGATCACACGGAATGTGTGTTTTCATGCAAAAAGAAAAAAAAAAAGTGACCGCGGGACCGCGTTTTATTTATACCGTAGTTGTCGGCGAGAGCTCGCACAGCGCCGGGTGCGCGCAGGAACGCGAGCTGTCTGCGTTACGGCGCGCCCGGGTGACCCTCGAGGTCTGCCGTAGCCAAAAGAGGAAGTGGAACAGCTACTATCCACCTATGCGCCACGAATCCTACACACTGTACCTTTAACTGATGTAAAAACTATGATACACATTTACCACAAGTACAATCCTACCAAACCAAGTCATAATTGGACAAATGTGAAAACCCATATGTACAAATAGTAAAGTACTGTATTTACAGATACCTAAAAGTAAAGTACAGATACCTAAAAATTCAACTTAAGTGCATTTTACAGTGGATACTTTTAACTTTTACTTCACTACATTTGTAAGCAGGTATCTGTACTCTCTTCTCCATTACATTTTTAATTGGACTGAAAAGTAAAAAGTATTTTTCAAATGATTTTAGGGGTTATTTTATCATGTTTGCGGTAACATTCTAACTAAATTTTTTAATTCAAACTTTGGCTTTGAGCAAACAAAAATAAATACACAAAATTAATTAGAAAAAATAAGAGATTGATTAGTTGCTACGAATATATGTAACATTTACAGCTCATGTACAGAATACGATCGGATACTTTAGCTGCCGAAAGACCGTGGACACGTGAATAATCTTATGGGGCGAGTAAAGTACCTTTAAACTTTGACACTACAGACTTTAGGACATGTTTAAATACTTCAGCTTTCGTGTGGTCATATTATTTCTGCATCAAAGGGAGACATTTAGCTGAAATGTCAACATGAAGCGATTAACGTGAACAGAAAACATCCAGAGTATGTGTGTGTCCAGAGTGTGTGTACATGTGTGTGTGTGTGTATGTAGTGTCCTATACTATATTTTGTATTGTATTAAATTGACAATACAGGTGACTTGGCTTAACATATTATCCTGTGTATTACTGAATTATTGAATGATTATATGGGCTTTTTGTTATAAAAGCATTTCCATTTTAAAAAAGTACCTTCTAATTCGGTGAACACCACAGTGGCATTTACAACCTTTAATCTCTTAATCTCCCCCTCACTCTCTATCTCTCTCTCTCCTTCACCTCGCTTTTTGTCTCTCTCCCTTTCTCCCCCTCTCCCTTCTTTCTCTCTCTTCTGTGTCTGTGAGGTGAAGGGACAGAACAGGCCAGTGTGGCTACAGTACAAATCCTCTGCTCCAGTTGTCTCCAGATCAGCAGATGCAGCAGTGGAGCAGAAGGGGAGCACCAGTGTGAACTTTAGTTTACAGCCAAGTCAGCAGGAGATTTTAGGGCCATAGTTTGGACACCTTTCATATCATTTAACGTATAATAAAAAGCAATATAGTATTAGTAGGTTTGGTTGTATTTAGAGAAATTTCAAGGTTCAAGATGTTTGAATTTCATTGATTTGAATTTCTATCTGCTTTGAGCCTGCTGTAATTTCTTATAATGAAAACAAACATGTCTGAAACACACTCAACAGCTTTTTATTATATTATTTTATTTATAACACTTAAAGGGATAGTTCGGGTTTTTTGATGTGACTCTGTATGGCGTCCCCTTCAGCAGTGTCGTGCATCAACACTGACCGTGTTGCATTACCGCTGACCGTGTCCTGTGAGCCAAATTCTGCCCGGTTCTGGAGCTAACGAAAGTAGGTCCGGCAAGTTAGCCAGGACAGTTAATAAAGCTTGTTTTCTTGTAAACATCGCCACTTACAAGTGAACAGGCTAATAATACTAATAGGCGCGCAGTGATACGAATTGACAGAAAATAGCACCAAGCGATTACGACTTCTGACTTTTTCGTGGACAACTGTTTTGTGATGCAAATATATCACTTTTTGGACAAATATTGTCTTGAGAAGAAAAACAAGCTTTAGGCTGAATCTGACCTTTATCTGTCCCGGCTAACTTGCCGGACCTACTTTCGTCAGCTCCAGACGAACTCGGGGCAGAACTCGGCTCACAGGACACTGTCAGGGATAAGTCAGTGTTAATGCACGACACTGCTGAAGGGGACGCCATACAGATTCACATCAAACAACCCGAACTATCCCTTTAATACAATAAATATCAGTATCATAAATGGTACTGTGAACATTAGTGCACCAACATTTTTGAAAATTCTAAATTTCTTTATCTCTTTTCAATATAACCCAGTATGAACTTCTCCAAATCTCCTAAGAAGGCCTCTGGTGAACTTTTGGGCCTGTCATCTGAGCTAGAGGAGAACTCAGAACTCAGAACTCAGAACTGGACAAAGAAAATCACTGGACCTCTGCTCTGGAGGATTGGTAGTGACACTGATACTAGACTCTAAAGGACAAGTAACGTTTTTACAGTCTGGACCTTATTTCAGTGATAAAACGTCATTTACTCACCCATTGTACTTTGGTGTCATTTGGAGTATTTCCGGAGATTTCGTAGTTGGGCTATATCCATTTAACGCGAGTGGTCGGGCTATTGCAGTCACCAAATAACACAAAATTTAGCACTTTTCAAATGACCAAAGTTCAATGTGTTTACACTTTCGTTTGAGCCAAAAGTGGTCTTCAACGAGGACTGCGCGCATGCGCGCATTCACACCTGATTTGCAGATAAGACGATTCTCTTAGCTCTCGGTTACAGAAGCTAAGAAGAAGAAAGCATCTCCGCTTGAGAAAACCCGAAATGGTTCGAACATGCATTTCTCCTGGTTGTGAAAACAAAATGACAGCTTGGACGAAGTTGAGTCTTCACAGGCTTCCTCATCACAATCCAGAGTTATTGAAGCCACTTTTGACTCAAACGAAAGTGTAAACTAACACATTGAACTTTTGTCATTTGAAAAGTGCTAAAGTTTGTGTTATTTGGTGACTGCAATAGCCCGACCACTCACGTTAAATGGATATAGCCCAACTACGAAATCTCCGGAAATACTCCATATGACACCAAAGTACAATGGGTGAGTAAATGACGTTGCCAAAATAAGGTCCAGATTGTAAAAACGTTACTTGTCCTTAACTTCTCATCTTTGGGGTTGGAGCTCTTGTCTTCAGGGGCTGGACGCTCCTCTCCCTGTGCTTCTGGGAGCTTCACCCGGTGGCAGTTGATGAGCAGTTGGAGCTGCCTCAGCGCCTTTTCCGATTGACACAGCTGGGAAAGACAAAAACAAAACACAAAACATTCATCTATTTGTTTGATACAATTAAGCCTCTATTGCACAAAACAGAATCCCCTCAGGATGCATAAATGGGGGCCCTACAGTCCAGATGTTACTGTTGCCTATGGAATTGGTTTAAAAAAAGAAAAACATAAAAATTTTGACCTGGATTATACGAGGAATAAATGAGGGTTAAACAATCTGAAATGTGAGTGAACCATAGCTGCAATAATTGTACAATGAACAATGATTAAAGAGAGGGTAGTGAGGTGTGTAGCTGCACTCACTGTTTTTAAACAGGTACAACAATCATAGTGGATTCAGATTACACATAGATGACATGTTTTTCTCATTCTCAGTATATGGACAGGCCGCGCTTCATGTGAAAGATCAGAGCCTTCTAGATTCAAGCCAATTGGATTTCAGCACTGAAACAAACCAAATCACTTGAGGCTCATCACTGCACTACATAACTGTGACTGGAGCAGGCAGAGGGTGGTTAATGCTAATATTATTACAGCGCTATGTTTTTGTTTTTTTCATTCATGGTTCGTACTCACCTTGTGAGTACAGCTGAGGACAGGTAATCCAGGACCGGTAATCCAGGAATCTATATGTCTCACCGTGGCATAGAGACTTGACGTGATTCAACACATCCTCTCCACACACTCTCTCAATTTCACCTGAAGAAGAGAACAACTGGGCTTACTTGAGTGTAATATATTTTATAATGTAACAGTATTCCTATTTGACTGAAAATTTGGGTCACTCTTCCAAATGTAAGTCTGCAAATGACAAAAACTTTATGGTGACAAGAAATAATTTAAACATTTGTGTGTCTTGCAAGACCCGTTAACATATGATATCATTTTTTATATACTTTTTGTGGTCTGTCCACCAACACCAGATTTTTTTTTACATTATTTAATGTTTTGCAAAACAAAATAAAAAATCAGACCTTATTTCCAGACAGTTTCTGACTTGAGTAGTGGTTTCTCCAAATATCATAATTTCTTGGACCACTACTTTGTACTTCATATAGAGCGATAT
This sequence comes from Paratrypauchen microcephalus, assembly GCA_036785185.1. Lineage (NCBI taxonomy): Eukaryota > Metazoa > Chordata > Actinopteri > Gobiiformes > Gobiidae > Paratrypauchen > Paratrypauchen microcephalus. Next base: position 3,017,540 of record JAVJIX010000086.1, on the reverse strand, counting down.
TATTTTGAAGGAACAGAATTGTGTAAAAATTTTGACTGCTCTGAATGTATGTACAAATGTGTATATTGTGCTCTTTAATATGTTTTTACAGCTGGTGGGACACAAGAGGTCACTGGTAATTTAGTATGATGGAAACGATGATAAAACTGTTGATTAATTATTGTCATTAATAGTAAAAGCTATTTTCAAATGGCTCATGTTTCTCTTACCCTGGAGTCTGATGTCTTCTAACAGCTCCGGGTGGGACTTCTTATCTTCTCCAGGCCACGAGTTGCTGTCCACAGGTCTGACCTTCGCCCACCTCCAGATCACCTGCAAGAGTCCAGCAAAGTGGCCTTCATTTTGAGCTAGGGTTGAGCGATTTTGGGAAAAAATATCTAATTGTGATTTTTATAACAAGCAATTTATGTTATAATAAATGGATCCTGTTCAAAGATAAGCACACGTTTAAAATGTTAAACTATTTGCAAAGGTGGCCGCTAACGTGAAAGCGTCACGTAATGCGTCAACGAATTGATTAAATAAGTATTTATAAATTAGCTCCAAAAATAAAATAGAAAATCTGTGTATGCGAAGTGAGCTCATTGTTATCCACACTTACCTCAGATTTAGTTACGGTTAGGGTTGCCAACTCCCTGAAAAAAAAAAAGGGACACCTCATCGGCAAGACCGGCCGGCCCGATTGCCTTCACCCTTCATGGTGTAGTGAATCTTTTTAGCCCTTTTTTGTATGTGTGAAGCGATTTTTTAAACTATTTGACTCAAACCTGAATTTAATTAGATGCATATTTGAGTGATATGAACACATGGAAAATAAATAATATTAATACTAAATAACAAAATTAACAAAATAAAATATCTGTTAATATAAACAGGGATGAAAATGACCAGTAATGAAAAAAGCTGAAAGTCACTGAAAAGCTAGGGGGGTCCGGGGGCATGGGCATGGGCATGCCCCCCCCTGGAAAATTTTTGAACTCCAGATGCTCTGAGATGCAATCTGGGGTCATTCCAGCCAATAAAAACTAAGATGTCAACCACCCATTTTGAGGGAGGGAATTCCCTTTCCCTCTTGATGATCCCACTTTGCACGACCTTCTCACAAAATTTGACTTACACTGGATGGAATCAGCTCAGGATCTGGGGACGTTCCAGAAGCGACGCCATGTTTAGGTTTGGCCGTTACCAAGGCAACAGTACTTGGGCTTAATGATCTTCATGTGGGAAAAGGCTGACTCACATATATAAGTTTAACATTAAACTATTAATATTTTCGGTTTTGAGTTTCGGTCAGCAGTTATTCAGTCGTGTAAAGAGTACAACATACGTTGAACACATATGGCAGAATTGACAATAAAGCTGACTTTGATCTTTGATCTTGGATCTTTGATGTTGGCTGTGATCAACTGGGGGAATTTTGGTAGGGGGGGGTTGAAGGAAAGAGAAGAAGACTTCTGATGCTAAAATAATACTCTTTACACGACTGAATAACTACTGACCGAAACTCAAAACCGAAAATATTAATAGTTTAATGTTAAACTAAATCAATCCGCCTGAAAGGAAGGAGGCTGTGTTGCCTTGGTAACGGCCAAACCTAAACATGGCGTCGCTTCTGGAACGTCCACGGTTTAGAATCTATGGCACAGCTCTGGCACCAGATGAGACTTATTATAGCTTAACCCTAACTAAATCTGAGGTAAGTGTGGATAACAATGAGCGCACTTCGCTTTGAAGTTGTTAATGTAAGTGTATTTATGCTCAATATAGACCAGCAAGAAATCGCAATCAAATTGAAATCTCAAAGGTAGCATTTTTTCCCTAGGCTACGATAATTTCCTCTACAAACAACAAAGTATCCTGCTAACCCTGTAGTTTAGTAGTATACAAAATGATATTCTTGCATTAGTTCATATTATTGTTATCATCATTATTTTTGTAAATTCTTCAGCACACGTTTAAAATGTTAAACGTGTGCTTATCTTTGAACAGGATCAATTTATTATAACATAAATTGCTTGTTATAAAAATCACAATTAGATATTTTTTCCCAAAATCGCTCAACCCTAGCTCAAAATGAAGGCCACTTTGCTGGACTCTTCGCCTGGACCTTCGCCCACCTCCAGGTGATCTGGAGGTGGGCGAAGGTCAGACCTGTGGACAGCAACTCGTGGCCTAGAGAAGATAAGAAGTCCCACCTGGAGCTGTTAGAAGACATCAGACTCCAGGGTAAGAGAAACATGAGCCATTTGAAAATAGCTTTTACTATTAATGACAATAATTAATCAACAGTTTTATCATCGTTTCCATCATACTAAATTACCAGTGACCTCTTGTGTCCCAACAGCTGTAAAAACATATTAAATAGCACAATATACACATTTGTACATACATTCAGAGCAGCCAAAATTTTTACACAATTCTGTTCCTTCAAAATAATATCACTCTATATGAAGTACAAAGTAGTGGTCCAAGAAATTATGATATTTGGAGAAACCACTACTCAAGTCAGAAACTGTCTGGAAATAAGGTCTGATTTTTTATTTTATTTTGCAAAACATTAAATAATTAAAAGAAAATCTGGTGTTGGTGGATAGACCACAAAAAGTATATAAAAAATGATATCATATCTTAACGGGTCTTGCAAGACACACAAATGTTTAAATCATTTCTTGTCACCATAAAGTTTTTGTCATTTGCAGACTTACATTTGGAAGAGTGACCCAAATTTTCAGTCAAATAGGAATACTGTTACATTATAAAATATATTACACTCAAGTAAGCCCAGTTGTTCTCTTCTTCAGGTGAAATTGAGAGAGTGTGTGGAGAGGATGTGTTGAATCACGTCAAGTCTCTATGCCACGGTGAGACATATAGATTCCTGGATTACCGGTCCTGGATTACCTGTCCTCAGCTGTACTCACAAGGTGAGTACGAACCATGAATGAAAAAAACAAAAACATAGCGCTGTAATAATATTAGCATTAACCACACTCTGCCTGCTCCAGTCACAGTTATGTAGTGCAGTGATGAGCCTCAAGTGATTTGGTTTGTTTCAGTGCTGAAATCCAATTGGCTTGAATCTAGAAGGACTCTCTCTGATCTGAATCCTCACTACTTAAACCCCAGCATCTGCAGCCACTCATTAACCAGTGCTAGTGCAGCCTCTGCAGCTCAGTGAATGAATTCTGAAGGCTCTGATCTTTCACATGAAGCGCGGCCTGTCCATATACTGAGAATGAGAAAAACATGTCATCTATGTGTAATCTGAATCCACTATGATTGTTGTACCTGTTTAAAAACAGTGAGAGTGCAGCTACACACCTCACTACCCTCTCTTTAATCATTGTTCATTGTACAATTATTGCAGCTATGGTTCACTCACATTTCAGATTGTTTAACCCTCATTTATTCCTTGTATAATCCAGGTCAAAATTTTTATGTTTTTCTTTTTTTAAACCAATTCCATAGGCAACAGTAACATCTGGACTGTAGGGCCCCCATTTATGCATCCTGAGGGGATTCTGTTTTGTGCAATAGAGGCTTAATTGTATCAAACAAATAGATGAATGTTTTGTGTTTTGTTTTTGTCTTTCCCAGCTGTGTCAATCGGAAAAGGCGCTTAGGCAGCTCCAACTGCTCATCAACCGCCACCGGGTGAAGCTCCCAGAAGCACAGGGAGAGGAGCGTCCAGCCCCTGAAGACAAGAGCTCCAACCCCAAAGATGAGAAGTTAAGGACAAGTAACGTTTTTACAATCTGGACCTTATTTTGGCAACGTCATTTACTCACCCATTGTACTTTGGTGTCATATGGAGTATTTCCGGAGATTTCGTAGTTGGGCTATATCCATTTAACGTGAGTGGTCGGGCTATTGCAGTCACCAAATAACACAAACTTTAGCACTTTTCAAATGACAAAAGTTCAATGTGTTAGCTTACACTTTCGTTTGAGTCAAAAGTGGCTTCAATAACTCTGGATTGTGATGAGGAAGCCTGTGAAGACTCAACTTCGTCCAAGCTGTCATTTTGTTTTCACAACCAGGAGAAATGCATGTTCGTACCATTTCGGGTTTTCTCAAGCGGAGATGCTTTCTTCTTCTTAGCTTCTGTAACCGAGAGCTAAGAGAATCGTCTTATCTGCAAATCAGGTGTGAATGCGCGCATGCGCGCAGTCCTCGTTGAAGACCACTTTTGGCTCAAACGAAAGTGTAAACACATTGAACTTTGGTCATTTGAAAAGTGCTAGTTTGTGTTATTTGGTGACTGCAATAGCCCGACCACTCACGTTAAATGGATATAGCCCAACTACGAAATCTCCGGAAATACTCCAAATGACACCAAAGTACAATGGGTGAGTAAATGACGTTTTATCACCGAAATAAGGTCCAGACTGTAAAAACGTTACTTGTCCTTTAGAGTCTAGTATCAGTGTCACTACCAATCCTCCAGAGCAGAGGTCCAGTGATTTTCTTTGTCCAGTTCTGAGTTCTGAGTTCTCCTCTAGCTCAGATGACAGGCCCAAAAGTTCACCAGAGGCCTTCTTAGGAGATTTGGAGAAGTTCATACTGGGTTATATTGAAAAGAGATAAAGAAATTTAGAATTTTCAAAAATGTTGGTGCACTAATGTTCACAGTACCATTTATGATACTGATATTTATTGTATTAAAGGGATAGTTCGGGTTGTTTGATGTGAATCTGTATGGCGTCCCCTTCAGCAGTGTCGTGCATTAACACTGACTTATCCCTGACAGTGTCCTGTGAGCCGAGTTCTGCCCCGAGTTCGTCTGGAGCTGACGAAAGTAGGTCCGGCAAGTTAGCCGGGACAGATAAAGGTCAGATTCAGCCTAAAGCTTGTTTTTCTTCTCAAGACAAAAAGTGATATATTTGCATCACAAAACAGTTGTCCACGAAAAAGTCAGAAGTCGTAATCGCTTGGTGCTATTTTCTGTCAATTCGTATCACTGCGCGCCTATTAGTATTATTAGCCTGTTCACTTGTAAGTGGCGATGTTTACAAGAAAACAAGCTTTATTAACTGTCCTGGCTAACTTGCCGGACCTACTTTCGTTAGCTCCAGAACCGGGCAGAATTTGGCTCACAGGACACGGTCAGCGGTAATGCAACACGGTCAGTGTTGATGCACGACACTGCTGAAGGGGACGCCATACAGAGTCACATCAAAAAACCCGAACTATCCCTTTAAGTGTTATAAATAAAATAATATAATAAAAAGCTGTTGAGTGTGTTTCAGACATGTTTGTTTTCATTATAAGAAATTACAGCAGGCTCAAAGCAGATAGAAATTCAAATCAATGAAATTCAAACATCTTGAACCTTGAAATTTCTCTAAATACAACCAAACCTACTAATACTATATTGCTTTTTATTATACGTTAAATGATATGAAAGGTGTCCAAACTATGGCCCTAAAATCTCCTGCTGACTTGGCTGTAAACTAAAGTTCACACTGGTGCTCCCCTTCTGCTCCACTGCTGCATCTGCTGATCTGGAGACAACTGGAGCAGAGGATTTGTGCTGTAGCCACACTGACCTGTTCTGTCCCTTCACCTCACAGACACAGAAGAGAGAGAAAGAAGGGAGAGGGGGAGAAAGGGAGAGAGAGACAAAGAGCAAGGTGAAGGAGAGAGAGAGATAGAGAGTGAGGGGGAGATTAAGAGATTAAAGGTTGTAAATGCCACTGTGGTGTTCACCGAATTAGAAGGTACTTTTTTAAAATGGAAATGCTTTTATAACAAAAAGCCCATATAATCATTCAATAATTCAGTAATACACAGGATAATATGTTAAGCCAAGTCACCTGTATTGTCAATTTAATACAAGACAAAATATAGTATAGGACACTACATACACACACACACACATGTACACACACTCTGGACACACACACACGTACTCTGGATGTTTTCTGTTCACGTTAATCGCTTCATGTTCACATTTCAGCTAAATGTCTCCCTTTGATGCAGAAATAATATGACCACACGAAAGCTGAAGTATTTAAACATGTCCTAAAGTCTGTAGTGTCAAAGTTTAAAGGTACTTTACTCGCCCCATAAGATTATTCACGTGTCCACGGTCTTTCGGCAGCTAAAGTATCCGATCGTATTCTGTACATGAGCTGTAAATGTTACATATATTCGTAGCAACTAATCAATCTCTTATTTTTTTCAAATGAATTTTGTGTATTTATTTTTGTTTGCTCAAAGCCAAAGTTTGAATTAAAAAAATTTAGTTAGAATGTTACCGCAAACATGATAAAATAACCCCTAAAATCATTTGAAAAATACTTTTTACTTTTCAGTCCAATTAAAAATGTAATGGAGAAGAGAGTGCAGATACCTGCTTTCAAATGTAGTGAAGTAAAAGTTAAAAGTATCCACTGTAAAATGCACTTAAGTTGAATTTTTAGGTATCTGTACTTTACTTTTAGGTATCTGTAAATACAGTACTTTACTATTTGTACATATGGGTTTTCACATTTGTCCAATTATGACTTGGTTTGGTAGGATTCTACTTGTGGTAAATGTGTATCATAGTTTTTACATCAGTTAAGTAGCAATTTGTGAAAAAAATACAGAAAGTAGCAGTGTATTTAAAACAGACTCCCTCTACCTGTGTAAACAGCACTGGAAATTCTATTCAAAACACAGGGACCATTTATACACAAGGAAGGCATTTTTCTGATGGATTAAACATTGATTTAAATATTGATTTTATTAGTCTGATCATAAATATTGCGTAATTTTGGCCCTTGTTAAAACTATGGTTGCTAGGTGACAGCCTTTAACAAATAGTTTAAAAAATGGACAAAAGTAGGCAAAATTTGTAGCTAACTGTTAAATATAATTATGTTAACTATGTTTTAAAAGTGCTCTAACCTGTCATATGCACTTTAAAATAATAAAATTATGTAACTGCAACACTGTCCTTAGTAAAAGTGGCAGATATCATGGTTATTGACGTATCGTACATTATAGTGTTTTTACAGATTTCACAATTATTAACCTCACAAAAAATATTCAGACTTTTAAAATCCAAAGCAAAATATCAAGTGAATCGGGAAGTCATTTGAAAAAAGTGGAAAACGTTTTTGTTTCACAGGCCCAGTTATTACAGAGATATTAGCCATAAACCGGGTCAACAAATCTGCAACTGACAGCAAATTCAAACAGAGAATTGTACCATTTTATCTTTTGTTCCATTACAGTGTCAGTATCAACATATCAGCATTATAAAGAAACAAAAACTATATTCCCTGAAGCTTCTTATCTCCCTATGTCAAGTTTAAACATGAGTATTTCACTTCTTGAACAATACCTTTGTAAAACAGTGTTCAGTCCCAGGGGTGGGTACAACTTTAACTTGAGGGACTTTTTAAATAAATTATGAGTACTTTTACTCCTACTTGAGTAATATTTACGTTGAAATACTTGAGTCAAAGTTGTGGCTACTTTGTTCACTATGAGTAAGTGACAAAAGACTTTATTCCTCATTTGTTTTTCTGATTTGTGTGGGTTATTGTTTGAAAATACCAGATTTTGTGCATTATTAATTAAATAACTTTAAAGGTGCGATATGTAACTTTTCAGCTGCCTGTTTCTATGGATATGTAGTTGCTCTGTCTGGAATGTTCCACAGTATGACATTAAACATCTCTACCTTACATTTATTCAATTACAGGTAATTACAGATAAATAGACATTCTGACTGTGAGTGGGGTCGCCTATCCACAGATCTGACCTGTAACTTGGCCTGGTTTGGTCTCCATGATGATAGAATGGTTTAATATCATACTGTGAAACATTCCAGACAAAGCAATGATATCGCCGTGGAGAAAAGCATTTCACGTGACTTGAATACTTTACATTACTTGAATACTTTACTTGAGTAAAGTATTCTGGGCTGTCCTCTGGACTCTGTGGAGGAGGTGGCTGAGAGGAGGGTGCTGGCCAAATTCACGTCCATCATGGACGACACCTCTCACCCTCTGCACCGGACTGTAGAGGAGCCGAGCAGCTCCTTCAGCAGCCGACTGAGGCACCCCCAGTGCAAGAAGGAGCTCTACTGCAGATAGTGATGGCCAAATGAAGCCCCATGAACCATCTGAGGCTTTCAGCCAATTGTACCGGTACAGGAGCCAATGCCTCGCCAAATGATTCAATATGTTCAACTACACCATCTTGTGGATAAAAAAAATGTAACACATGTAAAAAGAGAAACCTACGACGGCGTATAAGGGCCACATGAAGAAAAAAATAATAATGCTACTACGAAATTAAAGTCGTAATATTACGAGATTAAAGTCGTAATATTTCGAGAATAAAGTCGTAATATTTCGAGAATAAAGTCGTAAAATTTAGAGAATGTTTATGAGCTTGAGCATTCATTATGGAGGATTTTGAGCATTTTGTGCGGTTATACTTTCATTTAGGCTTCACACATGGTGAAATGCTCAGCCTTTTGGCCCATCATCACCAGATTATCATTAGTATAAGGACTTTAAAGCGACTTTGCAAACGTTTGCGTTTATTCCGACAAAAGAATCAGGCGAGTTTGGAGCAGATAGCCTCTTTTGTAGAGGAGGAACTTGGGAGTGGTCGACTACAAGGCTATCGGTGGTTGCACCTGAAAGCAATTCAGAGGGGATTTGTTGTTTCCCAAGAAACGGTGAGGATCATACTGAAAGTTTTGGATCCAGTTGGCGTTGAACTGCGAAGAAGACGTCGCCTTCGGCGTAGTACAGGTGTACAGCGCCAGAGGAAACGCACTGTGGCATTTGGATTCATATGATAAACTGAAGCCATACGGCATCTGTAGAAATGGTTGTATTGACGGCTTTAGTCGTCATATTATGTGGATGGAGGCGTACGTCACCAACAGTAACCCAAAAGTAATTGCGGATTACTTTATTAACACAGTGACTCGCATTGGAGGGTGTCCGCAGAGACTCCGGGCGGATCCAGGTACCGAAAACGCACATGTCCGTGACATGCAGCAGTTCCTGCGTAGAAATCATACAGACGTACATGCTGGAGAAAAAAGTTTCATTTATGGCTGCAGCACCGCTAATCGGCGAATTGAGTCATGGTGGGGTGTCTTACGCAAACAATGCGCAAAAAACATTTTCAAAACCCTAAGAGAAGATGGACACTATACTGGTGACTACTTGGACATAAACTTGATGGAATTCTGCTTCCTCAACATTATACAGGCAATAGTGTCATTGACATTCGGGTGACATATATGCAAATCTAGCCTAACAACATTACATTTTATAATCAGACCCAAAACACTACAGCCATAGTTAGATCATTGAAAATTTGGCTACTGTTGTTCAGGGTGAAGTGGATGCTGTCGTCAGAACCTGGAATTCACATCGCATAAAGACCAGGCCTGGCTATGGGATGCTTGGAGGAAGAGCAGTTCTCATGTACACAGTGCCACAGCTGTATGGGGGAGAGGACAAGCTGCAGCCAGTGATACCAGAAGAGACAGAAATATGCAAGTAGGAGTGCACCCCTAAAGGACAATATCCTTGTGATCAAACTGTCTTTGAACTTTGTACTCTCCTCATGGAAGAACATGGTTGGGATGCTCCAGTGGTTGCGTCCACTGGAATAGAACTATATTTAGGTTTAAGAAATGAGATACTTAACAATATTTGAACAGAAAACCTTTTCTACTTCTAGATAGTAACTATATTTGTAATGTTAAATTATTGTACAAGATGGTTTAAAGTACATTAAAGTTAATTTATAAAGAGAGTGAGCAAAGATAATTCAACTATATCACTTTTTTTTTTCATTCTCTTCATCCTCCTGTGGACCCACCACCCGCGGAAGGATTCATGGGGGCTGGTGCATTGTGTTCTGGGCAGCAGAACACTGCTTGGACTGCTGCCCCCGCGACCCAGAAAATGGAAAAGCGGAAGAAAAAATGAATGAATGAATGAACATGTGTGAAACAAATTCACAAAATAATTTTTAAATGTCTTTGACATTTGCCATTGACAAATAATACAAACTTTTCAACATGAAACACTTCAGTGAAAAATAACAAAAATAGTGTAGTTTCTTTACACAATATCCATTATCCAGATGTTACTGTCTAGAATAGAATTGAACTCGCTGCGGAAGTCTGGAAAATTATCATAACTGTCAGACAGTTGTAGTAGAGAAGCACATGTACGTCCAGTTGGTCTGCGTGTGAAACTGGTCTGAACAATAAACTCTACTTGAATAAAAGCAGACACCAATAAATCTGAACCTGTACAAAACCTCAAGAATTTCCCTAGTCTTTCTTCATTGAGTTCCTTGATGTATTTTTTTAAGTGTTGTGCAGTCTCTGCCTCCTTTGGTGACATTGTGTCGGGAAAGTGCAACTTGTCAACTACTTTTTTGGATGAAGGTTTTAGCTCCATGTACATCTTAATCAGTTTATCAGAACTGAGCTGTATTTGTGGCTGCAAGATCTCTCTCCAACAGTCTATCACAAACATTGGCTTTTGTACTAGTTCTTTGTGTGATAATTCAGCCAATATCTCAGAGAAACTTTCAGAGCTGACTTTTTTTCAACATTCATAATTGTTGAGCACATCAAGATCATCAGCATCTACAGAATCAATATCATCAAGTGCCTTTTTGATCACATCTTGCTCATGAGAGCTTAAAAACTGGAGAAAATTTGTCTTCAGGTCACTGTAAATTTTCCCAAAAAACATTTCTTCAAGGAAAGGTGGGGCAAGCTTCAGAGGCAGGTAGCCACACTCCTGAAATCCCTTAAGAAGGATCCTACCAATAGCTTTCCATGTTACTGCAGTAAAATCATGTCTGAGAAATGGCACTTTCAATGTTGTCCCAAGGGTACAGCGTTCATAAAACACTTCCCAAAAGCTAGTAAAGACATCTCTGAGTAAACCTGAACCACAACCATTTTCAAGTGAGTTGTCAGGAAGGATACGATGCACTTTTATTCTTTTGTTTATAATATCATTATCAGAAAATGCCCCTATCATTTCACCAAAGCTGTTTGCAGAATGTAACACCAAAACTACTTCAGATATGATATCATGTGGACTGGATGGAGGCATATCATCATTTTGGTAAATGAGTGTGTCACTGAGAGAGTCCTCATTATTAGTTAGGTCTGGACCAAATGTAATCTCGGGGTCAGACGTGTCTGCATTCACTACTGAAACACCATCAACATAATCTGATGTATTCACAGTGAAAGCCATGGGATTAATGACAAGTGTTGTTGCTAATTCAGTAGGAATATCATTTTGTGTATTTACTGAAGGCCTTATGTCTGCCCTCATGGTTTCTGAAACAATAATCACCTCCTGAAGCAAGTCTGCTGGTTCTTGTTGTTGATTTCTTAAATGCAGTGTGAATTCATCTGGTGGTTGCCCTTCAACTCCCTCAAAGAGTGTGTCATCAATCTCTACACTCACTGGTTTTGGTTGTGTAGCCAAGTAAAACCTTAGAATTGGCAGTTTCACAGTATTGTATATCTCCTCAACAGACACATTGTCGGGAAGAGAACTTTGTTTAAAGTCCCAAACATCAAATTCAAAGTCGCTTTCATGACCTTTGTTAGATTCCCCTTGTGGAAAAAACAATGCTTTTCCTTGATTTAGAATCTCACTAAAACCTGCTTGGGTGTTAATTGTGATCTTTCTTGTCCCCCTCCCTGTTTTGCTCTGACCTGTTTTGATATATTGTTTTCAGTGTGGATCCAGCCTATTTCAATTATTCGCGTGGAATGCTTAGCTCTTCTTTTGGTTCTGTTGGATGTTTCTGGCTTCTTCCCCATGGGTTTTATTTCTAATTTTAAGTTTCTCACTCAGTTTCTCAAAAAGTCCCTGTTTTCGCTTTGAGGAGTTTGGATGTGATTTGCAAAAGTTAACCAAAGCAATTCTGTCTCCATATGATGGCAGGTAATTCTCCAAATCAGCATCTTCCATCAGTAATTGAATGACTTCTCTGTCAATCTGCAAGAAATGAAACAGAAAGTTATTGAAATAAAAAAAAAAAAAAAACATGCTTTAAGCTACAAGAGGAAGCAACACCTGATTCTGTTCTACAGAATGGCTTAACATTTCATACACTATATTCAGTAATAAAACGTGTGTGTGTGTATGTGTGTGTGTGCGTGTGTGTGTGTGTCTGTGTGTGTGTGTGTGTGTGTGTGTTTTATATATGAGTTGGCAAACATTAAACTTGGAACAGAATATAACATAAATATACCTTCTGGTCCTCAATGCGCTTGATGACTTCCTCTGACACATAGCGCCCTCTTAAGAAAGCCACAACGTCAGTCATCATGGATCTGTAAAATATATAATTCATATAAATAACTAGTTTTCACTTATTAATGATAGATAAACAGCATTTACGGAAAAATAATTTATATTTTAATCTCAACTAGTCTGTCAATAGCATCTTGTTAATGCACAACTAAAGCATGCTTCTCTAACGATGAAGAGACCTAGCATCTTGCGTGCTCCCACCACTAAAACATGAAGCACCTAAATGTACAGATCACTTATGTTTGGGTGTGTGCTAATAGCACGTGTGACTTAGCATCTCTAAGCTAAGTAAGGCGCTATAATGCGCCTTACCATTACACCGCTAGGTAAGGCGCATTATATTGAGATGCTGATGTAAAAAGGTGGATAGGATATTTATTCACGTACTTATTATAAATATTAGTCTATAGATAATTGACTAGTCTGATAATTTACCTGTATGGATGAGGGGTCCGACCGAAGGAGTTGCAGTTGTGCTTACGACTTTATTCTCGAAACATTACGACTTTATTCTCGAAACATTACTTTATTCTCGAAATATTACGACTTTATTCTGGTAATATTACGACTTTAATCCCATAATATTACGACTTTAATCTCGTAGTAGCATTATTATTTTTTTCTTCATGTGGCCCTTATACGCCGTCGTAGAGAAGAGAAAAATCGTATGTTTTTAAGCTCAATACGGGACGCGGGACACTTGCTTCTGAATACGGGACATTTTTCAACGTTTTTCAAGGGATGGTTGGCAACCCTAGAATTTAGAACTTTTTAGAACGTTGTTTTCGAATCACGCTTTTGACGTAGCCCAAAGACACGAGAACCAAACTGATCCGGTACTGAATATTTGTGTATTTTTGTGTGTTATTTCCACCCCGGTGGCCGCGCAATAACACATTAGTTAGTTTGCCATGGCGGCGCAGGGAGAAGTACTTTATGAAATTGGAACACGCCGTAGGTTGGTGGGATTTACGCATTTTTAAAAAAAATTTAATTGTTACCAGAGATGAGGTAAGTTTGGATAACAATGAGCTCACTTCGCATACACAGATTTTCTATTATATTTTTGGAGAATAATTTATAAATACTTATTTAATCAATTCGTTGACGCATTACGTGACGCTTTCACGTTAGCGACCACCTTTGCAAATCTAGTTAAGGATAAATAGCCTTTTCTGCTTAATTTACTCAGTATTCTAAATCAAATTATACAGCTAATGAAATAAATGGTTTGTCGCACGAGTTAAGTTTGTTCCTATGGCAAAAATGAATACTAAATCGGTTGACTTAAATGAAGCCTTAAATGAAGTTGTTAATGTAAGTGTATTTATGCTCAATATAGACTAGTGATGGGCGGATCGATACCAAAGTATCGATATATCGATCCCCCCCACACACACACCACTAGCAGCACCCTAAAAATACTTGGGTTTTAGTGCCCACTATGCTTTTTGTAATGTCAGCTTTTTATTTTCTTTTGTCTTTGTTTTTTTTTTTTAGACAACTCTCCTAAAGCTGTTGGGCTAACTAACCTTCTTGGCCAGATGGTGGCCTTGGACCTCCAGCCACTGTCTATTGTCGAAGACAGAGGTTTTAAAGCTCTTGACCCATGTTACAAGATTCCCAGAAAATCGGTCTGTGTAACAAATTGCTTGTTATAATAATAACAATTAGATATTTTTTCCCAAAATCGCTTAACCCTAGCTCAAAATGAAGGCCACTTTGCTGGACTCTTGCAGGTGATCTGGAAGCAGACGATTAATTTAGAACATACAGATTTCGGGGGTGAGGAAACTGTTCATATGTCCCACGATCAGCTGTTATTCAATGAACGAGGAATCCAGGGTAAGAGAAACATGAGCCATTTGAAAATAGCTTTTATTATTAATGACAATAATTAATCAACAGTTTTATCACAGTTTCCATCATACTAAATTACCAGTGACCTCTTGTGACCCACCGGCTGTAAAAACAACAAAAAGAGCACAATATACACATTTGTACAAACATTCAGAGCAGAGCAATTCTGTTTCTTCAAAATAATATTACTCTATATGAATATCATATTTGGAGAAACCACCACTCAAGTCAGTAACTGTCTGGAAGTAACGTCTGATTTTAAATTTTACTTTGCAAAACAATAAATAATAATAAATTAAAAAAATCTGGTGTTGGTGGATAGACCACAAAAAATATATGAAAAATTATATATCTTAACGGGTCTTGCAAGACACACAAATGTTTAAATTATTTCTTGTCACCATAAAGTTTTTGTCATTTGCAGACTTACATTTGGAAGAGTGACCCAAATTTTCAGTCAAATAGGAATACTGTTACATTATAAAATATATTACACTCAAGTAAGCCCAGTTGTTCTCTTCTTCAGGTAAAATCAGGAGGGTCTTTGGCCAGACTGTCTTAAGAGATGTTATCGCTGCCTGCCGGAGAATGTGAAACAAATGTGCAGCATTTGTCGAGTGTGAGTACGAACCATGAATGAAAAAAACAAAAATATAGCGCTGTAATAATATTAGCATTAACCACACTCTGCCTGCTCCAGTCACAGTTATGTAGTGCAGTGATGAGCCTCAAGTGATTTGGTTTGTTTCAGTGCTGAAATCCAATTGGCTTAAATCTAGAAGGACTCTCTCTGATCTGAATCCTCACTACTTAAACCCCAGCATCTGCAGCCACTCATTAACCAGTGCTAGTGCAGCCTCTGCAGCTCAGTGAGCGAATTCTGAAGGCTCTGAGCTTTCACATGAAGCGCGGCCTGTCCATATACTGAGAATGAGAAAAACATGTCACCTGTGTGTAATCTGAATCAATTGTGATTGTTGTACCCGTTTAAAAACAGTGAGAGTGCAGCTACACACCCCACTACCCTCTCTTTAATCATTGTTCATTGTACAATTATTGCAGCTATGGTTCACTCACATTTCAGATTGTTTAACCCTAATTTATTCCTCGTATAATCCAGGTCAAAATTTTTATGTTTTTCTTTTTTTAAACCAATTCCATAGGCAACAGTAACATTTGGACTGTAGGGCCCCAATTTATGCATCCTGAGAGGATTCTGTTTTGTGCAATAGAGGCTTAATTGTATCAAACAACTAGATTAATGTTTTGTTTTTGTCTTTCCCAGGTGTGCCAATATATTCTGGACCACATGTAATATTTTTTTGAATTTTGTTTTTATTTTATTAATGTTGAAATTTAGTGTTCATGTTCGTGTTATAAATAAAATATAATAAAAAGCTGTTGAGTGTGTTTCAGACATGTTTGTTTTCATTATAAGAAATTACAGCAGGCTCAAAGCAGATAGAAATTCAAATCAATGAAATTCAAACATCTTGAACCTTGAAATTTCTCTAAATACAATCAAACCTCCTAATACTATATTGCTTTTTATTATACGTTAAATGATATGAAAGGTGTCCAAACTATGGCCTTAAAACCTCCTGCTGACTTGGCTGTAAACTAAAGTTCACACTGGTGCTCCCCTGCTGCATCTGCTGATAAGATAAGATATGCCTTTATTAGTCCCTCAGTGGGGAAATTCCAGTGTTGCAACGCACAGATCAAGAACAGCACGAAAAAGTAAAGTCGGCCTCTGCGCGTCCTCCGTAGCAGCTCCTCCGCACACATAGCAACGCATCTGGAGACAACTGGAGCAGAGGATTTGTGCTGTAGCCACACTGGCCTGTTCTGTCCCTTCACCTCACAGACACAGAAGAGAGAAGGGAGAGCCTTTGTCAACATTGGCCAGAACTTTAGCAACAAGGAGGTCTTGGGGGAGACCTAAGGAGGCGTGGCTCTCAAGGAGGGCAGTGTATGTTTGCTTTTTGGGGCCAGCTTTCATTTTGCATCTCAAGTCCATTTCCTGGACTTGCATTGTCAGCACTGAATGCAGAAACATGATTTGGGGATAGACCCATGTTTTCAAGAGAGCTGTGTATTGTTTTCACTATTCCCTCTGCAGACTCATCCGGATTTTCAACAAAATCTATTACCCTGTTGACAACCCCATTCTCTGGCGTGAAAAACTGCACGGCCAAGGGAAACATCTTCCGATTGCCCTTGTTTGAGGCATCGGTGTGAAGAGAGAATGGGAGTGGATTTCCACCACTTTTTAATTTTTTGATCACCTCCTCTATTGCCTTTGGAGACAGGACACCTGTGACAACTGCCTCAGCTTTCGTCCTCCCGCAGGACATCTTCCTGGCGATGCTGGAGTCATTCAGTGTTCTGAGAGTCAGCTTCAGAGCACAATCAGCTGAATTGTAGCTTAAGCCATGTTTAACAGTGTGGTAGATATGGGCAACCTCTGCAGCAGTCACCTGTAAAATAAAATAAAATAATTACTGTACATTTTGTGCTTAGTATATCAACTGCATGGACAGTACAAATGATGCATCTTCTATCTAACTATCTCTATATCTGAACTTGTAAGAAATGTGTAAGGTTACAGTATATTATGTATTCTTTATTATTGATCTATGTATTAATTTTATGCAGTATTTATCTATTGAATGTACTAGTCTAGCAACTGTACTTGTTTATTACACAGCAAATAATATTATATTTCTCCATACAATTTATATTCACATCCATTGTACTTTCCCATATTAACCTTAACCAGAGGTAAAAAAATAAAATAAAAATCTTACTTTACATACCATATCTGCCTCTGGCGTTGCCTGGTGGACAATAAATTGGTCAATGGTTCTCCTAGTTTCGGTGCCCCTAATGTTCCTTTTGTGCCCACCACTGGAAGCATGTTGATTCAGGTCCGTTAGTCCACCATGGGCTATGGAAAAAGTCCTCCGGCAGACAGTGCAGTGCGCTTTATAGACATTATCGCGCACTTTTTCCACCCAACTTTTGCCTTCTTCCCATTCCGCTCTGTATTTTTGCAGTCTTTTCCTTTTTTTTCCTCGGAGGAGTAGTTGCATTGCTGCTAGTCGAAGGTGTATCGGCTTGTAAACCGCTGTCGGAGTCATTGCTGCCGTCCATGCTTTGTTGATGTTTCCTTTTTCGCAATGCAACAGCACCTTGACCAATGAAATGAGTGGTATGTGAGTGTGCTATCAGCTCATTGGACAGAGCTGAGCGTGCTATCAGCTCATTGGTCACAGAGCAGGAGAGGGCGGCTGAGAATGTTTACCGTAAGTTTTCTTATAAAGCGCCATGTATTAATTAATTCAGTTGACATTTGACACAATATTTTTGATTCTCACGAAAATACGGGACAAAGTGCGTCCCTTTTAAGCTCATTACGGGACGCGGGACACTTTTCGGGACGGGACATTTTTCAACGTTTTTCAAGTTAGTTAGTTTGCCATGGCGGAGGAGGGAGTCCTATATGAAATCGGAACAATCCGTAGGTTGGGGGGATTTACCCAATTTTTTACTCTAAATGTTACCAGAGATGAGGTAAGTGTGGATAACAATGAGCTCACTTCGCATACACAGATTTTCTATTATATTTTTGGAGCCAATTTATAAATACTTATTTAATCAATTCGTTGACGCACGTTAGCGACCACCTTTCCAAATCTAGTTAAGGATAAATAGCCTTTTCTGCTTAATTTACTCAGTATTCTAAATCAAATTATACAGCTAATAAAATAAATGGTTTGTCGCACGAGTTAAGTTTGTTAGTTTGTTCCTATGGCAAAAATGAATACTAAATCGGTTGACTTAAATGAAGCCTTAAATGAAGTTGTTAATGTAAGTGTATTTATTTATAACAAATTGCTTGTTATAAAAATCACAATTAGATATTTTTCCCCAAAATCGCTCAACCGTAGATCAAAATGAAAGCCACTTTGCTGGACTCTTGCAGGCGATCTGGACGGAGAGGCGTACGGTTCATGAGGCTCACATAGATCGCACGATGGAGGAAATTGTTCAGATTTCCCGCGCTGAGCTGTTAGCCAATGAACATGGAATCCAGGGTAAGAGAGACACGAGCCATTTGAAAATAGCTTTTCACCTTTTTTTTCAAATAATAATAATAAACACCATTAGCTGAGCCGTACTGCTGTTGTCCACAGACTCGTTGCACTGGATGCTGAACCACCTGCATTCACCTAAGTCCTTGTCCAGCTGCTCATTCAAGTTTTCGGAAATAGCAGACACCCGTCTTGTCACTGTACTCGCACCAAGTTGTACATCGGCCAGAGTTGAGATGACATCTGATCCATTTTTCTCGTCTTTAAAAATTGTCTCAGCAATTATCATCATCGCTCCTTTTACAGTTTCTCCATCTGAAAACGTCTTTTTTTTTTTTTTTTAATCAAATAATTCGTTGCCCTGAAAGAAGCCTCGGCTGCCTTTTTAGCCTTTTTCAGTGGTCAAGTGAAGAAAGACTGCCGCTTGGCTAAAGCAGCCTTTAACTCTCGTGCTTTCTCAGCTCGAAGTGCACTCTTAAGGGGAAAGTTTGTGTTGAAGCTGCTGTGATTCGTAGCGACTTTCCACATTGTGCCGTTTCGAAATCGCCACTGTAGCTCCACAAATGAGACATACACACTTCTCTCTTGTCCACTCTAGATGCTCTGAGATGCAATCTGGGGTCATTCCAGCCAATAAATACTAAGATGTCAACCACCCATTTTTGGGGGGGGGGGGGGCTTTGTGTTAATGGATGCCTTCGTGGCTAGGTGTGGGGCGGAGAAGGAGCACAGCAGACACAGTGGTTCTTTGAGATTGTGGAATGAGCAGCAGTCAGAACATTTTGATTTATACAGTAGTACATTTGGGCTGGGATAACAGAAACATCAGCTCCAGTGTCTATTTTAAATCTGACTTTATGGTTTCTGATAGTCAGATCTGCATACCAAGGATCTGATCCTACCTCTACTGAACCTAGGAATACTGGTGTGACATTACCCTGCTCTGCTTCAATCATATGCACCGATTTCACTGATTTACACACCTTACTGTAATGTCCTCCTTTACCACACTTACGACAAGTCGCATCTTTCGCTGGACACTGTCCTTTGCCGTGCACCGGGGTTTTACCGCATCTGTAGCAGGATCGCTCATTTAATGTTTTGGTCCTCATTTGGTATTTCGGATGACTTGTGCCTTTGTGTGTTGGAAACTTATGTTTCTTGAACTTTGCCGTCACAACATCTATTTCCGTTTTATATTCCCCTCTGATGTCTGACTGTTGCCTTTTTATGACTTCTGACTGCCGGGCTTGAGTTACTGCTTTCTCCGGTGTCAAATCCTTATCCATTTGCAGTCTCTCAGCTAAACTAGTGTCTCTCAGTCCCACCACAAGGCGATCTCTTATTAACTCATCGTGCAGTGCTCCATAGTTGCAGTTTTCTGCCAAAGCATAAAGCGCGGTGACAAACATGTCCACAGTCTCATTAACTTGCTGCACTCTTTGATTAAACCGGGCTCTCTCATAGATAATGTTTTTCCTTGGCACAAAATATGTGTCTAACATGTCTCTCACTGCTTGATATTGATGTCTTTGCGCGTCCGATAAAACTTGACCTCGTAGAATGTCGTCCGCCTCATCTCCCATACAGTAGATGAGCGTGTTGACTTGGTTAGCCTCTGAGCTAAGGTGTAGGTTGCTAGCTAGTCTGAATCTTTCGAACCTACGTATCCACTTTTCCCATTGTTGTGGCTTAGAAAAATCAAACGGTTCGGGAGGCTGAATGGTGAATGTGGCGTTCGGGGGTGGATTGTCGTTAGCATTTTCGCCGTGATTTGCCTGTTGCTGGAGCGGTGGCATACGGGGCTGTGTGGCTCTTGCGCTAGCTCCCGCGTCTTCTTCCGACATCTTTTCGTCCGGAGAAAACGCTTTTAAAACTCACTCTGTCGCTCCGAGAACTGCTGGCTGTCACTCCCCGGCGAGTACCTCGTACGGTCGCTTCACTTCTGACACCATGTCGTGGTTTTATATCTAGGTTTTTAAGCAGACACGGAGCGCAACTCGTTATTCACTTTTTCTGACTTTATTAACCACCTTCTTAATACAACTCTCCCCATTAACCCCCACCTCCAGAACACTTCCCGTTTTACCCCTTCATAATAAAAGCATCTTGTATTACAGGATACACCACAGGGACCATCACCAACGGGCAGCTATATAGTTGTGTGAATTTGTGTAAAGAAAATAGAAATGCTTTCATATATTTCTGTGTGTGATACTGCATGTGCCTGTTTGTAAAAGGTAAATTTTCATTCAATAAAAAAGACAAGAAATGGTTGCTCTTTTTCTTTATTTACAGCCAGGGTTGGGAGGGTTACTTTAGAAATGTAATCCGGTACAGTTACTAGTTACTCCTTAAAATATGTATTCAGTAACGTAATCCCGGTACTATAAAATTAAAGTAATGTAACTTGATTACTTTCAGTTACTTTTGGATTACTTTAACACCAAATATCCTATAACAACAAGAAAACAAGAAAATTACATTACAATTAAAAGTTTTTAGGAGGACAAATACAGTTCTATGTGTAGTTTTAACAACTGTTATCACTATAAGCCAAGTTACTAGTAAACAAGGTCACTCACTAAAACAAACACCTAAACACCTATGACTTCAACGAAATTATATTTTCAGTTAAAGTTTTAGTTTTACCGGGACAGTCATCTTGCCCGATCTCCGCAGCTGGACAGGATGTTCGTCCAGCTTGCGTGCTGGCCTACATCTAACGACAGCTTTGCTCGGAATTGTCTAAAGGGTCTTCATGGATCAGTTAACATGACTATGTTGCCTAGATAATGTTTAAATATTGTAATATCATTCTACAAATGCACAAAGTGTACTTGTGACCGCAAACGTTAGCTAGCTTGCTAATAGTTTGCTAGTCGATAGCTAACTCGAAACTGGCTCCTACCAATGAATCAAGACAAAGAAATGACTCATATTCACACATAACATGACTGAAGCAGGACATTTAGGGCCTGTCAGTATCAAAGCGTTAATATTAGCGATCTTACCTGTAAATGTTTCTTGAGATTGGAAGTAGAATCCTTGGACATTGACAGGTTAGGGTTAGGCACAATTTGCACTGCACTGTGATGTTGTTCCCTTTGTCTTCTTTAAAAATAAAATTCTCCCTAAATTTCCACTCGCTAAATGCGTTTTTTGAAACCATGCCCGCTGCAAGTTTAGTCCGTAGTGCGAGACCTGCGTGAAGTTCAGTGCGAGCCGCTGCAAGTTTGTTTCACAGAGCGTGCACGGCGCACGGCGCACGGCGGAGTCTGTACGTTCTGTTTTCCCTACATATGACCTCCGGCTTTAAATGAAAAAATGAAATAACATAAAATGCTATCAAATTGTAATCCTGCTAAGTAATCCCCATTTTCACTAAATGTACCTGTAATCTGAGTACGTCTTTTTCTTTGTAACTGTAGGGGAATACAGTTACCTTTTTTTGTATCCTTTTACTTAACGCCGTTCCATGTAATCCGTTACTCCCCAAGCCTGTTTACAGCACACAACACACTCAAATTGGTATGGGCTCCTCATTGTCCACTATCTGCCTTTTCAGCGATGGGATCTTTCCAGTTTTAAAATACGTGTTTAGCTTTGAATTGGCAAACACGTCGGCAAACACTGTCGTGCGTACTGCCAGGCCACAACGTGTGTAATTGTGCATGCGTCTCCGCTGGGGTTGCACTGCATAGTATAAATAAACTTCGAAATCTCCGCATAACAAACTCAGCTCCATTGTCCGCCATGGTTGTTGTTATCTGGTCGTTACCAGCGGAAGGCTGGTCTGTCTGACGTGCGTAATTGTGCATGTATCTTCGCTGTTGTCGCACTGCATTGCAGATAAACAGGGTTTGATGCAGCAGTGCAGATAAACTTCCAAATGTCTGTAAAATATACTCAAGTCCATTGTCCGCCATGGTTGTTGTTATCTGGTCGTTACCTGCGGAAGGCGCAGGGTTACCTTCTGGTCACCGGTCACGTGATGATTACGGCAGCGCGACGTCATCATTTTCCGAACAGTCGCGTTTTTCGCCGCCCACACGGCAACATGACCCCCGGCGTTCTCAGACTTCTCCACTCTGGAACCCGTTTTTGAAAAACACCGTTCTCACCCCCCAAAAACGCCGGCGCCGTGTGGACAACAGGCCCAAACGAACACAAACTTCCCCGTTTCCACCAAAAAACGTTGTCGTGGGGACAGGGCTTAAGTCTCAAGTCCCCGGCCGTTTCCCAATTCAGCGACGGCACACTTGTGAGCGTCCTTGGAAGGGGATGTGCATCATATCTGGCGCGACAAGCGCCAGATATTGGATTATTGGTGTCACGTTTGCGTCTCTGCCCGCTGGGTGCGGTGATTGGGTGGTGGATCTGGGCGTGGAGTACTTAAGTAGGCAACGTGACTACTTCCTCCTCTCCTCTGCCGTGTGGCCGGTTTTGTGTTGGTGACACGGGTCTGCTGCTGGGGCTGCGTTGGGGCGAACGTGCGCTCAGACTGGGTAAGTTGTTGCGTCTTTCATGCGTTCGTTGATTGGGTTTGTTGTTACATCTGCGGTTCTTTGCTCTGTAGATTGCCAGGTGTTGGTAATTGGAGCAGCGTGCGGTGTGTATGGCTGCGCTGGGTTGGATGCCTCTGAGCGGTGAGTCTCCCCCTCGCTTCTGTTTAGAGGGATCTCGATGGGATCTTAAGTTAATTATTTCTTTTTTTATTTGCTGCAGACCGCTCCTACGGACGGTGGTTGTGTCGTTTCCCTCCCTGGCCGCTATCAGTGACGATTAGTTGTCACTCAACTGTGTGGATTTGCAGCTCGGCGTGTCTACGGCTCCAGGTTGCTGTTTTGTTCATCGGCGATTCCTGATACGTGTGTACGCCGACGTCTTCGGATGCGGTTTGCCATAGTTACGGCGTTCGCATGGTCTGTGTTATTTGTGTCTACGTATTTTATAACCTACACTGACACCGGACTGGGAGCATACAATAGATGGACTTTGCACTTAAATCCTCCCTCAATTTTAACCTGTTGTACTGTTTGAGACAATTTTATACCGTTTCAGTTTGCTGTACGTAGGGTGACCATTCGTCCGGATTTCGTCCGGACAGTCCGGTTTTACAGCTGTCTGCCCGGCCGTCTGTCACGTGTCCTCCTTTTTTACATTTTGTCCTCCTTTCGGACCCTCGTCGGCCACCGTTGCATAAATCGTCATAAATCCCCACCCATTATTTACACTTGCTACTCTGCGATGTTCGCCGTTTCCCAATTCAGCGAGTGCACGGTTCGGAGTGTGGTCTCAGTCTGCAGTCGAGGCGGTGCATACTCGCAGAGTCCTGAGTGCAGTCCGGGGATCACATGGGCATCTGTGAAATGGAACAGATCCCGCCTCAGCTCAATGAGCCAGGTGGTCTGCTCCTTGTTCCCTACAGACAAAAATATGATTCTATTGCGACTAGTAATACTTGGAATTGGGACATGGCCAATGTTCCCCCTAATTTTTAATGTGTCTGAGCAAACACACTAACTCCCTGAGCGCTCCTTGGATCCCTGTGCGCGACACCCGAAATGCGCCCCCCCCCCCCCCTTGGACATGGCTATATCCATGTTGTAATATCCAGCATTACAACAGCCCCTCCCCCAAGGGAAAACAAAAAAAACAAGGTGTCCTCACTTTAGGGCCTTTGTCCTCCTTTTTGGACACAAGTGTCCTCCTTTCCTGTTTCATGCCGGTGGTCACCCTAGCTGTACGCGAACCTGAGGTATTTTTACTGTTACGGAGTATACTCTCGCGTGCTTGGGGTTTGCTACCCTGTGTTCCTCACAGGCGTGTCTGTGTCTGGTGCCTGCATTGCACTTCCGATTGTTTGATTTGTCTTGTGCATGATTTTCTTTTTCTTTTATTATTTGTGTGATTCTTTCTTTTGTTTTTTTTGGTTGCAGTGTATCATAGGCATGGTGTGATTTCTGTTTATTATTTTTCTTTTGGAATTGCTTTGTTGCATTAGGCACTGACTAGCTGTATTGGGGCAAGGGTGGGTATACGTGTTTGACCATATTTTTCTAGTGACCAGGACATTGCACACCTAACGGTGACGGACTCCATCCACTTCAGATCGTGTCCCTCAGTTACAAGATAAGTGATAGTGTTTCATCTAGTAGAACCTCATTTAACGTAGGTGCTTTGTGAAATGAATTCTTCTAACTGAATCCAATCCAATCCAATCCACTTTATTTATATAGCACATTTCATAAACTAAAAGCGTTTCCAAAGTGCTGCACAGAAACATCATTTAAAATAAACAAATAATCACAAAAACAAGTGTGCACACAAATAAATATACCATAAAATAATAAAAACAATATAGAATAAAAAAATAAAAATAAATAAATAAATAAAAATACAAACGCTAAAAAATAAATAAATAAATACTCTAAGAACAATAAAATAATAAAAAACCCTAAAATACAATAAAAGACAACAGAGGACCACACAACTCACGCGGTGTTAAAAGCCAGAGAATAAAAGTGGGTCTTAAGACGAGACTTAAAACACTCCACTGAGGGAGCTGCTCGGACGTGAGGGGGCAGAGCGTTCCAGAGCTTAGGACCAACCACAGAAAAAAAAAAAAAAAAAAAAATGAAGTGCATGTGTTTTCTGCCCGTTACTTCAGCCAGGTGCACCGGGTCTACACGAGTGGCAGGACGAGTCCCCTGGTGGTGGAGCTTCTTCGGTTCACGCTTCGGGTGTCCCCTCTCCTTTCCTACTCGAGTGGTGTATAGTGTTAGAGGTACCCTTATCTAATGCTTACTGCCCCTGCCAGTCGTGGTAGCCACTGCCCTGAGTTGCTGCCCTGCTCCTCCTCTGCCTAGAGTAGTGGTGTGTCCGCAGGGGCGGGCATTGCGTAAGAGGTGTGCAGTGTTCCTGGTGTGCTTTGTTGGGTGGGGTATGAGTGTGTATGGTGGTATGCGTGTGTGTAAGAAAGGGGGGTGTTGAGTGCTGAGCCAGATTTGGCTGGCTCCGGTCTATGTTATCAGTCTATAATGTTCTCTCTGTACTACTTTGGTCACTAGCAAATAAATATAAATTGGTTGAACTCACGTCTCTGTCCTGTGTAATGTGCGAACTTGTGTTGCCTAATATTTCTTAAAGGGTTTATTTATTCCTGTGGGCCAACCCCCCATAGGTGGCGTTGTCCGGTTGGTGCCGGTAGCCTAAATTCCATTCGGTCACATGCCGTTCCATTCGCTTTTTTTCCCCTGCACCGTTAAGATGAGCTCTGAACGGCGCCGTCGTTTCCATGGAAATCGCGGCGTGGACCAAGCGTGCAAACATGCACGCTTCGCACACTTAAAAGCCCCAGCATGCACAGCACGGGAGGATATATGACTACAAAGACCGACTCGCCAGCGACATCCACAAGTGAGAGTTGCGACGTCACTATAAAATATACGTACTGGGGGCGCTTGAATTGCGTGAGAAATGCCGTGTGAGCGTGTGAACATGTCGAATTGCGTGTTGAGAGCCCTGTTTGTCTAAAGAGCAAACTTAAACTACAAAGCAACTAATGAGAGTTATATAAATGAAGTTATTACCTGATTCTCAGTTTGTTTTATCATCACCGCACTTTGTCAGTGTGCGCTGAGAGGGGCGGGGAGGAGGGACCGGGACATTTTTAACGGATTAATGTAAGAGTCTGGTTAATGCACCGGGCCCGCGACTCACCGTGGGCAGTTCGGCTCTGGGCCGCGCGTAAGCCGTCGAGGGGGACACGTTACGCACAGACAGAGACACCGGGACCATCGAATTGCGTGTGTCACACTCTCAATGCGTGAGACTTGAGAGCCCTGCGCGGGGTCATTTTTTTATATCTGCAACGTGCGAGCCGCGCGGGGGGGTGCATTTCGGATGTGGAGTTAGTGTGTGTTTGCTCAGACACATTAAAAATTAGGGGGAACATTGGCCATGTCCCAATTCCAAGTATTACTAGTCGCAATAGTATAATATTTTTGTCTTTAGGGAACAAGGAGCAGACCACCCGGCTCATTGAGCTGAAGCGGGACCTGTTCCATTTCGCAGACGGCCATGTGAGAAACGTAGTGCACTAAGGACAGAGCGAGTGTGCGCCGTCTCGACGACAGACCAAGTGCACACTCCCAAGCGTGCCGTCGCTGAATTGGGAAACGGCCCCCATGTCTGCCTAGTGCTCACTCCCTTACAAGAACTTCGAACTTCAGGGCCTGTCCCCACGACAACGTTTTTTGGAGGAAACAGGGAAGTTTGTGTGCGTTTGGGCCTGTCGTCCAGACGGCGCCGGCACTTTTGGGGGTGAGAACGGTGTTTTTCAAAAACGGGTTCCAGAGTGGAGAAGTCGGAGAACGCCGGGGGTCGTGTTGCCGTGTGGGTGGCGAAAAACGCGACTGTTGGGAAAATGATGACGTCGCGCTGCCGTAATCATCACGTGACCGGTGACCAGAAGGTAACCCTGCGCCTTCTGCAGGTAACGACCAGATAACAACAACCATGGCGGACAATGGACTTGATTTTACAGACATTTGGAAGTTTATTTGCACTGCTGCATCAAACCCTGTTTATCTGCAATGCAGTGCGACAACAGCGGAGATACATGCACAATTACGCACGTCAGACAGACCAGCCTTCCGCTGGTAACGACCAGATAACAACCATGGCAGACAATGGAGTTGAGTTTGTTATGCGGACATTTCTAAGTTTATTTATACTATGCAGTGCAACCCCAGCGGAGACGCATGCACAATTACACACGTTGTGGCCTGGCAGTACGCACGACACACGAGTGTTTGCCAATTCAAAGCTAAACACATATTTTAAAACTGGAAAGATCCCATCGCTGAAAAGGCAGATAGTGGACAATGAGGAGCCCATACCAATTTGAGTGTGTTGTGTACTGTAAATAAAGAAAAAGAGCAACCATTTCTTGTCTTTTTTATTGAATGAAAATTTACCTTTCACATGCACATGCAGTATCAGACAAAAATATATAGCTGCCCGTTGTGATCGTCCCCGGTTGTATATTCTCGCCGAAAAGCCAACATAATGTCCGAGTATGTTTAAAGGGATATGCCACCCCCAGGTCAAATTTGGGCATCTCCCCACAGTCCAGAGACTAAAACAAGTGATGAAAAGCGTTTTCTTGGTCACCCAGCCATTGTCCGAGTCTGTTAGCACTGACCGCCGCGCGCAGCTGCTGCTCCTCCGCGTTAGACTGGAGGCAACGGCGCCAGAGAAAGATTTCGGCCAAAAGGAATTAATTTGCTCGATGCTTTTCCCAATTACTTTCTGTGTAGTGCGCATTCATATCGAGTGCAAATAAATGTGCAAATCAACACGGAGAACTTGCCTTGGTCATTTTGGGTGGGAACTATTTTTCAGTGCGGAAAAAGACAGACGAAGCACGCACCACGCGGACAGGGGAATCCCTGTTTACGCACCAGGAAGGGAGTTCCCCCGTTACGCTGCGTGCTGTGTGCTTCGGCTTTCTTTCTCCGCACTGAAAAATAGTTCCCACCCAAAATGACCAAGGCAAGTTCTCCGTGTTGATTTGCACATTTATTTGCACTCGATATGAATGCGTACTACACAGAAAGTAATTGGGAAAAGCATCGAGCAAATTAATTCCTTTTGGCCGAAATCTTTCTCTGGCGCCGTTGCCTCCAGTCTAACGCAGAGGAGCAGCAGCTGCGCGCGGCGGTCAGTGCTAACAGACTCGGACAATGGCTGGGTGACCAAGAAAACGCTTTTCATCACTTGTTTTAGTCTCTGGACTGTGGGGAGATGCCCAAATTTGACCTGGGGGTGGCATATCCCTTTAACATTCCCGTAGTAAGATCCAAACAAGCATTTTGCCTAAATAACACGACCAAGGTTAACGAGAGTTCTACTTGTTAATGTCTATTTAATAAAACGATAGCAAGTAATACTATCGATTTATAGGCAAAAACTCTGCTCACGCAGCGCAAATCTTTGTTCTGTGGCGTGTCTATGTTAGGGACAGTGTTGTGCAGTAACGCGCTACTAATAACGTGTTACTGTAACGCCGTTACTGTTGACAGTAACTAATACTGTAACGCGTTACTTTTAAAATAAAGGAACTCAATTACCGTTACTAAACGGCGCGTTACCGCGTTACTGAACCTGCTCATTTTGAAACTGGCATCATGTGCGCGACTCGCATAGGCACAGGGGAATTTTTTTTCTCCCTTTGGTAAGGGCGGGATAAGTAATGATGATTGGCTAAAGCAGAGTCAGATTTCATGTTGAGCCAACCAGAGACACCCAGTGGGCGGTGGGCGGGTTCTACACACAATCCCAGCACACAGTAGTAGCGCACACACAATCCACACACCCTGTGTCAGATGGCGAGTCCCGAGTCGAAGACAGAAGTATAGGCAGTATTTTAAAGGAAAATTAACGTTTTTTTTTTACAATCTGAGCCTTCTATCGGCAATAAAACAGGTAGTTTTACTCACCCATAGCAGTTTGCTGTCAATTGGAGCAGTATCGCAGAACTTATGTTGAGCCGTTCTGTTCTACCAATGATCCCCTATCCGTTAACATGAGTGCTCGGGGCACTGATTTGCGGTCTCCAAATAACACAAACTTTAGCACTTTTCAAATCACAGAAGATCGCTGTGTCAGGGTAGACTTTTAGTAGATTCCAAAACGGCCTGAAACCCGATATAGCAACAGAAAAGTAAAGTTCAGAGCAGTGTTAGCTTCTTTCGGACTAGCTGTGTTTACAAAACAGCTGAGTTCACGCATGCGCACTGTCCTCTCTGATGACGTCATCAAATGAAACTATAGCTGGATATTGGGTTTCAGGCCGTTTTGGAATCCACTAAAAGTCTACCCTGGCACAGCGATCTTCTGTGATTTGAAAAGTGCTAAAGTTTGTGTTATTTGGACACCGCAAAGTAATGCCCCGAGCACTCATGCTAACGGATACGGGATCATTAGTAGAACAGAACGGCTCAACATAAGTTCTGCGATACTGCTCCAATTGACAGCAAACTGCTATGGGTGAGTAAAACTACCTGTTTTATTGCCGAAAGAAGGCTCAGATAGTAAAAAAACGTTAATTTTCCTTTAACCTCGTCGAGGTAAAAGGTAAAAACCTACATGTTACGTGCACATTGTGTCAAAGACCAAAGACTTTGTCCACGTCCAATATAAGCAACTCGAATTTAATGAAGCATCTCTCGACGGCGCGCGCTTCTGTTAAACTAGTGGCCACCAGCAGGCCGTTAACAATGAAGGAGAGAGGAGTAGGAGGAGAGGAGGAAGAGGAAAGGAGGAGGAAAGGAGGAGGAAAGGAGGATGAAGTCCACGGTGACGGAGCCACGTCAGCCAAGCAGCAAAAGCTGTATAATGCACTGTAAAAAAAAATCAAAATTATCTGACATTTTTTTACTTAAAAAAAAGTAACGCATTAGTTACTTTCCTAGGTAACTAGTTACTTTTATAGTGTAGTAACTCAGTTACTAACTCAGTTACTTTTTGGGTTAGTAACTAGTAACTGTAACTGTAACTGATTACTTTTTCAATGTAACGTGCCCAACACTGGTTAGGGACGGTCAGCATTTTCACATTACCGGAGTGAGTCACTGCTACGTTGGTGGAGCAGGGGGACAAAATAAATTTGCTTTTGTTGACGGTCCCTGAAGTACACGGCACGCGTTTGCTTGTTTACGAAAGAGAAAGGACTTTCTGCGCATGTGCTCTTTGTAGTCTTGCGTTTCCAGCGGCTCTGGCTCTTTCCGGTTTACAGCGCCACTTATCGGTGTGACATATGTACTACATAGTTTTCACTCAGCGCTCCGTGCTCATCTTGACACGAATGTTTTCTGATCCAACACATGTGTGGACGACACTTTTTTTCACCCCGGGTAAAAAAAAACAGGAACGTTGTCGTGGGGACAGGGCCTCAGTCTCTTCAAACGGGTGCGTTGGAGGCGAGGGAGCAGACCCAGAACACACGAGGAGAAAACAATCCCGCACTCCGTCTTACTTGCAAAATGTGAAATTTATTGAGACATGCAACGTTTCAGCCCTAGGCCTTCATCAGGCAAAATGGAATAAGAGCTCCAGCTTTATTTTTAAATTATTGTTCTATTATTATTATTATTATTATTGTGTGCTTTTTTATTTCAAATATACAAAATATACAATGGTATAAACAATAACATTGCTAGAGGCTTAAAGGTCCCATGGCATGAAATTTTCACTTTCTGAGGTTTTTGAACGTTAATGTGAGCTCCCCTATCCTGTTTAGCCCCCCCCCCATGGTTAAAAGTTGTGAAATGTCTAAACTGAGCATTTGCGATCCTTTTCTGCGTTACAAAAAATCGGAGCTCAAACGGGCGAGTTTGAACAAGGCACCTTATTGACAAATGCAGTTCCACCCCCGTCTGTCTGAACTCAGCGTCTCTGTAAATCACGCCCAGAGAGTTTGGACCACGAATGCGCTAGGCAATGCGAAATGCGTTTTTTTATTTGCCTGGAGGCACGAGTGTTTCTAGGCTCAGAAGTCCTTTATCTGAGCCTCTGGACCTTTGAACAGCAGTGGTTTAATTTTATTTTATGTGGAAATGTGTTTATTTTTCAATGGAACGCTTCAAATCTCTCCCCCGTGCAAAAACAAGGAAATGGATCAGCTGTGGGCTCTGAGCTCTGAGCGGAGAGTTTGGCCACGCCCCCACCCTCTACTATTGGCCAGCTCTTTTCTCCTCATTTGCATTCAAGCAACAACGCCCAGAATAAAGAGTTTGAGAGAGATATTTATGACTCTTTCTCATCTTATCTCTGTTTCTCATGCACTGAGTGTTGATTTTGAAGAATGATTCATTTACAGTATTAGGGAACCATTAATAGGGAATGTTGCTCTAGAGTCTGTGTTGCACTGGGACAGGTTATGCTGTTGCACACGCTAGCAAAACAAGGTGTTAGTCACACACAAACCTGAGCTGTTCACTGCGTGTTTGATTATTGTCTTTTCACTGCTGCCATATCAAAATAAAGCAGGTGAACAAATAGAACATGGTTCTTATTTATAATCAAACACCTGGAAAAGAACGCAAGTAAACGGAGCAGACTGTGAGTACATCAACAAGCAAGCTAATGTGGCTAAGAACCTAAATGAGTGCATCGGTTAAAACAAAGCAAAGAAGAAAGAAGTACAAACCAGTGAAATTAAGAATGAATGTGCCCTGCCCCATTGAGAATTGTGACTATGTGGCTATGCACGCGGAGACAGCAGTAGTAGCGGCCATGCTGAACATACACGCAACAACGCACGCTGCAGCTGCCAGGGAATCACACGCAAGCGCCAGAGTGGAGAAACTCCGACGACCCTCCATTGCTTTAGCTGGAACAGCCGAAACCTGGTCATACTTCCTCACTCGTTGGGGTGAGTACAAACGGGGCACAAAATTAGTCGGGTCTGATGTTGTCACACAACTACTGGAATGCTGTGAGGAGGACCTGAGGAAAGACCTCACCCGCGCGGCAGGCAAGAGCCTAGTAGACGGTGACGAGAAAGACGTTCTCTCTGCCATGAGAGCGCTTGCTGTCCGTGCAGAAAACACAATGGTGGCTCGAGTAACTCTATCTAACATGCGTCAGGGGCATGAGGAGCCCATCCGATCGTTTCATGCCCGCCTGAAAGGGCAGGCAGGCACGTGCAGGTACGAGATGAAGTGCACTAAAGAAGGGTGTGACCAAGTTAATGACTTTACAGAGGAAATACTGCGTGACGTGATTGCCCGCGGCATAGCAGATCAAGAGATACAGCTTGACTTACTTGGCGAGAAAAATCAAAATATGCCATTAAAGGACATGATAGAGTACATTGAAGCTAAAGAGTCTGGAAAGCGGTCAGCATCACGCTTGCTCGACCCTCAGAGCACAGACACAATCAGCAGCTCATATCGACAAAAAAGGCAGCAGGACGTCCGCACTAAGGGAGGCACTAGGGCAGAAAAATTAAAGGGCAAGTCTGAAGGAGTGTGCATCTATTGTGGTGAGACAGGCCACGGAAAAACACCACAGTGGCGCATCAGACGCGCCGAATGCCCTGCATATGGAAAGCCATGCAGGAAATGCGGCCGTCAGAACCACCTCGACAAAGCCTGCCTAGGCGGCCGAGCGCCCAAGCCCTCAACAGAGGAGGCAGATGGGGTGTGCAACGAACAGCAGACAGCCGCATTTGTTGAGCTGTGCACACTCACCGTAACCAACGCTGGTGACAAGGTATGCACACTCCCCCTTGACCCTCACCTGTACGATGACATGTGTGACAAGTGGATGAGACGCCCATCCAACCCACAGCCCTACATCCACCTCACCCTTTCCATCAAACGTGAGGACTACAAAGCTCTTGGCCTCGACCTTCGAAAACGCACCCGTGCCGTGACACTGCCCGCCATGGCCGACACAGGGTGCCAGAGCTGCTTAATCGGCGTCAAGGTTGCCCAACAGTTGGGCCTGAGCACAGAGGACCTCATCCCCGTCTCCATGATGATGAAGGCCGCAAACAATGAGGGTATACGAATTCTCGGGGCCGCCATCATCAGGTTCGCCGGGAACAGCAGTGACGCCCGCAGGTTGGAGACACGCCAGATAACGTACGTGACCGACTCCTCAGACCGCATATTCCTTTCCCCGCTCTGCCTGCGTGGACCTAGGCATGATCTCGGACAAGTTCCCAACGCTCGGGGAGGTCAACCTGGCAACTTCGGACACATGCGACTGCCCACGCCGCGCAGAACCCCCAACTAGGCCAACCACGCTCCCCATGCCGGCGACAGAAGCTAACAGGGAGGCCTTACGGAAATACCTACTTGGACTGTATGCTCAGAGCACATTCAATACATGCCCCCACCAGCCTCTGCCGAGGATGTCCGGTCCACCACTCCGTCTCATGCTCAAAGATGATGCCACACCAGTTGCCTATCACACACCCATCCCTGTGGCCCTCCACTGGCAAAGTGAAGTGAAGGCAGGCCTCGACCGAGACGTTCGCCTTGGCGTGCTGGAAGAAGTGCCCGTCGGCACGCCGGTGACATGGTGTCACCGCATGGTTATCTGTGCGAAAAAGGACGGCAAGCCACGTCGCACCGTTGACTTTCAAGCCCTGAATAAGCACGCACTCCGTGAGACCCACCACACACAGTCCCCCTTCCATCAGGCAAGGCAGGTGCCCAGTGGGAAACGCAAGACCGTGTTTGACGCCTGGAACGGCTACCACAGTGTCCCACTGCATGAAGATGACCGTCACAAGACCACATTCATAACCCCATGGGGGCGCTACCGCTACTGTTCGGCTCCACAAGGGTACCTGGCCTCGGGGGATGGCTACTCTCGGCGCTACGATGAGGTGGTTGCAGACATCGGCAACAAGACCAAATGTGTGGATGACACGCTACTGTGGGCTGACACGATCGAGGAGTGCTACTTCCAGGCGGTACAGTGGCTTGACGTCTGTGGTAGGAACGGCATCATCCTTAACCCAGACAAGTTTGTCTTTGCGGCACCCACAGTAGACTTTGCTGGATTCACGATCTCCATGACCGACGTGCGTCCATGTAGCCGCTACTTGGAGGCGATCCGAGACTTTCCACGCCCGCGCAATGTCACTGATGTCAGATCCTGGTTCGGGCTGGTCAACCAGGTGGCCTACACCTTCAGCATGGCCGAACGCATGCGACCGTTCCGGTCACTTCTGCAGAACGGGGTGCGCTTCGAGTGGTCTCCGGAATTGGAGGAAGTCTTCCGTGAGTCAAAAGAGACCATCGTCCGAGAGATTGAGCATGGCGTTCGCATCTTTGACAAATCCAAGCCCACGTGCCTCGCCACGGACTGGTCAAAGGAGGGTGTCGGCTTTTGGCTGTTTCAGAAGCACTGTCAATGCATGCCGGTCAAGCCCTTCTGCTGCGCTGATGGGTGGAAGGTGACCCTGGTCGGCAGCAGATTCACACATGCTGCTGAATCCAGATACGCGCCCATAGAGGGTGAGGCACTCGCGGTTGCTGATGCCCTAGACAAGGCACGCTACTTTGTATTGGGCTGCAAAGACCTGATTGTGGCAGTCGACCATAGACCGCTGCTCAAGCTCCTAGGCGACAGGGCCCTTGACGACATCCCCAACCCCCGCCTCAGGAACCTGAAGGAGAAAACCCTACGCTATCGTTTTCGCATCATTCACGTGCCAGGCATGAAGAACAGAGCTGCGGATGCCATGTCACGCAGGCCGGTTGGCACTCGAAGCCCGCCGCCTATGGATCTTCCAGACGACCATGCTGCCGTGGTGACCCACCTCTCACCCAGCACACATGCTGATGTCCTGTCCCTCATTCGGCGGACAACCCCAGTGAATGATGACATCGATGGGGGCGACCTGACCTGGTGCGCTGCGGGACTCGAATCACTGCAGTCCGTGACATGGGACCGCGTCAGGGAGGCCACCTGTAGCGACGACGACATGCGCGCACTGGAGGAGATGGCTGCGGATGGCTTCCCGAATCAAGATCTGGGATGCCAGCACCAATTCGTGCCTTCCACCAGTACCGCAAGGACATTACGTCGGCCGATGGGGTAGTCCTATACAAAGACAGGGTAGTTATTCCACCCTCACTCCGTGCCGAGGTGCTGAGTGCCCTCCACGCCGCTCACCAGGGTGTCTCAATGATGACTGCCCGCGCGGAGTCATCCGTGTTCTGGCCGGGTATGTCAGCTGACATTTTCGCCACTCGGAATGACTGTGAACATTGTCACCGGACGGCCCCCTCTCAGCCCGCGGCGCCACCAACCCCCCCTATCCTGGCTGTTTACCCCTTCCAAGCTGTGTGCTCAGACTTCTTCACACACAGAGGTGTGCACTATCTTGTGATAGTGGACCGCTACTCGAATTGGCCAATCGTCTCAAGGTCATTGGGTGGCGCTGCGGACCTCATATGCCACCTCCGCCGTGCCTTTGCCACATACGGGACGCCTGAAGAACTTGCATCCGATGGGGGGCCTGAATTCACCTCCGCTGAGACCAGATCTTTCCTGCGCAGATGGGGTGTGCATCACCGCCTCTCGTCTGTGGCCTTCCCGCACAGTAACTGCCGCGCGGAGATAGGGGTGAAGACGATGAAAAGACTCATCACCGACAACGTCGGCCCGAATGGCGACCTAGACACTGATGCTGTACAGAGGGCTGTATTGCAATACCGCAACACACCAGACCCTGACACAAAGCTGTCCCCCGCCATGTGTGTCTTTGGCCGGCCCATACGCGACTTCATACCAATTCCCCCCGGGAAGTACAGGCCGCATGAAACGTGGCGTGAGACACTGAAGGCGAGGGAGGAGGCCCTCCGCAGGCGTCACATTCGCACGGCCGACATTTGGGCTGAGCATACCAAACGGCTTCCTCCCCTCAAGGTGGGGGACTTTGTCCGCATGCAGAATCAGACGGGGCCTCATCCCAGCAAATGGGACAGGACAGGCATTGTTGTGGAGGTGCGCCAACATGACCAGTATGTGGTCAGGGTCGACGGGTCTGGCAGGGTCTCACTTCGGAACCGTAGATTCCTGCGCAAGTTCTACCCGGTTCGCAACGTCCAACCTCCACCCCGGTCAGTCTATGACGATCTTGTGCCCCGTATTGCCTCACCACCTTTCGTTGTGCCCCAGCAGCCACCGGACCCCGTGGGTGGCCAGGTGATGCCTGCAGCGGAGCCAGGGACCACATCGCCGCCTATGCAGCCACCCATCGGCTCTCCCCAGCGCGGTTCGCAGCCTGCCCCCATCATCCCTATGGTGCCTACCCAGGCCGTTCCTTGCGCCACACCGCCGTCCCCTCGGCGCCCGCTATGTCACCGTCGACGGGCCTGCGCCGGTCTACCAGGGCTGCCGGCGTGCCGGCATGGCACAAGGACTATGTTGTGGGGTAGTCTTCTTACATTCTATGGATGTTGTGTTTATGTTAATGCACTTTTTGATTTATTTCTGGGCTGTTCTTGATGTCATGTGCTATTTGTTGTTTACATTACGTTTTGATGTTGCAGTGTGCTATTTTTTTCTCTTTCATTTTTTCAGCCTTTTATTCATGTGTTAAAGGCTCGGGGGGAGATAGGGAATGTTGCTCTAGAGTCTGTGTTGCACTGGGACAGGTTATGCTGTTGCACACGCTAGCAAAACAAGGTGTTAGTCACACACAAACCTGAGCTGTTCACTGCGTGTTTGATTATTGTCTTTTCACTGCTGCCATATCAAAATAAAGCAGGTGAACAAATAGAACATGGTTCTTATTTAATTAAGGAGCCATATAAAAGCATCAAGAAGTACCATGTCATGGGATCTAATTCATATTCACAGGGCTCAGCATGTGCAATTTCTGCATTATGCATTATACAAATGTAGAAAAAATATCAATACATTCACATTTTATATTTCAAATTCTATACAAAGTTCTTTTGTTTTCATGGCTTTGGGATTTGTGCAATAATTTAGAGAATTTATATAAGAGGACATGAGGGACTGTAATACAACAAATTTTGGGTTTCTGACTAGAAAATTTACAACGATGGATATGAAATTTTAGGAGGAGCAAGTTCACATTTTTTTGCAGGAATTATTATTATTAACATAAGACTGGCAAGAATATTTTATTATATTATAATAAAATAAGTAATAAGTATTATTTTAAAAAATGTATGACGTGATACGTAAGCAGCGTGTCCCCTCTCTTACGTCACCGCGTACAGTCCTCGGGCGCCGCCTCTTCTCGTGTGGTTGGATTTTCTGAAGCTCAAACACTCGCTAATCTTTCTCTTATCGGGACTTCCACACACTTTGAACGGTAAGCAAACATTTTAATTCACCCCAGAAACACTAATTAGCGTGTTATTGTCATCCGATTTTAGCCTAGCTCCTCTGTTAGCCTGCTGTGTTCTGTAAAATCTGTTTTCAGTTTTCACATTTTCCCACCCGCCTGCTACTTTCTTGTTCCTGTTGTCATATTTTCCACTACTAACGCTGCAAACGGCTCATAGATTGGGCAAATATTCCCTCAATGTATGGCTATAAATGTTGTCATTTTGTCTTAAAATTTAACAGCAGTTTTACTTTAGTTACTGCATTTTGACAACTGTTCATTTACGTGCTATTACAGGGCGTGTGCTTTATTTACGTAATGTATGGAAGACGTTGAGTTATCTTAAGTCTTTGAGATGTCAGACTGTCACAAAAAGAATAAAGAGGATTTTTTAAAAGATAGTTGCTGGTAGTTGTTTTGTTGTAAATTAACTATCTTGAGGCTATTACTGCCATTTCGCCTTCACAATCACAGTCCAATAACCTGGCTTTTGTTTTTGGGTTTTTACAATACGTACAAATACTTACATTTGAATATATTTGGTGGGAATTTGGTCGTCATTATATTACATTATATTTTGTCTGTGCTGTCAGTGCTCAGAATTGAACATGAATTTCTTCAAAATTTAAAGGTGCACTGCGTAACTTTTTGGTTCGAGTTCCGTCACCTGCTTGTTTCTATGGATATGTCATTGCTTTGCCTGGAAAGTTCCACGGTATGGCATTAAACAGCTTTACTTTACATTTATTAAATTACAGATGGTTTTATAGCTCAAAAATACCTAGAAAAACAGGCATTCTGACTGTGAGTGGGGTCGCCTCTCCACAGATCTGACCTGTAACTTGGTCTGGTTTAGTCTCCATGAAGATTGAAAGTTTTAATGCTCTACTGTGAAACATTCCTGACAAAGCAATAACATCTCCATGGAGAAAAGCATTTGACGGACGCTCAGCCAGAAAAGTTAGAGAATGCACCTATAAGTCTATAATTTATCACAGTTTAATTTTTGATATCAAAAAGATTGTACCGGTAATCTCTCCTGTTTACAGAGAAATAAAGATTACATTATTTCATAATGTTCTTTAATATGTGGTTCAGGAACAAACTTGGATCACTTCCATATTTGCTCAAGACGCAACGAACGCTGTTTCCATTGTCAAATAAAAAGGAGCCAGTATTTATTTATAGTTTATGGTGTTTTCACAAAAGAATATACAGCTCTGGAAAAAAAAATAAGAGACCACTGCATTTTTTTCTGAAATCAGCATCTCTACATGTATTACAGCCATTCCATTCCAGCGTCTGTTGAATTCCAACACAAACACAAAGCTGAGCTACTTCAGTTCTTGCACCAGGAGTGGAATAAAGTCACCCAAGAACAATGTGAAAGACTTGTGGAGAGCATGCCAAGACGCATGAAAGCTGTGATTAAAAATAAGGGTTATTGCACCAAATATTGATTTCTGAACTCTTCTTAAGTGTAAACATTAGTATTATGTTGTTTGAAAATGAATTTGATCTTGTTTCTTTGCATTGTTTGAGGTCTGAAAACATGGATCTTTTTTGTTA
Organism: Paratrypauchen microcephalus; assembly: GCA_036785185.1. NCBI lineage: Eukaryota > Metazoa > Chordata > Actinopteri > Gobiiformes > Gobiidae > Paratrypauchen > Paratrypauchen microcephalus. Next base: position 2,978,790 of record JAVJIX010000086.1, on the reverse strand, counting down.
TTTTGACCATTTGTCATTTTCCGCAAATAAATGCTCTAAACGATAATATTTTATTTGGAATTTGGGGGAAATGTTGTCAGTAGTTTATAGACTCAAACAAAAATGTTCCTTTTGCCCAAACACATACCTATAAGTAGTAAAATCAGAAAAACTGATAATTTTGCAGTGGTCTCTTATTTTTTTCCAGAGCCGTAATATTAAAAAGCCCACATTTTTAACCTGCATATTTATATTATAGTAACAAGCCTTCCTGTCTTTTTCAGTTTATCCATCCATGCCACAAAATTTCCATTATCTCAATAGTCATCGCTTTTTCTTTTCTCTCTGCAGCACACTGAAGCTCCAGTAGTTGTAGTCATAGTTGTAGCACCAAAACAAAACTGACACTCCCCCATCATCTCAAACCAAGACGCAAAATAAAATGGCGATACAAAGAGCTGCGTTTCCCTTGGGGCAAAAATACTACTTAATGAATAAAGTTGCACTGTGTAACTTTTCATTTAACGGGTTTGTCAAATGTTCTTTTACTTTGAATGTTTTTACATTGTCTGGAATGTTTCACAGTATGGTATTAAACCTTTATATCTTCATGGAGACCAAACCAGATCAAGTTACAGGTCAGATCTGTGGAGAGGCGACCCCGCTCAGTCAGAATCCCTGTTTTTAAAGGTATTTTTTAGCTATAAAACCACCTGTAATTGAATAAATGTAAGTTAGAGCTGCATAATGTCATACTGTGGAACATTCCAGGCAAAGCAATGACATATCCATAGAAACAAGCATGCAACGGACCCTCCACCAGAAAGGTTACACACTGCAGCTTTAAACACTGCAGGGATCTTGCTTATCAAAGATCAAGGATCAAAGTTCAAAGTCAGCTTTATTGTCAATTCTGCCATATGTGTTCAACATACAGTGAATCGAAATTTCCTTTCTCTCTGGCCAAGTAGTGCAAAAAAGACAGTGTACAAAATACAATATAAAGATAAAACACAACAAAAACTATCTAAGACAAAAATCTAAATCTAAAACTGTTATCTGAAAACAAGGGGACTTATTTGTTTTCTTTTTGTGCCTTTTTGTTTCAAAGATGGCGACGCAGTGTGTGACGAAGGTGGAGCTGACTGTTTCCTGTGAGAATCTCCTCGACAAAGACATCGGCTCCAAGTCCGACCCTCTGTGTGTTCTGTTAATGAGCAGCTCGGAGAACCAGTGGTACGAGGTCAGTGAAAATACTACATACTCCGAGTACACTTACATCATGTCTCACTGGGAGGTAATACTACTTCCTTCAGACTGCAGTGATGAGCAAAATTATGATTATAGATGCAAGTTTAATAATTAGAGACTTTTAAATAATAACCAACGAGATAAGATAAGCTCAGGTAACAGATACATATATTTAAAGTTGATCTATGTAACTTTTCTAGATTATTAAGATTATATATTCAATTACAATGTCTGTAGCTAAAAACACCATACAAAACATGCATTCTTACTGTGAATGGGCTTGTCTCTCCGGAGATCTGACCTGTAAATGGTCTGCTTATCTCGGTGGAAAGGGTTATCTTGCACACTTTGTTGATCTGATTCTGATTTTGAGTAAAACTGCAAAGTATAAAAACATTTCTAACGATTCGATTTTCAAAAGTAACAATATACATTTATTTAAAGTTGCGCTGTGTAACTTTTCTAGTGAGGGGTCTGCCTGTGTATATGGCAAGCCATCTTAAAGGTCCCATGGCATGAAATTTTCACTTTCTGAGGTTTTTGAACGTCAATGTGAGCTCCCCTACCCTGTTTAGGCCCCCCCCCCCATGGCTAAAAGTTGCGAAATGTCTAAACTGAGCATTTGCGGTCCTTTTCTGCATTAGAAAAAAACACACCTCAAACGGGCGATTCTCAACAAGGCACCTTATTGACATCAGCTCGAAAAATGCAGCTCTACCCCCGTCTGTGTCTCTACTCAGCGTCTCTGTAAATCACGCCCAGAGAGTTTGGACTGCAGAGGAGCTACGCAATGCGAAATGTGTTTTTTATTTGCCTGGAGGCACGTCCGAGTGTTTCTAGGCTCGGAAGTCCTTTATCTGAGCCTCTGGACCTTTGAACAGCAGTGGTTTAATTTTATTTTCTGTGGAAATGTGTTTATTTTTCAATGGAACGCTTCTCATCTCTTCCTCTGCGCAAAAACGCGGAAATGGGTCAGAGCGGACAGCTGAGAGCGGAGAGTTTGGCCACGCCCCCACCCGCTACTATAGGCCATCTCTTTTCTCCTCATTTGCATTCAAGCAACAACTCCCATAATGGACTGTTCAGAGAGAGAAAAATTACTCTTTCTCATCTTATCTCTGTTTCTCATGCACCGAGTCTTGATTTTGAAGAAGGATTCATTTACAGTATTGGGGAACCATTAAGGAGCCATATAAAAGCATCAAGAAGTTCCATGTCATGGGACCTTTAACATTTACAAGCTAAACTGGATATGTGTTGCAGATATCTGTAATTCAGTTTTGCCTAGTCAAAAAGAACATTACAAATATCCTCAACTACATTCTTCCTATCCGTAATTGTCATTTCAGATATCCACAAAGAAATTCTTCCTCAGGCAAATGACGTCACTTTTGCCGTTCATTTGTATGGGGTTCATCATTACGGATATCCACAATTAAGTTCTAAATATCCACTATGTGAATTACGGATATCCGCAACTGAATTATAGATATCTGTAATTCCAATTTGAAGTATCTACAATTTGAATAACTCCAGTTCAAAATATCTTTAATTCACCTCAATTCAAGATCTATATGTTCCTTTTCAGATGTCTTAATTAAGTTTGGACAAGGTGTAATGAAGTTGTAGATATCTCCAACTGGAATTATGACTAGTAAAAATGATGTTGTAGATATCTCAAACTGGAGTTAGGGATAGTCCTAATGTAATTATAGATATCTATTATCAATTTATAGATATCTTGAAATGAATTTTGATTAGAGATATCTGAAATTGGAGATATCTGTTCATTTTGCCTAGTCAAAATGTAATGACAGAATATCTTGAATTGGAGGTTTGACTCAGTAAAATGACGTCGTTGTATGTAAATGATCTTCACTTTAGGCGGGAGCGGTATTTCCACATGGACCGGCCGGCTGTTAATGGAAAGTTATTTTATCAGTAGGACAGCCGAAATGCATCTTCGGGTCGTTTTGTGTTATGCTCTTGTGAAACGTTTGTTGAAAATTATATTAATGACAAAAACAAATTTTAACAATGACGGTTATTTAGCTTTAGGGACAGATGTCTTTTTGGATGGATTGGTGCGCTGCTCGTAGCTCAAGACAACGTGGTGCTTCCTGGGTCATGATGTCATAATGACGTTTGAGATCTTTAACTTTAAATCTCCCTCGTCAAAACTGAATTACAGATATCAGCAATTGTCATTTATGATGTGACGAGTTGAATGTTGTTTTCAATTACATAATTGCAGATATCTGTAATTCCGTTTTGCCTGGTCAAAACTGAATTGCCGATATCTCTGTCGTTTCGTCTAGTCAAAATTACGTTACAGACAATTCCCACTATCCAAAATTAAATTATGCCTAGTCAGAATGACGTTCATATCGACAATGTTAATCCCGGATAGTCAAATTTAGCGTTTAAATGTTAAAATGGCTTGCCACATGTGTATTCCTTGTGTATTATGTGTATTATTCCCTGTTATATCTTAAAATACCTTCAAAGATATGCAGTCTTCTCTCCACACACCTGACCTGTAACCTAGTCTGGTGACATCACCTCCTTATCTCCATGGAAATAGTTCAACTTAATGCCGTTTTGTGGAACATTCCAGGGAAAGCAATAACATCGAAGGTCGCCCAGTAACAGACTTTCCACCATAAAAGTTCCATAGTGCACCTGTAAGACAGTAAAGGTTTATTCTAGTGAATTCCCTTCTAACCTATTGGTAAACCCAGTGTTTTCATATTTATCATAGCACCAAAACTGGAACTGAAATTGATCTCTGCAGAAGATCAATATTGTCCAGGTAGAATCAGAGAAGCAAAGGAGCAGAATTCATCCATAAAAAAGGAGAATTTTCATGTTTTTCCCCCCAGATTCTTTAGTTGAACACTTGTGAAGCAGAGTGCATTCTGCTGCAGTGCTCCTGCTGCGGTTGTAAATTGGCTCAGGTTCAGAGGCTGATTCAGATCTGAGCTCACACTGATGCTGATACTGCGATGAACTGCATTTCACAAACAGCTGGTGTCATCAACATTCCCTGGGGTGTGATGTTAACTAGAGGCACTGCTCTGTCTGAAGTTTTGTTTTATCGCAGTCTGACCATAAAGAGCTAACATAGTTTGAGCTACAACTGCTGAGCTGTGCTGTTAAAGAAGTCTCTCTCAAATAGTATTACAGTCACAAGCAGCTAACAATACCCCACCTTTTTTTTCATTTAGTCACTTTGATGCGTGAAAAGTCCCTCAGTCGTCAAATTTAATTTCTCCTTTTATCATTTAGTCACTTTCACCTTTTTTGTTGAAAATCAAACTTTTAAACAGGACCATGAACACTATTTCATATTTGGTATTGATCACAGGGTCCTGAAAATGTGCTTTTTAAATCCATTTAGAAGCTGTGGAAGGCCAATATAATACAAGTACATGGGAAAACTACTACAGCTACTACTACTACTGCTGCTGTTGCTACTACTACTACTACTACTACTACTACTACTACTACTACTACTACTACTACTGCTGCTATGGCTACTACTACTGCAACTGCTGCTGCTAAGACTACTGCTACTCCTACTGCTGCTGCTGCTACTACTACTGCTGCTACTGCTACAACTACTACTACTACTGCTATTATTACTGCTGTTACTACTACTAGTACTGCACTACTACTGCTGCTATTACTACTACTACTGCTGTTACTTTTACTGTTTTGTATTCATTACAATAATACTGCTACTGTTACTACAGTACTACATTCTACAATGTACTGACAAAGATGGCATTGATGAAGGCGTGGAAGGCAGTGACTCATATACTTACAAGTACTATGGAAAATCCTTCTGTTGTCATGTCATAATGTCATAAAATATATTGTAAATATAGTAAGTGTTGTTCCACTGTGTGAGCGTGGACAGTGTTAATGTTTACCTCAGTGGAAACTTCAGAGTAAATCAGGGTCAGGATGTGATGAGATCATTTCTAAAGAGCCACAGTGTATTTGAAAGGCGGAGTATTTAAGTATTTTGGTGGATGAATGAATACATAAACAACAGTTAAGGTTAATACTGTACATTTTTATGAAACAAGCTGATGAACAACCCTGCACCAGAAAAGTTACACAGTGAGCCTTTTACTTTGGGTTGGAAAGCAGCTATGAATTCAGTGTTAAACTTTGCTGTTGCATTATAATATAATATATTTTTAACAGGCTATCCACAAGAAACAAAAATTGGTTAATAGTTGACAAAAAACTTCCCTTTCTGTACAAATAAACAATGTTTTTTTTCACAAAACTGTCATAAAAACATGGCATTATTGAATTATACTGTAGGTTTGATTGTATACAGACAGAGACACTCATTTAATTTTTTTTTTTTCCTTCATTCGGAAGAAATATATTAAGTAAGATATATGGAATTAAAGGGAAAAGAATCTTGCTTCATAAATCTGATGTTTGGAAAAAAAAAAGAAAAGAAAAAAAAAGCGTTGAATGAGATGGTGTGTCCAAACGTTTGTCTGAGAGTGTAACTTAATGCTACATGATCAATACGGTGAGTTTGTGGACCTAACGCAAATCAATGAGGTTCAGCTATTGTAGATTTTAATTTACAAACTTGTGTCTTTTCCATAGAGTTACCTAATCTGTTTGTGTCCCCCCTTAGGAATAAATAGTTATATTGATTGATTATTTGTTTACTGATTAATCTATACAAATGCTGTGTCTGTTTTCAGCTGGCTCGCACAGAGAAAGTCCAGAACTGCCTGAGCCCAAAGTTCGCCAAGAAGTTTCTGGTGGATTATTATTTTGAAATCGTGCAGAAGTTAAGATTTGGGATTTATGATATTGACAACAAAACGATCGACCTGAGCGACGACGACTTTTTGGGAGAGCTGGAGTGCACGTTAGGACAGGTAAGGCAACGTCAATGCAATTTTGATCACTTCTTTGTATGTTTTTGTATCACAAGTGTAGCTTTTTGTCATGAATTAGCCTTCTGTTTTATTTTACTATTATTTTATTTATTTTATTTTGTTCTCGGAGTAGCTATGAGTAAACTTTGGCCATCATGAATTTACCAAACCATGGTGCAGTAAGACAAACCCACTTGTGTCACATCTGCACTGGTTTTTGCCCTTATGTTGTAACAGGATGCTCTTTGTTAAACGTCCTCTTTAAACCAGCATGACCGAACATCAACATCCACCCAGTGTCCTGTTTCTACTGACTACTGTGAATGCTACTACTACTACTACTACTGTTACTATTACTATTATAACTACTTCTACTGCTGCTGCTACTACTACTACTACTGTTGACCAAACATCAACATCCACCCGGTGTGCTGTTTCTATTGACTACTACTATTACTACTACTACTACTCTACTGCTACTGCTGTTACAACTATTACTACTATTACTATATATGTTATATCTAGTACTGCTGTTGACCAAACATCAACATCGACCCAGTGTCCTGTTTCTACTGACTACTGTGAATGCTACTACTACTACTGCTACTGCTATTGTTACTATTACTACTACTACTGTTACTAGTACTATTATAACTACTTCTACTGCTGCTACTAGTACTACTACTACTGCTGCTACTACTACTACTGTTGACCAAACATCAACATCCACCTGGTGTGCTGTTTCTATTGACTACTGCTACTACTACTACTGCTGCTACTACTGCTACTGCTACTACTACTACTGCTACTGCTACTACTGCTACTGCTACTACTGCTACTGCTACTGCTGTTACTACTACTACTATTACTACTGTTATAACTAGGGATGCACGATCCACATTTTTCCACTTCCGATCCGATCCCAATACCTGAATTTGGATATCGGCCGATACCGATACTATTCCGATACCAAAACTGTTTGTTTTCCATATTATCATCATTATTGTTTAACTGCAAATAACGGTACCCTTAATGATAAAACACCTGCAATTCAACATAATAAAGACAACACTTGAATAACCCCCCATATGGTATGACTTAATTAACTAAGAGACTTAAGAAAAGTTCAGGAAATCCATTCCACAGCAGGAGCAGAGCTCGTGACGTTATTTCAGCAGATAATGTGTATATACAGACATGGCACATGGATCGGAAATTTTCGCAGGTTGGATCGGAATTTCTGATCCGTGAATTACGTTGATATCGGAACCCAATACCGATACTGGATCGGATCAGCCCCATCCCTAGTTATAACTAGTACTACTGTTGACCAAACATCAACATCCACCCAGTGTCCTGTTTCTACTGACTACTGTGAATACTACTACTACTACTATTACTGCTACTACTACTACTACTACTACTGTTGACCGAACATCAACATTCACCTGGTGTCCTGTTTCTACTTACTACTGTGAATACTACTACTTCAATTACTACTATTGTTACTACTACTACTACTACTACTGCTACTTGAACTTCCACTAAGACGTTTACAGGCACATTAAAGGGCCCATATTCCTCTATTTTCTGATCTGTTCTAATGTTGTTTCCTCATCACAAACAAACCTGGAGTTGTGTTTAGACAGAGTTGTGTTTTGTTTCATTCACATGTTTAACACACAAACCTGGATATTTCGGCTGAGTTCTTCTCTCAGTCTTTCTAAACTCCATACACCTTCACTAGAATGATTTGGATAATTTTAGCACAAGGAGGAACAAACGTGTGAATGAAACAAAACACAACTCTGTCTATGTTTTGAGGAGGTAACCGCATTATAACATGGCTTAAAGCTCACAAGAGTCAATTTTGTGCAATAGAGGGCCTTTAATGATGCATTGTTAAAATATTGTTTGATTGCTGTTTGAATTTTATATTAATTTTTTGTCAATATCACTCACCTTTAACTATAAATACACCTACTATTCCCAGTACTACTACAACTACTACCTCTGTATGTACTGCTATTTTAAATACTGTATACTGTGGAGAATTTGACACTACATGTTTCTGTTTATTCTTTTCTGTGGTGTGTTCACTGACACCTGTAAATATTTGTAGGTTGTGTCGAGTCGGAAATACACACGGCCTCTCGTTTTAAAGAATAAGACCCCAGCGGGAAAAGGGACCATCACAGTGAGTAACAGAAACAAATATTAAAACTGTCCATAAATTATTGGGGCCAAGCACCGCAGGTGCTAGGCACCATAGTGTTTGTACTTGTACCTTGTGCTACATTTCCGTACCACAGGGTACATCTTTCTGAAGAGAGAAAAAAAAGTGCTTTGTGACTGTTATTGTGGTGGTGAAATATGTACTATTATGTGCCTGAAATGTGTATTATCGTGTACCTTGTAATATTAAAAGATTAAAAAAAAAAAAAAAAAAAGTGTACTGCGTTGCCTAGCAGCGTTGCCTAGCAACCCTTTGATCTTTCCTTTGACGTGTCTGGTCTCCTGATTCTTATTATTTTATATTCTCCTCAACATGGGAGTCTATGGCAACCCCTGGAACCGTCTGGTAAAAAGTTGTGAAATTTTGCATGCACATTCCAGCCAGTCTCCTCATTACCACCAGCAGGTCAAAGTTGCAGGAATTTTCTGGAATTGCCTAGCAACGCACCTAGCAACCGATCTGTCTTTGATGTGTCTTTGATCTGTTAAACCTTGTTAGACCCTGTTAAACCCTGTTAGACTCTGTTAGACCCTGTTAGACCCTGTCAGACTCTGTTAGACCCTGTCAGGGTCAGATTCTGTTAGACCCCGTCAGACCGTGTTAGATCCTGTCACACACTGTTAAACCTTGTTAGACTCTGTTAGACCCTGTTAGACTCTGTTAGACCCTGTCTGACCCTGTAAGACTCTGTTAGACCCTGTAAGACTCTGTTAGACCCTGTAAGACTCTGTTAGACCCTGTCAGGGTCAGATTCTGTTAAACCCTGTCAGACTCTGTTAGACCCTGTCAGACACTGTTAGACCCTGTTAGACCCTGTTAGACCCTGTCAGACCCTGTTAGACCCTGTCAGACTCTGTTAGACCCTGTCAGAGCCTGTTAGACCCTGCATGCTGCCTACATTGCTGCTTGCAGCTATATTTTAAATAGCTTTTGTTAATGCGAGTCAACGGTTCTTCTGATCCTAAGCATTTCATTGCATTGTTGACCCTGTGTTGATTCTGCATATGACAAATAAACAATCTTGAATCTTGAATCTTGAATGTGAAATGTTTTTTTTTTGTTTGTTTGTTTTAGATTAGCGCTGAAGAAATCAAAGACAACAGAGTGGCCAATTTTGAAGTTCAAGCAAGAAAACTCGATAACAAGGTGTGTCTTTAAAAAATATAGTACGATATATATGGTTTATTTTTTTGTTCTTTTAAATTTTTGTTTGTGAAATCCCTCAGTCGTCCAGGAAGGATCCATAGCAAAACTGTTACTATTTTATACATAAAGCTGCACTGCGTAACATTTCTACTGGAGGGACCGCCACCTGCTCGTCTCCATGGAAATGACATTGCTTTGCTCTACGTTACAGTTCAGATCTGTGGAGAGTCGCTCCTATTCACAGAAGGAATTATTGTATTTTCGAGCAGAAGAAACGCCTGGAATGAATAAGTGCTTAGTTGGATTTGTTTAAAGTCACACCAGGGAACATTCTAGGCAAAGTACGAACATCTCCATGGAGACATGCATCGGACCCTCCACCAAAAAAGCACCAATGCACCTTTAACAAAAAAAAAAAAAAAAAAAAAACTAAACATACTGCACACTGATATTAATGATTTGGAATTGTGATTGAACTTGTTGTTTTTGCAGGATTTATTTGGGAAATCTGATCCTTACCTGGAGTTTTTCAAGCAAACAGAAACTGGATGGCAGCTGGCTCACAGAACAGAGGTACTACTACTGCTACTACTGCTACTGCTACTGCTACTACTACTGCTACTGCTACTACTACTACTGCTACTGCTACTACTACTACTGCTACTGCTACTACTACTACTACTGCTACTGCTACTGCTACTACTACTACTGCTGCTTCTGCTACTGCTACTACTACTACTGCTGCTGCTGCTGCTGCTACTGCTACTACAACTGCTACTGCTACTGCTACTGCTACTACTACTGCTACTACTGCTACTACTACTGCTACTACTACTACTACTACTACTACTACTACTACTGCTACTACTACTACTAGTGCTACTACTACTACAATTACTACCATCACTACTGCTACTAATACTGCTATTGCTATTACTACTACTACTACTGCTGCTGCTACTACTGCTGCTGCTACTACTGCTGCTGCTACTACTGCTGCTGCTACTACTGCTACTGCTACTACTGCTACTGCTATTACCACTACTACTACTAGTGCTACTACTACAATTACTACTATTACTACTGCTACTAATACTGCTATTGCTACTAGTACTGCTACTACTGCTGCTACTATGCCAACAACTATATTTCTACTATTGTTTATTACTACTACTACTAGTACTACTGTTGCTATTACTAATATTATACCACTCTTGTTTATTGCTACTACTTGTACTACTGCTTCTACATAGTACCTAGATACTTAAAACTTTTTTTATGTTACACATTTTTCAGGTTGTAAAGAATAACTTGAATCCATCGTGGAAACCTTTTCGTATTCCACTTCAGTCTCTGTGTGGAGGAGACATGGACAAACCCATAAAGGTAACTCAAGTATTTGTGTGTCGTCTCCTATAAACATGTTTCTGTTTCATACTTCTTTAGTTTTGTTGATGTTTATTCTGCAGCATTGTAATTGTGTAATTCCACTGATACGTTAAGATCCACTTCAGTCCACTATACACTGTTTAGACCATCTGTGTTATAATGTTGTTTCATCATCAAAAGACTTCCCCGGAGTTGTGTTTTGTTTCCTTCACACATTTAACACGCAAAGCCTGCGTATGTGGTAATACAGGAAGCGCTCCACTGTGGTTTTAAAATCCACATGCCTTCACTAGAATCATTTGGATGATTTCAGACTTGGAATTGCCAATCTCTACAGAACTAAAGTTAAAAAGGAGCTGTTAACTTGAAAACTACTACTTCATGACATCACAAAGTGGAACAGACTTTGGACATAATAATAAAGTGTTACTCTGACATGTGTGAATGAAACAAAACACAACTCCGGGTATGTTTTTGAGGAGATAACAGCATTATAGCGTGTCTTAATCCACATAAGAGTTGATTTTGCGTAATATAGAATCTGTAAATTACTTACAGGCTGATCCCCTTTTACATGCTATTAAAATGTGTGTGTTTTATTTTGACTCATTATTATTATTATTATTATTATTATTATTATTATTATTATTATTATTTAACAAGGGAAATCCCATTGAGATTAAAAAACCTTTTTTTCAAGGGAGCCCTGGCCAAGAGGCAGCAAAAAAGACAATTACAACACAATTATAAAATGACATACAATTTAGTTAAAACAGGTACAATTTATGGAGGCTGTCTCAAGTGCTCTTAGTCTGGATTTATAGACATTCAATGAGATAAGTTCCGATAATTTCCAGTCCTTTTGCAGCTTGTTCCATGTCGAGGGGGCAGAGAAGACAAAAGCCCTTTTTCCCCAACTCTGTGCGAACAAATGGAACAGAGAGCAACAACTGATCATTTGAACGCAAACCATAAGAATCAACACTTCTCTGTGTGATTAAGTTACACATGTAGGAGGGCAGTAGTCCAAGCATGGCCTTGTAGATAAAAGTGTAAAAGTGAGTTAACCTCCTAGTGGATAAAGAAGGCCATCCCACTCGGGAATACAGTTCACAGTAGCGGGTCAAGGCCCTACAGTTAGTAACAAACCTCAAAGCAGCAGATACACAGAGTCAATCTTACTCAACCATTGAGCTGAAGCGTTCATATACAGCAAGTCTCCATAGTCTAATTCTGATGCACATGTCAGGAAGGAAACTGTAATAAACCACACAAGTGAGTGGGTTTTGTGCTAAGAGCTGCTGTTGCACATTTATGTTTACCTTATTTTCAATGCACATTCTATTGCACATTTGACTAAATCTGTAAATAGGTCTTTATTCTTTGCACTACTTTTTAGATTTTGTCTTAGATAGTTTTTGTATTGTCCTTATATTGTATTTTGTACACTGTCTTTTTTGCACTGCTTGGCCATAGAGAAACGAAATTTCGATTCACTGTCGAACACATAAGGCAGAATTGATAATAAAGATGACTTTGAACTTTTGAACTTTTAAACTGTTTCAGGAAGGAAACAGTGATAAACCACACAACACAAGTGAGTGGGTTTTGGGTGCTTAAGTGTGTCACTCCTTTCACTTCATCTTTCATTGTCGTTAAAATCTGTGAAATCATAATATTAATCTGTGAACTGAAGACTTTTGTGTTTGAATTAGGCGTACTTTATTTTACAGATACATTTTGCGGTGCACTGCGACTTTGTAACATTTCTAGCTCATTTGCTCCCAGCTCGTCTCCATGGTGATGTTATTGTGTTGTTTAGATGCTCGGCAGTATGGCGTTACCCATCAATAAAGTTGAATCTAATCTAATCTCCATGGAGACGGGGTTAAAGTGGTGATGAATGGAATTAATATTATGGTGACAAGAAGAGAGCAAACGCACCCTCAAAGGTTACAGAGTGCTCCTTTAACCCTCCTGTCGTGTTCGGGTCAAATCTGACCGTTTTACAACTTATAATATTCATAAATATTATGTTTTTCATCTGATTACCTCAAGACCTTATGATATCCTCCACACTGTGTACTTGCACATATAAAAGTGATGATCACCTGTTTCATTCAATTTTGAGTGTTTTAATCAACCTTGTTACACCTGTGGTGTTCCCGGTCAAAAGTGACCGCCATAGGAAATGAATGGGTATCCAGAGTAAATTCATTCAACATACAGAAAACATCCCCATACACACTGCCCCAGCTCACTCACACACACACACACACACACACACACACACACACACACACACACACACACCAGGGTATGTGTGTTGTGCTGGACATGACAACCGGTCTCCAAGGGCATAATATCACATGTGACAACTTCCTCACATCACATGCTCTTGGTCAGGAGCTACTGAAAAGAAAGCTCACCATGGTAGGGACAGTGAGGAAGAACAAGCCCGAACTTCCCTCTGCGCTGGTATCGACCAGAGGAAGACAGGCACTCTCATCACAATTTGCATTCACTGACACTCACACTCTTGTGTCATACGTTCCCAAGAAGAACAGAAATATCATCCTGATGAGCACAGTACACAAAGACGCCGCTGTCAGCAGCACAGGACAGGAAGCCCCTGATGATCCAGGACTACAACAAGAACAAGGGAGGCATTGACTGCCTTGATAGAGTAATGTAAAGTCTCATCATGCATTTTATTTTATTTTTATCTAGGTGAATCATAGCATTTTGTGTACGACAGATTGAATATTGTTCCTAATCTCTTATTATTTATTGTTCCTTTATTGAAGCTTACTGGTACATACACCTGTAAGCGGATGACGGCTCGCTGGCCTGTGGCACTGTTCCACAACATCCTGGATGTGTTAGCTTTCAACACGTATGTGGTGTGGACAGCAATTGACCCAACCTGGAATCAGGGGAAAAGTTTCAAGAGGAGACTTCCTCGCAGAGCTGGGGAAAGCTTTGGTGACTCCTCTTATACAGCGACGCCAGCACATTCCCCGCACACCAGCCTCCGCCAGTGTGGTTAGGAGCATGCAAGCTCCAGCCCCAGCCCCAGCCGCTCCCCCAACAAGGACATGGGCAGAAAAGGAAGCGTTGTGGCCTCTGTGCCCCTAGAGACATCAAAACGAGCCTGACATGCTGCAAATGTCATGCTTATGTTTGCAAGGCCCACTCTGACCTGAGTGTCACATGCCACTCGTGCATGAATACACACACACACACACACACATGCACACGCACACACACACACACACACACACACCCTGTTGAGTTTGGTGTTTGGTTTTCCATTTATTTTTTGTATTATATGTTCATTTTGTAGTTCATTTTCAGTGCCCAATTGTATTTTAACTGATGTTATTTAAAGTTTACTTACTACTTTGAAACATTGTTCTCAACTAAAGAATGCTTAATAAAAAAATTGGTGTTGAAAAAAAAAAGTTGTGCTAATTTAAGAGCAGTTAAAACAGACCGGTCAATTTTGACCGGGAACACTAAAGTAGGGGGCTGGAGGCGAACACGACCGGAGGGTTAAATCATCTGGCAGCAGAGTAGGAAAACTCCATGTGAAAAATTAAAATATATGTTTTTTGAAAAGCAGTACTGACGACAAATATCAGTATATTCTAGACTCGAAAAAGAAAATAAAAACTCTCAAATGAACTCAAATCCAGGACGATGTCTTTTCTGTCTGCCGTGTTGGTTCATTGTAAACTATCGGGGTGTTCTACCACAAGCTAATGGCACGATTTGCTTGTCTGTTTTATACATAATTAAAACTTTTTCTTAGGTAAACTGAATATTATTTACTCCTTGAGTACATGTTGAAATGTGTTTCAGGTGGAGTGCTACGACTATGACAACGACGGGTCACATGATCTGATCGGGACGTTTGAGACCACGATGACTCGACTACAGGAAGCATCGCGCGTTTCCCCTGTGAGTGAAATTGACCACAGAATCAGTGTTTCCCAAGTCTTAACCCAGCTGAACAAAATGATACAGCACATTATACTTGTCATTAGCAGAAAACGGATGCATTTGTTCACTATGTATTTATGACTACTTCTTATTACGTAATTTATGTCAAAAATATACCGTAATTTCTGGACTATTGAGCGCACCTGAATATAATCAACTACATTTTAAAAGTTTTATTTTTGTACATATATAGGCAGCTGTCTATAAGCCGCAGTCCACATCTTCAAGAACGTTTTCAAGTTCGGAGCATCTGCTTTTATCGCCTCTGAAAGCTTTTGTCGTCTTTTTTTGAGTCAGGTCGTCACGCGGCCGTTGCCAACATCTCACCATCGACTCATTGATGCTGAGCTCACGTGCAGCAGCTCTATTTCCTTCTTCCACAGCCAGATCTATTGCCTTTAGCTTAAAAGCTGCATCAGAAGTATTTCTTCGTGTGTTTTCCACGAGGAGGGTGTGTGCATGAAGCGCAAGATAACAACAAAAAACAAAATCAAACTAGTATTTTCCTCGGTGCATCGTCTCTTCACCCGTCTGTCTCTCTCTTGCACCCCGTCACTTTACGCTCTACTGCGCATGTCTCCTGCAGAAAGAGACGCCGTCCTGTTCATGGATCTGGTCCTGTCTGGGATCATGTCAATGTCTGGGATCATGTCAATGTCTGGGATTGTGTCAGTGTCTGTGATCATGTCCGTGTCTGTGATCGTGTCCGTGTCTGGGATCGTGTCCGTGTCTGGGATTGTGTCCGTGTCTGGGATCATGCCGGTGTCTGGGATCATGTCCGTGTCTGGGATCATGTCCGTGTCTGGGATCGTGTCCGTGTCTGGGATCGTGTCCGTGTCTGGGATCGTGTCCGTGTCTGGGATCGTGTCCGTGTCTGGGATCGTGTCAGTGTCTGGGATCGTGCCCGTGTCTGGGATCGTGCCCGTGTCTGGGATCGTGCCCGTGTCTGGGATCGTGTCCGTGTCTGGGATCATGCCGGTGTCTGGGATCATGCCGGTGTCTGGGATCATGCCGGTGTCTGGGATCATGCCGGTGTCTGGGATCATGTCCGTGTCTGGGATCATGTCTGGGATTGTGTCCGTGTCTGGGGTCATGTCCGTGTCTGGGGTCATGTCAGGGTCTCGTAGGATTTCAGCAGATTTCAGGCTCTCCTGGGGGTCGGGGCTAGGTGTAGCGATCAGGTATGAGTGGAACTCCGACTACTGAAGTTTGAGATGTTTCTTCTCGTCATTTACTCACTCACCTGCATTTAACACATACGGGTCATTAGGATGTATCCCTCTCTAACAAAGTTTGTTTGGTTGAAAACGGCTGACGAAGCCTCTCGGATGAGCGGCGAAACGTTTTCAACCAAACAAACTTTGTCCAGTTGACAAATTGAACTTCTCCTTTTATCATGGATTCTACCTGGACGACTGAGGGACTTTTCACGCATCTGTTCTTAAGACGCATCGTAACCCGAATTTCGTCGTAAGTTGGATTTTGACTTTGATCTTCCAACCAAAGCACCAATAACCTTTCCATCTCGATAATTAGACCACTACGCTGCTTGGTTATCACTGTCGCTTTCATAGGAGCAGATCAGAGCCCACATCAGGTACTTCCGCCCACATTGGGCACGCACACGAGGCCGTCTTCTTCGCCCTACAACCACAACAAAGCGTATTCTTCCACCATGCGCCGCACGCCGTTTGCGTTTGTTTATGTCGCTTACCACGCTAAACCGCGTAAGACGGAATGACGCGTAATTTTTATTTTTTTTATTTTTTAATGGGGGCGCGTTGGTAACCACGAAACATCGTAAGTCGAGACCGTCGTAACCTGAGGACCCCCTGTACTTTTTTTAGTGCTAGTTGTATGTGTTTGTACCTGCATCTATAGTTACTTGTGGGCAGTGATGAGTTACATTAACTTAAACAACATTTATGACAGTTTACTTTTTATTGGTTGCTTTATATTTGCTCTCTGTTCTTTCAGGCTGAGTTTGAATGCATCAACAATAAAAAGAAGCAGAAGAAGAAAGGATACAAGAACTCAGGAGTCGTCAGCGTGAAACTGTGTCAGGTACAGTCTGAATTTGGGTTTAAGTTCGTTTTAAGATAATGACGGCAGAGATGTCATGTAAAGTAGCTGCTGGTTTAAGATTAGCAGCTCTATGTGAACTGTGGTTGTGGGTTTGTGGGTGACAGTTTAAAGGGATATGCCACCCCCAGGTCAAATTTGGGCATCTCCCCACAGTCCAGAGACTAAAATAAGTGGTGGAAAGCGTTTTCCTGCTCACCCAGCCATTGTCCGAGTCTGTCGCCACTGACCGCCGCGGTATCTGCAGCTCCTCCGCCTTAGACTGGAGTCTAACGTCGCCAGAGAAAGATTTCAGCCAAAAGGAATTAATTTGCTCGATGCGTTTCCCAATTACTTTCTGTGTAGTGCGCATTCATATCGAGTGCAAATAAATGTGCAAATCAACACGGAGAGCTTGCCTTGGTCATTTTGGGTGGGAACTATTTTCCAGTGCGGAAGAATACAGCCGAATCACGCACCACGTTGTGCAACAGGGGAACTCCCTTCCCGGTGCGTAACTGGGATTCCCCTGGCAGCGTGCTGCGTGATTCGACTGTATTCTTCCGCACTGGAAAATAGTTCCCACCCAAAATGACCAAGGCAAGCTCTCCGTGTTGATTTGCACATTTATTTGCACTCGATATGAATGCGCACTACACATAAAGTAATTGGGAAACTCATCGAGCAAATTAATTCCTTTTGGCCGAAATCTTTCTCTGGCGACGTTAGACTCCAGTCTAAGGCGGAGTAGCTACAGATACCGCGGCGGTCAGTGGCGACAGACTCGGACAATGGCTGGGTGAGCAGGAAAACGCTTTCCACCACTTATTTTAGTCTCTGGACTGTGGGGAGATGCCCAAATTTGGCAGCACGGTAGCAGAGTGGTTAGCGCTCTTGCTTCACAGCAAGAAGGTTCCGGGTTCGATCCCCGGGTCGCCCAGACCTTTCCGTGTGTGTTCTGTGTGGAGTTTGCATGCATGGTCTGGGTTCGATCCCCGGGTCGCCCGAGCCTTTCTGTGTGGAGTTTGCATGTTTCTCCCCGTGTCTGGGTGGGTTTCCTCCGGGCACTCCGGTTTCCCCCACCAACCCAAAACATGCACCATAGGTACTCCAGCTTAGGTCCTGACCAAACCGAAGCAAGAAGATCATGGAGATGGTCCCCGGGCGCCCTAATGTGTGCTGCCCACTGCTCCTAATATATATGTATGTATATATAGGATGGGTTAAAATGCAGAGAAGAATTTCTCCAGTGTGAGATTAATAAAGTTCACTTCTTCTTCTTCTTCTTCAAATTTGACCTGGGGGTGGCATATCCCTTTAAGAGTTGGTTCACTTTCAGGTAACTGTAACTGTAGTTACTATTTGTCAAAGAAAACTAACAAACAAAAGAACATAACTCCAATAATCACCTTTGGGCACCATGGGTTTACGCAGTACAGAAAAACAAAATTGATGTCCAGAGATGCATTTTCCAAGATTTGTTCCAAGTTTTGTAGGCAAACAACAAGGATGCATGATGAAGAGTACTTGCTCCCTTTCCTGCCAATTGTTTAAACCATAAACCCACCCAGGTACACTCTGGTTAAGCTGAACCCCCCTCCTTTATCCCCTCAGTGCCCCACAGACTAACCCAAAAACAGAAAAGGTGCCAAGATAAATAAGAACAAATATGCAAAACAACATTTGTAAACTAAATGACATAAACAAAAATAATAAACACATCTTAGAATAAACAAAATAAGCAAATAGCTCCTACAGTAACTTTTTCATGCCCTAAACTCATTCTTATCGTTATTATTTTCCTCTATAATTACAGTTTTACAGTCAGTTTTTGGATCACTGCAAATGTTGCAATGAAAACCTATAAGGAAAAATAATAATAATTCAGTTAAAAATTTTAGATACAGGGCCAAGTTACATAGCTCACCTTCAACATTTGACCTTATTATTTTGTTTTGTTTTTATATTTCTTTACGTGTAATTCTTACTCTGCAGGTGGTGAAGGAGTACACTTTCCTGGATTACATTATGGGAGGGTGCCAAATCAATTTCACTGTAAGTTTTTGATGATTGTTTTAGAAATTTCAGCTTTCTGTTATCTGCAGTATTTCAAGGACATTCTCCCTAGTCAATCAATATAATTTTCTGGTATAAATTGTTCATCTCTATGGCAACAGTCTTAATTTTTTTCCATTATTCTGAAACCTACTTATCGATATGTTCCTATGGCCCTGTACATGTTTTCCCCATGTGTTTAAGCTAAATATTTCTTAGTCCAGTACAGATATATTGTATAAACAGCTCTTTAGGTCCAAATTATACAGCATTTTACAGACCCTTTAAAACCCTATTTCATCAGAATGTTCAAAATTCTGTAATGGAGGCAACTGGAGTCAAAATGAAGCAGACATAATATATTTTCAATGATTAACTGATTCACAGATCTAAATGCTAATGGTTTTATAACAATCTAACAAAAAACAAACAACAGCATTTTGAATTTCCAAGGTAATGTTAGTTACTTTGCTCCTCTGTTAAGAAGGATTGAAAAATACAAATTTCTAACCTCAAAGTTGTATGTGAGCTTCACAAAAATTATAATTTATGATGAAATGTGTAATACAGTGGTACCTCACCTTACGAATGACCCAACAAACAAACAACAAACTTTACGAAACGCCTTCACGTCAAATTTTGGTCTCTAGATACGAATGAAATTTCAAGTTACGAAACGCGAAATCTCCAATCCAATCCAATCCAACTTTATTTATAAAGCACTTTAAACAAACAACAAATCTCAAAAATTCAATTAATGCGCGCTCAGATGCACGCCCCAAAACGTAAATACACTTTATCAACACACACGGGGTTAGGTTCCAGAGCTGGCCCGCGGTGGGAGAGGTCCACGAGTCAGGACAACTTTGTATTTTGCAATTGTTCTACATGTTTTAGGGCTGTAAATGCCTCACCACACGCATTCTACGCTTTTCTCAGACTGGAGTTTCTCTCGCATTTCTCTCTCGTTTGAACACTCGAACTTTCATAGATTTTCAATGGAATGTGTTGGGGGGGCACGGCTCGCCGAACGTGCGATGGAAGCGGAGACACAACAACACATGATCAGTGTGGTAAAACTCACCTGTCTCACGACGGTCTAAACCCCGCTCGCGTTCCCTTTTAGTGAGTGAACAATCCAACGCTTGGTGAATTCTGCTTCACAATGATAGGAAGAGCCGACATCGAAGGATCAAAACGTCCATACGGCGCAAGGCCGCGCTACACCGGGGCTGTGGGATGGAGAGCCGTGGCGCCGCGTGCCTCCTCCTCGGGGCTGCGAGCACGCGCGGCTCGGCCTCACAGCTCACAGTCTCAGCCCCACGGCTCTGGAAGTCACATAGAACCAGAGCCCGCCCCGAGCGAGACCCCGCGGTCTTGCTGGCCGATAGAGCTCGGCCTGTTAGCTCACAGTGTCAGCCTCCCGGCTCTGGAGGTCAGATAGAAGCAGAGCTCGCCCCGCCCCGCGGGGCTGGCAAGGAGCGCAGACACGAGCAACGCCCTCCTCCAACGGTACTACCATGTTATAATAATAACAGGTCCAATCCAGGTTTAGTTCTGGTCTAGACCTGGTTTATTCCACGTTCTTTTAGTCCTGGTCTAGTCTCTTAGCCTGTCAGGACGCAGAACACAACGTTACACTATAAAAAAAATGTTACACTCTAAAAAAACAACAACCTTGGAACGGATCAGGCTTTTTCCGTTGAAATAGCTACTCAACTTACAAATTTTTCACGTTACGAAACCACTTCTGGAACTAATTAATTTCGTAAGGTGAGGTACCACTGTATATCTGTAGATGAAGTGAGGAACTGTTGTGGACTCAACTTTTCTGTAAGAATTTGTCTAGTAAAACCTTAAGATCTGGATTTTTCCTTTGTAAAATGCTTACTGTCTATCATAATATCCTGTTAAACAAACAAGTAACGTAACACAATATTTTTAAACTAGGCTCTGCTATCACTCTTATTTCTCAAGTGATTTTCATTTGCCAAATTTCTCTGGATTTTTCATATTTTGTGATATTCTGAACTTAAGCTCAGTTTTCCCATTGAAATCACATTATGTTCCACTTTGTCTCCAGTTGCACCCATTCCGATATTGAGATTGTTTTTGTTTACAAAAACAAGGGTCTATTGTCCGATCATCAGGAATTGCACTGTTACAATGCTAGTTGTTGTTAGGGTTGCTCTGGCCACTGACCGTAGTGAAAAGCACTTATAAACCTATCCATTCAGAAGGATGACTTTGGACCACTGCAAACTAGTTCTGTTTTTCACATTTTTAGGACTGTAAATATCAGGTATAGAGCCTTTAACTTCTGTATTTTAAACTCAGGTGGCTGTTGACTTCACTGGCTCAAACGGAGACCCCAGATCACCCCAGTCTCTCCATTACATCAGCCCACAGGGAGTCAATGAATACCTCAGCGCCATCTGGTCTGTTGGAAATGTCATTCAAGACTATGACAGGTATACATTTATTACATTCACTTGTATTATTGTTGCGTATTTTCTTATGTAAATGTTCTTATGTGAAATTATCTTTTTCTTTTTAAGTGATAAAATGTTCCCTGCTTTTGGTTTTGGTGCTCAGATTCCTCCTTCTTGGCAGGTGAGGATTTATACATGTAAATAAATGCAAAATGAACGGGACACAAGCAGGGAGTCGAAATTAAATGTGGACCTAAAAACTGCTTTAAACTGTGAAAGATTGGTGCTTTTCCACTACTTTATAAAACATAAAATATACAGTGAAGTTAAATACTCAAATGTAGGAAAAAAATACATAAACAGGACAAAATTGGACCTTTTTTGTTTTTGAATGGTATTGATCCATTACTATTATTATTATTGTTATTATTATTATTATTATTATGTGTTAAAACATGTATATATTGTCTACCGTAATGTGTCTTTGTCATTATGGTGCTACAATGGGTATTGAAAAATTCCATACAAAGCAGCTTTAAACAAACAAAATAATATTAAACATAAAACAAGCATTTTGTGTGAGTTATATTATTTTTCCTGCTCTGTTTATTTTCTCTTAAAAGTACACTCTGTAACTTTTTTGTTTGGGGTCTGTCACTTGCTTGTTTCTATGGATATGTCATTGCTTTGCCTGGAATGTTCCACAGTATGAGCTCTACATTACATTTATTCAATTAGAGGTGGTTTTATTGCTCAAAAATACCTAGAAAAACATGTATTCTGACTGTGAGCGGGGTCGCCTCTCCACAGATCTGACCTTTAACTTGGCCTGGTTTGGTCTCTATGATGATGGAAAGGTTTATTGCCATACTATGAAATATTCCAGACAAAGCAATAACATCTCCATGGAGAAAAGCAGGTGATGGACCCTCCAATGAAAAAGTTAGACAATGCACTTTTAAATTAAATTGTGATATTTTTTTTCCCCCACAGCTTTATAAAATGTAGACAATTATATGATTCTCAAATAACTATACTAGACAAACTAGATGCCATTTTGATTCGACTGATTTTGACCTTTTCTGAACAGTTTTGATATTATTAGTTTATTATTTTATGTTAAAATAATTACTATGTCATTGCTCAGCCTGGAATGTTCCATATTATGACATTAAACAGCTCTACATTAAATGTATTCAATTATAGGTGCGTGAAGAGTCCCTCAGTCGTCCAGGTAGAATCCATGATAAAAGGAGAAATTCAATTTGTCAACTGGACAAAGTTTGTTTGGTCGAAAACATTTCGCCACTCATCTGAGAGGCTTCGTCAGCTCTGGTTCTCATGCTGGTTAGACCATGTTTATATCTAGCTGCAGGGAGGAGCTACCTACACTGAAAAAGCTCTGAACCTATCCCAGCTACTCTGTCTCTTTTATTTTACGAATTCCTCTGGCGTCTAGTATTAGCATATCTATAAGCCCTAGGGAGGCGCTCACTACACTGAAATAGCTCTGAAACTATCAACTAATCTGTCTCTTTGTATTTCAAATTTCTCTGGCGTCCATTTTCGTCTCCCTATTCAAGACAAACGACCCTCTCCACCCCTCTGCAATGGCTTGTCTGTCCTCATGTTTCTTTGTCTGTTTTTGACTTGGTTTGAGAATCGAATTATAGATGGGAGACAAGTTGTGTCTAACTCCCCCATTTCTGTTTAACGACGGATTCTCTTTTTTGACAAAAATAGCCTCTTTAACTCCCCTCTCAAACCAGTTCTTTTCCCTGGCTAAGATCTGAACCTCACTGTCCTCAAATGAATGGCCCGTGGCTTCCCATCTCCCATGTCTCCCATCTATAATTTGATTCTCAAACCAAGTCAAAAACAGACAAAGAAACATTAGGACAGACAAGCCATTGCAGAGGGGTGGAGAGGGTCGTTTGTCTTGAATAAGGAGACGAAAATGGACGCCAGAGAAATTTGAAATACAAAGAGACAGATTAGTTGATGGTTTCAGAGCTATTTCAGTGTAGTGAGCGCCTCCTAGGGCTTATAGATATGCTAATACTAGACGCCAGAGGAATTCGTAAAACAAAAGAGACAGAGTAGCTGGGATAGGTTCAGAGCTTTTTCAGTGTAGGTAGCTCCTCCCTGCAGCTAGATATAAACAGGGTCTAACCAGCATGAGAACCAGAGCTGACGAAGCCTCTCGGATGAGTGGCGAAACGTTTTCGACTAAACAAACTTTGTCCAGTTGACAAATTGAATTTCTCCTTTTATGATCAATTACAGGTGGTTTTATTGCTCAAAAATACCTAGAAAAACAGGTATTCTGACTGTGAGCGGGGTCGCCTCTCCACAGATCTGACCTGTAACATGACCTGGTTTGGTCTCTATGATGATGGAAAGGTTTAATGCCATACTGTGGAACACACAGTATTTATAAACAACTTTATAAAATGTAAACGACAACTTTATAAAATGTAAACAATTATAGGATTCTCAAATAACTAGACTAGACAAACTAGATGCTATTTTGATTTGATTTAATTTGACCTTTTCTGAACAGTTATGGTACAGTATTAGGTTATTATTTTATGTTAAAATAACTACTGTCAAATAAAAGAGTATTTCTATTATCATTATGGTATTATGTGTTATTTTACTTGCCCTGTTCTTTCTCACTTTGCCACTTTTTCACTTTATTCTTATCAACTTTACAGGTTTCACACGAGTTTCCTCTCAATTTCAACCCTTCAAACCCGTTTTGTGCAGGTAGCTGACTCTCCTTTTATTCTTTTATTCATTAACATTTACACATTGTTAACCTGTAGATTTAATAAAGTTTCTTTAAAATGTTTGCTGTTTCAGGTGTTGAAGGGATAGTGGAGGCCTATCGGATGTGCCTCCCTCAGGTCAAACTGTATGGACCCACAAACTTCTCTCCCATCATTAACCACGTCGCCAGCTTCGCTAACCAGGCTCTACAACAAACAACTGCGTCTGTGAGTATCAGCGGCTATTTCCTATTCACCTTATTCAGCCCCGCCCACTTTTGTCTCTAAACGCTCCTAAACCTCCCTTTTGTGTGGTGGCACTTCGGGCGAATTTGAGAAATGTTTTGCAGCTTAAATACGACAAAATGTAGGTTAGTTTGTGTAAAATGTAACATTTTCATGTACACCAACAAGTCACACTGCACTGAATATTTCTTCATAAGGCAGACAAAGATGTTTTGAATTTTAACATTAGCATTTAAAATATTTCTTCTGCATATAATAAAAGGTCTGTTTAGTATTTTGTCTGTTTTGTTATCCAGCGATGAACCAAAACATGACAATATAAAACATTATATACGATTGTCTTAAGATTTCTTAGTTCCATTTTTAATTACTTAAAAACTAAAATTGATTTGTTGAATACATGAAAATAAAATGGAAAAGAGTATGAGTATGAGGTATGAAGTTAGAAAAGGCAATTTTTTTAATTGTAATATTGTGCTTGTGTTTGCTGTATAAAAAATATATATATATACTTCTAAACTATGGCACCTGTGGAATCATTATGTTATAATTTTGACCTTTAAAATCACAATATTGCATCTACAATTACTAAAAGAATATAAAATTGCAGAACTCAGTGGGCGCTAACATCGCTGTTGAAGTCATCACAACAAAGAGCTGTGAAGCTCACGGCCCCTCTTATGGATAGCTGCAGGATTTGTTTTTATTTGTACCAAAATGAGGACGTAATCCTACACATGCCACCAATTACAAATTTATAAAATTGTAGAACAAAGTAGAGTACAGGGCAGTGGGCGTATGCCAGTGGCGTTGTTCTGCAATTGAAAATAAGTGATTAAAGATTGCTCAAACATGCATGAACTTCGAGAGGGTAAATACATACATACATACAAGTACAACCATAACATGCTGAAAAGCTCTGAGAAATTGATTTTGCAAAATATGTCTGTGTTAAATCTGTTTTCTGTTTTCGATAATCCTGTCCTTATCCTGAGGTATTTCCCAGCTTTATTGTTTGAGCTGTTGCTATGACAACATGACACATTGGACATTTGCCAGTTTTACTCAAAGCAAAGCTATGCAAAGCCTGTGAAATCACATCCTCTGCCAAACTCTGTGGGAATCCCTGACGGTGCCAACTTTAAACAAAACTACAAACAGGCGTGTTGGCAGTGAAATATTTTGTATTCATTTATTTTTACACCAGTAACTTTCTTTGGCTCCAGCTGAAATTTTACCTGTAGATTAAAACTGATAAAAATGTAAAAAAAAAAAAAAAAAAAAAAAAAAAAGCGATTCATGATTTAATCAAAAGTGACCTAGAGCTACATGTGATTCAGACTTGTTTAAAGCCCCAGTGTGTAGGATTCGTGGCGCATAGGTGGATAGTCGCTATTGCACTTTCTGTTTTAGCTATGGCAGACCTCGAGGGACCCGCGCGCTGCGCGGTCCCGTTTTTTTTTTTTTTTTTCTCATGAAAACACACATTCCCGATCATGTACCATGACACTCTACACATCAAATGAAACCTTACAGTCTCCTCTTTTTGACTATGCAATTCATTTCCCTGCAAAACAATTACTCCCCGAGCACATGGGGCTTTTATACGGAAAAGCACAAAACGAGGTTAGCTTACCTTAGAATGCTTTCCACAGGTCAAACTCTGTATTTCACCATAGACTTGCTCTCAATTTGTCCGTAAGGATCCAGCGAATAAAATCCAGTAAAACAATTTAGTCCAAAACACGTGTTAGATCCATTATGAGTCTGATCCGGCAGCATGCTTGTGTTGTTTACCCAAAACCACGAGCCTTGCCGAAGGCGAAGGCGGAGCCCAAATGTCCTTCTGCGGCTCTCGTATTCAAAATGGCTGCCTCTGCATGGGGAAGATCCCCCTTTTATGTGACTATATCTAAGTCCAACAGAATACTTTGATTTCATGATGGAAGTGAAAAGGCTTGGAAAACTATCTATTTTTGAATGGGTATCTTCAATTTCAGTAATTGACGGGTAAAAATCTTACACACTGTCCCTTTTAAATTTTGTATTAGTTTAATTGTTCGTCATTTAAAAACACAGATCTGACTTGACCTGGTGTAGTGTCCATGGAGACTGATCAATTTAATGCCATATTGCGTGACTTTCTTGACAGAGCAGTAACATCTTCATGAAACTAGTGCATGGCAGAACCTCCACCAGAAAAATGTTACATAGTGCATCTTTAACAACAATGCTTAAGTTTAACAACCCACAGGTTTTGTCCTGACTGTTGTAAAACTCTTTTATGACCAGTCTGCAAATGTGAAAGATTCTGGTTCCACAGGCTGTTACATTCTCTGCTCATATCACTGTTATTGCAGTTATTAAAGTTACTGCTACTGGTATCACGCGGTAAAATATCTGATCAGCTCACCAACAAAACAAGATTGAGGTCAAAGTGTACACCAAGTAACATTATAATGTCTTGAGGAAGTAATCTGCAGCTTCTGAAACTCCAAAGCTGTCACTCAAAGCACGACCAATAGGAGGAGTGGGAGGGATGAGCTCGCAATTGGATTTTTTTCATATCAGCACATTGAACTATTGCCCCGCCATAACATGACCAAATGACTATAAAATATGTAATTATTTCGTATCTTGGGCGCTCCCCATATTGGATTCTGGTGTAGGGCTCCATCTACTGGCAGCAGAGGGAATTGCCATGGTGAAAAACAAATTTTAGTTAAGAGTGAACATGCCCAGATACGTAAATGTGAGCATGCAGTAGTAATGAATGCAGTTAGACGACAGAAATGCTTCAGCAGATGATTTATGGACTTAAAAACTGCACTGTGCTTTTACCTGTGACGCAACAATCCTAGAACATTTAAACTGCATATTTTCCAAAGCTCAGAAGCAAAGGACTTTTTACAGAGGATTACTGATATAGTGTGAATGAAATGAAATGAAATGAAATACAGCCCCCAAGTTTGTCTTTGATGAGGGAATGTTGTAACACGGTTAAAAAGAGCACTTAAATCAACTTTTTGGAGCTTTCTACCACGTTGTTCTCTCATCAAAAACGTGCCTGAAGACGTTTTATATGTCATTCATGCATGTTTGAATCTAGTGATCTCCATGCTTCCATATTTTTCCATAAATATACAAAAACATGATACGAAACGGTACACAACAACTTCGCAAACCTGATGCAATGTGTAGTAGTTTCTTTGGCGGAATGCACTCTAATTGTGTTGTGATAGCGCTCTGAAGAAGGAGTGACTTAGCACGGGGAGGAAAGAGAGGGCGGGGACTCAGAGCACCAACCCCCTCTTTTAATCAAATAATCCTGACGTCCTCATCTCTTGTCAAATGTTTCCCACAGCAATACTATGTTCTCCTGATCATCACTGATGGGGTGATCACAGACATGGACCAGACGCGCAGTGCCATCGTGAACGCCTCTCGTCTGCCCATGTCCATCATCATCGTGGGAGTGGGCGGAGCCGACTTCACCGCCATGGAGTTCCTCGACGGAGATGACGGACGCTTGAAGTCTATGACCGGAGAGCCCGCCATGAGGGACATCGTGCAGTTTGTGCCATTCAGACAGTTTAAAGATGTGAGTGTGGCTTTAAAGAGGCACTGCGCAATTTTTCTGGATGAGGGTATGCTGTCTGCTTGTAGCCATGGAGATTGTTATAAATGCTCAAAAAGATGAAAAAAAAAAAAAGAGATCTGACTTGTAACTTGGCTTGGTGTGGTCATTTGATCAATTTAAAGCCATGCTGCGTGACTTTCTCGACCAGGGGTCAGCGACCTGCGGCTCTTTGATCCCTCTGATGTGACTCAGTACTGTGGTCCCTCGTTTATCGCGGTGGTTACTTTCTAAAAATAACACACATTGTACACTTTTCTCAGACTGGCATTAACATATTCTCACATTTCTCTCTTGTTTAAACATTCAAACTTTCGTAGATTTTCAACAAAAAAAGCACAGAATTATAGAATGAAACCAAAGATCCAAACCTGTTTTTAGGCCCTAAATATATTGTGTGTATTTCACAGTTCCTCTGACCGGGGCTCTTCGTCCTGGCGCTGCTGCGCTGAGAAAACTTGCAAACATACAGCACTTCAGAATCACACTGCTCGCGATCGAACATTTATATAAATTTGGCTGAACGCATTCTGTACTGTACACAGAGGAAAATGACGGACAAACCAGCAAAGGTCTACAGTCCTTTAGCCAATCAGGACGCAGAACACAATGCACGTTGATGCACTATAAAAAAAAAATTGGAATGAAAAAATCTGCAAAACAGCGAGGCCGTGAAAAGTGAACCGCGATATAGCAAGAGACTACTGTATTTAATTAAAATGTATTTTATTTTAGTTCGTTCATTTTCATAATGTAATTCTATGGTACAAAAAGCCGTTATATGCAGTGTTATTTCATTTTAAATTTTAAAAGGGTTTTGTGGCTCCCAGTGTTTTCTTTACTGTGTGAAACAGGTCCAAATAGCTCTTTGAGTGGTAAAGGTTGCCGACCCCTGTTCTAGACCAAGCCGTATCATCTTAATGGAAACAAGTGCTTGGCAGAACCTCCACCAGAATAAAGTTACATCGTCACCTTTAAAGGGATATGCCACCCCGAGGTCAAATTTGGGCATCTCCCCACAGTCCAGAGACTAAAATAAGTGGTGGAAAGCGTTTTCCTGCTCACCCAGCCATTGTCCGAGTCTGTCGCCACTGACCGCCGCGGTATCTGCAGCTCCTCCGCCTTAGACTGGAGTCTAACGTCGCCAGAGAAAGATTTCGGCCAAAAGGAATTAATTTGCTCGATGCGTTTCCCAATTACTTTCTGTGTAGTGCGCATTCATATCGAGTGCAAATAAATGTGCAAATCAACACGGAGAGCTTGCCTTGGTCATTTTGGGTGGGAACTATTTTCCAGTGCGGAAGAATACAGCCGAATCACGCAGCACGCTGCCAGGGGAATCCCAGTTACGCACCGGAAAGGGAGTTCCCCTGTTGCACAACGTGGTGCGTGATTCGGCTGTATTCTTCCGCACTGGAAAATAGTTCCCACCCAAAATGACCAAGGCAAGCTCTCCGTGTTGATTTGCACATTTATTTGCACTCGATATGAATGCGCACTACACAGAAAGTAATTGGGAAACGCATCGAGCAAATTAATTCCTTTTGGCCGAAATCTTTCTCTGGCGACGTTAGACTCCAGTCTAAGGCGGAGGAGCTGCAGATACCGCGGCGGTCAGTGGCGACAGACTCGGACAATGGCTGGGTGAGCAGGAAAACGCTTTCCACCACTTATTTTAGTCTCTGGACTGTGGGGAGATGCCCAAATTTGACCTGGGGGTGGCATATCCCTTTAACTTTTTTCTATCAGGATTTTAGTGGTTTTTTTTTTAAGTTTAAGTAACAGCCCGCTGAACTGCGTAACTTTTCTTGAGGAGGATATGGTGTCTGGTTGTCTCCATGGAGATTTTATTGCTTTGCGTAGAATATTTCACTGTATGACTTAAAATTATTTCCCTATACCTGTTTTGATGAAGATAAGCAGTTAGCCAAGTTACAAGTCAGGGAGGCAATCTGTCTTAAACTATGAATGCATGTTTTTCCAAGATAGGTGTAATGCCGTGCCGTGGAACATTACAGACAAAGCAATTACATCTCCATTACGGATGTCAACAATTAATCGACTTACGATTAATTGTCGATCAAGATGTTGGTCGAACAAAATGCATTAATTGTAATTAATCGATAATCGCGGACACGCGCACCCACATGGTCACGAAACAAGGCAACCGCGCACCGCTCTGCGCCAGGCTCGACTCACAGCCGGCCGCAGGCGCCAACGGCACTGCTCAGCAGCCCCGGTGTACGCGCGATGCTGAGCACGAGATCGAACCGTGGCGCCCGGAATGCGTAGTCTCAGCCCTAGCCACAAACCAGCCACACGAAACCAGCAGCGGCACGTGGTGGTTTAATCCTGGTTTAGTCCAGGTCTAGACCTGGTCCAGTCCTGGTTTAGTCCAGGCCCAGTCCAGGTTTAGACCTGGTTTAGACCTGGTTTAGACCTAATTTAGTTCTGGTCTAGACCTGGTTTAGTCCACGTTTAGTCCTGGTCTAGTCTCTTAGCCAATCAGGACGCAGAACACAATGTTACACTATAAAAAAAAAAAAGTTACACTATAAAAATAAAAATAAATCCTCGAACCGCGATAGAGCGAGGGATTACTGTATTTTGTTATTCAGCATCAATACATTTGTCTGCTTTTTACTAAGGAATAATTAATTGAGGAATATACAATATAATAATACTATGATATATTTTTGACTCAGTGTTATGTATACTATAGCTTATATTCTTAAAGACCCTATTGAAACACTAAAATTCAGGTGAAAAACGCCGCTTATCAGTTAATTGTTAATCGATCGATAAGGTCAATCAAATATCAATTAATGAATTAATCGATAATTTGCATCCCTAATCTCCATGGTGATGAGCAGGTGACGGATCCCTACCAGAAAAGTTACATAGTGCTTCTTTAAAGGTTGCTTTTGCAGTGGTGAAAATGTGCTCTAATTTGCATGCAGCTGATTTACTCTGGCCCTTCATTAATGCTGACGAATCAAACGATGCCATTTTATTGAGAGATTTGCACTTCTCTTTCTTTGTTTAAAGGGCCCATATTACACTATTTTCTGATCTGTGTTCAAATGTTGTTTTCTCATCACAAACAGACCTGGAGTTGTGTTTTATTTCATTCACACATGTTAAACCCTGCGTTCTTCTCACAGTCAACATGTGAGAATGAAACAAAGCACAACTTCATGTATGTTTCTGATGAGGTAACAACATTCTAACATGACTTAAAGCTCAAAAGAGTCAATTTTGTGTAATATAGGACCTTTAAATCTTCACAAATAAACTGTCTCAACTTCAAGCCCCACAGACTATCGCTGAATGGTCACAGTTGTTAGATACCAAGGACTGCAGTTGTGTAGTTGTAGAGTTCTCTGGAGATTACACTGGGCTTATTATGTATAAACCCTGCTAACTCTGCTGTTAAGACCTCTACAAACAGGTTCCACATGGGATTCTGGTATTAGTTTAGCAGTTCAGTCTTCTCTCAGGTGCTCTTTATAGACGTGATTTCAGTTGATACTTTGCAGTGACATCAGGCTGGGGGTGTATTACTATATCCTCCTGGGAGGATTTGGAGGTAAATGAACACTTTAGCATTTACATTTTGTTAATTTTATTTTTATTCGTAATGTAGTAACATGTCCTGTAATGGAAATAGTAATGTTGTTAAATCCATGTGAAGTTTACAACCTCACAAAAACTTTTTTTTTTTGATGACCAACATCTCTGACAAGCTTCTACAGTCAGTTTTAAGACTCCCTTTTAATTAATTAATTAATTAATTAATTAATTTTGATATTGTATTTTTTATGTATTATTTATTTATTTATTTATTTTTATGTATATTTTTTCTTTATATTTGTTGTGTATTTATTATTATTATATTTATTTATTTATTTATTTTAAATCATAGTGCAGCCACAAACTAGAGTCTACCTCAAAACATTTAAAAGATAAACTGGTTAACCCAATGTCCACTATAAAGGACACAAATTTATGGGCCGGGTCTCAGGAGGATATGTACAGTATTTATGTTCATCAGTGCTCACATTAGCGATATCTACCAAAAAGTTTTTAGACTGTGAAAAAGAAAAGACAAAAAGGATTTAAACAGTGCATTTTCAGGAGCCTGTGATCAATACGAGTGTTCACAGTCCTGTTTAGGAGTTTGATTGATTGATTTCAACAAAAAGTGAGCGCAACTGACTGAAAAACTGTTGGCTAATGCTAGTTGGCTGGTGAGAAACTTGTTGAACAGCACAAATCAGCTCACCCATTGTAATTTATGCTAAATCTGCTCTTTCTGGTCAGATTGTGTTAAAATACTGCTCAGATTAAGGTCTAACTTGAGTAACAGAGTTTCAGACAGAGCAGTGCCTACAGTTAGCATCACACCCCCAAGGAAAGTTGATGACATCAGCTGCAAAGTATCAGTACGATATAAATGCTGGATGTACAAAACCTCTTTAAACCTGAGATAGTTTTTAGACGATAGAAGGCTCTGCTTTCTTAGATGAGTAGCTTTGTTTGCAGATTCTTTATTTTCAATTTTGGAGCTTTATTGAAAACTAAAAACACCCTCCCCGTATATTTGAGTCCCTCGGATGAGTACAGCTCACATTCTTGTTCCTTGTTGTGCCTTGTGTCATTGCAGGCGCCCGTCCAGGCTTTAGCCCAAAGTGTTTTGGCCGAGTTACCGCAGCAACTGTCGTCATACTTCAGTTTATTGAAACTGAAGCCTCCCCATGAGCCGAGCCCGTCATAGGGTACCTCCCGCCACATGTGCTTAAAGACGCTGTACCTGATTTTTACTGTCTTAAAAACCTGAAAAACAAAACAAATTCATTTTAAACGCTTTGCAGTGGTCCAAAGTTATTCCTCACTTGACTTAAAGCTTCATTGTGCAACGCTTCTTCATGGAGATGTTTTTGCTTTGTCTAGAATGTTCCACGGTAGAGATTAAGGCTGCGTCCCATTACTCTGCCTTACCCCTTTCCCTACCCCTTTCTCTACGTCTTTGTCTTGCCCCTCGATACTGAGCTGAGAGGGCTCGGGGTACGAATGTTCTCCTAAGAAATCGGACACCACTCAATTCCCGTTTGCGTCATCATCCCTTGCCATGTCAAGGATTATCGGGTACCTCAGCTCAACAAAGAATTATCTTGTTTATACATGAAAGTTCGATGAAAACGATAATGTCGGCTAAACAGACATCACTATAATTAAAACCGCAACAACAGTTCACTAAAAGTAACGTAGAACATAAGCGTCATAATTGTAAACCTGCTAAACTGTTAATCGATAATTATAACTGCTGAAAATACATTTATGAGACTCCTTGGCTGGTCGATGTGACGCTGCCATCCTGATCCCAAAACCTGCCTGAGTTTGTAGGCGTACCCCTTCGTTACATGTCTGGTCGGGAGCTTACTTCGTTTCAAGGGGTATGTAGTAGGGATGCAAATTATCGATTAATTCATTAATTGATAGTTGATTGACCTTATCGATCGATTAACGATTAAGTGATAAGCGGC
Organism: Paratrypauchen microcephalus; assembly: GCA_036785185.1. NCBI lineage: Eukaryota > Metazoa > Chordata > Actinopteri > Gobiiformes > Gobiidae > Paratrypauchen > Paratrypauchen microcephalus. The sequence goes on along the minus strand of JAVJIX010000086.1, from coordinate 2,945,117 downwards.
GTTTTTCACCTGAATTTTAGTGTTTCAATAGGGTCTTTAAGAATATAAGCTATAGTATACATAACACTGAGTCAAAAATATATCATAGTATTATTATATTGTATATTCCTCAATTAATTATTCCTTAGTAAAAAGCAGACGAATGTATTGATGCTGAATAACAAAATACAGTAATCCCTCGCTCTGTCGCGGTTCGCGGATTATTATTTTTTTTTTATAGTGTAACATTTTTTTAAAGTGTAACATTGTGTTCTGTCCTGATTGGCTAAGATACTAGACCAGGACTAAACGTGGACTGGACCAGGTCTAGACCAGAGCTAAACCAGGTCTGGACCAGGTCTGGACCAGGTCTGGACCAGGTCTGGACCTGGACTGGACCTGGACTGGACCTGGACTGGACCGGGACTGGACCGGGACTGGACCGGGTCTGGACCTGGACTGGACCGGGACTCGACCGGGTCTGGACCTGGACTGAACCAGGATTGGGCCGTGCAGCTGCTGGTTTCGTGCGGCTGGTTTGTGGCTCGGGGCCCGAGCCGCGGGCCGGCCGCGCGGGACCAGCAGCGGCACGTTGCGGCGCATTCCTGGGCGCCGCGGTTCGATCTCGCCTCGCGCGTACACCCGGGGCTGCTGAGCAGTGCCGTTGGTGCCTGCGGCCGGCTGTGAGTCGAGCGCAGCGCGGTGCGCGGTTGCCTTGTTTCGTGACCACGCGTGTCCGCAATTAGCGATTAGCATTTTGTTCGACTAAGGTCTTAATCGACAATTAATCATTAATCGATTAATTGTTGACATCCCTAGTATGTAGCCCTCGGTCGTGGCCCGAGCCCTTGATCAAAATTAGAATCGGGACACCCCTTGCCCTCACATGAACGAGCAAAACCAAGGGGTAGGGGTAAGACGAAGGAACAGAGACAGAGAAATGGGACGCAGCCTTAGACTTAGACAAACTTTATTGATCCACAAGGGAAATTATTTGGATACAGTAGCTCACTCATCATAATAGAATAACAGAGAGTGACAAAAATAGATGGTATAGCAAAAACGACAGCAAGAGACCGGTGTCAAATGAGACATAATTATAAAAATAAATGTATATGTGCAAGTCAAAATAAAATAGAAAAATAAGTCATGAAATATAAAATAAAATATAAAATCACAGTTACAGTTTATACAAGAGACAAAAACAGCAGGGAAATAAAGTAGTGATTAACAGGGCATAAGGTTATAAGGTAATAGAAACACTCTTAATGAAGAATAAATGCAAGATAGATGTGTTTAAAGTCATACCATGGAACATTCCAGGCAAAGCAATAACAGGTGACGAACCCTCCACCAGAAAAGCTGCGCAATGCACCTTTAAGCATTCCCGAGCAATCCTAATTATTCACCACAATGAGTTTATAAATCATGCTAACATGCTTAAAACACTTTATAATTAGATGCAGACGGCGCACAGCAGATTATTTTTGACCTCAAGAGCTGCTTATACAATGTAGATCCAATAAATAAATAAATATCTCTACTGGAGTAAAAACATTTTGCTCAAATACACAGAAGAAAATCGGGTACAGCCACTTTAATACCATCGCCCGTCTCCATCTCTGCTGCTCTAACGTGACTGCATGGGCCATTTCATTCACTAATGTTTGCTCGTACATGTTCAACGCACGCCGTATTCAATCAAATACCAAGTCAGATATTTTGAGAATTTTCATGAGGCTGAACCTTTCACCAAGTGAGTATCACTCTGTATAATGTGCAGTAGACAGTATATTGTTTAATACGTTGTTTCATTTGAGTGTAATCAAACTAAACATGCATACTTGTTGATAAATCTCAAAATGCAGATTGGCTTATTCAAGAATGACCTCATTAAAGACGATGTAACGCTCTTATAATAATAATAATAATAATAATCTGCCATAACCTGTAGTTACATCCCTCTTAAAGGAGAATTAACATTTTTTACAATCTGAGCCTTATTTTGGTAATAAAACAAGTTGTTTTACTCACCCATAGCACTTTGGTGTCATATGGAGCATTTCCGGAGATGTTTTAGATTAGCGATATCTGTAACGTGACTTCTCAGGGCAAATGTTTGCGGTCTCCAAATAACACAAACTTTAGCACTTTTCAGATCATAGAAGCTCAAGTCTTAGTCTACGCTTTCTTTTGAGTCAAAAGTGGCCTGTAATCCGAGATTTATCCATAGTTTCAAGTAGATGAGGACAGTGCACATGTGCTCAGTCACATCTTATTTCGCCCTCAGCTCTCGGGACCCAAACATGAAACACAAAGCTGTAAATTATGGCTAAATCTCGGATTACAGGCCACTTTTGACTCAAACTAAAGTGTAGACTAAGACATTGAGCTTCTATGATTTGAAAAGTGCTAAAGTTTGTGTTATTTGGAGACCGCAAACATATGCCCCGAGAACTCACGTTATGGATATCGCAAATCTAAAACAGAAGTGCTCCATATGACACCAAAGTGCTATGGGTGAGTAAAACAACTTGTTTTATAACCGCAATAAGGCTCAGATTGTAAAAAAAACCCGTTAATTCTCCTTTAAGTATATAGCTCTGTGAAAAAAACTTAATTAACAAGATAAAAATATAGTTACGTGTTACCAAATTAGCAGGGGCGAGGTAGTGGCCATTGGTTTAGTACAGGACACACTTAACAGTACTGAATATTGGTCTTTAAAAAGAAATTCCTTTAATTAAACCTACAATTAGATTTAAAAAATGTTTGATTCAAATTTAGTTTTAAGCCTTATAGACCTGGTGCCACCTTTGGACCACCCAAGAGTAAAAAAAGTTTGTATACTCCCTGGCAAAACAGTTTGATGAATTTTATTTTTTATTTTTTTTAGTTTATTTCATTCATAAAGTATAAAAAGACATCAACATTTGTGATAACAATACAAATACAATACAAATATTGAATGAAAGGGAGCAGAAAGAAGAGTTATCTTATGTTATCTGCCCCCTCTTCCCTTTTCCAAACACCAACACCGATAGTGACTGCAAAACCTTTCCTCATTACATTCCATTTCAATCACAATTATTAATCAATTGTAAACATAAAGCTTCATTTTCAAGTGTAACAATCTAGTTTTCTTTTTCATACATACACATTACATTGGATTTTATGTATTTTTTAAATGCCATTATTGTACTTGATTCTTTGATTTCTTTGTCAAGATTATTCCATAAATTAACTCCTTTCACAGTGACGCTTCGCTCCATAACCTTGGTTCTGAATTTAGGTTTTTTAAACATGTAGGTTCCCTTTAAATTGTATTGGCTTGTTCTCATCTCAAACAGTCTTTGAATATTTACAGGTAACACTCTGCACTTTGCTTTATACATGACTTTGAGGATACTTAATTCAACAATATCACACATTTTCAACACTTTAAGTTTAACAAATAATGGGTTGGATGGCTCTCTGTAATGACTGTTGGTGATAATTCTCAAAGCCTTTTTCTGTAAAATAAATAATGGCTGTAGGTAAGTTTTACATGTCGGCCCCCAAATTTCCACACAGTACATCAGATATGGTGCGATTATGGAGTTATACAAGATTAATAATGCTGCACTGTTTAGTGAGAACTTTACTTTATGCATCACCGCAATTAATATCCCTCCATAGCTTTCTTTATTCTGTTCTCTTCTTGTTGTGTGCTAAGCTGCTCGCTGCATTCTTCGCTTGCTTCATTTATGATCACTAACTCACACTGATACTTCGCAGTGACATCGCACTGGGGGTGTTCAGCATGGATGTCTGTATGGTGGGATGAGCAGTTACCGCGGTGACACGATGCACACTTTAGCCAACACTGTCAAGATTGTTTAAAACTCAAGAAAAAATAATAAATTGGTTTTAACTGCACATTTTCAGGAGCCCGCGATCCATACGAGTGTTTGGGAGCGACTAACTGAGAAACTGTCGTGACTGTAATGTTATTTGAAATGGTTACACGCTGCTATTCCGACATGTCGCTATTTATTTGGAGTAGCGGAGTAGTAAACATTATTTTTCAAGCGTCCCACAACTTTGACCTTTTTTTTTTCATTGTCGGAGTAGCTGTACTTTACTATTTTTCAAACATCCTGCTATTATTCATGTCATCCTGCTGCTGATATGAATAATATTAAAGGAGAATTAACGTTTTTTACAATCTGAGCCTTATTTCGGTAATAAAACAAGTTGTTTTACTCACCCATAGCATTTCCGGAGATGTTTTAGATTTGTGATATCCGTAACGTGAATTCTCGGGGCATATGTTTGTGGTCTCCTAATAACACAAACTTTAGCACTTCAAATCATAGAAGCTCAATGTCTTAGTCTACACTTTCGTTTGAGTCAAAAGTGGCCTGTAATCCGAGATTTATCCATAATTTACAGCTTTGCGTTTCATGTTTGGGTCCCGAGAGCTGAGAGCGAAATAAGCTGTGACTCCGCACATGCGTACTGGCGTCCTCATCTACTCGAAACTATGGATAAATCTTGGATTAGAGGCCACTTTTGACTCAAACGAAAGTGTAGACTAAGACATTGAGCTTCTATGATTTGAAAAGTGCTAAAGTTTGTGTTATTTGGAGACCGCAAACATGTGCCCCGAGAACTCACGTTATGGATATCGCAAATCTAAAACATCTCCGGAAATGCTCCAAATGACACCAAAGTGCTATGGGTGAGTAAAACAACTTGTTTTATTACCAAAATAAGGCTCAGATTGTAAAAGAAACTTTAATTCTCCTTTAAAGCCTATTATACTTTGTGATCCCGTATATCATAAGATTCTCGATCAGAGAATACTTCGGCCATGAAGGATATCAGACAGTGGGAAAATGTCCTAACCGATAGCCGTAGGAAACAGTCATGCATTTAAAAAAAGAGCACAGGCCAGCCAGAAAATATCTAATCTAAAAAGGAGGCTGCATGGGCCGTTTGTGCTTCATTCCTTTCGTCATGTAGGCGATCTTCGGAGAACACCGTTTTTGTGCAAGTTTAAGAACATCGAAGAACACCGAGAGACGTGCCTGGGTAGATTATTGCAACTCTCAAAAAAGTATTGGAATAGAGATACTAAAAAGTGTCGGAAAACCCCCGTCCACATGACAAAAAAACAGGTTGAAGAGTGGAAACCAGGTTCTAGAGTGGAGAAATCTGAGAACGCCGGGGTCACGTTGTCATGTTGATGAGCAAAATGCAGCTTTTGGAAAACGATGGCATCGCGATGCTTATTTGCGGAAGAGAAAGGACTTTATGCGCATGCGCTCTTTGTAGTGTTGCGTTTCCGGTGGCTCTGGCTGTTTCCTGTTTAGAGCGCCACATATCGATGTGGCATATTACATCTTTTTCACTCAGCGCTCCATTTTTGTCTGGACGCGAATATTTACTCATCCAACACATGTGCAGATGCAAATTTTTTTCTACCCGCATAAAAAAAAATCCAGGAGCGTTGTCATGTGGACGCATTTTCAGCAGTTGTAATTATCGATTAACAGAGGCATGTCGTAATGAAGGGATGTCGGAAAAGGCGGCGGACCTCATTTGAGAGGGACTTAAAAGCACAAATTGCCTCATCTGTTGTAGTTCTAAACAAATCAGATCTTTATGGTCAGTTAGCATCACGCCCCCAGGGAATATTGATGACATCAGCTGCAAAGTATCAGTAACTGCATATTTCACATGTTTTTCTAACAGTCCGAAGACTCTAACTTCTTTATTACCCCATCGCTAATTCACTTGTTTATTTCTAGGCTCCCAGAGAGGCTCTAGCCAAAAGTGTGCTGGCTGAAGTCCCCTCTCAGCTCGTGGAGTTTTTCAACGTCAAGAAGCTCACACCTCCAAACTCCAACGCTGCTCCGAACCCAACCGGACCTGTCTGAAAACCCAATTCAACGACAGAAAACTGGAAAAAACAAGAGTAAAAAGTGCTACAAAACGCTTCATGTTACTCTTATATCCTTAATGTTCACAGTAGTTATTATTAGATGCAGACATACGTAACAACAGCAGGGCCTTTATATCACTATGGGGCCCTGAAACAGAATAAACAACAATGGACCATTAAAATAAAGCGTATTCCAGACAACCTCCACTAGTTACATGTAGTTTTAATGATATTATAAAGCAGGGTTGTATATGGTACTTGCTATATACAGTTTTAAATGTTTTAGAATGTTAGTGTTTAGGGATGTTAAAATCAGCCCAATATATCAGATTGTATTCTTGGTATAAATGTGTTGCTCTGAAGAGAACCTTTTTTTGTTCCATAACAGGGAAATTTCAGTGTTTCAACGTAAAATACAAGAACAGAAGGAGAATAGAAAATATGTAATCAAAATAAATGTAAATAACTGTTAAAATATGGGTAAATGTAGCAATTTAACGAGAATATTACAAAAGTATAAAAATAATAAAATGCAACTCTGTAAGGAGAGGAAAAGGCTACAAAACTAATGGGTAAAGCTGTGTTCATACTTGCACAATAATTGGGACAAAACCCAGAACTAAACCAGGACTAGAACAAGACTAGAACAAGACTAGAACAGGAGCAAACTAAGGGTGCATTTGCCTTTTACACCACATCAAAATTGGGACGAAACTGGTACTAGACCAGGACTTGACCAGGACTAGACTAGGACTAGGACAGGAGCAAGCTAAGGGTGCATTTGCCTTTTACACCACAAAATTGGGACTAAACATGGACTAGAATAGGACTAGACCAGGATTAGACCAGGACTAGAACAGGAGCAAACTAAGGGTGCATTTTGCTTTTTTGCTCACATCAAAATTGGGACTAGATCAGGACTAGAACAGGACTAAAACAGGACTAAACAGGAGCAAGCTAAGGGTGCATTTACCTTTTACACCACAAAATTGGGACTAGACCAAGACTAGAACAGGACTAGAACAGGAGCAAGCTAAGGGTGCATTTACCTTTTACACCACAAAATTGGGACTAGACCAAGACTAGAACAGGACTAAAACAGGACTAGAACAAGACTAGAACAGGAGCAAACTAAGACTGCATTTACCTTTTACACCAAATCAAAATTGGGACTAAACCTGAACTAGACCAGGACTAGACCAGGACTAGAATGGGACCAAACCAAATCTACATGAGGACTAAAACTGAGCCCAAACCAGGACCAAATCAAATGTGAACAGCTGTTTTAACCAGAGACTAAACAAGACCAATGTCCAATGACAGTGTGTAATCTATAATCTATAATTATCTATAACTAAAAGTGCCTCTCTAATTGACCCTCTTCACAGTAACATCTTTATTTTTAGTGCCTTTCCACTTCTCTATCTTTACTCTAAACTATTATTACCCCTGTTGGACTCAGTGCAAATACCCCACACAGCCCTGTCTTCAAAACGCCAGTATATAAATTAAAATCCAATATATGAATATCTGAAATATCTGTAGCTTGAATTATAAATATTCCTATGCCAACCTATGACCAAATACTGCACCAGGAACTTTTTAATGCCACTATTGCCGCTTCTAGTGCCATAATTAAAGCTGCATTGTGTAACTTTTCTAGTAGAAGGTCTGTCAAATGCTTTTCTCCGTGGAGATGTTGCTGCTTGCTTTGTCTGGAATGTTTCACAGTATGGCATTAAACCTTTCTATCAAACCAGACCATGTTACAGGTCAGATCTGCATTTTTGTAGATGTTTTTGAGCAAAAAAATAAATAAAACACCTGTGATTGAGTAAATGTAAAGTAGAGCTGTTTAATGTCACACTGCGGAACAGTCCAACAATCAGAGTGAATGACATCGCCATAGAAACGAGCACAAAGAAAGTTACACATTGCGCCTTTTTCCTTTGCTTAATTTCTAGGCCATCTTTTTTTTTTTAAAGTAGATGTTTTTATTGCACACGTTAGACCTTACACTGTCTAAAGAAACCAGTTTACTCCTGCGGCATTAACATTACTAGAATATTAGAGATTTAGCCATGTTTTTAAAGCTAATAAAGTATAAATATTAGTTGGTTTTGTGTTAAAATCGTCTCCATATATTGTTATTGTGCCATTTGCTTTTAAGTAAGTGATGTCAGAAATGTGTTCAGTTGAGTTCAGTGGCTGTGAATCAAGATCGGATGTTTTAATTTTTAATATTTTACTCCATTTTAAAGTTTTGGTTTGAAAATAGGGCAATTATCCTAAAATAATAAAGAAAGAAGAGAGGCACGAGGAGAAGAAATGGACTAGGTAGATTTTCTGGTGTATGGTCAGTCATCTGCTGGTCTCCATGGAAATTGTTTTGCTGGAAATGTTACACAATATGGCATTAAAACGTACAGTACAAACAAATATAAATAAGTAACACGACCAGACCACGAGTCATGGGGAAACAAGCCCATTTACAATATATTTTCATGTTTTTCAAGCCATTTTTGTCACAATAAAAACACCATGATCGATTCATTTTAATGCCATACTGAGAAACATTCCAGGCACAGCATTGTTATCCCCATGGAGACAAGCAAATGGCACCAGAAAAGCTACATAGTGCAGCTTTAAATACTAGTAAAGCTCAGAATAAGATGAGAGATGAGGGAAAAAGGGGAAAAAAAAGTCATATTTTTTGGTGCGAACGCAAAATGAAATGTGTTTATAAAAATGTAGATCTAAACATGAAATGATCGCACTTGTCATGTTTTATTTATTAGCTATTAGAAATGTACTTTGCCACTTATCAGTTTTTAGTACTTGTATGAAAATAATAGACTTATCCTTATCTTAGTCACTTTTGTTGCTTGTTTAAACAGCCAAACACTTCATATCGTCTCAGTATTAAATGTGTAACTTTCCTTTGTCCTAAATGTCATTGTTTTGTATAATTTACTCCACACAGATGTACAATTTGTGTATGAAAATGTGTAATACTGATTTAAAGACTTCTCGCTGCAAAATTTAGACAATAAAAACAGTCATACAGTATAAACTTGTCTTTGTAATACGTGCATCTGCTGCCGCCTGCTGGACACTGCAGGTTTCTCTACTACTTTTGTCAGTTTTGGTTTTGAGACTAAGAAAAACACTTAACACTCAAAGATTTATAATAAGAAATTCTTTTGACAGTTGAATTTTCAACACAATAAATGGTAGTTTCTCAAATGGTACCATTGCTGACCTGTACTAGTTGTAATACTAGTATACTACATGTCCAGCATCGCCTTTCTTATTTTTATTTATTGATATTAAAAATGTCCTTGCTTCAAGTGGAGGAGTTCAAGTATCTCGGGGTCTTGTTCACGAGTGAGGGGAGGATGGAGCACGAGATTGATAGACGGATCGGTGCAGCGTCGGCAGTGATGCGTTCAATGGATCGGACCATTGTGGTGAAGAGGGAGCTGAGCCAAAAGGCAAAGCTCTCGATTTACCGGTCAATCTACGTTCCTCCCCTCACCTATGGTCATGAGCTCTGGGTAATGACCGAAAAGATGAGATCTCGGATACAAGCGGCCGAAATGAGTTTCCTCCACAGAGTGCCTGGGCACTCCCTTAGAGATAGGGTGAGGAGCTCAGTCACATGAGAGGCACTCAGAGTAGAGCTGCTGCTCCTCCACGTCGAGAGGAGCAGCTGAGATGGCTCGGGCATCTGTTCCGGACGCCTCCCTCGGGAGGTGTTCCGGGCATGTCCCACCAGGAGGAGGCCCCGGGGAAGACCAGGACACGCTGAAGGGACTATGTCTCTCAGCTGGCCTGGGAATGCCTTGGGGTCCCCCCGGAGGAGCTGGAGGAAGTGTCCGGGGTGAAGGAAGTCTGGGAGTCCCTGCTTAGACTGTTGCCCCCGCAACCCGGCCCCGGATAAGTGGAAGAAAATGGATGGATGGATAAAAATGTCTAGTTTCAAAAGTTGTCTCTGTATCAGTATATCGGATTAAATATTTTTCTACTCCCCACTTTCTCAATGTGGAAACTACCAAAACATCTAATATGAGTTGTCCCACTGTCTTGATTGAACAATGATCATTTTTCCTCAAATAAAGACATTTCCAGACAGAATATACTGTATTACAAATATATACTTTATTAATAAAAACCAGCAGATTTATTCAACTGTTTAAACCATACAAGAGCGTACACAAAGTTATCTGTCGTCATAGTAACAGACAGTGATCAGAAAATGCAAAAAGTAGTCATGTGTAGTTGTCCATTTCTTTTTGTAAAGGTCTAATATTGCGATTGTGAAGCCATACATGCATGTCCTTAACACTGATGCCTTTCCCTTTTTCAGAGTTTAAAATGTTACCGCTTCATTACGCCGCCCAAAAAGACCAGGAAATAACATTCTTGTAATTTAGAAATCAATACCTTTGTAATAGTCACATTATCCTGGGATAATAAGCAACTAAACCAGTCAAAAAAGCTCAAATCAACCTTAATGTTCTGAGTTTTAGAGATTTCAACTAAATCCACCATGATTTTATGGATAATTGGCTGCTAGCAGATTAAAAGGTGCTGAACCTGATTTTTACCGTCTTAAAATGTGGAAATTCTGTTACGAGTTCAGTGCTTTTCAGAGACCAGAGCGGAGTTTTGCCATCACAGAGACAAAAATATATATAGCTCAACAGTGATTCCAGAAGTACATGTACCATTAATTTTTCTTATAGACTTTCCAAAAACAAAAAACAAAAAAAAGGATATTAAAAGTTTAAAAGCTTGCACAGGGCTTATCGGCAATGTAATGACTAATAATGACCACAAGACCTATAACCAAGACCTATAGACCTATCTTAATTTAAAATCTGTTTCTGAAACGTTATAAATGGCAAAGTTATTAAAACATTTCACTGAATTTTACATTTTAAACATGTTTTTTTAATTTAAAACCACCACTTTATGGATAATAATTACCATGTAGCAGCTGGAGTTGCTCGGTGATGCTTTTTTGAAAAGTCTGTAAGAAAAATGAATGGAAATTTTACTTCCAGAACCAGAACCAGAGCCAACTTCGAAGTGCGCCATGGTTCTAAAACAGCTGTGGATTTGTGTTTGGAGATTTCTTCCATATACAGTGAATCTACCTACGGTAACAGCCCCCGTTACTCAGCGCTAGATGAAACAGGCATCGTAGTAGTAGTAGTATAAGTAGTATTAATAGTACTTTCTGGTTACATGCGGTGGATGTGGTCATGGTCCATAAACTGCTTGAGGTCGTGCAGATTGTCCCACCATTTGAACAGAAAAGTGTCTGCGATGAGACTGAACCAGGGAGTGATCAGGACCTGGTTTCGTTTGGCCTTTTGCAGCAGCTCCTTCAGCTCCTCTTTGCTCACGTAACAGTGGCTCTGGATCTCGTTCGGGTCTGGGTTCAACTCCACGTCCTGTAAATAAAAAATAAAAAAACAAAACATCAAAAATCAAGTAAAGATTTGCACGCATGAACGGGCAGCTCTAGCGTCAACTCCACTCCAAGATTAAATGGAAAAAAAACACAAATTTACAAAAAAAAAAATCAAGTAATAGTTTGTAGAAAAAGTATGAAAGGGCAGCTGTAGTTTTCTTATATCATTTGTTAATTTTTGTTTGGGTTTGAGTTAATAGATATAGAAAACCAAGAGTGCTCAGTTATATTTTGACTGGTAGCGTTTGCATGTCTCGCCAACATGATAACCATTGGATACTGGCAGATTTAAAGGTGCACTACGTAACTTTTAGATTTTATTTCTATGTCCTTGTTCATTGTCATGTTTTTTGACTGTGAGGTTATATGCAATGTTCGTTACCACTGACTATAAAACAATTTCTGAAATGACAAAGTTTTGAAGTTGTATTTGGAGGTCAATAACTAGGGATGACCAATTTGAGCTTTGTTCATTTATTTATTTATTTATTTTATTTACTTGTTTATTTGAAGGACAATGTGCAGGTACATTAAAAAGATGGCTGCACCAGATTTAGCAGAATGCTAATTTCCATCTGTAGTCCTTAGCAAACATTAAAAACATTAAAAACAATTACATATAAAAGGTGCAATACAAAAAGACAATATACAGGCGTGCAAAATTTCAGATTTTCAATACATAGTGCAATTTTCGATACCTAGTACAAACTACAAGTTATTAAAATGCGAGACATTTAAAATGCAATAAATTTCAGAGTAAATTTCGATACCTAGTGCAAACTACAAGATATTAAAGTGCAAGACATATAAAATGCAATAAATATCAGAATAAATACAGTGTCGTCGCTATCAGATGATACCCACAAGGGTAGCATCCGATAGCTCCGTACCTTATTGGTATTATAAATGTAAACAAGACAGTAATATGACACTAATGATCTTGGTATTCTAGTGGCCATCAGATGGTACCCACGAGGGTAACATCTGATGGCCGAATACCTGTCTGGTATTTTTAGTGTGAGCAGGACTGATGGTCAAGAAGCCAGTTTTTAACAGCCCGTGAAAAGCTGAGATAATCTGCCATGTTCTTCAAATTTTCTGGAAGCCCGTTCCATTCCTTGATGGCTTTATAGGAGAAGGCAGATTGAGAGAAAGCGGACTTTCTTTTAAGAACATTGCAGTCACCCCTAGACACGGACTTTAACACTCTGCTTGTTATTTGAGAGCGAGGCTGTACATAGGTCTTTAGTGGGGGTGGGGCAGCGTCATGCAAGATTTTATGTACCAGGCGAATATTAGAGTACCTGATCAAGTTGTCAAAGCTTAAGGGCATTTTTTTCAGTAGAGGTGGGAAAAATCCTAGTTACCAGTTGCCTTGAACGTAATATTAGTTCCCACAAAGTGATAAATATTGGCCTATACAGAAAAAAACTGCACGAATGAAGTACTGTATTAAAAGAAGTACGGACTATGAGTCGCACCAGCCAAAAAATGCATAATGAAGAAGAAAAAAAAAAACATAAGTCACGCCAGACTACATGTCGCACTCTTTGGGGGAAATTTATTTTATAAAATCAGAGACCAGGAACCAGGATTTCATCTTGAAACGCAATAGTAATAATAACAACAGAATAGAGAACAACAGCCTGTTAATGTAACATATTAATATGTTACGTTAAAAGGTCCCATGGCATGAAATTTTCACTTTCTGAGGTTTTTGAACATTAATGTGAGCTCCCCCCATGGCTAAAAGTTGCGGAATGTGTAAACTGAGCATTTGTGATCCTTTTCCGTGTTTGAAAAAAAGACAGCCCAAACGGGCGATTCTGAACAAGGGAAATTTCTGATGTCACACTCGGGGAAAAATGCAAATGCAGTTCCACCCCCCGTCTGGATGCCTACCCACCGTCTATGGTTGATGAGTTTGGACCGCAAACGAGCTACGCAATGTGAGATGCGTTTTTTTATTTGCCTGGAGGCACGTGAGAGTGTTTCCAGGCTCAGATGTCCTTTATCCGAGCCTCCGAACTTCTGAAACAGCAGTGGTTTCATTTTATTTTCTATGGAAATGTGTTTATTTTTCTATGGAAATCGTCTCATATCTTCCCCCGCACTTAAACGCGGAAGTGGAGCCAGCGCACAGCGCACCGCTAAATGAGGAAAGAGCAGAGAGTTTGGCCACACCCCCACCCACTGCACTGGCCTGTCTCTGTCCTCCTCATTTGCATTCAAGCAACAACGCCCAGAATAAAGTGTTTCAGAGAGAGATTTATGACTCTGACTGTCTTCATGAGGCTCTCTCATGCACTGAGTCTTGATTTTGAAGAAGGATTCATTTACAGTATTAGGGAACCATTAAGGCGCCATATAAAAGGATCAAGAAGTACCATGTCATGGGATCTTTAACAGATAACTATAAAATAAATAACATACCATAACAAGTTTACCAAACTCTCCATCTCACTCCAAATCACTAAATCCACTGAATTCATTTTCCATGTCAGTTCAGAGCAACTCCGGAGGTAAACGTTTTCAGTGGTACATAAGTAATAGTAGTATAGCAGATACTGGCACAAAAGCCTAGAGCGCCCTCTCGTGGCTGTCATGAGTGGGTGCAATTTTAATATATAGTGGTACTTTTCAAGTCAAACCACAAGAAGGCGCTCAAAGCTTGTGAAAATGTTAATATATAAGGCGCAGGACCACACAAACCATGAAAAAAAACGTATAGTCCGAAAAATACGGTAGAAATTGTGGCTCACCTTTTGCATGAAGAGGATGTAATCGATCTCATGTTCACCCCAAACTCCGTCAGACTGAGCTTTGTAGTGGATTCTGGTGAGGTACGTCATCTCTTCTGGCGGGACCTGTAAAACCATCATCTTATTTCCTTTCTTGTTTTGTTTACTAAAAGCAGCGATAATACTCTAATATACCGGACCTGTGCCATGGGGATGCCCAGCTCTGCCTCCAGTCTCCTCTGAGCGGCTCTCCTCACCCCGATGGCGTCCGTCTCCTCCAGTTCAGACTCGGTGTGCAGAGGGTGGCTACAGCAGGTGTTTGTGAAGCAGCCTGGACACACAAAAACAAAATACATTTAACATTAACCCCGTATCATTTGGATACAGAGGTTTACTAGGGCTTTCTTACAGCTGCATAATAAGGATAGGAGGTTAGAATTCTCTAGTGAACATTTTAATCTGTATGCAGTATTTGATTAGGTTCTGTTGATGCTGTGTTCAGATCAAATAAATGTTCTGCATCAATAGCGGCAGTTTTACATGTACAGTCTAGTTTAGTCCAATGTTCTGTAGTGCGTTCGATGAGATGTGTCTTGAGTGTCCCACATTAAAGGCCAGAGTTGGGAAAGTTGAAATGCGTCCACATCCAAACTGCACCTTAAACTGTGGATGAAGGAAAACCAAGTCCGTGAACACTTTTAATCTGGCCTTTACTGTTCTGTATTACATTTCTTTGTAACTGTTTTGTATTTTGTAATCGTTTACTGTGGGACAACAGATGGAAATGAGCATTTTTGTTCTAATCTGACATATTTACACTGTAATTACATTATTAATATCATTAATATGCACTGTCCCTATCAAATAAGTAAATAAAGATATAGATAAACATAGATCGTAAAATTACTCAAATACGCATGGATGATCTAAAACGTCTTCACACATTCTGGATGAGGGAACAACTTTATAACATGGTAGAAAACATATTACTAACCTGGAAAAGTGATTTTGGCATCAGATCTCTGTTGTAGGAGCAGCTTTTCTTCACTGTTGAAAATAAAGACGCTGAAAGCCCTGTGCAATAAACCTGCAAAATACAAGCCCATATTAACACAGCACAGATTTCAATATTCATTTTATTTGACTTTCACACTTGTCCTGGTCTGGTCCTGGTTTTCATCCCACTTTGATTCCGATATAGACTTGGTTTGGTCCTGGTTTAGTTCTGGGTTTAGTCCTGAGTTTAGTTCCAATGTTGGTGTGGTTTATGTGAAAATGTGAATATAGAAAAAAAAAAACTAGGAAAAGTCAATTTAGTTTACAAATAATGCTTTAAGTCCACCTTTGTCGATGTTGGAGTTGAGGTGACAGTTCTTCTTTGTGTCCGCTCCGATCTTTTTGTCGTTTTCGTCGATTAAGATGCACATTTCCGCCAAAAGCTGCACCTGTTTCTCGTCTAAGTGATCTGTGGTAATTTCAGGCATTTTCACAGAGGACCTTTTCACTCCACTGCTGAAAAATATACAGACATACAGGGAGAGCAGAAATAAACGTAATTATATGGGCATAAATAGGTAATATCAAGAAAGTGGTGTAGTTTTAATATTGTACTTTAGTTAAAGGAGAATTAACATTTTTTACAATCTGAGCATAGCATAGCACTTTGGTGTCATTTGGAGCATTTCCGGAGATGTTTTAGATTTGCGATATCCGTAACGTGAGTTCTCGGGGCATATGTTTGCGGTCTCCAAATAACACAAACTTTAGCACTTTTCAAATCATAGAAGCTCGTTTGAGTCAAAAGTGGCCTCTAATCCGAGATTTAGCCATAGTTTCGAGTAGATGAGGATGCCAGTGCGCATGCGCTCAGTCACATCTGATTTCGCTCTCAGCTCTCAGGACCCAAACATGAAAGGCAAAGCTGTAAGACCTTTGGACCATCGTGTTTGCAGTACTCACTTCAGTCAGAACGATTTTTTACCGGCAAAGGAAAAGAAAGAAGGCCAGCAGATTCAGCGGACGATTCTGAGAAGTAATGCGAAACCGATGGCTGTTCTCTGCGCTGCTCCTAAAACTGTCTCCGCTTCATTCTTTCTGTATCCATTCTGTCTCCTCATCCGTATACTCCTCTTCAGTCCTCAGTCCTCCATAAGTCCTCTTCAGCTTCAAAGTTCCAATCTTCTGCCATGTGTCGCTCGCAACAGAAAAGTTGCGTCTTCTTATCCGCGAAATCAGCTGTGAATGAGCGCATGCGCACTGGCGTCTCATCTACTCAAAATTATGGATAAATGTCGGATTACAAGCCACTTTTGACTCAAACGAAAGTGTAGACTAAGACATTGAGCTTCTCTGATTTGAAAAGTGCTAAAGTTTGTGTTATTTGGAGACCGCAAACATATGCCCCGAGAACTCGCGTTACGGATATCGCTGAACTAAAACATCTCCGGAAAAGTGCTATGGGTGAGTAAAACAACTTGTTTTATTATCGAAATAAAGCTCAGACTGTAAAAAACATTAATTCTCCTTTAAGCACTGCCCAGAGGCTAACTGACAGTGACATGGCTATGAGTGAAGTGTCTTGCCCAAGGACACAACAAATATATATACAAATATGCATTGCTTGAAGTAGGGATTGAGGAAGCATGAACCTAAACCACATATTAGATTAGATTAGATTCAACTTTATTGTCATTACACATGTATAAATACAGGTAACGAAATGAGGTTTTGCATCTAATCAGAAGTGCAAGGAGTAGCAAGTGCGATACAGTATATACAATATACAGTATACACAATATATACAGTATCATACATTATAAACAGTATACAGTATACAGTAGAGCTATTCATATATATGATGAGATATGAATAATTACACAGGTGTGCTATAAGTATATAAATGATTAGTGATAAGTTATCTCACAAAAATATATATTAAAGGAAAAGTAACGTTATTTTACAATCTGAGCCTTCTTTCGGTAATAAAACAAGTCGTTTGACTCACCCATATCACGTTCGTGTCATTTGGAGCTGTTTGAAGAAAGTTATGTTGTGGCGTTTCTGTTAGCATTTGTTAGCATTTGTATTCGGGGCATTACTTTGCAGTCTCCAAATAACACAAACTTTAGCACTTTTCAAATCATAGAAGCCCGACGTCTTAATGAAAAATTTAGTTTGAAGCAAAAGTGGCCTGTAATCCGAGGTTTATCCATAGTTTTCAGCTTTGCGTTTCCTGTTTGGGTCCCAGGAGCAGTCCGCGCATGCGCACTGGCGTCCTCATCTACTCGAAACTATGGCTAAATCTCGGATTACAGGCCACTTTTGCTTCAAACTAAATTTTTCATTAAGACATCGGGCTTCTATGATTTGAAAAGTGCTAAAGTTTGTGTTATTTGGAGACCGCAAAGTAATGCCCCAAGCAAATGATACAGCACCATGTTAACGGATACGGGATCATTACTAGAACAGAACAGCTCAACATAAGTTCTGCGATACTGCTCCAATTGACAGAAAAATGCTATGGGTGAGTAAAACTACTTGTTTTATTACCGAAAGAAGGCTCAGATTGTAAAATAACTTTACTTTGCCTTTAAGTACAAAGTTTATTTACATTTATATTATTTTCATCTTATTTTATTATTAATCCACCATAATACAATTGGAATATGTGTTATCTTCCTTAAATTATTTTATTTTGGCTAAAAGTTTAAGAAAAGTACAGAAAGCATAGTATTTATTGACTTGAGGCTATTAACAGCAAAAGAAAAATCCATCAGACCACAAAATGATTTACAAAATGATGTTTGTATTTTACAGCTAATAAAGTAAAATTGTGTGCACTAAATGTTATAAATGTGTAGTTGTAAAGTGGAATCGACAGTAAACAGTAGATGACAGCTGGACGCTATCCTCAGCTTAGTCCCAAAATAATAGGCTTATCTGTGACACTTTGATCACTTAGTATTACAAATTTAAACTACAAACTTGCACACGGAGCCGCACACGTACCTGTAAATTGTCCTGGACGCTGTGAAGTTGCGTTTTGCGCTCTCTCTGCTCCAAAATAGCGCTCCTTTTGCACAAATCGGGGAAGTGCGTGGTTTTAGCAGACAGGTGACGTCACTGGACAGCGCAGAAAGCCCCGCCCACAAGACCCGCACCATCACGTGACCACAGCGCGCAGCCAATCAGGAGGCGAGTTCGGTAGGACGCGTGGAAGACCCGGACTGGAGTTAAACAAGATAGGTGGACTGGATTGGACTGTCTCTAAAAACTGGGGCAAAGTTGATACCAAATTAGAAACAGAATCACGTAAGAATTCAGTCGTAAATGATTAAATAAGACATACAATTTACTCACTAAACACCTTCAAAAAACTGCTCAAAACACACCGTTTCCTCTTAGCCTATAAAGTTAGAATAACTTTATTTATCACTACTGTTTTGTCTGTCCTCTCTTTGTTTTAGTGTTACTGTATTGTGAAGCATCTTTGTGTTACCTTGAAAAGCTCTCTATAAAGTTATTATTAATGAGATTATTATCATGTACATTGAAGTCGGTGTTTCCCCACAGATGGCTGCTGTGATAATGGATACAATGGCACATACCAACAACCCATACACCACACAATTTTCTGCGTAAAAATTTAATTTATTGAACACCATATGCTGGTTTTGACAGTTTCCTCACAGTTTTGCCCATTTCCACACATTTTCTCTAGCCCCTGAGGTGTTCCCAAGTCAAATAGAGAGTCCCTCCAGAGATGCCTGGAATACCTTCTTAGAGGGAGCAGTGACTCTACTCAGAGCACCTCTCATATGACTGAGCTTCTCTCTCCTGTGAAGCTTCAAATGAGCTTCAAATGCGTGTATCCAAACTTGTCCTTTCAGTCAGACCCATGATTGAATGTCTCTGATTATTCACATGTTCAATTGAATCATGTTGAGTTTATATGTGTATTTATCCATCCAACAAAGTAGAATTCTTTGTTTTACTGAAAACAGAGCTCAAACATACAGCTCCAGAAAAAAAATAAGAGACCAGTGGATTTTTTTTTTCTGAAATCAGCATCTCTACATGTATTACAGCCATTCCATTCCAGCGTCTGTTGAATTCCAACACAAACACAAAGCTGAGCTACTTCAGTTCTTGCACCAGGAGTGGAATAAAGTCACCCAAGAACAATGTGAAAGACTTGTGGAGAGCATGCCAAGACGCATGAAAGCTGTGATTAAAAATAAGGGTTATTGCACCAAATATTGATTTCTGAACTCTTCTTAAGTGTAAACATTAGTATTATGTTGTTTTAAAATGAATTTGATCTTGTTTCTTTGCATTGTTTGAGGTCTGAAAACATGTATCTTTTTTGTTATTTTGACCATTTGTCATTTTCTGCAAATAAATGCTCTAAACCAGGGGTGTCAAATATGCGGCCCGGGGGCCAGATCCGGCCTTTTAAACTGGCCCTCGGCTGATTTTCTATTAAAATATTTGAATTATATTTTAATTTTCTATTAAAATATTGATAATTTTCTGTCTCTTTTCTGCACAGTTTAGCAAAGCAGCGTCTCCAGCGCCTCTGTACGTGGCCCCTCCCAGGACCCCTGTTTTGACTGTTGACCGTGACACCCTCATCAGCAAAATGTCAAAAATTAGAAAAGTGGATGCCGAGTGCATGATTTTCCATTTCCTAATTAAAACCACAACTAAACCAGGTCAAAGCCAGGACTAAGATCTAAAACAGGACTAAACCAGAACTAAGACCTAAAACAGGACTCAAACAGTGACGTCTATAACATTATACAAATCAGGACTGCAGGTTGGTCTAAAACAGGTTTAAAATATACTAGTATATCTAAACCAGGCCTAAACCAGTACTAAACCGGGCCTAAACCAGGACTAAACCAGGACTAAACCAGGACTAAAGCAGGTCTAATTACTATTTGTTCACGGAGGTGAATGGGAAACCTGTATACTTGTGTTGAAATAGCATTTTTCTTAAAGATTCTGGTTGCTTATAATATTATAATATTCTCTAAAAGAAAAGAGTTCATCAAATAAAAAAGACTTCTGTAAGAGATTTGTGTTTCTCTGCACAAATATTTGGACTTATTGCTATTTTAGGGGTATATATGCCATGAGTTTTGTGATCCAGCCCCTTTGGAATCAAAGTCGGTGGGATACGGCCCCCGGACCAAAATGTGTTTGACACCCCTGCTCTAAATGATAATATTTTTATTTGGAATTTGGGAGAAATGTTGTCAGTAGTTTATAGACTCAAACAAAAATGTTCCTTTTGCCCAAACACATACCTATATGTAGTAAAATCAGAAAAACTGATAATTTGGCAGTGGTTTCTTTTTTTTTTTTCTCCAGAGCTGTAGAGGAAAAAGTTTGACAGCGCTCTTGTCCCGTTCCAGTGGATCTTACGCCACGTTTCCACGTAAACCCGGGATGTCAACACGCCATCGGACCATCGCTGCTGAGAGCCACACCACCAGCTCCTGATAAGTACCCCAAAGTACGCACGGTTTCACTCACGCACGTCTCACGGGCAGAAACACAAAGAATATACACTCACTCTCACTGCAGTCCCGCTGTATCGGCTCCAATCTGCGCTTTTAACGCCTCCTTTTCCCTTTAAACGCGCTTCTGCCTCCGAGCACGAAACAGCAGCAGGGCCCGTGCCAGCGTGACTTACGTCTCACCTGATTGGTCCAAAAACTTAAACACGACCCACTGGATGCGGAAGTGATTGCCACATCAAAATATGTGATATGTGTCAAAATATTTTAATAAAAAAACCCAACATCTCTCTCTTTACATCGTCTATATATTAATCTTTTCAGCATCACGCACCCTAGAAACACTCATATTGAATCTCATATATGTTAAAACACCATTTGTACTATCTTTATTTTTGAAGTTACGGATCGTGCAGCAGTGGAGGTGGCGCTTGCTAGTTCCCGCTAACCAGACTAATCTCACGTTTTACATTTTACTTTTTTTGTATAGTATTACCGAGGCTTATACTGTGTGTGGTGAGTGTTTTAAGCCTATTCATTTGTTTAAA
Organism: Paratrypauchen microcephalus; assembly: GCA_036785185.1. NCBI lineage: Eukaryota > Metazoa > Chordata > Actinopteri > Gobiiformes > Gobiidae > Paratrypauchen > Paratrypauchen microcephalus. Next base: position 2,923,914 of record JAVJIX010000086.1, on the reverse strand, counting down.
AAGCCCTGTTTATGTTTAGAGTGCAGTGATCGTGACCCGAAAATAGCTAACATCAATCTTAGTGGTTCTGTAACAGGTTAACCTTGTGCTACCTGTCGTTTTCTGGGCTTATTTTGTTTATTTTTTTAGAAATCAAGGTCATTTTACCTCCATAAAAGACATGGAATTCGTAGCTGTATTATATTAACATGTATTTGGTAACCCACAGAGTCCATAAATGCTGTGATTCATGATAGGGATACGATTATTTATGGAGGGAGCTATATTTAGATCAGCACTTTGTTAACTGTACTACCCTGAATATCTTGTAATGGGCTTGTCAAAAATGTAAACTGGTTTAGTTATAGGGAAAATGACGTTATAATGCATGTATACAGGAAACTATGGGCTTGTAATGTGTTTGATTGTGAGTAAGACATGGGGAATTATGATGTTATGTTATGTAAAGTATCAGAAGATTAGACATGAATGAAATAATAATTTGTGGATGGAAATTACAGATGTCTAAAAAGATAGATTAGATTATGACAGGCTATTGGCCCATATTTAAACCCTAGGTAAAACATATACAAAAACAGACAGCTTTCAAGATTCAAGATTCAAGATTGTTTATTTGTCATATGCAGAATCAACACAAGGTCAACAATGCAATGAAATGCTTAGGATCAGAAGAACCGTTGACTTGCTAAGATAGTCAAGAAGTACTAATAACATGCAATAATAGTACATGGTAAAAAAAAAAAGTGTTGCCAAAGTGCAGGGGAAGAAGTAAACGATATAATAAACAATATAATAAACAATAAAATAAAATATGTAATAAAATGTAATAAAAAATACAAGGTACAATGTACAAGGTGCAGGTAGGATTAAATCAAAGATCAAATAAGGTGTAAGTATTTCACAGATTGCACATAATATGGTGTGGTATAGGTGTTGCATGTGGATTTCGTATTGCACATAGTATGGTATAAATATTGCACATAGGTTATTGCACAGATTATTGCACAGGTAACAGTAGTTTACAGTGAGGTAGTGACAAACATGATACATTCGTACAGAGCAGCAGCAGTAAACATAATTATGCATAATGAAAGGTAGTTTAGTGCAGTATTATTGAGAGTTCAGTATTTAGAGTATTATCCAGAGTTCAGTAGTCTGACAGCTTGGGGGTAATAGCTGTCTTTGAGTCTTTTTGTGCATGCTGGCAGGCTCCTGTATCGTCTACCAGAGGGTAGCAGACGGAAGAGTCCTTGTGCCGGATGAGTATGGTCCTTAGTGATGCTGCGTGCCTTACGCAGACCCCTGCTGTGGTAAATGTCCTGGATGGAGGGGAGACTGCTGCCAGTGATGTCCTCTGCCGCTCGCACCACCCTCTGTAGTGCTTTGCGGCTCTGAGCGGTGCAGTTCCCATACCACACTGTGATGCAGCCCGTCAGCAGGCTCTCGATGGTGCACCTGTAGAAGTTTGTGAGGATGCTGGTGTTCATACCAAACTTCCTCAACTTCCTCAGGAAGTAGAGTCTTTGTCGGGCTTTCTTAACCCCAGTGTCTGTATGTAGTGTCCAGGACAGATCCTCAGTGATGTGTACCCCAAGGAACTTAAAACTGCTGACCTGCTCCACCTCAGCGTTGTTAATGAAGATGGGGGGATGCTGGTCTACACGCTGTCTCCTGAAGTCCACGATCATTTCCTTAGTTTTGCTGACATTCAGAGAGAGGTTATTTTCCTGACACCAGCTGGTCAGTGATTTCACCTCGTCTCTGTAGGCGCTCTCATCGTTGTTGGTGATGAGGCCTAGGATGGTGGTGTCTTTACACTATTTAAATGGAGGAAAATTTGTGTACATGATTATACTAGCAACGATGTTCAGATTGCTTTGCCTGTGTTCATTTACATAGTGTTTTTAAACTAAGAAGATGAAGGTGAACTAACACTTTCTTGTTAGTAATGTGTTAGTTTCAGGACAAACAAGTCTCTGATACTTACAGCTAACAGTTTCTGGATAACTCTAATAATGAAGTTACCTGCTGAAATTTACAAGAAGAGGAAATTCATGAAACTATAAACATTATATCTGATCACCTTTAACATGTTTATCCTTAATTTACCATTTTAAGTATATTTTCCTACTTAAATCTTTGGGTTTAGTGAAAACCCTGCACAGTTGCCATACCAATTAACAATTCAAAACAATATTTTTTTAATCTCTTGAATGGTTAAAATCATTGCTTAAAAACAAGATGGAGAAACCCATGAATTGCTATTAAAAATAGGTGTCTCTTTGGGAAGATGATTCTAGGCAAAGCAAGTTTATTTGTATAACACAGATGCACAATGAAATTCAAAGTGCTTTACAAAATAAAAATAAAAACACATTAAAATCACAGTACAAACAAATTGGCTTTGATTTACTCATCTTAGAGAAGTAAGAGCTTCTGTTAATATACAGGTTATAAAATGTTTATGACAAGCAACAATAGCAGCAATAAATGTAGCAAACAGTAATATTTTTTCAATGCGATCATTAAAACCTTTAAGCCTTGTAACATGAGTCTGCGTTTTATTTTATTGTATCAACTTTGTAATGTACGCCCATCTCTCTGTCTCTGTCCTTCTCTGTCTCACTTTCTTTCAGATCCACGTCAGCGGGCCCTATTTTCAGTACCTGGCCCTTTGTTTACCTGTGGGGTGGATACGGTGTGTGGGGGGCGTGGCCTAAAGCAGCAGAGATGCCAGTGGAGGGCGGGACCAGCAGCGGCTCCGCTTCGGCCTCTCGTCATCCGAAACAGAAGCGCAAAGCTCACAGTCTGTCCATCCGGAGAACCAACAGCACAGAGGACCGGCCCCTGGGCATGCACCGGGGAGAGAGGGGAGACATGATCGACGGACAGGTACGGCCATTTACTACAGCAGCACAGTAGTACAGTATAGTAGTTTATAGTAGTATACAGTATAGTATAGTAATAGTACACAATATGTTATTTATTCTTACATAACAAGCTTAACAGATGTAAGGTAGGTTTGTTTGATTGATTGATTTGGAAGACTAGTTTATTTACTATAATGTTATTTTACTCATGGTATACTACACAAATGTTACACATGTTATTTATACTTAACAAGCTTGACAGACAAGGAGGTTTGACTGATTGATTAGTTTATTTCAATCCCCAGTGTACAGTATTTGGGCATTATTACAGAAATATTTTACATGCAGGAAAACTATTTACTATAGTGTTATTTTACACACGTGGTAGACAATGTTATACTCGTTATTCTAACTTTACAAACATGCCATCTATCTGTGTATCTATTTACAACAGCAATATTTAAACTGGTTATTTTAGAGAGCAGAGGACAGTGTTACACAATACTTTATTTATACTAACTGAACAAGCTTAACGGACAAACAGGTTTGTTAGTAGTTTATTTCAGTCACAGGTATACAGTATTTGAACATTATACCAGAATTATTTAACATGCAGGAAAACTATTGACTATATAATTTACTATATTGTTTTTTTTTATGTGGTAGACAGTACTTATTCATACTAACTTTACAAACATGCTTGATGGACTGGTCAGTTATTAGAGCAACATTTAAATGGGTTATTTTAGACAGTAGGGGACAAGGCTACACAATATGCTATTTAACAAGCTTGATCGACAGGTAGGTCATTTACTATTGTATTAATAAAACAAGTTAAAAAGGATTTATTTGCATATGAGTTGATAGAAAGTACTACACATTAGGTTGGCTTCTAGTATTATATATGAAGCATTGTAGTTGTAGTATTAGAGAATTTATTTCATAGATCATAGGTAGTCATGGCATGCTTTTATTTTTATTTATACTTTATTTTTTATTTATATTTTATTTTTTGTTAATATTTTTATTTATACCTTAAGCTTGTCAGATGTGTGTTATTTATTTACGTTATAAAAATTAGTTATTTTGCAAACTAAGCTAAATTAAATGAAAAATTAGTAACACAACAAAACACAAAAGAATTTAAACACCTGATTGGATTAGTTTCAATAAAGCTGAATATAGTCGTTATTGTCCTGTTTACAAAACACTTGTCTCCCATGTGATTTGTAACTGACAAACTGCAGTTTCTTACAGCTCAAAGTATTTCCCTTTTGTCATCTGACCAAGTTGTTGTTATCACCAGACTACAGTGCGAGCCGGTTGAGCAGCATGCTTATATCTGCTGTGTTACAAAATGAAGCTCGGGGTGAGATTTTAATAACAGGTCTGTAGGGGTTAAGATCGTGGTCACTTTTCTTTGTATGTGCTTGATGCTGTTGCTAACGGAAACAACAACTTTATTAACTACTTTGAAAGCGGTTATGTAAATTAGAGACCATTTGATCGTCTCTCTGTAGTTAAGGAAACAAACTGTCAACTGTCTTCAGCATGAAAGGATAAAAGCTTGTTTAGTTAAGGGGGGTAGTGTGGGAAGTAGTGTTGTCACAATACTAAAATAAAAAAATAACTCTATTTCAATACTAAGGAAAAGGCTCAATACTCTTTACCTATTCCAATAACACATTGATAATAATAATAATTTAAAAAAACTTTCTTTAGACAATAGAATATGATTTTCAACATTAAAAGTGCATTGTGTAACTTTTCTGGTGCTGCCTGTCTCCATGGAGATGGTTCTTTACCTTGAATGTTATACAGTATGGAAATAAACTGGGTTATCACAATGGGCACAAGTTGCTGGTCAGATCGATGGAGAAACCAGCATGAAGAATTTTCATGGTATTTTTGAGCTATAAAACACCTGTAATTGATGCAAGGCACATACGTTTAATGCCATACTGTGGAATACTCCATGCAAAGAAATAACAAGCAAGTAGCTGCCCCTCCACCTTACAAGTTACATAGTGCACATTTAAACAGTAGTACTTTATTTTATATTCCCATGAGGTTTTATGCTTGTGGTCCAAGTGGGTTTCATAGTGCTCCATGTGTGTATACGACGAGTCTGTGTGCTCTTATACTTGTTCCGAAACAGCTCAAGATGATTCTAGAACAGGGGTGGGCAATTATTTTTCCCCAGGGCCCAAATAAGAAGCAGAAAATATTGTGGTGGGCTGGGCCAAAAGTTTGAAGTCTACTCTGGTTTTTAATTTTATTTCTACGTTGAAATCAGTAAATGGCATTGTTTACAGAAGCTGGACATCTGTAAATAGGGATTTATTTATTCTGTTGCACTGCTTTCAGATTTTAGATTTTAGATTCTAGATTTTAGATTTTTGTCGTAGATAGTTTTTTGTTTTGTTTTGTCTTTATATTGTATTTTGTGCACTGTCTTTTTGCACTACCTGGCCAGAGAGAAACAAAATTTCGATTCACTGTATGTTGAACACATATGGCAGAATTGACCATAAAGCTGACTTTGATCTTTGATCTTTGTAAGTCATGTGTTATTATTAAGTAATGAGAGTGTCCGGGTGAAGGAAGTCTGCTTAGACTGTTGCCCCCGCGCCCCCGGATAAGCGGAAGAAAATGGATGAATGGATGGAGAGAGTGAGGTTTTACAAAAACTGAATTTATTCAGTAAAATAATTCAAAACAATGGTAAATGTGAAACATTTGTAACTCTTTTTCAGTCACATTAACCCCACAATGCTTTCTGAGTTTAACTTTCTTAACTTTCTATTAAGACACCACAATGTCTTTGTTTGCCAAATAATATAATCCAAGATCTGTCACAAAACTTTTTTGTCCAACTGCCAAAATGTGTAGAGAAAAAGTTTTTTTTTCTTGATCAGTGAGAGTAATCTAGCTTCTGTTGAGGTTTAACAAGTGCATCAAAGTCAGGTTCATGTTTGAGGTGGAGATGTGAAGCACGTCCGACAGATGATCATCAGTACAAATGCATCAGTACAATTGCATTATGTACAATTTTGAAAGTAGGTTTTATTTTATTAATTCCAAGCAACCTTTCACGGGGCGGTCAGAGTCAGCTCACGGGGCCGTATTTGGCCCCCGGGCTGACTCACGTAAGGCTACGTTTATACGGCGACGATCAAAACAGAAGACGCAAAAGTGGCGTCTCGTCTTCAATCGTTTAGACGAGCGCTCTCAACAGGAAATGTTTGTTTATACAAAGACGCAAAAGTGGGCGAATTCGATTGAATATGCATGCCAGGCCGCTAATATAATGTCAGAGCTACCTTTTTCAGGACACCACAGGGGCTCTCATCACGGTTGTTTCGCCCTCGATGTAGGGTCGGAGCTCTTCGCTTAATACAACAAGAGACAAGAGCATAGACCGCGGAACGCATTTGAACTAGGGGGGGCCACAATCGCAAGAGGGTGTCACCGAAATGTTTGGTCGAACATAATGCATAGCCTATAGGCTACATTATACACGGACAGGCACGTAATGCGTATCTCAGTCATGTCAACCAGCACAGAGCCACACAGCATAAAATGCACAAGAAGAGCACCTCGGTAGTCGGTGGTAACACAACTTAAACTGCTAAAGTGCTAAAGCACTATGAGAAACACAGAACACAGACAAGTGCACTTGGTGGTGCTCGGACAGAGGAAAGTATGGGAATATGCCTGCAGTTTTATCAGAGCTGTGTGTGTGTGTTTCCACAATATGCCAGATAACTGCGCAAAATAATGCCCAAAGAGCCAACGCTAACCCAGCATCAGTTATAGTTCACAATATGCCAGCACAGAAGTGCGCAGAACTGCCCAGAAGTGCCAACAAGAGCTTGTTTAGTCATTCTGAAGTTTTCCACCCAAGCACTGTCATCAACTAATCCATTCTCAAAATGGTCCCACCGCTGACTGGTTCTGCCCGGTCTTGTCCAAACTCGCCTCTGTCGCCTGCGACGTATTGTTATTGTTTTTACCGGCTTGGCGCATCCAGTCAGCTGTATGCGACATGTTTTGCGCTTCTTGCCGTTTAGACGGAGACGCGACCCGGGCCGTCTACAAAACTCCACACTCTGGAAGGAGTCTTCAGATTTTTGCGGCTTCAGAGCCCGACGGCGCCGCCGCCGTGTAAACGAAAGACACTTCCGATAGAATATTTTGTCGTTTTCAGTCGCAATCGTCCTCGTCTAAACGGCCCCTAAAGCTTCAAGAAAGGTTCGTGTCTGTCGTGTGAATGTGAACTTTTTAGTATTGATACCTGCTCAAATTAGTATCTAGTTTCGATACCAGTTTTATTATTAGGATCTGTTTTTCTCTAGAAGGAAGTACAAAAGATATAGTGTACTTAGTTTAGACATGTATGTTTTTGTATTGGCATTTTATTTTGTTATATTGAGATCTTGCTCACCTGGAAAGAAACTATTGAAGACTTGTTGATTGAACTGTTGAAAGAAAAGCAAATGGAACCAGCCAACTTCATAGCTGTAGTAAAAGTTTGTTTGACTAAGTATATCCTGGTTGGGAGTTGGCTTTTATGACTAGCCCTTGTATATTTGAACAAATAATTAGGTCAGTTCAGTGTGATTCCAGTGTCTTAAAGTATAAATCTAAAGTGAAGCAATAAAGAGAGATTTTTTTTGCTTTGCCTGAAATGTTCCACAGTATGGCATTAAACTTAACTTATCTATCTGGCATGGATTCAGTTACATGTTTTTATTGGGGGAAAAAAAAACAAAAACATGCATTATTGCCTCTCCACAGATCTGACTTTTGTGACGTCATATGCTGGTCTTTATGGAGATGGATACATTTACTGTGATATCATGGAACATTTTTAGGCAAAGTAGTCATATCTCCATGGAAACAAACAAGCAAACTGACAGAGAAGCAGCAGAAAAGCGCTATTGTGCAGATTTGACTGAATTGATGTGTAGGGCTTTGCTTTGCATAAAATGTTCCACAGCATGGCATTAAATCTATGGGGACAAGCAAATGACCAGGCTAAGATACAGAATGTTGAAGTGAAATAGTGGCCAGAGAAAAATGATTATTTTTCAAATTTTGTGACATGGTTGAATAAGTACTTGATGGCAACACAAGGTACCTTTTTAATAATGAACAGGTTCAATATTTGGTTCAATATTTTGGATATTTGTTCTGAAAATGTCATATAATAAGATACTAGAGGAGTACACTACCTACCTTTTAATTCACTCTCTACTTGTATACTTTACTTGTCTACTAAGGCTGCATGCTATGAGAAAAAGACGCAATATTCAGTAGCTATCTTTTGTATCCTTTACTTTTATTACATGCTTTTATTTTTTAGACAAATCCATACACTGTAAATATATAAATGGACATAGCAAACCCACTAGCCACCGTGTTCCAAATAGAAGTGATCATGGTGGCGCTTCCGGCTCCATTGACTCTGGCCCCAATTCACTTTGTATTGAAAAAACATCATCCCTCTCTCCATAACTGCTGCTGTCAGACTCATAATTTTGGTTTCAAAAAAGTTCACATTAACCTGCTCTACATGATCCTGGTGTTTTTATTTTGCTATTTTATTTATTTTATTTTGCTATGGGACTCCAAATTTACCCCTATAACTGCTAGCCTCTGTTAGCTTCATTTGACTGGAGCTGAATGCCGTCACACTCCCTCATTCCATATCTTTCTACATCGTCCATGGACTAAACCCAGACAAACTCAAGTCTAAATTAGGACTTAATAAGGAAAATCATAAATAAAGTCTACCTTTTTACCATTTTTACTTACTTACTAAAATAGAGAACTGTGGGCCAATATTGTGGGATCTATATTTTTTCCATATATCGTGCAGCACCTGTATCCACCCAGCCTCTCTGTCCTCTTTTTCCGGATGTCACTTTCTCTGCTCTAGTTTGGCTGCTCTCTGGCCTCAGTTGGAGCTCAGGTTCAGTTTGGCCCTGTCGTCTCATCAACTTTTAATACAGACTCTGTTCAGTCCTGATGAGTCTTTTCACCGCTCCTTTGTGTCCTCTGTCCACACACTCACTGTTTAAATGCACTGACCCCTCTGCACATGACAATAACGGCCTGCAGATTAGTGGAAACTACATTTTAAAATACTCTTGCATGTAGAATATTTCATAACATCAACTGGTGAAACAATATTCCAATTTCTTATTTTTTTTTTTAATAACTTAAAAAAAAAGTGTTACCAACCTCACCAAACTCAATTTTGAGGAAAAAGCTTGATACCTATAATAATAATATTATTATTATTATTATTATTATTATTATTATTATTATTATTATTATTATTATTATTATTATTATTATTAATCTTTTTCAATACAATATAGTGTAATTTTCTGCACAAAATAATGTTTTTGTTTTTTTTAAAGGTATGCTATGTAACTTTTCTGTTGGTGGGTCTGCTATTTGCTTTTTGCCATGGAGATATTCTTGTTTTACCAAGAATATTCCAGAGAAAGGCATTAAACTTCTATGGCAAAAGGAGAAATTCAATTTGTCAACTGGACAAAAAGTTTATTTGGTCGAATATGTTTCGCAGCTCATCCAAGCTGCTTTTTGGTCAGATGCTGGTGAACACTGCCTATATTTGCCTGAAGGGGGCGCTAACTACAATGAAATTAGTTTGAAACTACCACACCCACTTGTTTACAGTTTCTGTTAGTTAGTTAAGCCTATTCAATATGCAGTGGGAGTGGAGTGTGGGTCTCGTTAGCAGAACCATTCAGGGCTATAATGGGTGTTTTCACACCTCTGGACCTGACCTGCTGCCCTATTGTTTTCTTTGTTTGTTTTGATTTAGGTTTGAGGATAGAGTTATAGATGGGAGACAGATGATGTCTGAGACCTCCATTTCTATTCAAGGAAGGATTCTCTTTCTTGACAAAAAAATAGCCTCTTTATCTCCCCTCACAAACCAGTTCTTTTCACCGGCTAAGATCTGTACCTCACTGTCCACAAAGGAGTGGCCCGTAGCTTCTAGGTGGAGATGTACGGCAGATGAAGGTCCACCCTGGCTCTCCCATCTGGTACATCCTCTTGTGAAGTGGCTGTTTTGTTTCTCGAAATGTATCCGACCAAATAAATTTTTGTCCAGTTGACAAATTGAATTTCTCCTTTTGCCACGGATCCTACTTGGACGACTGAGGGATTCTACACACATTAAACTTCCATCTGTCTCCATAGAGAGAGATGTGAGCCCAAATGCATGTTTTTATGATATATTATGTTCAAAATATAGCAATAAAACAGCTAATTGAATAAATTTCCACAAATAGCAATAACATCTCCAGGGAGACAATGTGATGGACCCCTATCACAAAAGTTATATAGCACACTTTTTTCAGTATTCAGAGCTTTTCAAAAGACTATTTAGTTTTGATGATATGATTGATTTGTAATTAGGATCTTGGTATCAATTTTGGCAATCCTTTTAACTGTGCTTTTTATTGTAATACATTTCACTGTGTCTCTTTGTCCACTTCTAACTCAGTCACTATTTAAAGATCCCATGACATGGTACTTCTTGATGCTTTTATATGGCGCCTTAATGGTTCCCTAATACTGTAAATGAATCCTTCTTCAAAATCAAGACTCAGTGCATGAGAGAGCCTCATGAAGACAGTCAGAGCCATAAATATGTCTCTGAAACACTTTATTCTGGGCGTTGTTGCTTGAATGCAAATGAGGAGGCAGCGGGTGGGGGTGTGGCCAAATACGCCACTGTTTCCTGGATTAGCGGTGTGCTGTGCGCTGTCACCCACTTCCGCGTTTTAAGCACGGAGGAAGATATGAGATGCTTTCCATTAAAAAAAACATATTTCCACAGAAAATAAAATTAAACCACTGCTGTTTCAGAGGTTCGGAGGCTCGGATAAAGGACATCCGAGCCTCCAAACACTCTCACGTGTCTCCAGGCAAATAAAAAACTGCATCTCGCATTTCGTAGCTCCTTTGCGGTCCAAATTCTCTGGCCGTGATTTCCAGAGACGGTGGGTAGACATCCAGAGGGGGGGTGGAAACCTTTCCGAGAGTGTGACGTCAGAAAGTTCCCTTGTTCAGAATCGCCTGTTTGGGCTGTCTTTTTTCAAACGCGGAAAAGGATCGCAAATGCTCAGTTTACACATTTCGCAACTTTTAGCCATGGGGGGGCCCTAAACAGGGTAGGGGAGCTCACATTAACGTTCAAAAACCTCAGAAAGTGAAAATTTCATGCCATGGGACCTTTAAAACCGGTGAGTGTACTTCCTGTAGCCCACAAGAAGTTACGTAGTGCACCTTTATTCTGCGGTGTACATTCTCATTACTATCTGCAGTGGCTCGTCTTAAACACCCTTTAGTTTACATTATACAGACTTATACCATTGGCCTGTGCTAATGGGCTGTTTTGAATGTGGTCATTATGAACAGAGTTTTCCACATACAGGATTTAGTCTTAAGCAGCTTTGAAAGAATAAGACGGCCCTGTTTTGCAAATCAACCCTTTTTATACAAACTCTCTGTAGATGTTTGGCACCAACAGGAGCAGGCATGAGCCGACCGAGCGGATGGGAGTACACAGGAGTGGACAGGAGTGGACAGCAGCAGACAGGAGTAAACAGGAGCAGATAGGAGTAGACAGGAGTGGACAGGAGTAGACAAGAGTGGATTGGTGTAGATTTGAGTAAACAGGAGTAGATAGGAGCACAGGGGGGCAGACAGGAGCAGGCCAGGACAGAGACAGGAGTGGACGAGAGCAGATCGGAGTAGACAGGAGTAGATGGGAGTAAACAGGATCAGACAGGAGTAGAGAAGAGTGGATTGGTGTAGATTTGAGTAGACGTGAGCAGACAGGAGCAGATAAGAGCAGACAGGAGTAGAAAGGAGCAGATAGGAGTAGATAGGAGTAAACAGGATTAGACAGGAGTAGACAAGAGTGGATCGAAGTAGATTGGAGTAGATTGGAGTAGACGGGAGCAGACAGGAACAGATAGGAGTGAACAGCAGTAGATAGGAGCAGACAGGAGCAGACAGGAACAGATAGGAGTGGACAGGAGTAGAAAGGAGCAGATAGCAGTAGATAGCAGTAGATAGGAGCAGACAGGAGCAGACAGGAGCAGACAGGAGCAGACAGGAGTAGATAGGAGTAAACAGGATTAGACAGGGGTAGAGAAAGTGGATCGGAGTAGATTTGAGTAGACAGGAGCAGGTAGAAGTAGACAGGAGCAGACAGGAGTAGACAAAAGTAAATAGGAGTAGACAGGAGCAGATGAAGGCAGACAGGAGCAGACAGGAGTAGACCGTGCAGACAGGAACAGATAGGAGCAGAGAGGAGCGCATCTGAGCTACTGGTTCAGTTTAAGGATCAAATTTCCTCTGTGGACCTGTCAAATGCAGACTTTTACTCCCATTGTTCTCAGTAGGAGCTGGTGGCTTGTTATGTTTTAAATGTAGGGTTTTAAAATGGAGGTAAGTGCGTTGGTTTGGATGTAGCCTGGTAGCAAAAGTTAACTTGTTAGAATGATCCTGTATTTGATGTTGTTTTTGGTATTGTTTCATATTTTTCCTGTGTTGACTGTATTAAGGCTATAACTACCTGCATTTGTGTTCACGACAGTATTCTAACTGCAGTTTTGTTGACAAGCGTGTTTTACATTTAGGTTTGTGTTTATGTTTTAATTAAAGGATTCTGTTTGAAGTTCAATTTTAGACAAAAAAGACAGAAATATGAACTGAAAAACTAATACAAGAATCACCTTTTTTTGTTTATACAGATGTAAAGTACCGGGTTAGCAATTTTTATGCAGAATTAGACAGGATATGTTGCTGTTTGTGGTGGAAATCATGTGTCTGATTTTGTAATAATACAATACAATTGGATCTCTTCTGGAATAGGTTAACTCTATTTTAAGGAATTAAAGGGATATGCCACCCCCAGGTCAAATTTGGGCATCTCCCCACAGTCCAGAGACTAAAATAAGTGGTGGAAAGCGTTTTCCTGCTCACCCAGCCATTGTCCGAGTCTGTCGCCACTGACCGCCGCGGTATCTGCAGCTCCTCCGCCTTAGACTGGAGTCTAACGTCGCCAGAGAAAGATTTCGGCCAAAAGGAATTAATTTGCTCGATGCGTTTCCCAATTACTTAGTCGAATCACGCACCACGTTGTGCAACAGGGGAACTCCCTTCCCGGTGCGTAACTGGGATTCCCCTGGCAGCGTACTGCGTGATTCAACTGTATTCTTCCGCACTGGAAAATAGTTCCCACCCAAAATGACCAAGGCAAGCTCTCCGTGTTGATTTGCACATTTATTTGCACTCGATATGAATGCGCACTACACAGAAAGTAATTGGGAAACGCATCGAGCAAATTAATTCCTTTTGGCCGAAATCTTTCTCTGGCGACGTTAGACTCCAGTCTAAGGCGGAGGAGCTGCAGATACCGCGGCGGTCAGTGGCGACAGACTCGGACAATGGCTGGGTGAGCAGGAAAACGCTTTCCACCACTTATTTTAGTCTCTGGACTGTGGGGAGATGCCCAAATTTGCCCTGGGGGTGGCATATCCCTTTAAGAGCCATTTCCATCCATTTCCTACACTGGTATTGCTTAAAGGTGCACTGTGTAACTTTTTAGTTGGGGGTCCATCACCTGCCTGTTTCTAAGGAGATGTCATGGCTCTGCTTAGAATGTCCCACAGTGTGACATCAAACAGCTCTACCTTACATTTATTCAATTACAGATGGTTTTATAGCTCACAAATACCTAGAAAAACAGGCTTTCTGGCTCTTGACGGGCCCTCTACCAGAAATAAATTACACAATGCTCCTGTAATATTGAGTATCAGCAGACAATAAAAGTAAACGTATTGAAAATGGTGTTGGATCTGAAAAAACTGGATCAATGCATGTCTAATTTCAGTTACTGCTATATATCCATTTATGTGCTATTAAATAGAGCTTAATTTAATTTTGTAATATTAGATTTTTTCACCCTTTTTACAAAATATGAAACGCCACTAATAGAAAAAAGTAATTATATATGTTTCCATTTTTTAAAACATGCGTATTTTGTTTCTTTTTAGGACTCCAAGCTGCCTCTCGCCTTAAGGAACAACCTCCTTGACCTTTTTGGACAAATTGAAAGAGAATTTGAAAATCTCTACATTGAAAACCTAGAATGTAAGTATCCTATCAACACTAATATTTTCTACTTATATTTCAGACTAAATAATAAAAGATTGATGGCTCTTTTCCTAACTGTTTTGTGTTGCGTTCACAGTGCGTCGGGAAATTGACAATCTGAACGAGCGTCTGACTGGAGATGGACAAACCGTGGACGGAGCAGACCCAACCAAAGGAGCACTTAAAGCTAAAGGTGAAGCAGTAATATTTTCCCAAGTGGTACTAAAGGTGCACTGCGTAAACTTTCTGGTGGAAGAGATGTTGTTGTTTTGACTGGAATGTTCCTCAATATGGCATTAAACTCGCCTACACCAAGACAGGTTTCATGTTGGATATGTGAAGAGACAAGCGCACCTTCTATGAAAATGATTCGTTTTTTTTTTCAGCAAGAACTAAATGAATGCGAGTGTAAGTTTAATGCCATACTGTGGGACATTCCAGGCAAAGAAATAATATGATAAGAAAGAATTAGCATTAGTAATTACGAACTTGTTTTCCCCTTAAATATATGTGTTATACAGAGCTTTTCTAAACAAGCCGCATGAATAAATCAACTGTTTTAGTGGGAGTACAATGCATTCGTTCATACGTTAATTCATTCAGTTTATTTAAAATAGTTGAATAACAGGGATGAAAGAGTTTCGCCTTTTAATGGATCTCCGCTTTTTTTCAGCCGCGTGGTCTTTTTTTTTTTTTTTTTCAAATACGTTGAGAAAAATTTTGGGTGTGTATATATATGTATAATTGTGTGTAGGGTTGCCAACCGTCCATTGAAAAATGGAATCGTCCCGTATTTAGAAACAAAAGTACACGTCTCGTATTAAACTTCTACCGGTGTGCGAGCCCGTGTGCTCTTCTGGAGCTGCGGACACCGCACATCACCACACGCGCCGCAAGCGTGCGCAGCTCTTGTATTGTTTTATATTAATTTATACAGTTTTAAGTTAAGCAGGACAAATATTTACTGTTAAATCTTATTATTTTGTATTAAAAATAAATTGCTAATAATTATTTATTTTCCATGTGTTCATATCACTCAAATATGCATCTAATTCAATTCAGGTTTGAGCCTTCACACATACAAAAAATGGTTTAAAAGATTCACTACACAATTCTGTATTATGGATTGATGTCACCGTTTCTCTCGGCTCGTTATCAGACTTTGATGTCGCAAAATCTGGGTCAGTGCCGTGTTTTGATATCAACTTTCAGCGCTACTACTGTAAGCGCACGTGCGGCCCGGACTCCCGCTAACAACAGCCGTAAATAGTCCTACACCAAAATGGCTTACAAAATATTGGAGCGTCCGAGCAGAGCCAGGCTTTTGTACACCAAAAACGCCTTCAGCGACTTGCAGGGAGGAAGTGTACTTGTCTATATCTAATATAGTTGTATATATTTTCAAAGTGATGCCTGTGACATCTGGTGTATAAACAAATAAAAACCACTACAAATGTTAATAAAATGTGTTTTTTTTTTGTTTTTTTTTGCTTTGATTTACAGTTTTACTTTATTGACTGGCTGTTACTTTCAGCTTTTTTCATGACTGGGCACTTTCATCCCTGGAATAAATGTGTTTTGTTGCTTTTATTTTTTGTTTTGTTTTGTGTTATGCGTATTTTTGTGTATTGTATAACATTAATTCGTGTAACAGTTTCTTATTTTTTTGTTAATAACCTTAAAAAAAGCTTAATACCTATAATGATAATAGTCTTTTTCAATACAATATAGTGTAATTTACTGCACAAATTTTTTTTCAATTTTTTTTAAAGGTATGCCATGTAACTTTTCTGTTGGTGGGTCTGCTGTTTGCTTTTTGCCAAGGAGATATTATTTTTTTTACCAAGAATATTCCATAGAAAGGCATTAAATTTCTATCTATCTCCATGGGGACTAGCAAAGAGAGATGAGAGCCCAAATGCATGCTTTTTATGGTATATTATGTTCAAAATAAAGCAATAAAACACCTAATCGAATAACTTTCCAGATATGCAAGTGCAGTGCATTCGTTCATTCATACATTCATTCATTCAATTTATTTAAAAAAGCTGATGAATGTGTTTTGTTGCTTTTATTTTTTTGTTTTTTATTTATTTGTTATTCATTTCTCTCTGTCTCTCTCTCATAGCGAGCCACAGCACCAGCCAACTGTCGCAGAAGTTAAAGACGACTTACAAAGCGTCCACAAGCAAGGTACTATCTCTGCGTAAATCGACTTTATAACCTCTATTACATCTATGCACAGTTTTCTAGACTTATCTGATCTTTGTAAATGTTTAAACGGCTGGAGATGTGCCTAAAGAAACAAGAACAGAGTGGTCCTTTGTAGCAGAGCTGGAGGAAGAAAAGGGGCTTTTTGCTGCTAGAACAAATATTAACCAAAAATCTATATGGGATACTGTTAATGCAGTTAAGACAATATTAGCGGAGACACTTGAGTGATAAATGCTGTCATACTGGAAAAGCCTAATGGATGACTTCATGTTAGCGTTGGAAGATTTAAGACTCATTTTTGGCGAATTACATTTAGAAGTTTAAGTTTAATCTTTCACATTTGGGGTTTGGTCGTTGCAAAAATCAAAATGGATTCACTGTTTTTGAAAATGCCAAACAGTAGATTTGTATGAGTCTTTAAAGGTGAATTATGTAACTTTTCAGCTTCCGTCACCTGCTTGGATGTCATTGATCTGCTTCGAATGTTCCACAGTGTGACATTAAACACCTCTGCCTTACATTTATTAAATTACAGGCGGTTTTATAGCTCAAAAATACCTAGAAAAACAGGCATTCTGAGTGTGAGCGGGGTCGCCTCTCCACAGATCTGACCTGTAACTTTGTCTGGTTTGGTCGCCATGAAGATAGAAAGGTTTAAAGCCATACTGTGAAACATTTCTGATTCTGTATTGGAGAAAAGCATTTCACCAGAACAGTTACACATGCACCTTTAAAGAAACTACGTCGCTTGGATTGTTATCATAAACAAACTGAACCTGGGTTGCCACCACCTTAACCTGCAGATAGAGGACACATACAGCTTGAAAAAAAAAAAAAGAGACCACTGCAAAATTATCAGTTTTTCTGATTTTACTACTGATAGTTATGTGTTTTGGCAAAAGGAACATTTTTGTTTGAGTTTATAAACTACTGACAACATTTCCCCCAAATTCCAAATAAAAATATTATCGTTTAGAGCAGGGGTGTCAAACTCATTTTGGTCTGGGGACCGTATCCAAACTACTTTGATCCCAAAGGGGCCGGATCAGAAAACTCATGGCAAATATACCCCAAAAATAGCAATAAGTCCAAATATTTGTGCAGAGAAACGCAAATCTATTACAGAAGTCTTTCTTATTGGATGAACTCTTTCTTTTACAAAATATTATAATATTTCACTAACATTTTGGCTCCGGGTGAAAACAGACTGCAGTTTCTTCAGTCCCAGCAATAATTTGTTTATCTTCTGTCTTCTCAATTCTCCGTTCAAGTTCTTGTATTGTTCGAAATGCCGTGTCTCGTAGTGGCGTTTACGATTATATTCCTTGAGCACTGCCACCGAGCGTACAGGTTTCCCATTCACCTCTGTGAACAAATAGGAATTAGTCAATTTTTCTTGGAAAATCCTGCACTCGGCGTCCACTTTTCTCATTTTTGACATTTTGCTGATGAGGGTGTCACGGTCAACAGTCAAAACGATGGTCCTTTAAGAGGCGAGTCTTCATTTGTGCTCTTTTGGTGGCAAAAGCAGAAAAGTGGTGCAGAAAATTACCAATATTTCAATAGAAAATTAAAATATAATTCAGGGATGAAAGAGTTCAGTTTTTTAGCGGATCTCCGCTTTTTTTTCAGCCGTGGGGTAATTTTTTTTATTTTTTTTTAATATCTGTGCAAATTCGTTGAGAAAGATTTTGGGTGTGTATATATACTGTATATGTATAGTTGTGTTTAGGGTCGCCAACAGTCTCTTGAAAAACAGAATCGTCCCGTATTCAGAACAAAAGTACGTGTGACTTTCCGCTTTTTTCACGATTGGCCACTTTCATCCCTGATAATTACAATATTTGAATAGAAAATCAGCCGAGGGCCAGGTTAAAGGTCTTGGAGGGCCGGACCTGGCCCCCGGGCCGCATGTTTGACACCCCTGGTTTAGAGCATTTATTTGCAGAAAATGACAAATGGTCAAAATAACAAAAAAATAGATGTTTTCAGACCTCAAACAATGCAAAGAAACAAGATTAAATTAATTTTAAAACAACATAATAATGTTTACACTTAAGAAGAGTTCAGAAATTAATATTTGGTGCAATATTTTTAATCACAGCTTTCATGCGTCTTGGCATGCTCTCCACAAGTCTTTCACATTGTTCTTGGGTGACTTTATTCCACTCCTGGTGCAAGAACTGAAGTAGCTCAGCTTTGTGTTTGTGTTGGAATTCTACAGACGCTGGAATGGAATGGCTGTAATACATGTAGAGAAAAAAAATGCAGTGGTCTCTTATTTTTTTTCCAGAGCTGTATAAGTTTGTCTCATTCTCAGTTTATGGACAGGCCTCATGTGAAGATTAGAACCTCCAGAATTCCCTCCCTGAGCTGCAGCGGCTGCACTAGCACTGGTTCATGATGGCTGCAGGTGCTGAGGTTTAGGGAGTGACCGTTCAGATCAGTCTTTTTTCGGTTTGCTGGTTGTAGTTGTAGGAACTGGCAACCCAAATTTGAGGCTTTGTGAACAGTATTAAAGGTGCTGTACCTGATTTTTAAGGTCTTAAAATAAAAAAGACCTACAGAACTGTTTGATTTGAAACAGTTTGCAGTGCTCCAAAGTCATTCCTCACTTACCTTTTGCATTCAGAGCATCATAATTATCCACCGCTATGAGTTTAATTGCGCTTTTCACAACTTTCAGAGGCCAGAGCCGCCACGGTTATGCTAACAACAACAACAACTAGCATGCTAACAGCACACTTCCTGATAATATGACGCTGAAAAGCTTCGACATTAGATGCAGACAGTGCACAGCTGACTTATTTTGACCCCAAGAGCTGCTTATACAATATATCTATAAATTTTGTTCATGGAAAAAAAAAATCGGGTACAGGCCCTTTAATATTTCAGTATATGAATAACTGAGATCTCTTAAAGGTGCACTGTAACATTTCTGGAAAAAAGGGTCTGCCATCTGCTTGTCTCCATGGTGATCTTACTGCTTTGTCTGGGATATTCCACAGTATGGCATTAAACATTATATCTTGTATTTATTCAATTCCAGGTGTTTTCTCAAAACTACCACAAAGACATGCATTATTTCTCTCAGCGGGCCCACTTCTCCAGAGATCTGACCTGTAACTTTGCCTGGTGATGTGGCCTTCTTGTCTCCATGGAAATAGTTAAATTAAATGCCATACTGTAGAACATTTCGGGAAAAAACAAAAGCATCTACTGTACATGGAGTCAAAGTGATGGCAGACCCTCGATCAGAAAAGTTACACACTGCACCTTTAATTACCAAAAACATTCATCTAAAAGGGGAAATGGAGAATATATTGTTGCTAAAATTGTAAATTCTGTGATTCTTCCTTGTCCCTGTGTTGGCGGTATAGCGATTGCACACGCTCCACGGTAAAATAGGTGTTCCCTGCGGCTTCAGTGAGTGCGGCGTCATGGGAGCTGTGGGGCGGAGACTCGTGCGTAACGTCCTGAATGATGTTTGTCAGTTTGCGACGCTAAAGATTTAAACATAAACAACAAAGTCCCACCTTGACTCCTTATCACTGTTTATGATATGAAAGAATATTATCTTTCAGCTGAATTAAAGCAGAAGTAAGAAGAAAATAAATATTAAGTAATGATTTGACTATATGCAACCAGCTTTATTGTAACAGGACTAAACCAGGACTAAACCAGGACTAAACCAGGACTAAACCAGGACTAAACCAGGACCAAAGAACTGTAATAAACACAGACTAAACCGGTACTAAACTAGGGTTAAACCAGGACTAAACCACATCTAAACCAGGACCAAAGAACTGTAATAAACAAAGACTAAACTGGGGTTAAACCAGGAATAAACCAGGACTAACCCAATACTAAACCATGACAAAACTGGGACTAAACCAGGACTAAACCAGGACCAAAGAACTGTAATACACAAAGACTAAACCAGGACTAAACCAGGACCAAAGAACTGTAATAAACAAAGACTAAACCAGGGTTAAACCAGGACTAAACCAGGACTAAACGAATACTAAACCAAGACTAAACTGGGACTAAGTCAGGACTAAACCAGGACTAAGCACCATTACCTGGGTGCTGACCAATGCAGACTAATCTAGGACTAAATCAGGGCTAAACCAGAGCTAAACCGGGACTAACCAGGGCTAAATTAAGATTAAGCCCAGCACTAAGGCCAGGGCTAAACCACATCTAAACCAGGACCAAATAACTAATAAGCTAAAGACTAAACCGGGGTTAAACCAGGACTAAGCCAATACTAAACCAAGACTAAACTGGGATTAAACCAGGACTAATCCAGGACTAAACTGGGGTTAAGAATCGCTACCTGGGCACTGACCAATGCAGACTAATCTAGTACTAAACTGGGGCTAAACCAGGGCTAAGCACCTCTTAATTGGATGCTGACTAATGCAGACTAACCTAAAACTAAACCAGGACTAAATCAGCACTAAACCAGGACTAAACAAGGACTAAACCAGGACTGCTAACTGCCTCACTGCGTAATAGTGTAAGTAGGTCCCACAATGAAACATCACTTCTATATTGTTTCTTTAACCTGTAATTTCACGACTAAAAATACCACTTACTTCTCCTGTAATTCACGACTAAGGTCAAAGATAAGATTAGGTTTGTAAACGACACAAAAGAATCAAGGGAGGACTTTCTGAATGAACGATGTGGTGGAGTTGTATTGACAGAGTTGCTTTGTAATAAACAGCTAACATACGGGCTGGTGTTTGAATTTAAAGCACTAATGCAGGATTTTACAGGCTTTAATTCAGGCACTAACTTCAGCTTGAGTTGAATGGCTGTTTTGGGGCGTTGATTTCTTGTGGTTGTAATAAAACGCATTGGTTCGTATTGTTTTTTAACTTGAAGACAATGCACATACACACAACAAAACACAACATGATTACTGTAATTGCTCCCATTCTGAGCAGTTATTATTGTTTTTTTATAGCTATTTTACAGATCTAACATATAGAATTACTCAGGGTCACGATAAGTAACACTAAAATTTATGTTTTTTATTGGATTTTATTCAGCAGGAAGCTTTAGAGCCAAGAAATATTAGTCTGAGGGCCACATTTCGTCCCTGGGCCATAGTTTGATATGACCACTATTTTAGAGTTACACTGCCTGACAAAAGTATTAGGATGATAGTTCTAGTCTAGTCCTAGTCTAGTCCTGGTTTAGACCTGAGTTAGACCTACACTGCGATGTGTCCCCATTTTTGCAATAATATGCTTTTACAGATGATGACATTTGCTTTCTTGTTATCATTATTTATGAAGGTTCAGAAATACACAACGTTCTAATACTTTTGTCAGGCAGTGTAATTATAATAATCACCACATTCCTAATATTTTAATTGTGTCCTTTTAGAAACCCAAATAATTTCTAAGAAGCACTGCACACTTACCACAGTCTAACCACAGCGGTCTGGCTGGTAGACCCATAGCTGCCAATGGGTTCTCTAAGGCTACGTTCAGACTGCAGCCTGAAGTGACCCAAATACGATTTTTTTTGGCCACTATACGACCTGTATCTGATCTTTTAATGACAGTCTGAACGACACAGATCCGATTTTTTTCAAATGTGACCCAGGCAACTTGGATACGTGGTCCTAAAACCGATACATATCCGATCTTTTGACATGTGACTTCAGTCTGAACGGCCAGGTCGCGTTCATCCGACCTACACATCAACAACAAGTGAGAGTGGTACAAGTAGGCGCTCACAAATGTACACAAATGTTCTTTCCGTCATACGAAAATTGTGTATGAAGTCCATGTCAGTGAAGCAGCAAAGCACATAACAATCCCACCACTCTCAGCACCAACACGTTCCTTTCTACAGACGTTGCTGCCACTGCCCCACAAAACGCCAAGTCCAAAAACCTTCTCCTTCTCAATCTATTCCTTTAAACAAATAAGCTGTACATGTTCTGGCTCTGATACGACAGCAACTTTAAAATCTCCAGGCGTTCAATGCTAGTGTCCATGTTTAGGCGACTTCCGTATACACTGAGCACGCTCGGTGCATGTGACCTCGTCGTGTCCTCCAATGCACATGGAGGACACGATCTCCAGTGTGAACTTTAAACACTTTTGGGGCGTTTAAAGTTCACACTGGAGATCGCATAAAAGTCACATTTAATTGGAAATGTGAACGACCTCGCAAAAAAATCTGATTTCATAAAAAAAATCCAAATTGAGCTTTAAGCCCTGCAGTCTCCATGGAGAGGCCTATTTCTCTCCATGGAGATACTGCCTAGAATAGGGGTCGGCAACCTTTACCACTCAAAGAGCCATTTGGACCTGTTTCACACAGTAAAGAAAACACTGGGAGCCACAAAACCCTTTTGAAATTTAAAATGAAATAACACTGCATATAATGTCTTTTTTTGCCTTTGTGCCATAGAATTACATTTTGAAAATGAACTAAAATTAAATACTTTTTAATTAAATACAGTGGTCCCTCGCTATATCGTGGTTCACTTTTCGTGGCCTCGCTGGTTCGCAGATTTTTTTATTCAAATTTTTCTTTATAGTGTATCAATGCACATTTCTGCATCCTGATTGGCTCAGGGACTGTGGACCTTTGCCGATTCGTCGGTCATTCTCCTCCGTGTCTCCTGTACAGAATGCGTTCAGTTTGCCAGATTTATATAAATGTTTGATCGCAGTGTGACTCTGAAGTGCAGTATGTTTGCAAGTTTTCTCCCAGACAAAACCTGTCACAGCGAAGCGGTCATAAGAACTGTGAAATACACACGAAATACACTTTGGTTTCGTTCTATAATACTGTGCTTTTTTGTTGAAAATCTACGAACGTTTGAGTGTTTAAACAAGAGAGAAATGTGAGAAAACGTTAATTCCAGTCTGAGAAAAGTGTATAATGTGTGTGGTGAGGCGTTTACAGCCTTAAAACATGGAGAATAACTGTAAAATATAAAGCTGACGACTTCGCAGATTTCGCTTATCGTGGGTTATTTTTAGAACGTAACCCCTGTGATAAACGAGGGACCGCTGTACTGAGCCGCATCAGAGGGATCAAAGAGCCGCGGGTTGCCGACCCCTGGCCTAGAATGTTCCACAATATGGCATTACACTTATTTATCTCCACGGAGACAGCAGGCGACGTCAAGGGCCAAGTTACACGTCAGATCAAAACGTTTTAAAGTCACAAAAACCCATGTTATAGAGTAAAGGTAAGATGGGTAAGCAACAAGATCTCCATGGAGACAAGGAGATGGCAGATCCTCCACTAGAAAAGTTACACAGTGCATCTTTAAGGAGTAAGGAATCAATACATCGCGTGTTTAGCATGCGACCCGCTACAAACAGTTCTACTTTCTGTTTAAAGTTTTCTGGCTCTTGTGCTTGGATAGTTGTGGTCAGCTGAGCGCCTGCAGCATGTACAGAAGTGGCTTATCACGGGGTTTTTGTTCATTTGTTTGCGTTTGAGTTTTCCCCAAGCCTGCACAAAGTAAAGGTCAAATAAAACTGCATCACACAAGTATTTTTAGACACAGAAATGCTAACACTGTCATCCCCCCGACAGTCATTATAAAAGACCACACGCGTTTTAAACTACGATTAGTCAAACTGACAATTTATTCAAAGTGTTTATAGCAAGTTTCATGTTTTTCTAATTATTTTGTAAATATTTATCATAGTTTCACATCAGTTAAGTGAAAATGTTGACAAGAAAACTACAAAAATGGTATCCCTAGTTACTAATGTCATCAGAAAATTATATCCAAAATATAAGAACAATTTATACACAATGAACACATTTTTGACAGTTTAAACCTTAATACAAAATAAAGGTCTTGTCATTTATTTTTTTATTAATCTAATCTAATCTTAACAGTTTTGGTTTGTTTACAGTGGTTGCTAGGTAACAGTTATGGATTACAGTGGTCCCTGGTTTTTTCGTGGGGGCTAGGTTTCAGAAATAACCCGTAATAAGTGAAATCCGTGAAGTAGGACAACTTTATATTTTACAATTATTCTACATGTTTTAAGGCTGTAAATGCCTCACCACACACATTATACACTTTTCTCAGTCTGGAATTAACATTTTGTCACATTTCTCTCTTGTTTAAAAACTCAAACTTTCGTAGATTTTCAACAAAAT
Organism: Paratrypauchen microcephalus; assembly: GCA_036785185.1. Classification (NCBI taxonomy): domain Eukaryota; kingdom Metazoa; phylum Chordata; class Actinopteri; order Gobiiformes; family Gobiidae; genus Paratrypauchen; species Paratrypauchen microcephalus. Next base: position 2,899,453 of record JAVJIX010000086.1, on the reverse strand, counting down.
GTATGACACGTGCACCCGCTCATCGTGGTCACGAAATAAGGCAAAGAGCCGCATACGGTGGTTTAATCCTGGTTTAGACCTGGTCTCGTCCTGGTTTAGTCCAGGTTTAGACCTGGTCTAGTCCTGGGACTAGCGTGTGGACACGTGCACCCGCTCATCGTGGTCAAACCCCTGAGCAGCATGACCGGCGTGAGGCCGTACATCACACCTGGGGCTGCGAACACGAGACCAAGGCCGGCAGCGCCCGGACCTTTCCTCCCCCTTGGGACCGCGTCCAACGACACAGTCGAAGCGAACACGCACAAGAGCCGCACAAAACAAGGCAAAGAGCCGCATGCTGTGGTTTAATCCTGGTTTAGGCCTGGTCTAGTCCTGGTTTAGTCCAGGTTTAGACCTGGTTTAGTCCTGGTTTAGACCTGGTTTAGTCCTGGTTTAGTCCTAGTTTAGTCCACGTTTAGTCCTGGTCTAGTCCTGGTCTAGTTCCGGTCTAGTCCTGGTCTAGTCCCGGTCTGGTCCTCATGTCTTAGTCCCGGTCTGGACTCCTACGGATCCAGTGACTCATGTCTCCGCTCGTCGTGCATCCAGCGGGACTCCCCCCAGGTCCCCCCCTCTATAACATCTATATAAATGTGTCAAACTGAACACATTCTGTACTGTACAGGAGACATGGCACGGAGGAGAAGCCAATAATTTTTTTTTTTTAAATATGCGAAACGAGGCCGCGAAAAGTGAACCGCGATAGAGCGAGGGACCACTGTACCTACATGTGTCATTTCTGATGCTAATGTACAACCAGAAAGTGAAAGTAAACATCATCCATATGTAAAAACTAGGGGAAAAAATTGGCAAAATTATTTGTAAAAATCTTAAATATTTACCATCTTTAGTGAAATGAGTGGTGTAACGTGTCATTTGAACTTGCGAACAAGCTAAAGTTCAGAGGACAAAGCTCCGTGCATTTGCAGTAGGGTTTTTCCATTGTTTTCCTTTGCTGCTGATTTACGCTGACAGGCTATAGCCCCTTATTTGAATAGGAAACAACACTCTTTTTATTGCTTGTACTATTTCCTATAACGCTGAAAACGCTTTATAACAATCCCAAATACTTAAGACATTAACTTGAAGGGGCTGTAATAGATTTTTTTACTGTTTTAAAATATGAAAGATAGAGCTCATTTTAAGCTGTTTTATGCCGCAGAGTTTTGGACCAACTGTAATCGGTAAAGTGCGTTTTTGTGAGACGCCAGAATAAAGTGCATTACAGTAGTCCAGGCGTGATTAAATAAAAGCATGCACGACTTGTTCAAAAAGTTTAAAAGATTTTTTTTTAAAAAGGTTTGACTTTGGATACAAGCCGCAAATGATAAAAGCTCGATTTTAAAACACCGTTGATCTGTTTGTCAAATTTAAAATCACGCAAAGGTCGGCGACTGTGGGGCGCACATAATTTTTGAGGGATAACAATGGATTTACGGACAAAATTGCAAAATAAAAACACCAGGATCATGTAGAGCGGGTTAATACAAACATTTTAAAACCAAAATGACGAGACGCAGTGGTTACAGAGAGAGGGGTGACAGTTTTTCTTTTCTTTTTTTTCTTTTTTTAACACTCTTGTTTGTTGTGTTTTTGTAACAGTCCCCAAAATGACAGTGTTACAGCATTTCAACCAATATACGGGTCATTCTAGAATTGGAGGACATTTTGGCTTTAAAATTCTTGAAAAATAAACTTTAACTTTTCTGATTTTCTGCTACATATTCATCAATAATAGGTAATAAACTATCAAATGCTTGATTAGCTCAGCTTATGGTCAATGGTAAAAGTTTTATTACATGATTTATTTATTTACTCTAATCACAGTAACAGGGTTGCAAATCCGCACTAATGTTGCTTTATCTCAGGAGTAGAAGCTGTTTAGCTGTTACTGCTAATCAAGAGGAAAAACTTATTTATGCAAATAAGTAAAGAGAAAAAAAATAATTGTCTTATTCTGATCATTTGCATAAGAGGGTTTCATGAGGTAGAGTGAGGTAGTGAGGTAGAGCCTTCAGTCAAGGCTAACGATGTTATAAAAATATGAAAAATAGAAGAGAAGACAAACCTTTGCTCTGCCCATTCTTTTGGAAAACTGTTTGATGATGTCAAGTCCAGGAGATCATGTGGTTCTGCTTTCTTCTTCTTCTTCTACCAGGCTAAAAATGTTCTGGTAACAGGGTTGCGTGCATGTTGTGGGACACATGTTCCATGAATAATAATAATTATTTGAAATATTATGTCTATTAAAACAAATGTTCCCACAGTTACAAGAGATGGCAATGAAACAAATTATACAAAAAACAAGAAATTTCAATTCAACTTTACTGGTTTATTTGAGATTCAGTTTGGTCATTAGAGGGGTGGGACAAGAGGAAAATGGCATTTTGGGGGGTACTCCAGATTTATTTGATATTTTAAAAACAATTTTCAAGCATTCTTTTCTCTTATTTTTTTTTTAGATTTCATCTCAGGACAAGTAAATTCACTCAGAAACTGTATGTTTTAGTATTTGTATGTGGATTATTTAATATTTGATGGGGGGGTAAAATGTCCTCCAATTCTAGAATGACCCATGTACAAGCACATACATTATAAGTGCCTATAATATGTCTTAGAGGACCCTTAACCACGAAATTATGCTTTATATGTTATGTATATACATATAAAAACAAAAATAAAAACAACTGAACATTCACACAGGTGGATATTACAAAGACCATCCTTTTACTCAGATTTAAATAAAAGTTTAAATACCTTCTTTAAATAAGCTAACAAAAGATGACCATATCCTATTAAATTTATCTTCCTGACCCTGCAAAGAGTATCTAATTTTTTCTACATCTAAATGCATCATAACCTCTCTGAACCAGTTCTGCTTCCATTTCAATAAAATCAATCTTCGTGTAATACCTGACACTCTGATTTTTTTATTTTTCCAAACTTTTGAGTCAACTATCCCAAGTACTGCTGTAAGAGGGTTCAAGTCAATAGGTTTATGTAGAGTTTTTGACAATATTAGAAAAATATTTGACCAAAAACTTAACAGGGCATCCCCAAAACATGGGAGGGGTGACAGTTTTTCAATGTTAAGTCAATCGGAGCCAGAAGCGCCCCCATACTCACTTTCTGTTTGAAACGCAGCAGCTAGCGGGTTAGCTATGTCCATTTATATGCAGTCTAGTGTTCCCCATAAAATTCAAGTCCTTACCTTACACACACACTCACTACTTCACTCTGCTCCATATTAAATAAACATACACTTTCTCTGCCCTTCCTGCCCCCGTTTCTTCCCTAGACTTCCATACTGATAACCCCTCTCTCCTCGGGTGTTGTAGATCGTGTCCAGTTTCAAAGCGACGGCGGGCTCCAGGGCTCTGTGTCAGCTGCAGAGGGAGTACGTGGGCCACAGAGACGGGATCTGGGACCTGAGCGTGACCAAGACTCCGCCTGTGGTCCTGGGAACAGCCTCTGCAGGTTCATGTCGCACTTGTCTTGTCTGTCTTTACATCGAGTTTATGAATGATAATTCCAGTATTTTTAAATGTGATTCATCTGACAGATCATTCGGCTCTGCTGTGGAGCATAGAGACAGGAAAATGTGTGCTCAGATACGCTGGACACGCAGGCTCAGGTAAATACATCATTCAATAATTTAATAAGTTAAAGCCCCGGTATAAAACTTAACTGATTAAAATAAAACAAAGAAATAAATGCTACTGTTAATGTGATTTTTTTATTTTTTATTTTTTTTATTTACACTGGGAAACTTTAGTGGGCTTGCATCTCCACAAACCTGACTCATTGTGTCTGGTGGAGGGTCTCCTGCTTGTTTCCATGGAAATGTTGTTAGCTTCCACAGTATGGTATTAAACTGATCTATATATCCAAAGAATGTTTTTTACTTTCTATTTCCCTGGAATCATGAAGGTGACATGAACACCTCCAGAAAGTTACTTGGTGTTGCTTTATGTGTTTGATAGTGATTCAAATTCTTTTTTTTTCTTTTTCTTTTTATACTTGCGCATTATTCATTTGTTCTGGTACGTGGGTGAACTGTACTGAAAACCCAAAGTATGAGCCACATTCATATGTTTAAATCAGTGACGTGCACTCTCTCATCACAGAGAAAAAAAAAGTATAATGAAAAAAAAAAGGTTATATTTATCCAATGATTTGTACTATAAACTTATTTTCTATTTAACTTTGCCATTTTAATTATTTTTTAAAATACAAACTCACTGAATTTTCACTTACTGAAGGGACGTGCAGCTCTGCACCAGCCGTTGGTGTCTCACATGGACTGACTGTGCTGTAGCTCAGCAGTGACAGATTCTGCGCTAAAGCGGTGGTGAAAAGGCGCTGGGTGAGGCATGTAGTTACCTGGCCTCATGGTAGAAGCACTCGTGAGCCCAGGGATTCTTCTGGAACTCCTGGAGCAGCAGATTACAATAAGTGACACAAGATACAATTTAGGTCGTTTTCACACCTGCCTTGTTTGGTTCGTTTAAAACGAACCAGAATTCGTTTGCTCCTTTGATTCGGACCTTTTGGGCTGGTGTGAATAAAAACCCAAAATCTCGATCCGGAGCAAACAAGTGAACCGAGACCACCTAAAAAGCTCGGTCTCTGCACGGTTCCATTCGAATCGTGGTGCGGGTTGTTTGAGGTGAGAATGCAGACCGGACTCAATCCGACACAAGTTGGCTTTTGTATTTATTTATGTCGAGCATTATGGGAAACCAAGGCTGATGAAACAAAACTAAACGAAACTTATGAGGCTTACTTATGTTTTGCATAAGAGTCAGAACTTGATGCGCACACATGAGCGCTGTTCTCCGTAGTCGTCTTGCTCTGTGTCTTCGTCGTTTGGAAATTGATATGTAAAATGATATGTATGTAAAATAGTGTAAACCTCACGATGCTGCTCAAACATTTGTGCGAACTGTAAAAACTGTGCAAACCATATCGCTAAGGCTAGATTGAAAACGGCACGTAACACCATTATTCTCCTCCTTCCGTGTTTGGACACGGCGTTTGGACACGGTTCATTTCTGTCCAATGGCTGAGCGACCTCAGCACACGTGGTTTTGTTTATAGATGTTGGTCCACTTGGGGAAAAACTGCAGTGTGAAAGCGAACTGCACCAAAAAAAACAAAAAAAACAAATTTGGTCCGGACCAAAGCAAGTGAACTATCGGACTTTCCTGGTGTGAAAACGACCTTAGAGTTAAGTTTAGCAATCCGTTCACTTTTTTCTTCTTCTCTGGCCCGACTTTTTTAATGGAGGAAGATTTCACATTAAAGCTCAAGCAGTTTTCTAAACTGGACTTCGGTCGAATCAGGAGGTCATAATTAAAGGAAGACCAACGCCGGAGCTAAAGGGTTTGCTCCAGACTACAGGACGAAAGACTTGCTCTTTTCAAAAAGCGTGGTTCACATGAAAAGGCTGGCTGTGTGAATGTCCAATAAGAAATAGTCTTTTCTGCTTTTCCTTCCTTTCTCAACCTGCTGTGACAATGTCTGGACTCAGATGGATATTGTGACCTGAAAAATTTACAAAGAAGCCTCGTTAATGAACGGTCCACCACTCACATTCAGAGCCAGATCGAGCTAAAAACGTTATTGCTATTTTAATATATGACGCTACTTGGTGCGCTCTGGAAAATGCACTGAACAATAATAATTCATTTTCAGCTTCACATCAAAAATATTAGGAGCTCCAGTCACTTACAGGGAGAGAAACTGGCCCAGGGCCTAATTTACTTGCCGACACCTGGTTTACATATTTGTAAATCTGATTGTGATGACGTCAGTGCCTCACCAGCCGTGACCCTCACCGCACGTCACTGGTTAGACGCAGCCTTTATCTAATGTACACATTTTATTATAAAGCAACACTGTGTAACTTTCTGGAGGCGGCGCATCACCTGCATGATTCCCTGCAAATCTAAAGCTAAAAACATGCCTTGGAACATTCTCCTTGGAGCCAAACTGGAATATTATAGATAAAATAACAATATTTCCATGGAGACCAAACCAAATAAGGGTTAGGTTTATGGAGATGCAAGCCAACAGTAAGGACGCATGTATTTATTTTTTTCAATGCAATAAAGGCATCCAAATTTAAATATAAAAACTAATGCTATTATTTTAGTCTGTTTTTTAGCGAAAAGTTGGGCTTTAATGTGGCATTTTCATTCCTTAAATCCAGGTTGTACCAATGTGTTTTTCTCTTTTCTCTCAGTAAACTCCATCAAGTTTCATCCAACAGAGCAGATGGCCCTCACAGGTACTCACCGATAATTACACATATTCTTAACACCTCATCTCCTTACCTCCTCGTCTCCTCTCTCCTCACTCATATTTATTCAGATGAGATGGATTTTATTTGTGATTTTTAAACTTTTTTCACTCTTAGCCTCGGGGGACCAGACGGCGCACATCTGGCGTTACATGGTGCAGCTCCCCGCTCCCCAGCCACAGCCAGATGTTACTGTGAGTCCAGAGACGATCGGGGAATTCAGATACGAACAGGGACCAGAGAAGAAGGGCTTTTGTTCATTTAGAGATAATGTTTAGCAAAATATGTCACACTACAAACAAACTAGAGCTGTAGGAATAGGGTCTGTGCACTAGTGAACAGTCACTTTTATTAAAATCGTAAAAGATTAAATAAACAACTTATTAAAATTCAAATTAAGTACAATAAAGACTACCCAATTATTTTTATATGTAGAATACTTCAATTTGTGGTGTTTTAATATGTATTACGCCTCAAAAGACTCAAACCTCTACCTTCCTTTATTCGATTAATCAGTTGAAAGTGTATAAATCGACCTAAATCTTATTGTATTATTATTTTATTTCAATTCTTATCAATTATATGGAACAACAACAGAAAGGAGGAGTGAGTTAGCTAAAGATTTGGTGTTTTTTATGCTTCACAAGTTTAATCTGGCTTTAAATGCATTGTAATTTTTTTTTCAGATACATGGGGATACGATATAATAAATATAATAGTTTGATTTAGAAACTTTAACCTTTAACATTTGAATTTAAAATCGCTATATTATACAAATTTGACTCTTGTGAGCTTTAAAGGAGAATTAACGTTTTTTACAATCTGAGCCTTATTTTGGTAATTTTACTCACCCATAGCACTTTGGTGTCATATGGAGCACTTCCAGAGATGTTTTAGATTAGCGATAGCCGTAGCGCTAATATATGCCTTGAGCGGTCTCCAAATAACATAGAAGCTCGATGTCTTAGTCTACGCTTTCGTTTGAGTCAAAAGTGGCCTGTAATCTGAGATTTATCCATAGTTACAGCTTTGCATTTCATGTTTGGTTCCCGGGAGCTGAGAGCGAAATAAACTGTGACTCCGCACATGCGCACTGGCGTCCTTATCTACTCGAAACTATGGATATATCTCGGATTACAGGCCACTTTTGACTCAAACAAAAGCGTAGACTAAGACATCGAGCTTCTATGATTTGAAAAGTGCTAAAGTTTGTTATTTGGAGACCGCTCGGGGCATATATTACATGCTCGGGGCATATACACTCAACAAAAATATAAACGCAACACTTTTGTTTTTGCTCTTATTTTTCATGAGATGGACTTAAAGATCTAAAATTCATTCCAGATACACAATATTACCATTTCTCTCAAACATTGTTCACAAATCTGTCTAAATGTGTGATAGTGAGCACTTCTGCTTTGCTGAGATAATCCATCCCACCTCACAGGTGTGCCACATCAAGATGCTGATCTGACATCATGATTAGTGCACAGGTGTGCCTTAGACTGCCCACAATAAAAGACCACTCTGAAATGTGAGGTTTTGTCTCACAGCAAAATGCCACAGATGTCTCAAGCATTGAGGGAGCGTGCAATTGGCATGCTGACAGCAGGAATGTCAACCAGATCTGTTGCTCGTGAATTGAATGTTCATTTCTCCACCATAAGCCGTCTCCAAAGGCGTTTCAGAGAATATGGCAATACATCCAACCGGCCTCACAACCGCAGACCACATGTAACCACACCATCCCAGGACCTCCACATCCAGCACGTTCACCTCCAAGATCGTCTGAGACCAGCCACTCGGACAGCTGCTGAAACAATTGGTTTGCATAACCAAACAATTTCTGCACAAACTGTCAGAAACCGTCTCAGGGAAGCTCAACTGCATGCTCATCGTCCTCATCGGGGTCTTAACCTGACTCCAGATCGTCGCCGTAACAGACTTGAGTGGGCAAATGCTCACATTCGATGGCGTCTGGCACGTTGGAGAGGTGTTCTCTTCACGGATGAATCTCGGTTTACATTGTTCAGGGCAGATGGCAGACAGCGTGTGTGGCGTCGTGTGGGTGAGCGCTTTGCTGATGTCAATGTTGTGGATCGAGTGGCCCATGGTGGTGGTGGGGTTATGGTATGGGCAGGCATCTGTTATGGACGAAGAACACAGGTGCATTTTATTGATGGCATTTTGAATGCACAGAGATACCGTGATGAGATTAAGATTAAGATTAAGATTAAGCTTGGGCTTTTTAGCCTTTATTGGTCTCACACACAATGACACACAGTGACACACGGGAGAAATTTGACTTCTGCATTTGACCCATCCTTTTTCAGGAGCAGTGAGCAGCCATCTTTTTCGGCGCCCGGGGGGCAGTACCGTGAAGGGTCTTGCCCAAGGACCCACACTGGTTAGCTCATTGCCCGGGGGGGGTTTGAACCTACAACCTCCAGGGGGAAAGTCCATGACTTACCAGTTGAGCTAACCAGCCGGCCTGAGGCCCATTGTTGTGCCATACATCCATGAACATCACCTCATGTTTCAGCAAGATAATGCACGGCCCCATGTTGCAAGGATCTGTACACAATTCTTGGATGCTGAAAATGTCCCAGTTCTTACATGGCCAGCATACTCACCGGACATGTCACCCATTGAGCATGTTTGGGATGTGCTTGACCGGCGTATACGACAGCGTGTACCAGCTCCCACTAATATCCAGCAACTTCGCACAGCCATTGAAGAGGAGTGGACAAACATTCCACAGGCCACAATTGACAATCTGATAAACTCTATGCGAAGAAGATGTGTTGCACTGCATGAGGCAAATGGTGGTCACACCAGATACTGACTGGTTCTGAGTACCCAGACCCCCAATAAAGCAAAAAAAAATGCACATTTCAGGGTGGCCTTTTATTGTGGGCAGTCTAAGGCACACCTGTGCACTGGTCATGATGTCAGATCAGCATCTTGATGTGGCACACCTGTGAGGTGGGATGGATTATCTCAGCAAAGCAGAAGTGCTCACTATCACACATTTAGACAGATTTGTGAACAATGTTTGAGAGAAATGGTAATATTGTGTATCTGGAATGAATTTTAGATCTTTAAGTCCATCTCATGAAAAATGGGAGCAAAAACAAAAGTGTTGCATTTATATTTTTGTTGAGTGTATTAGCGCTACGGCTATCGCTAATCTAAAACATCTCTGGAAGTGCTCCATATGACACCAAAGTGCTATGGGTGAGTAAAACAACTTGTTTTATTACCGAAATAAGGCTCAGATTGTAAAAAAACGTTAATTCTCCTTTAAGTCGTTATAATGTTTAAACACCCGCAGTTGTTTTGTTTCTTTCACACATGTTTGAGTAATCTTTTATTATTCTGTCTACATCTCCAAAGCTCAAAATGTTCTGTTCCACCTGGTAGTTTTCAAATTAACAGCTACCTTTTACCTTTTGTTCAGTAGAGATTGGAAATTTCGGGTCTGAAATCATCCAAATGATTCTAGTGAATTTGCAGTTTAAAAACACAGCGGAGCATTTCCTGTATTGACACATGACATCACAAGGTGGAACAGAGTTTGAGAGAAGAACTCAAGCGTAAATATACAGGAATTGTGTGTTTAAACATGTGTGAATGAAACAAAACACAACTCCAGGTCTGTTTGTGATGAGGAAACGGCATGAGATCAGAGAACAGTTTAATTTGGGCTCTTTAAGATTTGAGTCCCTCTCCTCAGGCCCCCCCTGAGGATGACCAGGACTCGTCGGACAGAGAGGAGGGCGAGGTGGACGGCGAGGGCCCGTGTGAGGTGCCCACGGTCCGGCTCGCCACGGCAACCCTGAAGTCGCACCAGGGCGTCGTCATAGCGGCGGACTGGTTAGTGGGCGGGAAACAGGTGGTCACTGCGTCCTGGGACCGAGCAGCCAACCTGTACGAGGTGGAGACGTCAGAGCTCGTCCATTCTCTAACAGGTGAGGAGGAAAACATGGGTTAGGTATTTTAAAGGCTCTGCACCTGATTTTTACTGTCTTAAAACGTGAAAAACAAAACTACCATATTTTTCGGACTATGTCGCACCAGCCAAAAAATGTGTAATGAAGAAGAAAAAACATATACAAGTCACACCAGACTATAAAGCCGTTTCCCAATTCAGCGAGTGCACGGTTCGGAGCGTGCTTGGAGGGGGATGTGCTGTCCCATTTCGTTTTTGTCCCATGCACTGTTAAGACGCGGTCCGAACAGCGCAGTCGTTTCCATGGAAATCGGTGCGTGGACCAAGCGTGCAAACATGCACGCTTCGCACACTTAAAAGCCACAGCATGCACAGCGCAGCAGGATATATGACTACAAAGATGGACTCGCCAGCAACATCGAGATGTCAGTTGCGAGTTCACTATAAAATGTATGTACTGGTTCACCTCACCAACAACTATGCTACATGAAGCTCTTCATAAACTACGCTAAACATGTGTGACAGTAGCCGTAACGGCATAGTTCACGGCACCAGTATTACCGTTCACATGCTTTTTCCCTTACACTTCTATATTTCCTTTGCTGTTGTAATGCTGGATATTCTACAGTGTAGCCATGTCCCAATTCCAAGTATTACTAGTCGCAATAGAATAATATTTTTGTCTTCAGGGAACAAGGAGCAGACCACCCGGCTCATTGAGCTGAGGCAGGACCTGTTCCATTTCGCAGACAGCCATGCGGTCCACGGACTGCACTAAGGGCTAAGCGAGTATGCACCGCCTCGACTGCAGGCTGAGACCACACTCCGAACCGTGCACTTGCTGAATTGGGAAACGGCTTAAGTCTGGTCCTCCCGCAAAGTCATTTATATTAATCGCCTTGGCAACTAGCTGGGCGTGGAGATGTAACTGCACTGTTGACCAGTCTCTCCCGGCAGCACGTTGTTCAAGCACCCATTTCTTAACTTGTTCCTCTAGCTCTGGACAGCTAGCTTTTAGCCCACGGTTAGACTTTTTTGTTTTCTTCATTGCAGTTAGAGTATCCTCTGCTTTTCTCCAGTCCCTCACAAGTTTCTCGCTCACTCCAAACTTTCTTTCTGCTGCTCGATTGCCATTTTCGGCTGCATAATTTCACTACTTGCAGCTTGTAATCTGCAGAATATGATTTTCTTTTTGAGGCCATTTGTGTTCGGTCTTCTCAGTCGTCCTTTTAAGTTTGTTTACATTTTCAGTATCAGGCACACAAGCCTACAGCGCCCTCTCGTGGCAGTCACGAGAGGGTGCAGTTTTAAAGATCCCATGACATGGTACTTGATGCTTTTATATGGCGCCTTAATGGTTCCCTAATACTGTAAATGAATTCTTCTTCAAAATCAAGACTCAGTGCATGAGAAAGCCTCGTGAACACAGTCAGAGTAATAAATATCTCTCTGAAACGCTTTATTCTGGGCGTTGTTGCTTGAATGCAAATGAGGATGGCAGAGACAGGCCAGTGCAGCGGGTGGGGGCGTGGCCAAATACTCCGCTGTTTCCTGGATTAGCGGTGAGCTGGCCCCACTTCCGCGTTTTAAGTGCGGAGGAAGATATGAGACGCTTTCCATTAAAAAAAACACTTTTCCACAGAAAAGAAAATTAAACCACTGCTGTTTCAGAGGTTCGGCGGCTCTGATAAAGGACATCCGAGCCTGGAAACACTCTCACGTGGCTCCAGGCAAATAAAAAAAACGCATCTTGTATTGCGTAGCTCGTTTGCGGTCCAAACTCTCTGGGTGTGATTTCCAGAGACGGTGGGTAGACAACCAGAGGGGGGTGGAAACCTTTCTGTGAGTGTGACGTCAGAAAGTTCCCTTGTTCAGAATCGCCCGTTTGGGCTGTCTTTTTTTCAACTGCGGAAAAGGATCGCAAATGCTCAGTTTACACATTTCGCAACTTTTAGCCATGGGGGTGGGGCCCTAAACAGGGTAGGGGAGCTCACATTAACGTTCAAAAACCTTAGAAAGTGAAAATTTCATGCCATGGGACCTTGGACCATGGGCCACAAGAGGACGCTCAAAGCGACTTATAGGCCGAAAAATACTGTAGTGTATTTTAAACAGTTTGCAGTGGCCCAAAGTTATTCCTCACTTACTGTATGTATTGTGAGCATTTTAATTATTGACTGTGATGAGTTTGTAAGTGCTTTTTACAACTTTCAGATGCCAGAGTTTTGCCTTGATGGTAAAGCTAAGAACACCTAGCATGCTAACGCACACTTCCTGACTATCGGACAATAAAACACTTTCTAATTAAATGCATATAGTACACATCAGACTTATTGTGTATGGGGCATTTAAAATTGCATTGTGCTAGTTTTCTGGTGCAGGGGCCATCAAATGGTTTATTGCTTTGTCTGGAATGTTTCACAATATGGTATTGAACATTTCTATCTCCATGGAGACCAAACCAGACCAAGTTACAGGCCAGCTCTGTGGAGAGGTGACCCCACTCACAGTCAGAATGCATGTTTTTGAGCAGTAAAACCACCTGTAATTGAATAAATGTAAGGTTGAGCTATTTAATGTCATACTGTGGAACATACCAGAGCAATGGCATATCTGATCCGTAGAAACAAGTGACGGATTCCCAACAAAAAACTTACATACTGCACTTTTAACACAACCTACGAAGGAAGTATTAAAATAGGACAAAATAAGTACACTTTTTTTTTTCTTTTTTTTTTTTTACATTTTTAACCACAAATATGCAGATTTCCCTAGTTTGCACAAAAATGCCAAAAGGTATGAGGATCCTTATTCAAACACCATATATACAGTACTAAAATACAGTCATACCTCACCTTACGAAATTAATTCGTTCCAGAGGTGGTTTTGTAACGTGATTTTTTTCGTAAGTAGAGTCGCAATGGGGGATTCGGGCTGCTGCGAAGCCGAGCGCGCTTCTGAGCGCGCATTACACGAATTTTTGAGATTTCGCGTTTCATAACTTGAATTTTCTTTCGTATTCAGAGACGAAAATTTTACGTAAACGCATTTCGTAACTTGGATTATTTGTTAGTTTGCTCTTTCGTAAGGTGAGGTATGACTGTAGTTGATTTAGTGTTGGGTCCACTTTATTGGGATAGTGGAATAGTCAAAGAATTGTGTCAAGTTTCAAATGTTCACAATGGATTTTCCTTAACAGGAATTAATTAAGTTTACTTTACCTGTAGTATAATCGACAGTGACCTTTGATCTTTGTGTTCAGGCCATGACCAGGAGCTGACCCACTGCTGCACACACCCCACTCAGAGGCTGGTGGTCACGTCGTCACGGGACACGACCTTCAGACTCTGGGACTTCAGGGACCCGTCCATCCACTCCGTGAACGTTTTCCAGGGACACACCGAGTGAGTAAAGAGCCCACATGACATTGTTTTCTGATCTTTAAAGGTCCCATGGCATGAAATTTTCACTTTCTGAGGTTTCTGAACGTTAATGTGAGCTCCCCTACCCTGTTTAGCCCCCCCATGGCTAACAGTTGCCAAATGTGTAAACTGAGCATCTGCGATCCTTTTCCGCGTTTGAAAAAAAGACAGCTCAAACAGGCGATTCTGAACAAGGGAACTTTCTGACGTCACACTTGCGGAAAGGTTTCCACCCCCCATGTGGATGTCCACCCCCCGTCTCTGGAAATCACGCCCAGAGCATTTGGACCGCAAACGAGCTACAAAATGCGAGATGCGTTTTTGTTTTTTTTTGCCTGGAGAGACGTGAGAATATGTCCAGGCTCGGATAAAGGACATCCGAGCCCCGAACCTCTGAAACAGCAGTGGTTTAATTTTATTTTCTGTGGAGTTTTTTTTTCATGGGACGCTTATCCTATCTTCCTCTGTGCTTAAAACGCGGAAGTGGGTGACAGTGCACCGCTAATCCAGGAAACAGTGGTGTATTTGGCCACACCCCCACCCGCTGGACTGGCCTGTCTCTGTCGTCCTCATTTGCATTCAAGCAACAACGCCCAGAATAAAGTGTTTCAGAGACATATTTATGACTCTGACTGTCTTCATGAGGCTTGATTTTGAAGAAGGATTCATTTACAGTACAGTGGTACCTCACCTTACGAAATTAATTTGTTCCAGAAGTGGTTTCGTAACGTGAAAAATTCGTAAGTTGAGTAGCTATTTCAATGGAAAAAGCCTGATTCGTTCCAAGGCCCCGATCCAAGTTTGTTTGTTTTTTATAGTGTAACTTTTTTTATAGTGTAACATTGCGTTCTGCGTCCTGATTGGTTTCTCAGACTGGATTTGGACTTTTCCCGCGTTTGTCTCTCGTTTGGACACTCAAACTTGGACCCAGGGGGACACTGCCAGCCCGCCTTAAGAGCTCCCTAAGTGGGCATGGGTCCGGGGATTGTCCCGGTCACCGGCCTGGAGGTCTTGAAGAGGCCGACCTCACGGTTCTATCCTTGCATGGGTCTCGTTCATGCGTTCATGCGCTCAAACTGCGTGCTGTCCTACTCGCTGCTCCCCTCAGCTGTGACTCGAAACGAAACCAGGAAATAATTTAATCCACCTGGTCTAGTCCTGGTTTGGTCCTGGTTTGGTCCGGGTTTGGTCCTGGTTTGGTCCAGGTTTAGTCCTGGTCCAGTCCAGGTTTAGACCTTGGTCTGGACCTGCTGGCAGCTCCGCGCCGGGTCATGTTGCGCTATCACACATGTCCGCAGTCTTCTCCCCCCTCCCGCTTCCCCCCACACTTCACTATTGATACGTTTTGTTGGGAATCTGTGGGGGTTTGGGGGTTTGAATGGGGGACAGGTGTGAGAGGGGTTTAAATCCAGTCTGTGAAAAGCTATAATGTGTGTGGCTGAGCGCGCATTATTTGAATTTTTGAGATTTCACGTTTCGTAACTTGAATTTTCTTTTGTATCTAGAGACCAAAATTTACCGTGAAGGCGTTTCGTAACTTGAAATTTTCGTTTGTTGGGTCATTCGTAAGGTGAGGTACCACTGTATTAGGGAACCACTAAGGCGACATATAAAAGCATCAAGAAGTACCATGTCATGGGATCTTTAATGTTTCCTCATCAAAACATACTCCGAGTTATGTTTTGTTTCATTCACACGTTTTACACACAATCCTGCATATTTAGGCCTTGTGATGTCATATGGGAATACTGGAAGTGCTGCTGTGTTTTGAAACTCTGCACATCTTCACTCAAATCATTTGGATCACTGAAGAAAAAGTAAAAAGTAGCTGTTAATTTGAAAACTACCACTACATGACATCACAAAGTCAAAGTGTACTTTATTGTCAATTCACTATGTAACAGACATTACACAGAGGACTGAAATTACATTTCACCAGACACCAAATGTGCAATTTATACTAAAAACACATGCGCACACACACACACACACACACGCACGCGCACGCACGCGCGCACACACACACACACACGCACACGCACATGCACACACACACACACAGCTACACTCATGGACATGAAGTGTGTACAGACATCAACAATAAATAGACATAAGACAAACAGGTAAACATAAACACTTCAACAAGAAGGAAATTTTGAGGTAAAATGAAATATGCAATATGTAAGGTGCAATAAGTGAAGGTGCAATTTGTAAAGTGCAAGAGTGCTGAAAGCAGCATGTATGTGAGGATGTCAGTAACATGTTCATGGAATTTTCTTAAGTGTGTTGATTAGCCTGATGGCTTGTGAAAAGAAGCTGTTTCTCGGCTTCCACAAGGTTTGCAGAACATTTTGAGCATGAGCAACATGTGTGAATTAAACAAAGCGCAATACTGGTATCATAACGACTCTAATTCCAATATCCCAAGAGGGGGAACATTAAAAACAGGACTTTAATTTAACACAATGCATTTATGTCCACTCACTTGACCCCATATTATATTTACGGTAGTATTCTCTTGATGCCACTAGATGGTGGTGTAACACTTGTTATTCTGTGCCCCTCACCTGTGCCTCTGCACAGTCCTGTTCATTCAAAGATGTTTGTGTTTTAGACTAAATCTTATAGTCCTCTCTAGTCCTCTAGTCACATATTACACAGCATTTTCTACATTACAATGGACACTCTCTCTATTTCTCCCTTTCTTCCCTCTCTTTTCTCTCTCCTCCTTTAATCTTTTATTTTGTCCTCTTCTGTGTGTAATTTGGCCTTGATAACTGTCTAGCAGTTAACAAGGCACAACCACAGCTCATTACCAAGGGTGGAAACTAACTAATTAAACAAACTAATTAGAAATACTTGTGTCATAATATTTGAGTAGATTTTTTGGGGTCATTTTACTTTATTTAGTTTTTTATATATATATATATATATATATATATATATATATATATATATATATATATATATATATATATATATATATGTGTGTGTGTAAATGCAAGTACCAGTATATTTATGTACTTAAACATGTATTTTTGCATAATTCAAGATATGAAGGGTTTTTTGTTCAGTATCAAAACTTGAGTCTAGTTTTATTATTGCATATTTGTTTACACTGTACAGACTGCTCTGCTCATACCCTCTTTTCATCTCTCATTTCTCTCTCTCTTTCCCCTCACCATCTTTTTCTCTTCCCCTCTTTACCTCTCTCCTTTTCTCTGTCTTTCTCTGCTTTCTCTCTCTACCCCTCCTCTCGAGGAGGAGAGAGAGGCAAAAGAGGGGGTCTTTTGCTTCTCTCTCCTCTTTTTTTCCTCCTTACCCCCCTCACCCTATCTTTCTCTCCTCCTTCCTCCTCTCTCCGTTTCTTTCCTCTTTCTCCCTTCTCTTCTCCCACCTCTCTTCTCCTCATTTCTTCCTCTACCCTCCTCTCTCTCCTCCTTTTCTTGTTTCCTCCTCCTCTCCTCTTTCTCTCTCTTTCCCTCTCTTTCTGGCAGTCTGTGATTGTGAGTGTTGGGGATTACGTGCTGCTCATTTTGTTCGACCCGGACATGTTTAATTCCTGCAGATCCGGCTCTAATTCTCTCCCAAAGACAAAGACTGTAATGAGATTAAAGAGTGTTTCCTCTTCACTTTCTCCCACTGAGACGCTCACACTCCCAAACGCCCGTCTGTGTGTGTGTTTGTACCACTGTTCTGCTCTCGGTGAAGTTTCAGGAAATATTAGATGAAGACTGCGACGATTAAAATAACTCTAGTCATATTATGATAATTATGATAATTTTCTGGAAGTTAGAGGCTTTAAAAAACAAACAAGACCTGTTATAAGAGAGGCCTTAATAGAATAAACTTGAGGTTTTCATCAGAAATACACATTATTAGTAGTGCTTTCAGGTGATTTTTAAAAAATTGAATTAATTACAGGATTTGGAATTAATTAATCTAATTAATCGCATTTTAAGAGTGTTTGAGAGAGAGTGAGGGAGAGAGAGATCGAGAGAGAGAGGGAGAGATATATAGAGAGGGATTGCGAGTGAGCGAGTGAACCCACTTTGCAATCGAGTTCGTCCGTTTTCATGTGGTTGCTTTGCTCATTCGTTTCACTAATTCTGCGAGCGTGGTTTGGTGGTTTGTTGGTTTGTTGATTTTTTGATTTTTTGATTTTTTGTTTTTTTTGGTTTGGTGGTTTGTTGGTTTGTTGATTTTTTGTTTTTTGGTTTGGTGGTTTGCTGATTTGGTGGTTTGTTGAAGTGCGCTCACGCTCGCTCTATCACTGGTAACAATGGAACTTGTCCGGACATGTTTATTGTTCAAATAATCCGTCAGGCTGGAGCAGCTTCGGTGATTGGAAAATTCAAAAGCTCCAAATCACCGCGTTCTTTTTGATAACCTACATATGTTGTTGTCTTTTTATAAACAAACTTCCCGTTTAAAGGCCCTGGCAGCGATTTCCGCGCCGCACGCCAAATTTGAATCCGAGTAGCCTGGGAATTCCCAGGCCGCTTCCGTTCGTTTCGAACTGGAAGGCGATATCTCACTTGTGATATGGTCAGGTGTTAACCAGACTAGAATCCGAGCACATTGAATTGCCACTCATAATTAATTGCGTTAATTTTTATAACGTGTTAATTTGCAGTGTAATTAATTAATCTAATTAACACGTTAAACTGACAGCTCTTATTGTTAGTAAATATTATCTATTTAGAAGCCTTCAGTCAACCTTTATTTGGTTGCTAAATGTATTTAAAAAGTTTGTTTATAGTTTTAATTTACTGCAAAACACATAATTGTGTCCAACCGCAGGAAAACCAATACCAAGTCGTCGCGGAGGCGTTTTGAGTTATTCACAGATTCTGAAAGTACAGGTTCTAAGCTTTCCATTGATGTCTTACATGTGAAAATCTGACAATATTTTAAAAAGTTATCTCTATTTGAAAGCAGCCATAGCAGATCCCAGAAATTCCAGAAACAGCCTCTCAAAGTTTGGTCTCTTCAGCCCTCCTTGCCTAACAAGCATTTTTGAAATTAAAAATGTATGTTTTTAACGTTACTAATGCTGTTATCTGAAACATGGAGAGGCTTCTTCATGATCTCAACTAGCACATTATGCAAAAAAAAAAAAAAAATCACAAATTTTGAAAAAAAAAAAAAACCCACAAAAAATGCATTTCCTGAGAATCTGTAATGCCGACATGCGCCCTCAGCTTCCGTGGTGGGACACAATTATCATTGTTGTCTGTGTTGTGTTTATTTATGATCGTTATTTTCTGTTTTCAAGCAGGACTTTTGCTTTGCTTTTTATTTTTCTGTCTCCAACTCAACTCAGTGTAACTTCTATAGAGATGTTTAATGCGATAAAAGTGCCAAAAAACTGTTGTGTCCTTAGGCAAGACACTTCACCCCACGTTGCCTTGTATAACAGTGTGTGGCGGTGCTGGTCGGAGGAGCAGATGGCGCAGATTGAATAAAACTCTGCAAAACGTCTTTGAGTGTCCAAAAAAGCGCTTATAAAACTGATCCATTATTATACTGTGGCACATTGAGGCGTATCCATGGAAACGAGCAGGTGGCGAACTCTGTCACATCCTCGTATTTGTATTTTGCCGTGACAACCCCATAACATCATAAAACCGTTGGGGAGTTGCGCTGGCAGTTGACAGCTTGTCTGTCCTCTTGCTTTTCGTCCACATTGACCTTGTCCGAAGCATATTCCCTCTCTCTCCGTCCATCCCTCCATCCTTTAACCTTCATCACCTTTTAATCAATTACGCAGTCTGATTACAGCGCCCTCCCCCTGTGTCTCCCAGGTGGGCCGTACAGCACAATGTCAGAGGGTCCCTGTTTCTCTGTGGCAGTTTCCGCTCTAATCGCCCCAAGTTTAGTCCAGTAATTAGCCTTAATGCTGCGTCAATTTGAATTAAGGCAGAAGACGGTTTTCAGAGCAGAAAGTCAAAGTGTGAGGAACAGAAATATGAACGACTATTAAACGAGCGGTTAGCTTTGACCTCTGCGCGGCCATGTGGAGAAGGACGCCACAGCTCATTGGACAAAAGGGTGATCAGGGTGTGGGTTCTGACCACATTTTAAAGGAAGTTTTGGACCTGAACCGTGACGCAGCAAAAGTAAAAGCAAAAGCGGGGCTGATACTTTGCAGTGACATTGCGCTGGGGGTGCTCTACATGTATTTTTATAATTTATCAGTTACTATGGTAGCACATTGCTCGCACATGAGCAAATACAAATGCTGTACCAGCGAGTGAGTCTGGTAACGCTTGGTCCAAAATGCGCTGCAGTTGCGCGTAGACAGACAGCTAAGTGAACCAATCAGAGATTGCGCCATCTTGATTCAAAACTGAGGCGGAACTTCCGCTGCCTAAGAGTGACTTTGCGGGCAAAGGCGGGTGCACTGACGTCACCATCTTTGAACGAATCAGAATCGCGGAGTCCGTTGTTAACCGGAGGAGCAAGGGTGGATGGAGGGTGTCCAAATGGTATCGCGGTGTATAGGAAATACAGAGAGATATCATTTGGCTGGCCAGGTAATGAAAACTCAAGAAAAACCCCAAAATGGATATAAACGGCACATTTTCAGGAGGCTGTGATTGATCCGAGGGTGCGTGGTCCAGTTTAGGAGTTTAATTTGCAACAAAAAAGTGAAAGTGACTAACTGAAAAACTGTTGGCTAATGCTTGCTGTCTTGTGGCTTGTTTAAGAGCCAAATCATCTCACCTGTTGGCTATTTAAAGCTGCTCTATGCTATCTATCTTTTTGGGTGGACAGTCTGACGCCTACAGTATTTGTCTCCTTATTTAATTTCTGTAAAAGTTACGGGTTAGTCTCTCAGACTAACATCTTTTTTTAATAGAAATAAAAACTGCAAGATGGAAATTTGGGGACTACAGATAAAAAATTGCCTTACCAATTCTAGTATATTTACAGAAATGGCAAAAGGAGAAATTCAACTTGGATGAGCTGCGAAACGTATTCGACCAAATAAACTTTTGTCCAGTTGACTAATTGAACTACCGTACTTTTCGGACTATAAGCCGCTACTTTTTTCTCACACTTCAGACCCTGCGGCTTATAGGCAGGTGCAGCTTATGTATGGATTAATTCTTTATCAAGGAAGAAGAAGATAGCGATCAGGGACTTTTCTGGTATGTGAAAATACCTACGGTAAATAAGTGAGGAGAGTTCATGAATTAATGAAACCTTGTTTTAGCCACTTAAAATCTTCTGCAGGTATCAACAGTTCCGTGAGATTGAGCTCAGGGGGTTTACCCTTAAAGTTAAAGTTGAAACTTTATTTTAAGGCTTTCAGAGCCTACAGTCAGGCCATTTTACAATTGTTTTACTGCCGTGTTTCTGCCGTGTTACTGTTGTAGGTGCTGTTCGATAAAAGCACGTACCGGTATTTACGTTAATTATTTTTTTTTAATCCTTTTGTGTACCATCTTTCTGTGTAAATATCTCAAGTTACAATGTGGACACCTGCGGCTTATATATCTAGCAAATCTTAATTTAAAAAAAAAAATTGGTTGGTGCAGCTTATAGTACGAAAAGTATGTTACCTGGACGACTGAGGGATTCTACACACTTTTATAGAAATGTTCATTAATTGCACTGTCCCTGAAACAAATGAATACAGTAATTAATTATTGCAATACTGTGGAACATCTCCATGTAGACCAGACCGGGGAATTGTCCAGCTCCCGTGCCACATACATACATTTTGGTTGACTCTGACCGGCCTGTTTAAGCCTTGGAATTACAAAATAAACATGTTTTATAATTTTACCTCATGGAAGCTTTATTTGTCATTGTAAACAACGAAAACACTTGGAAATCAACAAGTCCATGGACCTTAAAGCAGCCGACATGGGGAAGATAACATCCCCCCTCTCTCATCAGTGATACAAGAACATAAACAGAATAGGAATGCAATACAATCAATAACAATAGACAAAGGCATAACATAGTGGAATAGTTTACACAAGGTATCTTTTTGTTTGGAAAACATTACGGGAGGGGGAAATACAGAAAATATGTGACAGTCAGTAATGAAAGTAAAGCGGTGCGCACCGGAAAGCAGCACCGGTATAAAATTCACAGCCGGTACGCAGCACCGCTAAGAGAATATGGTTAATGGTGGCCAAAACCCACATTTGAAAAAAAAAGTAAGGTGCGCTATTTAAGTAGAAAACACAAACAACCACACTATGCCATTCGAGAATAACTGAAAGCTACCCGAAACTCTCGTGCAGAGATATCTGCAGTCTGTTAAGCAAGGATTGTCAAAACTTATCTGACTGTAGCCGTGAAAGTAGCCTAAACCATTGTGAGGCGGTGCTGCGCACTGGTAGAAGATTTAAGGCCGGCGCGCTGCCTGCACCTGTAAGAGAGGGTTTATGCTGACTAAAAAAATATGAAATAATGAAGTATATTAAAAAAAGTTATTTATCTATGACAAAGGTGTAAAACGTTAAAAAACAAAAAACAAACAAAAAAGTGATGCCCTGGACATTATAGCACCACTGGTGACAGTTGAGGCAGAAAGCTATGTAAGAAGGGCAGAGTGATACTCATACATGGACTAAAGCTGTGTTGCTTTTATTTTAGTGGTGTTTTTTTTTTATTAAATTTTTTTATAAGTCAACCTCACTTTTTCATTGCTTAGTCATAAGATAATCTCTTCCCAGTCTTACCAGCATGTTAAAACATTGCTATTTACTTGGACGAAGCCACTCGGATGAGCGGCGAAATGTTTTCAACCAAACAAACTTTGTCCAGTTGACAAATTGAACTTCTCCTTTTATCATTGCTATTTACTGTATTTTATAAAGAAATACATTTAATATTATGCAGAATTGAGTTAAACATTTTGGCCTGGCCCTCCACAATATTTTCTTTTTCTTGTGTGGCCCCATGGAAAAAAGAATTGCCAACCTCTGATAGAAAATGATTGTTCACTTTATCACTCAGGAGGTTTGAAATCACAAAGCTGCTCTTATATTTGAGGAAGCTATGAGACAATATGAATATAAAAATAAAAAAAGTTCCCAATTTCACTTTTGTTTGGCGTAGGGTCTTAACAATATTTCTCACCACAAA
Source organism: Paratrypauchen microcephalus (assembly GCA_036785185.1). Taxonomy (NCBI): domain Eukaryota; kingdom Metazoa; phylum Chordata; class Actinopteri; order Gobiiformes; family Gobiidae; genus Paratrypauchen; species Paratrypauchen microcephalus. The sequence continues at coordinate 2,876,628 of JAVJIX010000086.1, read as the reverse complement.
TCTCTTCAGACGACTGCCGGCCTAATAATATTTCTTGTTTCTCAGCACGGTGACGTCGGCCGTGTTCACCGCCGGGGATAACGTCGTTTCCGGGAGCGACGATCGAACGGTGAAAGTTTGGGACCTGAAGAACATGAGGTCACCCATCGCCACCATCCGCACAGACTCTGCCATCAACAGGTGGGAGGGGGAATTGCAGGCTCAAATAACATCACAATAAACTAGATACAAAGAGAAGACTGATGTCGTGCATGTGACGAAATCCTGTGCGTCTTTATTTTTCCTTATCCAGATACGATAATATTCAAAACACGATATATACTAGTGGTTTTCAGAGTCTATAGTGTGATGATGTCAGACTCACAGATTAGTTTAGTGCCTATAGACATTAGAACTTACAATATCTGCATTTATCAATATTTATTTACGTTGACCCTCATCTGTATTCAGTTTGAGTGCTCTTATAGTAGAGGGTCTCAAACTTTTCGAGGCCAGGGACTCCTTATCACTTTTAAAAGTTTAGACCATGTTTATAGCAATGTTTGGATGAATGATTAATTTTTCATTGCCCTTATTCTACTGGTGAAGTTGCCTCCATAAAGAACAATGCATGTTTGGGACAGGATATCATAAGAAAGGATTGATCCAAACTTGATAAGCCAGTATTACATCACCAAAGTAAAAATTTCTTGTGAATAATTGTGCTGTTTGTGTCTCCTCAGGATCAGTGTTTCTGCCAATAATCGGATCATCGCTCTTCCTCACGACAATCGTCAAGTCCGACTGTTCGACATGAGCGGAGTTCGGCTCGCCAGGCTTCCCCGCAGCAACAGGATGGTGAGGAACTGGACTCTACACAGTCTGTGTTTAACACTGTGTGGTAGAGACTCTAGCGAGGGTTTTGGTTTACTCACAAGAATGATTTAAATATGCTATGAGCTTTTTTTTTTGTCATTCACATTTTATTGTTTTTTAAAATGTTTTTCTGAACAAGATCAAAACAACAAACAAACAAACAGTGAGTAACAAAAACACGAACATACAGTGGGTAGAAGTCCATAATCACAGGCGAAGTCTGGTCTCACAGCTGGTATGTACATTAACCATTTTGTCCAATATTCTTCTAATAAATCAGTAATTTCAGTTTATAAGTTATTCTTTCCATTGTGCAAATCTTGTAGATCAGGTCAACCCATTCATCTTTCAGTAGCCATTTGCGAGTTACAGTGGTCCCTCGTTCTATCGTGGTTCACTGTTCGCAGATTTTTTTAAATTTTATTTTTTTATAGTGTAACATTTTTTTATAGTGTAACATTGTGTTTTGCGTCCTGATTGGCTAAGAGACTGTAGACCTTTGCCGATTGATAGATGGGGGATGCAGGGGGGACTGGGACTAGACCAGGACTAGACCAGGACTAAACCAGGTCTAGACCAGGTCTAAACCAGGACTGGACCTGGATTGGTCGTGGACTAAACCAGGACTGGACCAGGTCTAGACCTGGACTAAACCGGGACTAGACCAGGTCCGGCTCTTTGCTGGTTTCGTGCGGCTCTTGCGTTCGTTTGTGCGTGTTCGGTTTGTGGCTCGGTTTGTGGGGGAGGCATGGTCCGGGCGCTGCGGTTCGATCTCGTGCTCGCAGCCCCGGCCTTGCGCCAGTCGTGCTGCTCTGTCACGGATTTGACTACGATGAGGGGTGCACGTGTCGCACACTTCTCCAAGGGGTTGTTGCGCGTCGCGTCCCGGGACATGGCAGTGCCGTTGGATGAGCCGCTCCTCTCGCGCGTCCGGCGGGGCTCCCAGCGGAGCCCCCACGCTTCACTATTAATACATTTTGTTGAAAATCTACGAAAGCTTGAGTGTTTAAACGAGAGAGAAATGTGAGAAAACGTTAATTCCAGTGTTTTAAGGCATTTACAGCCTTAAAACATGTATAATAATTGTAAAATATAAAGTTGTCCTACTTCGCGGATTTCACTCATTACGGGTTATTTCTCGAACAGTGGTTCTTAACCTTGGAGGTACTGAACCCCACCAGTTTCATATGCACATTCACCTAACCCTTCTTTACTGAAAAATAAAATCTTTTATCTTTTTTTTTTTTTTTTCCAAATTCAAGACATAGGCATATGTTTTACTGGTGCACAAAATGAACCGTGCATTAACATCACTGTGCTCAAAGAACAAAACCAATACAATGAATTCACAACAAATGACAGACCTTTTCACAAAGACATGACCTTTTTTAACACTACCACACTGAAATGGTTGGAATTTTTAACCTTATGTATTCCAATAATGAACTTATTGTATTTATGCTATTTATTATTTTTAACATTTTAACACACACACCCATCACCTAATTTCCATCAGGCTACAATAATAATGACTATTTACTTCAAATCAGTGACTTCACACGAATCATATGAATCGGGTGCGTGTCTTGACCTCTGCTGAACCCCTGAGACTGACTCACCGAACCCTTAGGGTTCGATCGAACCCAGGTTAAGAACCACTGTTCTGGAACCTAACCCCCGTGATAAACGAGGGACCACTGTATACATTTCCTTCCAGCAACTAACAAAACTTTAATCAGATAAGAGTCAGCTTTCAAACGGTGTATTTCTCTCAGATCACCCAAATACATGGTTTTAAAATTTAAATTAATTTCCTTTTTAAACCGCTTCCAGAACCTTATGTATTTCTTTCCAAAATGGATATGAAAATGACCCGCCTACGCTTGACCACATAACCTCCAACAATCTGTTTGGGGCGAATATCTAGATTTTTGAGCTGGTGTACAAAAATAACGAGTCACATTTTTCCAACTAAACTCCCTCTATGAAAGAGCACTTGTAAATATGTTATGAGCTTTTAACTGTTCTCACATTATAAGTTACCAAAGTTATGTTTTGCATGTTTGAATAATCCTGTATTGTCCTGTATTTTAGGCTTGGGGATCAGAGATGTCACAATTTTTTAACAAACATACAGCTTTTGTGCAAAAGATCCCAACAGTATGTGTATTCTGGTTTAGTTAACTGCTAATATTGGTATCTTAGGGTGGTTAGTAGCGTTCAGAAATAAAAGTAAGTGTGTGTGGCGCCATAAGTTGAGGCTTTTATCATCTCCTCTTGTTTCCAGGGTCACAGGCGGATGGTCTGCTGTACTGCCTGGAATGAGGAGAATCAGTCGTGTAACCTGTTCACCTGTGGGTTTGACCGTCAGGCCATCGGCTGGAACATCAACATCCCCGCTCTGCTGCAGGAAAAGTGAAATCTGAGACAAAATACAACGAAACAGTGAAGAAAAGTGAGATCTGTGAACTGAATACTTCAGTACAGGCAAGATACAGTCTCCTCCACTAGTACTGGCACCAATGAGGAAGTCTAAGGCAATATGGAGGGTTAAAGCAGAACTAGACCAGGACTAGACCAGGACTAGACCAGGACTAGACCAGGACTAGTCCAGGATTAGACCAGGACTAGACCAGGACTAGACCAGGACTAGACCAGGACTAGGCCAGGATTAGACCAGGACTAATACTGGCACCAATGAGGACGTCTATGGTAATGTAGAGGGTTAAAGCAGAACTAGACCAGGATTAGACTAGGATTAGAACAGGACTAGACCAGGACTAAACCAGGATTAGACCAGGACTAGACCAGGACTAGACCAAGATTAGACCAGGACTAGACCAGGACTAGACCAAGATTAGACCAGGACTAGACCAGGGATAGACCACAAAGGGTTAAATCAGAACTAGACCAGGATTAGTCCAGGTCTAGACCAGGATTAGACCAGGGATAGACCAGGACTAATACTGGCACCAGTGAGGAAGTCTATGTGAATATAGGTAACTTTGCATGTAGGTTTGGTAACTTTCTGACCCAAAATATTCTACATTTCTCCAGCCATGATTCAAGGACTAAACCAGGACTAAATCAGGACTAAAGTAGGACTAAATCAAAGACTGAACTTGAAATAAAATGAAGGACTAAGGGCTAATACTGGCACCAATGAGGAAATCTATGTAGAGAACTAAACCAGAACACAAAACACCAAATATTTTTCTGGAGTTGAAAAGTCCTGGTTAGATTCTTATGTTATTTGTGGTTTACTAAAATAATGAAACCATTGAGAAATGGCTTGTAATAAATTTAAAATGCGGAGTTGTCAGTAACACACACGCAATAACTTTTTCATAATACCAGAAAGCAAAGATAAACATTTTAAGAACAAATGTGTAGCCTTCTTTTTTGCTCTTATTTATTCTCAAACGGTGCCAGTAATGGCGGAGGAGCTTGTGTTAAATATGAGACAGACGTCCGTGTGAATACAACATTTGTGGCCTCTTAAACTGTAGCATTTCCACATCTTCCACAGTGAGTTTTCTTTACGTTGGTGCACTGAAGATCACGACGAATGCTGTAAAATAGTCAAAAGTTTGGGGTTTTAAAAGTAGTTGTACGTGGTGATTCAGAGGTTTAAAGGTGCGCGGCTTTTCTACCTGCTTGTGCGCGGCTTTTCTACCTGCTTGTCTCCATGGAGATGTTATTGCTTTGGCTGGAATGTTCCCTGGTATGACTTTAAACATATTCATCTATTCATTACAGGTGTTTCTGTTGCTCAAAAATACAGTAATCCCGTTCCACAGATCTGAACTGTAATGTAGAATAGCGCTGTAACCTGCTCGTCTCCCTCGTGGTAGAATGTTTTAATCTGTGCTGTGGAACATTCCAGGCAAAGCAATAACATTTCCATGGAGACAAGCAGGTGGCGGACCCTCCTCTAGAAATGTTACGCAGTGCAGCTTTAAATGAGACAGATGAAGGATGGGGATTCTTGACGTAGAACATGTGAAACTAATTATTCTGTCTTATGAATGGTCCTCAAAATGGCGTCTGTAGGAAGTTGAAACTGTAATTTTGAAAACTTCTTTGTCGTTTTGATTAGCTTATACACTATTCTAAACAAATTTGGGTGCACTATGTAACTTTTCTTGGCACACCGCTTACACTGGTCTACAAGCAAAATGCTTCCGGAACAAAAATAGTGAAATTTTTCTTGGTTTAGGTCACTAACAAAGAAAAAGTAAGTCAGAAGTGCTGATTGGCTATAGTTTCCAAGATATGGTATTGGGTCAAAATAGGAAATTGATGCAAAATAAGGCAAAAACTGTAGTTTATCAGAAGGTACAGTGTGTCTACAAGCAACCAGTTCTATCTGAAAGCCTGTCTGCACATTCCAATACATTCATGTCTACAGTTTTAACATCAAATATTTTTGGATTTCACATACACTGCCTGACAAAAGTATTAGGACGATTGTGTATTTCTGATCTCTGGACGAAACTTCTGGTTCCAGCAAGATAATGACCCAAAGCACTCTGTGTAAGGGTCATTTGGAGACGTGTGAACAGCGTCATCGACTGCAGGTTATGACAGGGCCGCCCCAGTCTCCTGACCTGTCACCCATCGAAAAAGTGTGGGATTATTCGGATATTAAAGTGCGCTCCAGGAATCTAATCTAACGCTAAACACCTGTGAAAATGTCTTCAGGATGAGTGGAAAACTATAGAGGATGGATATCTTGAAAAATTGTTGGACAGAATGCCTCGAATTTGTAAAGCTGTGATTAAGGCCAAAGGTAGTTATTTTGATGAAAAAGCTATTTAACATGATATTGTTACATTTTTGCAATAATATGCCTTTACATATGATTAAATTTGCTTTAATATATCAAATTGATTTGTTGTCATTACCAATACGTCTTGTTATCAGTATGAAAGTTCAGAAATACACAATCGTCCTAATACTTTTGTCAGGCAGTGTAAGAGAGATGCCTCCAAATTGTGTGCACCTGATGTCTTAAAATATTTCTTGTTTATTTCTTGACGGATAAAGAAGTGCAAGTTAAATATTTTCAAAATATAAATATTATTTTTAAGCAAAAATGCCTAAATCTATTGTATAAACAGATGCAACTTTGATGTAAAACAATATCATTAAATATCTTGAATACATTAGCTAACCAGCACAGTTATCAATTGATTTTCAGTTCATCTTATCAATATAAATGAGATTTAGCCACTTTTATCTCGGAAGCAGATTGAGTCCAAAAATGTGTAGACAGCGTTATCTCCATGGAGAAGTTATTGCTCTACCTGAAATGTTACATATTAAACTTATCTACCTTATCTCTTCAATTATTATTATTTCAATTACAAGTCTGTTTACTGTAGAATTTTACCCTGAACAACAGGTGATCAGGCTTGCCTTTTCACAGCTCTGACCTGTAACTTGTCGCCATGGAGATAGATACATTTTGTACCAATAAAGGCTAGAATAATGTAAATATACTTGTACTAAACACGGTCTTATCTGAAGAAATGAAAACCAAAGCATTAGATCTGAAATTGCCACATACAAAACGACTTTTAAATCCCTAAACGTTTATAGTGATTTGCTTTTTAGCCTGTGAATTCTGAATAGTCTCTTTATTTTTCCTTATAACCTCATTTTGAAGTATAATGCTGTTTGGGTCTCCACAGTTCAAATCTAATATTGGTATTATTGAGTTACTGCTGTTTTTGTGCATGTAGATAGTGTGTAAAGTTTGAGAGTTATAAAGTAGAAAACAACTTATTTTATTTGTAAATACATATTATGCTGTGGCCGATTATGTGAACTGCAAGTTCAATATATATGGGGTTTTGTGAATGAAAATAGACATTATTAATATGATCTGGATTTGATTTTTTAAAAGTATCTAAATTAAATAGAATAGTGCAGATAAGATTTCAACCTAATTAGAAAAAAAAACAAACATAAAATTAAATCAGTTTATATTCTGAGTTATTGTAATGGTGATTATGAAATTAAATAATAAATCATAAATTATTAATCCAATAGGCACAAAATATCTGATATATGATCCAAAAATAATATGCAAAAATGACAAAAATATTAAATTTATCATAAAAAGAGTAAATCTATAGCTGAGGTGTACCATATATAAACCTGCTTAAAAAATGTATATCCCTCTATAAACTTTTGACACATTTTGTTGGAAATGTATATTAATATTTATTTTTTCATTCACAAACTCAATCTTTTTTTGTTTCTGAAGTTACTGTAATTATTTATAAACCGTAAAAATAGTCGACCAATGGACAAAGCACAGAAAAAAATACAATAAATTTTTAAAAACGCAGCGATGATCCTATAGAAAAATTAATTACATTATGTTAAATTTACTTGTGCATTTGAAGTAAAACATAAATTATTTGCTTTGGATCAACATACAAAGGTATATTTTTGTTTAGATTCAACATTTCAGTTTTTAGTGTGTCGCAAGACAATATTTACTGATAAAACGCATTATTTTGCCAAAAAAGTTATATAATTTTTGCCTTATTTTTAGCATTTTAGCCTTTAGCATCCTGTATTCCAAACGTACTCAAATGTGATGAGCACTTTTTTCACTGGTAAAATATTGGTCCACTATTTTTCCATCTACTGCTGTAACTCTGCCTGGTTTACAATTAAAAAAAAAAAAAGCTGTACATTATAATTTTTTGCCTTTATTTTGGGATGTAAGTGTCAAGACGAGCATAGCAATAAGTAGGAGAAACGTTGAAAAGCATCCTTCAAAATAAGAGTCTTGTGTCCTGACTGTAGTGTATTATTGTGATAACTTACATTTTTGTGGTTTTATTTTGAAATCCAGTTCTTGTTGCCAAATCAGAAGCCTTGAAAAGTGAAGTTTGTGTGTTTACATCGAAACCTTTGCCTTCACAATTCATTTCTTTTGCACCTTTTGTTGTCCTTTGTCTTTCTGATTATTGTTACTTCAAAAAAATAAAAAAATACAAATACACAAATGTCATTAACCTCAAGTTTGCTGGTCTTAAAGTGAAGTTCAGTTCTGTACCATACAAATATGTAATAAAAGATTGAGCCTAATGGTTTTTGGTTTCAAGTTTTCAATGAATGCACCGAGATTACCACATTTTTTATGACGTTAATATGAGGAAACATGCTTTTTTGGGTGGAATGAATGTTCAGCAGTTACCATGGTGACACTGAACACATTGGCAAACTTAGCTAAATGAGTTTTAAGATCGTCTAAAAGCTCAAGATACAGTAAATGGATTTAAACGGCACATTTTCGGTAACAGATTAACAGATTGTGTTAAAATATAGCTCAAATTAGAGTCTAGCAAAGCCTCAGACAGAGCAGTGCCTACAGTTAGCATCACACGTAATGATGATATCAGCTGCAAGTTATCAATAAAAAGAATGAAAAGAAAAAACATAAGCTACAATTTGGTTTTGAAAATATGGATCAGAAAACTTTGTACGTGCTGCCATTTAAAGCTGCACTCTTGTCACTTCTCTAATGGAGTGTCTGCCATCTGCTTGTCGCCATGGAGATGTTATTGCTTTCCCTGGAATGTTCCCCCATATGGCATTAAACTTCCTTATCTTGCATTTTATCAACTACAAGTGTTTTATTGTCTTGACAAACACGCATTATTACTGTGAGTGCGCTTCCATTTACACAGATCTGACCCATAACCTGGTTTGGTTTCCAGACAAGTTTCCTGCTTGTCTCCACGGCGATAGATGTTTAATACCATACTGTGGGACATTCCAGGCAAAGTGATGGTGAACGGTCAGGTTTTTATACAGCGCTTTTCCACCTTCAAGGGACTTAAAGGGCTTTACAACAACACACACACACTTGCCAAAGGACACAACGACAGCATCCATCTGAGGGTCTGTTTACACAAGAACGCTTACAGGTAAAAATGGCAAAATATTTTATCGGAAGTGCCTTTCGTTTAGACCAGGGGTCGGCAACCCGCGCTCCGGAGCCACATGCGGCTCTTTGATCCCTCTGATGCGGCTCAGTACAGCGGTCCCTCGTTTATCACAGGGGTTACGTTCTAAAAATAACCCACGACAAGCAAAATCCGCGAAGCCGTCAGCTTTATATTTTACAATTATTCTCCATGTTTTAAGACTGTAAACGCCTCACCACACACATTCTACACTTTTATCAGACTGGAATGAACGTTTTCTCACATTTCTCTCTTGTTTAAACACTCAAACATTCGTAGATTTTCAACAAAAAAGCACAGTATTATAGAACGAAACCAAAGTGTATTTCGTGTGTATGTCACAGTTCTTATGACCACTTCGCTGTGACAGGTTTTGTCGGGGAGAAAACTTGCAAACATGCAGCACTTCAGAGTCACACTGCGATCGAACATTTATATAAATCTGGCAAACTGAACGCATTCTGTACAGGAGACACGGAGGAGAATGACTGACGAATCAGCAAAGGTCTACAGTCCCTTAGCCAATCAGGACGCAGAAATGCGCGTTGATACACTATGAAAAAAATTTGAATAAAAAAATCCACGAAACAACGAGGCCACGAAAAGTGAACCACGATATAGCGAGGGACCACTGTATTTAATTAAAATGTATTTTATTTTAGTTCGTTCATTTTCAAAATGTAATTCTATGGCACAAAGGTAAAAAAAAGACGTTATATGCAGTGTTATTTCATTTTAAATTTCAAAAAGGTTTTGTGGGTCCCAGTGTTTTCTTTACTGTGTGAAACGGGTCCAAATGGGTCTTAAAGGTGGTAAAGGTTGCTGACCCCTGGTTTAGACGGTGACGGCGTTTTGGGGCTTAAAAACACAAAAACTGAAACCGCCCTCCAAAGTGGAAAACTTGAACACGCTCCGCCGTAGCGTTTTCATCTACACTGCCCAAGACGTGAAACTCTGGTCAAATCTGCTGACGTCACGTACGCGTTTATGTCACATTGGTCCATATGTCAGTGTACTTTGTTTGGCAGGACTTCGTTGTTGTGTAGTCTAACGTGGTCTGAAGCAATAGTTGAACTTCTTCGTCTGACCACATCCTTTTTTTTTTTTTTTTGCTACCGGTAGCCATGTTTTGTTTCGCTTTTCGCGGCGCAAATGAGAAGAAGGAAGATTCTACGCATGTGCGCGGACATAGTGATAGTACATGGTGTGTCACAGCACCACCTAGCCACCTGGCATACATACCCAATCAAATTCAACACACTTTTGCGTCACCGTATGCACGCAGATTTCCTCCCGAAAACGCTTGTCTAAATGCGGAATAAAAAGTGAAGAAGCGACGCCACTTTTGCGTCTTCTGTTCACACCGTCGTCATATAAACGTAGGCTGTGGGAGCTGGAATCGCGCCGCCAACCTGTGGGTCAGTGAACAAACGCTCTACCAACTGAGCTACTGCCGCCCGTAACAGCTCCATGGCGGCAAGCGGGTGACGGAGAAAGGAACCTAAAGCAGAAAAATTACACAGTGCAGCTTTTAAAATGTTATATTTAGCTACGACAGTCCATTCATTTCAATCACTTCACTTCAATCAAAACTCCCATGTGGAATCTGATATATTTATGAATAAAATCTTATTTCCACAACTCACCTGAACTTCCAATCACCTTGACAATAGAAGAAGAAGCAAATGTAATATTGAAAATGCGTTAAAATGTATTATCAACAGTACGTTCGCATCAGCTCCTTTCCCCCCCCGAGCTAAATCACTTCTGTGAACATGTACGACACTCCACAGATCCGACCTGTAACGTAGCTTAGCGCTGTAACCCGCTTGGAACATTCCAGACAAAGCAATAACTTTTCCATGGAGACAAGCAAGCGCTGGACCAGACCCTCCACTAGAAATGTTACGCAGTGCAGCTTTAAATTGAGAAGTGGGTTTACCGTGGGTTTCGGAGAGAAGGATGAACGATGGGGATTCTTGACGTAGAACATGTGAAACTAATTATTCTCTTATGAATGGTCGAAGTTGAATATATGAATACTTTCTTTAAAACATTCTTTACACTCAAGAAACTCAATCTCGCGACCGTTTTTTATCGGACTGTATAAAAGACGTGTATTCGTATGAGTCATGAGAAACGAGATAAGGAAAGATATACTGGAATTAAAGCTCCGATCGGATGTTATACTTTATTGTAATGGAGTTTTTTATGTTAAAGGTGCACTGTGTAACTTTTTGGTTGGGGGTCTGTCACGTGCTTGTTTCTATGGTTATGTCATTGCTTCGAATGTCCCACAGTGTGACAAACAGCTCTACCTTACATTTATTCAATTACATGTGGTTTTATAGCTCAAATATACTTGATTGACCTGTTACTTGGTCTCCATGCCATACTGTGAACCATTTCAGACAAAGCAATAACATCTACATCATTAGAAAAGTTACACAATGCACCATTAACACATTTCTGTCTAAATTATCCAAATCTGAGTCCTGAAGCTGTGATTTCATCTGGACCTTTCTTTTTTTTTTTTTCGAGAATGCATCAAAAGCTGAAGTAATTAAATCTTTTGGATTTTTCAGAAGGTGGAATTATATTATATTATTATTGTATTGTATTGTATTATATTATATTATATTATATTATATTATATTATATTATATTATATTATATTATATTATATTATATTATATTATATTATATTATATTATATTATATTATATTATATTATATTATATTATATTATATTATATTATATTATATTATATTATATTATATTATATTATATTATTATTACAAGCGTGCTCCCCTTTCCAAAGATAGTGACACTCATGTCACCGACTGGTGCTCGGTGACATGGCACGGCGGCACCGCCCATGGCCACAACAGCAGCCGAACTGTAATTGTTCACCCCAAAACATAGGACGCACCTGACAGTGTGTGTCTGTTGTCGTTAGAGCCTGGTGGGCTCAACTGGTGAGTCACTTGACTTCCACTTGGGGGGACCAAGATGAGTGGGTTCAAATCCCACCCTGAGCAAAGACAGTTCTGGAAAAAAGGATGGGTCAAATGCACAAGTAAAATTTCTCCTGTTTGTCACTGTGTGAGAGATCAATACAATCTTAATCGTTTTCTCTTATTTTTTAAAGGGACAGTGTGTAAGATTTTTACCTGTTAATTACCGAAATTGAAGATACCCATTCAAAAATACATTGTTTTCCAAGCCTTTTCACTTCCATCATGAAATCAAAGTATTCTTTTGGACTTAGATATAGTCCCATAAAAGGGGGATTGACCCCATATAGAGGCAGCCATTTTAACTACGAGAGCCGCAGAAGGACATTTGGGCTCCACCTTCGGCAAGGCTCGTGGTTTTGGGTAAACAACGACAAGCATGTTGCCGGATCAGACGTCGTAATGGATCTAACACGTGTTTTGGACTAAATTGTTTTACTGGATTTTATTCGCTGGATCCTTACGGACAGATTGAGACCAAGTTTATGGTGAAATACAGAGTTTGACCTGTGCAAGGCCTTCAAAGGTAAGCTAAGTAACAAACCTTGTTTTGTGCTTTTCCGTATAAAAGCCCCATGTGCTCGGGGAGTGATTGTTGTGCAGGGAAATGAATTGCATAGTCAAAAAGAGGAGACTGTAAGGTTTCATTTGATGTGTAGATTGTCATGGTACGGTACGGCACAGTGAACGGGACCGCGTTTTATTTATACCGTAGCGGTTCTTGCGCGGGTACGCGAGCTGTCCGCGTTACGGCGCGCCTGGGTGAGCCTCGAGGTTTGCCGTAGCTAAAACAGGAAGTGCCACAGCCACTCTCCACCTATGCGCCACGAATCCTACACACTGGACCTTTAAAGTAACTAAATAGTTTGACTTTTATTTTAGAGCGTTTGTCTCTCATCCAGAGGTTGGTGGTTGGAGTCCCGCTCTTAACATAAAAAAACATCATTGGTTGAGCGGTCAGTTCCACTGACCCACAGACGATTCCAGCATCCACAGACGAATGCTGCTGTTGTGTCCTTGGGCAAGACACTCACTTTTACTTTCACTCTTATTTTTAAAGTAACTAAGTATTTTTACTTTCACTCTTATTTTTAAAGTAACTAAGTATTTTTACTTTTACTCTTATTTTTAAAGTAAAATACTTAGTTACTTTAAAATAAGAGTAAAAGTAAAAATACTTAGTTACTTTAAAATAAGAGTAAAAGTAAAAATACTTAGTTACTTTAAAATAAGAGTAAAAGTAAAAATAAGAGTTTCAAGTAACTAAGTACTTTTACTTGTATTACTTTTACTCTAATTTTTAAAGTAACTAAGTATTTTTATTCTTATTTGTACTTTTACTCACCTTTAAATATTCTCTTTAAATATTCTTGTCTTTTCCGTTGTGCAGATTTGTGGCGTCACTTACCGCTCATAAACACTTCCCAATTAAACGTGTGATTCGTATTTCACCTTTTCACGTTCTTTTTCCCCAATTTTAGTTGAAAAGCAACAAAAACTTGAGAAATCACAGTTAATTTATGTAGGATGTGCAAAGTTCTTGGCCAGAACTCTAGTGTTGTTCTGATCCTGTGTGACGTTAGAAAGTTTTATTTTAAAACTTTGTACTTTAAGGAAAAAACTTCAGGGTTCAAATGTAGTTTTTAAAGAATAATTTAAGATATTTGCAGTTTTTTTTTTATACTTTGGGATAATAAACATCAAAATACAACAGTTATATTCCTTTTGTGCAATTTTAATTTAATGTTAGCTCTGTACAATTCCCAAAATTGTATTTACAATACTTCTCAATCCTTAGATTTTGAGCCCTATAGTTTTGCACGTCTGTTCTGGCCCTAGTCATAGGTTTCAGCTTCTTGTTTTCGGTGACATTTTGAGGACTTTTCATCATAAACACACGTTATATTTATTTTAAAGTGAACCCCAGAGTTATAGTTTTTTGTTTTTTTTTTGGAACTTTTTATTTTCAGATATCATGCGCAGTCATACATTGCATCACATTTACCGCACAAAATGGAACAGATAGGTATATCCACAGGTGTAAAAGTCCTTGGAGAGTTCTCAGTCTCTTGGTTGCTGGTCCTATACGTCACGGACTTAAGTGGGAGCAAAATAAGAACATCTACCATAATTCACAGATTTTTTTTTTTTTAAATATACATTGGATTAATCCACAACATGAAAATTCTTTTGATAATACTTCACCAATTCACACCAGAGTTCACTAGAGTTCTAGTACCTGGGACCGAAGAAAAAAAGTGTATTTCAATTTTTTTTTTGTGTGTGTGTGATTTTCTATTTGGAGGTAAATGAACACCTTATCATTTACATTTTGTTAATTTTATTTGTTTATTTGTTTATATTTTTATTTCTGGGGCGGCAGTAGATCTTGACGGGTTGACCGCATATGATCCCAGCTCCCACAGATGAGCGCTGCCGTTGTGTCCTTGGGCAAGACACTTAACCCCACCTCGCCCCCAGTGTCTGTGGACACTGGTAGCCCCCATGGCAGAAGATACATTAAGGCTGTTGTGACGTGAGCCGTCCTCCTGTGGACCCACCACCCGCGGAAGGATTCATGGGGGCTGGTGCATTGTGTTCTGGGCAGCAGAACACTGCTTGGACTGCTGCTCCTGCGACCCAGAAAATGGAAAAGCGGAAGAAAATGAATGAATGAATGAATAATTTTATTTCTATTCATATTTTTGTAACATGTCCTCTGTAATGGACTGTAATAGTGGTTAAATTCATGTGAAGTTAACAAAAATAAATAAATAAAAATAATTTTTGGCAGCCAACATCTCTGACAAGCTTCTACAGTCGCCTCAAAAAGTTGTTAGACTCCCTTCTAATTAATTAATTAATTAATTAATGTATTTATTTATTTATTTATTTATTGTATTATTATTTATTGATTGATCTGGTTTAGACCTGATTTAGATATAACCTGGGAAATCCCAGGCTGCTTTCATTCGTTCAGATCTGAAAGACAGCCTGGCGACTATGGCAAGCGAGCTCTCCCGATTCTGGGAGCCAATCAGAGAGCGGGGAGGGGTGGAAAGACGGTGACGTGTACTACGTGACAAACAGAAGCTTGTAGTTTGAACTGACAACTGACATGATTGGCTATGGGCTACATATACGCCAAATGATAGACATTCGTAACGCCCAATAAACGGCCGTTGGCGATCGTAAACCACACCTCCGCTACGAGATATTTCGAAGGTGGCTTCCAGACCATATCTCACTTGTGATATGGTCTGGTGTAAACCAGGCAAGTTTAGATATGATTTAGACCTGGTTTAGACCTGGCTTAGACCTGGTTTTATTCCTGGTTTAGACGTGGTTTAAACCTGACTTAGATTTGGTTCAGACCTGGTTTAGACCTCTTTTAGTCACAGTTTAGATCTGGTTTAATCCTGGTTTAGACCTGGCTTAGACCTAAATTAGGCCTCCTTTAGTCCTAGTTTAGACTTGGTTCAGTTCTGGTTTAGTCCTGTTTTGTCTCGGTTTATTCCTAATTTGGTTCTGATTAGTTTCCGAATTAGTCCTGGTTTAGTGCTAGTTTAGGCCTAGTTTAGGCCTGTTTTATTTATTTATTTATTTATTTATTTATTTATTTATTTATTTATTTATTTATTTATTTATTTATTTATTTTTTAATCAGTGCAACCACAAACTAGAGTCTATGTCAAAACACTTAAAAGATCGACTGGTTAACTCAATGTCCACTATAAGGACACAAATGGGTCTCAGGAGGTTAAAAGGTGACGAGACCTGTTTTAGATGGACCAGATGAGCCGATTTGTGCTGATAAACAAGTCGCTCTCAAATAACATCACAGTCACACGTGAGCTTTCACCATTTTGTTGAAAGTCAAACTCCTAAACTGGAGTATGAATGCTCGTATTGATCACAGTATTAGTAGTATACGTATTGATCATATTAAAAAGTGACCAGACCCTAAACGTCTTACATAACACTGTTTTGTTGTCGTAGACTGTTTTCTCAGGTCTCCCTCCTCTTCACCACTTCTGAGAGGACTTCACCTCTTTTTCGTCCGTTAGATTCTGGCTGTGTGGCCGTGACCGTCACCGGAGTGAACGGTCGATTCTGACGTTTATTATGAGGCGTAGACACCGTCAGGGGGCCTCCAGGGGGCAGCACTGAGGAGGGAGTTCTGTCTGTGTGTGACACCTGCCACTGAGAGAAAGAACAGAGAGAGAACAGGAGGAAGGGAGGAAAGAGGAGAGGGAAGAGAGACAAATGAGAGGAGAGAGAAAGAGGGAGAGAGAGAAGGGAGAGAGAAAGGAGAGTGAAAGAAGAGAGAGAGAGAACAGGAGGAAGGGAGGAAAGAAGAGAGGAAAGAGAGACAAATGGGAGGAGAGAGAAAGAGGGAGAGAGAGAAGGGAGAGAGAAAGGAGAGTGAAAGAAGAGAGAGAGAACAGGAGGAAGGGAGGAAAGAGGAGAGGGAAGAGAGACAAATGAGAGGAGAGAGAAAGAGGGAGAGAGAGAAGGAGAGAGAAAGGAGAGCGAAAGAAGAGAGAGAGAGAACAGGGAGGAAGGGAGGAAAGAAGAGAGGAAAGAGAGACAAATGGGAGGAGAGAGAAAGAGGGAGAGAGAGAAGGGAGAGAGGGAGGAGGGGGAGCAAAAAGGAGAGAGAAAGAAGAGAGAAAGAAGAGAGAGAGGAAAGACGAGAGGGAAGAGAGACAAATGGGAGGAGAGAGAAAGAGGGAGAGAGAGAAGGGAGAGAGAATGGAGAGAGAAAGAAGAGAGAAAGAGGAAAGAGGAGAGGGAAGAGAGACAAATGAGAGGGAGAGAGAAAGGGGGAGAGAAAAGAAGAGAGGGAGGAGGGGGAGCAAAAAGGAGAGAGAAAGAAGAGGGAGAGGAAAGACGAGAGGGAAGAGAGACAAATGGGAGGAGAGAGAAAGAGGGAGAGAGAGAGAAGGGAGAGAGAGGAAAGAGGAGAGGGAAGAGAGACAAATGGGAGGAGAGAGAAAGGGGGGAGAGAGAAAAGTAGAGAGGGAGGAGGGGGAGCAAAAAGGAGAGAGAAAGAAGAGAGAGAGGAGAGAGGAGAGGGAAGAGAGACAAATGGGACTAGAGAGAAAGAAGAGAGAAAGAAGAAAGAGGAGAGGGAAGAGAGAAAATGGGAGAGAGAGAAAGGGGAGAGAGAAAAGAAGAGAGGGAGGAGAAAGACAAGAAAAACAGGCGGCAAGAAAAGAGGGGAAAAGAGCGAGGTTACAGAGGAAGGAAGGAGAGAGAGAAAAGGAGAGAGAAAGAAGAGAGAAAGAGAACAGGATGAAGGGAGGAAAGAAGAGAGGCAAGAGAGAAATGGGAGGAGAGAGAAAAGGGAGAGAGAAAAGAAGAGAGGGAGGAAGGGGAGCAAAAAGGAGAGAGAAAGAAGAGAGAGGAAAGACGAGAGGGAAGAGAGACAAATGGGAGGAGAGAGAAAGGGGAGAGGGAGGAGAAGAAGAGAGGGAGGAGAAAGACAGGAAAAACAGGGGGCAAGAAAAGAGGGGAAACGAGGAAAAGAGAGGTTAGAGAGGGAGGAAGGGGAGAGAAAAAGGAGAGAGAAAGAAGAGAGAAAGAGAACCAGGATGAAGGGAGGAAAGAAGAGAGGGAAGAGAGACAAATGGGAGGAGATAGAAAGAGGGAGAGAGAAAAGAAGAGAGGGAGGAGGGGGAGCAAAAAGGAGAGAGAAAGAAGAGAGAGAGGAAAGACGAGAGGGAAGAGAGACAAATGGGAGGAGAGAGAAAGAGGGGGAGAGAGAAGGGAGAGAGAATGGAGAGAGAAAGAAGAGAGAAAGAGGAAAGAGGAGAGGGGAAGAGAGACAAATGGGAGGAGAGAGAAAGGGGAGAGAGAAAAGTAGAGAGGGAGGAGGGGGAGTGAAAAGGAGAGAAAAAGAAGGGAGAGAGGAGAGGGAAGAGAGACAAATGGGAGGAGAGAGAAAGGGGAGAGGGAGGAGAAGAAGAGAGGGAGGAGAAAGACAGGAAAAACAGGGGACAAGAAAAGAGGGGAAACGAGGAAAAGAGAGGTTAGGGAGGGAGGAAGGGGAGAGAAAAGGAGAGAGAAAGAAGAGAGAAAGAGAACCAGGATGAAGGGAGGAAAGAAGAGAGGGAAGAGAGACAAATGGGAGGAGAGAGAAAGAGGGAGAGAAAGGAGAGAGAAAGAGGAGGGGCAAGAGAGAAATGGGAGGAGAGAGAAAAGGGAGAGAGAAAAGAAGAGAGGGAGGGAGGGGGAGCAAAAAGGAGAGAGAAAGAAGAGAGAGAGGGAAGACGAGAGGGAAGAGAGACAAATGGGAGGAGAGAGAAAGGGGAGAGAGAAAAGTAGAGAGGGAGGAAAAGGGCTTTGAGAATTATCGCCAACAGTCAGAGCCATCCAACCCAGTATTTGTTAAACTTAAAGGTCCCATGGCATGAAATTTTCACTTTCTGAGGTTTTTGAACATTAATGTGAGCTCCCCTACCCTGTTTAGGGCCCCCCCATGGCTAAAAGTTGCAAAATGTCTACACTGAGCATTTGCGGTCCTTTTCTGCGTTAGAAAAAAAAACACAGCTCAAACGGGCGATTCTGAACAAAGCAACTATGTTACGTCACATCGAAAAATGCTGCTCCACCCCCCGTCTGGATGTCTACCCACCGTCTCTGTAAATCACGCCCAGAGAGTTTGGACCGCGAATGAGCTATGCAATGCGAAATGCATTTTTATATTTGCCTGGAGGCACGTGCGTGTGTTTCTAGGCTCGGAAGTCCTTTATCTGAGCCTCTGGACATCTGAAACAGCAGTGGTTTAATTTTATTTTCTGTGAAAATGTGTTTTTTTCATTGAAATGCCTCTCCTTTCCTCCTCCGCTCTTAAAACATGGAAGTGGGGCCAGCCACAGCGCACCGCTAAAACAAGGAACCAGCAGCGCATTTGGCCCCCCACCCGCTCCTCTAACCTATCTGTGTCCTTCTCATTTGCATTCAAGCAACAAGGCCCAGAATGAGTTGTTCAGAGAGAGATTTTCTGACTCTGACTCTGTATATGTGTCTTTCTCATGCACTGAGTCTTGATTTTGAAGAAGGATTCATTTACAGTATTAGGGAACCATTAAGGCGCCATATAAAAGGATCAAGAAGTACCATGTCATGGGACCTTTAAAGTGTTGAAAATGTGTGATATTGTTGAATTAAGTCTCCTCAAAGTCACTGTTTAAAGCAAAGTGCAGAGTGTTACCTGTAAATATTCAAAGACTGTTTGAGATGAGAACAAGAACTACAATTTAAAAGGAACCGACATGTTTTAAAAAAAACAACAACCCAGATTCAGAACCGAGGTTATGGATCGAAGCGTCGCTGTGAAAGGAGTTGAGGTATGGAAAAGTCTTGACAAAGAAATCAAAGAATCAAGTACAATAATGACATTTAAAAAATACATAAACTCCAGTGTAATGTGTATGTATGAAAAAGAAAACTAAGTGAAGCTTTCTGTTTATAACTGATTAATAATTGTGATTGAAATGGAACGTATTGATGAAAATGTTTTATCGTCACTATCGGTGTTATTGTTTTGTCTGGAAAAGGGAAGAGGGGCAGATAACAGAAGATTACTCTTCTTTCTGCTCCTTTCATTCAATTTTTGTGTATTGTTATCCACACTGTTGATGTCTTTTTATACTTTATGAATGAAATAAACAAACAAACAAACAAAAGATCATGTATATATTTATTTACCATGAATGAAATGAAACACACACAGCCCATTATTACGGTACAAACATTGACTTTTATTGTTTATGAGGTGCACTGTTACAGACCTAGCAGCGGATCATTCCATTACATCATTCTCTTTGTCACTTTAGATTCTCTCTCGTGTTTTTGTTCAGTTATTTTACATTTTTTACACATATTTACACACAATTAGGTACAATATTGCCGGTCGGACATGCCTTATAAGTATTATCTCTCAAAATAAAGTCATTTTATTTACTTCATGAACGGTATGGGCACAAGACAGTTTGACACATAGATGCTACCTCTTTAGTGGATGCAGTTTGGAAACAATATCGACAAAAATAGGAAGTTTTTGTAGTAAATTATGATCTATATGTTAAAAATAATCTCTCTAAGCTGCCTATAAGTTAAAATGTTTACAAGTGAACGTGTGGTGATCGTGTTATAGGTGAGATAATGCATCATTTTTGGTATTAAACTCTTGAAAAAGGCAGTCCCATCCAACTTTTATCTCAGCAATGTGTTAGAATGTTCACGAATGAACAGCTGGGATTTTAAGTTTGAAAAATGACTGAAAAGTGACGCAATCTAAGAGATAAGGGAGACGTAGGTCCAATAATAGTTACAGTTTAAGGCCCTCTTCAGATCTTAAAATGTTTGTTCTCAAAATGCAAAAAAAAGTATTAGTATTGGCCCATTGGATATTTTATTTAAGCTTAAAAAGTAAGCTTAAGTTTTTATCAAGCTAAAATGCGGTCATGGTCAAAAAAAATTAGGAAAATAAATGTAAGATATTATGTATTTCATTGGGGATTGGGTGAAAAGTTAAATGTGATTTCTGGGTACTTATCAACCAAAAATAATAATGTTTTATCGAATATCAAATCAGTCTGTTCCTTATGCCCCCTGTCACGTCTCGAGCCAGAACCAAACGTGATCGTCCAGTCAGATTTGTTTTTCTAAGTGAAACAAAGGAGCTCACATTTAATCTACAAATAAAGTCTAATTTATCTCCCCGTAGATTAAATGAAGTTAAAGGGACAGTGTGTAGGATTCGTGGCGCATAGGTGGTTACTAGCTATTCCACTTCCTCTTTTGGCTACGGCAGACCTCGAGGGTCACCCGGACGCGACGTACCGCCGACATCGCGCGTGCCCGCGCACGAACCGCGCACCGCTGTATACATAAAACCCGTTCACTTTTTTTTTTCTTTTCGCATGAAAACACACAATCCCGATCATGATTCATGACAATCTACACATCAAATGAAACCTTACAGTCTCCTCTTTTTGACTATGCAATTCATTTCCCTGCAAAACAATCACTCCCCGAGCACATGGGGCTTTTATACAGAAAAGCACAAAACTTAGCTTACTTAGCTTACCTTTGAAGGCTCTGCACAGGTCAAACTCTGTATTTCATCATAAACTTGGTCTCAATCTGTCCATAAGGATCCAGCGAATAAAATCCAGTAAAACAATTTAGTCCAAAATACGTGTTATATCCATTACGATGTGTGATCCGGCAGCATGCTCCCCTCCTCTTCCCCTTCTCTCCTTCGCTCCTGGCTGCATATGGGAGCAGAGGACCGAAGGAGAGAAGGGGAAGGGGAGGGGGGAAGGGGGGAGCCATATGCAGCGCGGCTAAGCAGCTGTTAGCAGGAGCCGAGGCGAAGGATGAGCCCAAATGTCCTTCTGCGGCTCTCGTATTCAAAATGGCTGCCTCTATATGGGGAAGATCCCCCTTTTATGTGACTATATCTAAGTCCAAAAGAATACTTTGATTTCATGATGGAAGTGAAAAGGCTTGGAAAACAATGTATTTTTGAATGGGTATCTTCAATTTCAGTAATTAACAGGTAAAAATCTTACACACTGTCCCTTTAAGGCTTCGCTCATTGATTCTGCAGAAATCAAGCGTTTTTTTTTCAGTTTCCTTTGATATTTTTTCATATTTTTTTCCCCGATATGGACAGAACATGTGTGTCCCTGATTGACTAATCCACCTGTCAATCACAGACATCTGAAAACAGTGACCAGATCTTCGTAAAGTATTAGAGAAGTGTGTATTCTGGATCCCAGGAAAATGGTATATGGCAAGAATAATTATTTAGCAATGGGTCATTTAACATTGTATAAAAAATAATAATTTGCTACAAAATGTGGAGAGCAAAATTTACAGAAGACGATTAGGGCCACATGAACAGAATTCTTTTTTTAAATTCTGAGAAAAAAATCTCAGAATTTCTGAGATTAAAGTCAGAATTTCTGAGAAAAAAGTCAAAAATTCTGTGAGAAAAAAGTCAGAATCCCAGAAAAAAAATCAAATTTTCTGAATTTTTTTCTTTTCAATCTTTTCAATTCCAATCCAATCCAACTTTATTTCTATAGCACATTTTATAAACAGAAACAGTTTCCAAAGTGCTGCACATAAAATCAATAAAACAAATAAAGTGATAATAATAAAATAACTAAAAACAAAAGCCATTATAAAACACACAGAGGAGCACACAACTCACGCGCTATTAAAAGCCAGAGAATTAAAGTGGGCCTTAAGACGAGACTTAAAACTCTCCAGTGTGGGGGGGCTGTTTTGACATGAGGGGGCAGAGCGTTCCATAACTTAGGGCCAACCACAGAGAACGCCCTGTCCCCCCCGAGTTTTAAGTCTAGTCTTAGGGACCACGAGCTGGAGCTGGCCCTCTGACCTCAGAGAAATTCTGACTTTAATCTCAGAAATTCTGAGAAAAAAGTCAGAAATCTGACAGAAACGGGTGGAGGTGGACATGGGGCATCGAATCACTCTCACTCCAGTCACAGGACGGCATGAGAAGGTCCCCCTACACGATACTCCTGCATCTGGACATTTCCCCTCAGTTCCTCCTGCACCAACACTTTCACTTGGTCTATGTCTGTCTGATTTCACCTCCTGAAAAGACCAAGTTCACCACAAAGCCTCTTCAAAGTGTGTAAATCACAATACTGTGACTCTGTGCCAAGGATTTTGTTGTTATTAAATCCAATTCCGAAATAACACTTAATTAAGCCTTTCATGTCAGCAGCAAACACAAACCACTTCTGAAGCTGTTGTGACTCAAAGTAGTCTACTTCTGCTGTTTCTGGCAGATTTCTGACTTTTTTTTCTCAGAAATTCTGACTTTAATTTCAGGAATTCTGACTTTTTTCCCCCCTCAGAATTACTGAGAAAAAAAAATCTCAGAATGAATTTCTGAGTTTTCTCTGAATTCTGAGAATTCTGAGATTTATTCTCAGAATAATAAAAAATCTGTTCATGTGGCCCTAATCCTCTTCTGTAAAAAATAATTTAAGCTTTGAAAAAATGAAAAAAGATTGCCAGTTTAGTTGCATTTTAACACAGCTTCATGAAGTTTAGAAGCAGTTTTGAATTTCACATAATAAAGAGATTTTGAGGCCTACATGCAAAGTTCTTTATATTTTATTTGCTAAAGGCTAATACATTGTTGATCATTTTTTCCATTTGCTCTTGTGCCTAAACTCCACCACATCTGCTCGTTCAAAACAAACCCCCAAACCCACCACTAGATGTCAGTATAAGATTTCCCAGCTGACGACACTGGAGATGTTCAGAGGATTTGTGTTTAAAAAAAAACACAGTCAATAATATAACAAATAAATAATGCAAAAATACATTAAAATACACCATGACACGAGCGCAAAAATAACCACAAATTAACGGCTGAATTACACGGTCCATCTCTCGCAAAAAGCAGGAAAATGTGTGCAAGGGAAGGTCATGACCCAAGAAATAATTTAACGAGGCTTTGCTAATGGCGCCAACAATAGCATTTTTGATAATAAGGTTTGATTTGGTTGAATAAAGAGCTGCAGGAGGTAGGGACACAGTAGAACGGGGTGGTCACCGTGACAAGAAAGAACTAAGATACGAAGAAAATAAGAGAATAGTAGAAAACATGCAAAAATTGGTTATCAATAATTACTGTATGCGCCTAGTTACGGTTCAAATGTACAGTTATGTTTTTGTAGAATACACATAGGCCACTACTGTAACCCTGTATATAAAAATATAAAAAATATATACTTAAAAGAGGTGTGGCTGACTTAGAGGGGGGAGAGCATCGTTAAGTAAACTCTAAACCAAATTATTATTTTCAAGTTGACCTAAATGAATAGAATTGAGCAGAGTTAACTTAAAATCCACAATATTTGTTTTTAGATTAACCTCAAATAATGAGGCCTCAGGAAGACATTAAAGACAAACAATTTAAAGTCACCATTTCATATTTTTGACTGTGTTTTAATTTCTTTAAACTGGATTTTACTCATTTTCTAACTGATGGGAAACTATATTAAATGTGCGCTTATGCCAACAAAACAAGTAATACACTGGTCTACACACTTTTGGACTCGATCTGCTTCCGAGATAAAAGTGACTAAATCTCATTTATATTGATAAGATGAGCTGAAAATCAATTGATAACTGTGCTGGTTAGCTAATGTATTCAAGATATTTAATGATATTGTTTTACATCAAAATCACATCTGTTTGTACAATAGATTTAGGCATTTTTGCTTAAAAATAATATTTATATTTTGAAAATATTTAACTTGCACTTCTTTATCCGTCAGGAAATAAACAAGAAATATCTTAAGACATCAGGTGCACACCGAGGCATCTGTCTTATCCATCCATTCATTTTCTTCCACTTATCCACTTGTCGGGTCGCAGGGGCAACAGTCTAAGCAGGGACTCCCAGACTTCCTTCACCCTGGACACTTCCTCCAGCTCCTCCAGGGGGACCCCATCTCTCTCTTATGTGAAATCACATAATCAATCAATCAATTAATATGTCTAGAGTTTTAACATCAAATATTTTTTGATTTCACTTTTTTCTCTTATGTAAAATCAAAATATATTTGATGTTAAAACTCTAAAATGAATATATGTGAATGTGCAGGCAGGCATTCAGATAGAACTGGTTGCTTGTAGACACACTGTACCTTCTGATAAACTACCGTTTTTGCCTTATTTTGCATAAATTTCCTATTTTGACCCAATACTATATCTTGGAAACTATAGCCAATCAGCACTTCTGACTTACTTTTTCTTTATTAGTGACCTAAGCAAAGAAAAAAATTCACTACTTTTATAGCATTTTGCTTGTAGACCAGTGTAATTAAAGAAACAAAAGCACAAGCACTTAAAATAAAAAGGAAAAACATGTACAAGTCGAACAGGTGCTTGTTTTTGAAAAAAAGTTTGGGTAACAAAAAAAAACTTTTAAAAAAAGTGTACCTAAGGGGTGGTGAGGTGAAGTTGGATGATTTTAGACTCTTGGTTGTATCTGTATTTTTAAATTGTGTTACTTTGACCAGCGCTTCAGACACGACCAGTCTCTAAATCCAGTTTCGTTTCAAATGGAGGGCTGTGACAAGGCCGCTGTTAAAATGGACTTGTATTGATTTTGCCAGGTGAAAAGACGGGGCCACAATCTGTGCACCAAACTGTGAATCTTAGTGTTTTGGTGTGAGCTACCAGTGTTTTTATAAACTTTATAATTCTCTGCAATAGTCAAGTTTGCAGAAATGGCTTAAGAAATTATGATTTTTCAGTAAAATTGTTGCTTATTGCTTCATTGTTTAATTTTTTTTGTAGGTTAGCAAAAAATGTGGGAAACCCTCTTTTGGCTTAAAAAAAACAAAACAAAACAAATCGTTGATCTAACATAAACACAGCTCTGGAAAAAAATAAGAGACCACTGCAAAATTATGAGTTTTTCTGAGTTTACTACTTATAGGTATGTCTTTGGGCAAAAGGAACATTTTTGTTTGAGTCTATAAACTACTGACAACATTTCCCCCAAATTCCAAATAAGAATATTATCGTTTAGAGCATTTATTTGCAGAAAATGACAAATGGTCAAAATAACAAAAAATATGTTTTCAGACCTCAAACAATGCAAAGAAACAAGATCAAATTCATTTTCAAACAACATAATACTAATGTTTACACTTAAGAAGAGTTCAGAAATCAATATTTGGTTCAATAACCCTTATTTTTAATCACAGCTTTCATGCGTCTTGGCATGCTCTCCACAAGTCTTTCACATTGTTCTTGGGTGACTTTATTCCACTCCTGGTGCAAGAACTGGAGTAGCTCAGCTTTGTGTTTGTGTTGGAATTCAACAGACGCTGGAATGGAATGGCTGTAATACATGTAGAGATGCTGATTTCACACAAAAAAAATGCAGAGATCACTTATTTTTTTTCCAGAGCTGTATGTGAAATAATAAAACAAACGTATTTCCAATAGAAAATCTTAAAATCCTCATTATTTATTGAATCAAATAGATAAGTAATATTGATTTAAATGTATTTATTTGGAGAGTATGTATGCTGTGTACTGTGTGTATTGTGGGTGTGAGCTCCTCTACAAAAATCTGGTTTATCTTATATCAACAGTTATCCAAAATTGCATAAATATAGTATCGATTTCAGCTTCCTGTTATACAGTTATGGAAAAAAAAAAAGAGACCACTGCATTTTTTTCTGAAATCATCTACATGTATTACAGCCATTCCATTCCAGCGTCTATTGAATTCCAACACAAACACAAAGCTGAGCTACTTCAGTTCTTGCACCAGGAGTGGAATAAAGTCACCCAAGAACAATGTGAAAGACCAAATATTGATTTCTGAACTCTTCTTAAGTGTAAACATTAGTATTATGTTGTTTTAAAATGAATTTGATCTTGTTTCTTTGCATTGTTTGACGTCTGAAAACATGTATCTTTTTTGTTATTTTGACCATTTGTCATTTTCTGCAAATAAATGCTCTAAATGATAATATTTTTATTTGGAATTTGGGGGAAATATTGCCAGTAGTTTATAGACTCAAACAAAAATGTCCCTTTTGCCCAAACACATACCTATAAGTAGTAAAATCAGAAAAAAACTGATAATTTTGCAGTGGTCTCTTATTTTTTTCCAGAGCTGTAGTATCAATTTCAGCTTCCTGTTATAAACAACCTTTTGAGGATTTCCCCCTCATTCAGAAAATGCAATATTTTGTTGGCAACGTTCTTTCATTTCAACGTCCCGTCGTTCTGAAACCCGTGAAAAGAAACTATTACGTCGCTTTAAAATGACACCGGCGCCGCTGAACATAAAGGCACCTCATGAACAGCCCGGACTCATCACCCCGACATGACAGGTGCAGCCCTCTCCCCCCGTCTCCTCCCCTTCCCCTCGTCACCGTGACAACTCCATAATTGCCCCTCCCCTCCCCCCGTCGATATTTCTCTGTATGTTTCTGTACATGTGTCTGGCGAGCGTCTGTTCTCGTCCCCCGGGGCCCCTCTTCTCTTCAGCGGGATCCTGGGGGCCCGCAAACGGCTGACGACATGATAGGGTTCGTCTTTCACGGGGGCCCAAGGTTACGGCGAATCTTTTCTACCTCTTCTACCACTTCTGGCTTCTCTTAGCGGGCGGCGCGTTCAAAAATGTGTGTGTTAGCGGAGGATGTCGGGTTTTTATAAGAGCTAAAATAACTCAAAGCAAAAGGTGGAAAAGGATGTCTATTGCTTTCTTGTCTCTCTGACCGGTTCACATGTCTCTGTTACTAATATTAAATAAAAGGCCCGTCGCTGCAGGTTTCACATATTACATCTTTCTACACACGGGTTTCAGAATGATGAAAAATCAGGACTGTTGCCGTGGAAATGAAAGGTGAACTGTGTAACTTTTCTGGTAGAGGCTCCACCACTTCAACTCCATGCTGTTTTTTTTTTTTTCCTGAAATGTTCTACAGTATGGCATTTAATTCAACTATCTCCTACAGGCAGGTCATATCACCAGGCCAAGTTACAGGTCAGATCTGTGGAGAAGTGTGTAACGACCACTTAGGTCCTAACAGTTTACTGATTACACTGGTCTACAAGCAAAATGCTTCCGGAACAAAAGTAGTGAACTTTTTCTTGGTTTAGGTCACTAATAAAGAAAAAGTAAGTCAGAAGTGCTGATTGGCTATAGTCTCCAAGATATAGTATTGGGTCAAAATAGGAAATTTATGCAAAATAAGGCAAAAACGGTAGTTTATCAGAAGGTACAGTGTGTCTACAAGCAACAGTTCTATCTGAAAGCCTGTCTGCACATTCTAACACATTCATTTTAATATGTCTACAGTTTTAACATACAATATGTTTTGATTTCACATAAGAGAGATGCTTCGAAATTGTGTGCACCTGATGTCTTAAGATATTTCTTGATGGATAAAGAAGTGGAAGTTGAATATTTTCCAAATATAAATATTATTTTTAAGCCAAAATGCCTAAGGGCCTGTTTACATAAGAACGCTTATGGGTAAAAATGACAAAATATTTCATCGGAAGTGCATTTCGTTTACACGGTGACGGCGTTCTTGGGGCCTAAAAACGCAAAAATCTGAAACCACCCTCCAGAGTGGAAAAGTTAAATACGCTCCGCTGTAGCGTCTCCGTGTAAACTGCCCAAGACGCAAAACTGGTCAGATCTGCTCACGTCGCTTACGCGTTTACGTCACATAGATGCGGCATACCTTGATACCACGGATGTTCAAGCTGTGCTAGCAGCTCTAGTCAACATACAAGAGTCATTTCAACAATTGTATAAATCCCACCCACACGTCTACGGTCTTTTCTCTTCTTCCTGTACAAGTCTTTCTCACACTCTCACAGCCACACAGACGCCAAGACAAGCGACTTCCGCATGAGGCACTTCAAATGTAAAACTCGATGTGATTTTATATTTTCTAATTCACTGTAATCCTCCTGTAATGTCACTATTTTCAGTACAATATTGAAAAACATGTAAACAAAAATACAAGTCACTGAAATGTTTGGAGCGGAACTTAACAACTCATTTAAAATGCAACTAGAACATTTTATTTTGAAGTTTTGCCTTTCTCTTTCCTGGTACAGTCGTGGTTAGAAATGTAACTTGACGCTGATGTGACGCCTCCCTTCGCTGGCTTTTGCGTCCACTTTTGTGTCTTCGTATAAACAAACATTTCCTGTTGAGAACGCTCGTCTAAACGCGGATAAAAAAAATTGAAGACGAGACGCCACTTTTGCGTCTTCTGCTTTGATCGTCGCTGTATAAACGTAGTCTTAATCTATTGTATAAACAGATGTGATTTTGATGTAAAACAATATCATTAAATATCTTGAATACATTAGCTAACCAGCACAGTTATCAATTGATTTTCAGTTCATCTTATCAATATAAATGAGATTTAGCCACTTTAATCTCAGAAGCAGATCGAGTCCAAAAATTTGTAGACCAGCGTTATCTCCATGGAGAAGTTATTGCTCTACCTGAAATGTTACACAGCGCAGCATTAAACAAATCTACCTTATCTATTTATTCAATTACAAGTCTGTTTACTGTAGAATTTTACCCTGAACAACAGGCCTTCTTACAGTGATCAGGCTTGCCTTTTCAAAGCTCTGACCTGTAACTTGTCACCATGGAGATAGATACGTTTTGTATCAATAACATATATCAATATAAATGAGATTTAGCCACTTTTATCTCGGAAGCAGATCGAATCCATAAATGTGTAGACCAGTGTTCACTCAGCCGGGGTGAAACGTATTTATTAACACTGATGATGGTGTATTGTCCTTTATGTTTTTTTTTATGAACGATTATTATATAGAAACGCATCAGACTGTGGGTGGCGCCCTCTCCAGGGGCACGGGGGACGTGCCCGCGGGGGCAGATAGTGACGTCACATGCCAGGAGCTGTTGAGGCCGTGGAGCTAACGCTGATGGAATATATAATTTTTTTGGATTATCGCGTTTCCGTATACATTGGATTGTATTTCTCTGCGGGAGCTGCTGGGCTTCGGGAAAGACTGAAATGGTGGCAGTGAGTACACCAGGAAACACTCAAAACTTACTTACAGAACTTTTTGGGGACAAGTAAAAGGGGGTTTGTGACTGTGGGGGAGGGGCTGGGTGATTTATGGACAGATTCTGTTTCTGTTTTGCGTCATGACTGAACTTTATGTTTGTGGGTTTGGGGTGAAGTGTGGCGCTCGAGCGTGGGGAGGGGGTTACATTGGCCATTCCGGTTTTTGCCACTGGTGACGCCAATAAAAGCCACATACATTGGGCCAATTATTCCTCTTGGATTTTCATTATTTCACCCTGCTGTGTTACTTTTTGTATGAAAAGCGCTTTATAAATATTGTTTGATTGATTGATTGATTGATTGATTGAATGAATCCTCCCGTGATCTCGAATTCTGCGTTGTAGCTTTTCAACCCGCGAGAACAGGTGAACTGTTACAAGTGGACCCGCTCACAGTAACAATGCACTTTTTTGTGGTAATTTTGAGAAATAAAAACACCTGTAATTGAATAAACAATTGATGGATGGAAATATATTGGTTTAGGCTACGTTTACATACCCGGGTATGCTGAGAAACTGAGAATATTTGTCTCTCTCCATTTTCCAAAATGAAGCTCCGTTTACACGTCTACTGGTATTTTTAAAAAGACAATTCCCTTCGTTTGTACCCATCTTTTACAAGCAAACAGCGAATTCGCCTTTGAAAACAAAGGAGAAAGCTCTGCAAGCCAGTCAGAATCGCACTTTTGGTGCGTCAGCTGCCTAAAACTCCATTTTCCTCAGTTTACATGGAAACGCGAAACCAGAGTTTTCCAAAATCTCCACTTTTGCCGGAGTTTTTAGAAAGAATCATTTTCAGAGGAAGAATCTCCGTTTGTGTGTAAACGAAAGGCACAAACGAAGGGAAAAGTCTCAGTTTTTACCCGCGTATGTGTAAACTGGGCCTTAATGCCAAACTGTGGAACAAACATCCCAGGCAAAGTCATAACATGGAGACAAGTGGATGAAAGACTTTCCACTAGAAAAGTTACACAGTGCGCCTTTAATGATTTAAAACAAACTATTGTACCTAAAGATGCACTGATCTAATACGGTTATCGGATATCGGAGCTAATAATGAATACTGATACTGATATCGGCTTCCAAATATCGGTTCAGACGATATTCTGAATGGACATATTGTATGAAGCGATTTACTGGTCGTAGTTGGCCCAGAAAGCGTTTTTTACACAAAGCTGTGGTTTCCACAACATTTGGGTCAGTTTGATCTTATTTGAATTGTGTTTAACCCTCGAGCACTATCACTGGGTGATTTTCACCCAAGCAAAAGTATTTACATGATTTTCAATATGTTGCATTTAGGTCATGGATCCCTGGAGAGCTTCACTATTGTTTTTGACGTCTTTGAAGGTGTAGGTGTTTCCCTACCCCAAAGCCCACTTTTTCCTACAGGCTTTCGGGTGATTTTAACCCGGCAACAGTGAAAGAGGAATGTAAGAATGTAATGAATTTAATGTAAGAGGATGTAAGGAATAGGTAAGTAAGAGTGGTCCTGGAATGTGTATCTATCCTTATTTAGTGCAGTGGTTATGAATAAATATCACAAAGTGGCGATTTCAAAGGGAATTCTTATGGTGAAAACAATATTTTAGTCAACTGGTCATTTTTATCCACTGAAAAAATACTATTTTTTGTTCCTCTCTCCTGGAGCTGTTCGTGTGTCGAGGAGTCTGTGCTTCACCAGAGAAATCTCACATGGCCCAGGAATTGGTGGACCAAATACCAAGTTTCCATTATTATTATTATTATTATTATTATTATTATTATTATTTTAGGAATTTTTTGTTCTCAAATTCTTCATTTTTCAGTAATTTTGGAGCATGTTTTTAGGGTCTTCCTATGTTTTTTTCCCCCATTTTGTTACACATATCACAGTTGAAAATAAAAGAAAACCACTCTACTAGCACTCTTCTAGTACTTTTTGTTGGGTATATTATATCCGGTAAACATTATCCGGCAAAAGTGATGGTGTTATTTTTTATAGCGAAAGTGTTCTAGGGTTAAAGAAAATAATACAGAAAAAGCTCTGTTCCACCTCGATGTCACGTGGTAATACAGGAAGTGCTCCAATCTGTACATCTTCACTGGAATCATAAGGATAATTTCAGTCTTAGAATTTCCCAACTCTACAGAGCAAAAGGTAAACACAAGGTGGAAGAGAGCATTTTGCATTTTGAGCTTGGAGAAAGTTGATAGAAATTAATTTAATGAGCATTTTCTCTAGTCACAGGTGCAAAATATGTGCTACCTCCCTTGAGAAAAACACAAAAATTTAAATAAATGCTATAACTTGATAATGTGCGAGTGACGACAAGTAAAATAATAACGATCATTCTTTCGTTTGGTTGGCTGGGCTGCCTTGGAAACATGGCTCACTCCGTCTGTACACAAGAGGTGGTTTAAAGGGGCTTCAAACTGACATGACACAAAATGCTAAAGGCTAAAGTTCAAAAGTCGCGGTCGGTGGACATGTGGTGATTGGCCGGACAGTGGCGGTGGACGGTGACACTGAAGACGTCTTACTCTAAAAAAATAAAGTCGGAACAGTCTTTCTCTCCGTTGTTCAGATGGATAAGAGGAAGTGGTCCTGCTCCGGGGGCTTCCGGACCCACGTGCCTAAACCAGAGTCCTGGAGCGAGCGGATCCACTGCTGCTTCACCGCCTGGTACTGACGCGCCGACAGCTTCGCCTCACTGTACAGGAGCTGACCGTCCACCGAGCCCGACACCTGCAGACCCAACTGGACACAGGGAGGAGAGAGGGAGGAGAGAGGAGAGGGAGGAGAGAGGAGAGGGAGGAGAGAGGGAGGAGAGGGAGAGAGAGGGAGAGAGGGAGGAGAGAGGGAGGAGAGAGGGAGGAGAGAGGAGAGAGGAGAGGGAGAAGAAGGAGAGAGGGAGGAGAGAGGGAGGAGAGAGAGAGAGAGGGAGGGTAGGGAGAGAGGGAGGAGAGAGGGAGGAGAGAGGAGAGAGGAGAGGGAGAAGAGGGAGAGAGGGAGGAGAGAGGGAGGAGAGAGGAGAGGGAGAAGAGGGAGAGACAGATGGAGAGAGGGAGGAGAGAGGGAAAGAGAGGGGGAGGAGAGAGGGAGGAAAGAGAGAGGGAGAGAGGTTATTCATTTGAAATAGTCAATAATATAAATCCATTATATTTATATAGCTTTTCAAAAACACTGCAAAACAGTGATTAAAATAAATCAACAATGACACAGGTGCTGTATTACACTAAATTGACTCTTGAGCTTTAAACCATGTTATACTGTTGTTCCCTCCTCAAAAACAGACCTGGAGTTGTTTTGTTTCATTCACACGTTTCAGTAATCTTGCATTATTAGTTTGCTGAAAATGTTCTGTTCCACCTTGGCAAAAGGACAACTTCAGTTTGTCAACTGGACAAAGTTTATTTGGTCGAATACGTTTCGCAGCTCATCTAAGCTACTTCTTCATTTCTGAACCGGAACTGAAGAAGTCGGATGAGCTGCGAAACGTATTCGACCAAATAAACTTTGTCCAGTTGACAAACTGAATTTCTCCTTTTGCCATGGATTCTACCTGGATGACTGAGGGAATCTGTTCCACCTTGTGATGTCATGTAGTTAGGGATGCAAATTATCGATTAATTCATTAATTGATAGTTGATTGACCTTATCGATCGATTAACGATTAACTGATAAGCGGCGTTTTTCACCTGAATTTTAGTGTTTCAATAGGGTCTTTAAGAATATAAGCTATAGTAACATAACACTGAGTCATAAATATATCATAGTATTATTATATTGTATATTTCTCAATTAATTATTCCTTAGTAAAAAGCAGACGAATGTATTGATGCTGAATAACAAAATACAGTAATCCCTCGCTCTATCGCGGTTCGCGGAATTTTTATTTATTTATTTATTTTTAATTGTGTAACATTGTGTTCTGTCCTGATTGGCTAAGAGACTAGACCAGGACTAAACCAGGTCTGGACCAGGTCTGGACCTGGACTGGACCTGGACTGGACCTGGACTGGACCGGGACTGGACCGGGTCTGGACCTGGACTGAACCAGGATTGGGCCGCTGCTGGTTTCGTGTAGCTGGTTTGTGGCTCGGGGCCCAGGTCACGGGCCGGCCGCGCGGGACTAGCAACAGCACGTTGTGGCGCATTCCCGGGCGCCGCGGTTCGATCTCGCCTCGCGTGTACACCCGGGGCTGCTGAGCAGTGCCGTTGGTGCCTGCGGCCGGCTGTGAGTCGAGCGCAGCGCGGTGCACGGTTGCCTTGTTTCGTGACCACGCGGGTGCGCGTGTCCGCGGTTAGCGATTAATTACAATTAATGCATTTTGTTCAACTAACATCTTAATCGACAATTAATCGTTAATCGATTAATTGTTGACATCTCTACATGTAGTAGTTTTCAAGTTACCAGATTCGTTTTACCTTTTGTTCAGTAGAGAGGTAGAGGTAGTTCCAGGACTAAAATCATCCAAAGGATTCTAGTGAAGGTGTATGGAGTTTAAAAACACAGTGGAGCTCTCCCTGAGTTTCAGTTTGAGAAAAGAGCTAATACTAAATAAGCAGCAATTTGTGTGTTAAACAATGAAATAAAACACAACTCCAGGTCTGTTTGTGATGAAGAAACAACCAATCAATCAAACATTATTTATAAAGCGCTTTTCATACAAAAAAGCGCTTTACAGTGATTAAAAACAATCCCACATTTCCTTCCACCCAACCAGCCCTGACACCACACAACCAAGCAACCCAAACAGTAACACGCACACACACACACTAAAATACTACTAATAATAAATAATAATAATACATTAGATTTATATAGCGCTTTTCAAAACAACTCAAAGACGCTTTACAGAAAGGAATAAAAATAAAAATAAATTAAACAAAACAAATTAAATTAATGTGGGTCAAAGGCAATGGTGAAAAGCTGACAAAGCTGGCAAAGGTGAGCTGTGACTTGACATTGTTTACTGAGTCCGAGTTCCAGGGAGTTCCAGAGGGTGGGGGCAGCAGTGGCAAAGGCTCGGTCCCCCAAGGTCCGGTGCTTGGATTTAACAGTGGGAGTGAGGAGGTTATAATCAGCTGATCGGAGACTGCGGGAGGGACGGTGGGGCTGGAGAAGTTCAGTGAGGTATGGGGGGCCTGGTTATGAAGAGCTTTGTATGTAATGAGGAGGATCTTGAAGTGGATGCGCTGTGGGATAGGGAGCCAGTGGAGTTTTTGGAGGACTGGGGTAATGTGGTCTCTGGTGCGGGTGTTGGTGAGGAGGCGGGCAGCGGAGTTTAGGACATATTGCAGTTTTTGGAGATCTGAGGAGGGAAGTCCGTAGAGGAGGCTATTGCAGTAATCAAGTCTAGATGTGATAAATGAGTGGACCAGGGTTTCAGCAGCGGATGGGGTCAGGGAGGAACAGAGGCGGGCAATATTTTTTAGGTGAAAGAAAGCGGTCTTGGTGATGTGGCGGATGTGTGGCTTAAATGAGAGGGTGGGGTCGAAGATAAATACGAGATTTCTGATCTGAGGGGAAGGAGTGACTGTGTGACTGTCAATGGAGAGAGTAAAATTCTGGATGGAGGGGAGGAGAGATTTGGGACCAGTAATTATTTATTGCA
Source organism: Paratrypauchen microcephalus (assembly GCA_036785185.1). Classification (NCBI taxonomy): domain Eukaryota; kingdom Metazoa; phylum Chordata; class Actinopteri; order Gobiiformes; family Gobiidae; genus Paratrypauchen; species Paratrypauchen microcephalus. The sequence continues at coordinate 2,841,495 of JAVJIX010000086.1, read as the reverse complement.
GTTGAGTTTGAGGAAGTTGATGGACATCCATGATTTTATTGCAGAGAGGCAGTTGGTGATGGACGAGATAACGGCAGGGGTAATGGATTTGGCGGAGAAATAAAGCTGAGTGTCGTCAGCGTAGCTGTGGAATTTGAATCCGTGCTGATGAATTATGTGACCAAGGGGAAGCACGTACAGAATGAAAAGTAGGGGACCAAGCACTGAGCCTTGAGGGACTCCGCGAGTGACTGGGATGGTTTGTGATTGACAGTTGTTTATGGAGATGTAGTGGGATCTGTCCGAGAGGTAGGATGAAAACCATGATAGGGCGGAGCCAGTGATGCCAATGGTGGACTGCAGACGTTACTACTACTACTACTACTACTACTACTACTGTTACTGCTGATACCACCACCACTACAGCTATCCCTAAATTTAATAATATCACTGCATCGCAAGTATGACTGCTATATACTGCTATGTGCTAATACTGCTAACAAGTACCACCACTGATAATGATAATTACTACCACACTAGAACTGCATACTATTGATAGTAATGGTACAATACTGTAGACCTAAAATCGATCAGTCAATCAAACAAAAACTTTTTATAAAGCACTAATCATATAAAAGTGATTTAAAGTGATTAAAAACAATCCACATTTCCCTCCACCCAACCAGCCCTGACACCACCCAACCAAACAACCCAAACAGTAACACACACTTTTTTTTTTTTTGGTCCCCAAGACACAGGGAGAACATGCAAACTCCACTTATATTGGATGTGAGGCAGGTTTGCCCCGCTGTCACTCTCTTTGTGACAGATTGCATATTTGTTTTTATTGCTCCTATGAACTGCACTGTACCGACGGAGGGAACTGGGGTAATTCTGAGCGAGAGACGGAAGTGAAAAGAGAAAGAATAGCAAAACAGAGTGAATGAGGCAGCACAAATGTGTTTGGGTGGAGCTCGGTCGGAGGAACGGAGGGATGGGTGGAGGGGAGGGGGGGTTCAAACAGCTGGGTAATCTCCCCCATTTAAATTTCACAAGCAATTGAACATCGCACTGCTCTCTGTGCATTCCTATTGTCACCGGGAAGACAATGGAGATGGACTGAGAGACAAGAGAGAGGGAGAGAGGGAGGGAGGGAGGAGAGAGAGAGGAGAAAACAAGGAGATGAGAGAGGAGAAAACAAGGAGATGGAGAGAGGAGAAAACAAGCAGATGAGAGAGAGAGAGGAGATGGAGAGAGAGAAGGAGAAAACAAGGAGATGGAGAGAGAGAAGGAGAAAACAAGGAGAGAGGAGAAAACAAGGAGATGAGAGAGAGAGAGAGAGAGAGAGAAGGAGATGGAGAGAGAGAAGGAGAAAACAAGGAGATGAGAGAGAGAAGGAGAAAACAAGGAGATGAGAGAGGAGAAAACAAGGAGATGGAGAGAGGAGAAAACAAGCAGATGAGAGAGAGAGAGGAGATGGAGAGAGAGAAGGAGAAAACAAGGAGATGGAGAGAGAGAAGGAGAAAACAAGGAGAGAGAGGAGAAAACAAGGAGATGAGAGAGAGAGAGAGAGAGAGAGAAGGAGATGGAGAGAGAGAAGGAGAAAACAAGGAGATGAGAGAGAGGAGAAAACAAGAAGATGAGAGAGAGAGAGGAGATGGAGAGAGAGAAGGAGAAAACAAGGAGATGGAGAGAGAGAAGGAGAAAACAAGGAGATGGAGAGAGAGAAGGAGAAAACAAGGAGAAAGAGGAGAAAACAAGGAGATGAGAGAGAGAGAGAGAGAGAGAGAGAAGGAGATGGAGAGAGAGAAGGAGAAAACAAGAAGATGAGAGAGAGAAGGAGAAAACAAGGAGATGAGAGAGGAGAAAACAAGGAGATGGAGAGAGAAAGAGAAAACAAGGAGATGGAGAGAGAGAGAGAAGGATAACACATGGAGATGGAGAGAGAGTGAGAAGGTGAAAACAAGGAGATGGAGGGAGCGAAGGAGAAAACAAGGAGATGAAGAGAGGAGAAAACAAGGAGAGAGAGAGAGAGGGAGAGGAGAAAACAAGGAGAGAGAGGAGAAAACAAGGAGATGGAGAGAGAGAGAGAGAAGGAGAAAACAAGGAGATGAGAGAGGAGAAAACAAGGAGATGAGAGAGAGAGAAAACAAGATCGACTGAGAGACAAGAGAGAGGGAGGGATGGAGAGAGAAGGAGAAAACAAGGAGATGGAGAGAGAGAGAGAGAGAGAGAGAGAGAGAGGAGAAAACAAGGAGATGGAGAGAGAGAAGGAGAAAACAAGGAGATGAAGAGAGAGAGATAGAAGGAGAAAACAAGGATATGGAGAGAGAAAGAGAAAACAAGGAGATGGAGAGAGAGAGAGAGAGAGAGAAGGAGAAAACAAGGAGATGGAGAGAGAAGGAGAAAACAAGGAGATGAGAGAGCGAGAGGGAACAGGGAGAAGGATAGAGAGAGAGAGAAAGAGAAAACAAGGAGATGGAGAGAGAGAGAGAGAAAACAAGATGATGGAGAGAGAAGGAGAAAACAAGGAGATGGAGAGAGAGACAAAAGCAAGGAGATGGAGAGAGAGAGAGAGAACACAAGGAGATGAGAGAAAGAGAGAGAGGAAAAGAGATCTATATACATAGAGGGAGAGAGGCGTAGATAGGTGAGGGGAGAGAAAGGGAGGGAGAAAGGAAAGGAAAGGCAGAGAGATAGAGAAAGAGAGGGAGAGAAGGTGAGAAAGAGAGATGGAGAGGGTGAGAGGAGATGGAGAACAGAAGTGAAGGGAAGAAAGAAAGCGGGAGAGAGTTGGAGGGGTGAGAAATGAGAGAAGGAGACGTGAGAGATAGAGAGAGAGAAAGGGGAGAGAGGAAGGGATGGAGAAGTGGAGAGGATAGAGGAAGTGAGAAAGAAAGAGAGGGAAGGAGAAAATGGAGGAAGCGCCAGAGGAAAAGGAGGATGGCTGAGAAAGAGAGAGGCTAGAAAGAGTGCGAGAGTGGGAGCGGAAGAATGGGCGAGAGAGAAGAGAAAGATGAGGTTGGTAGAGAAATATGGGCAGAGAAGAGAGAGAAAAAGATGGAGAGTGACAGAAAGTTGGAGACGAGAGAGAGAAAGAGTGCAAGCAATGAGAGAGGAGGGAGAGAGACAGAGCGAGAGGAAGTGAAGAAGAGACATAGAAATAGACAAAAGAGAGATAGAGAAAGGGAGGAAAAGCTGAAGTTTCTTTTGCAGATTAGCTGGCGTGGTGGAGCGTGGCCCTCATATAACCCAGAGGAGCGAGGGAGGAGGAAGGATGAGAGAGGGAGAGAGGGAAAGAGGGAGGACGGAGGGAGGGAGCGCTCTGAACCGCCAAATAATTCTGCTTTGTTTCATTAACACGTTACAGCTCCATTTTGCCTCACACAGTCTGATAGGAACCGTGAGGGCGACGAGGTTAAAGACGAGCCGCCATGTTCGGTACAAAGCAGACGTTACACAAATATCAACAAATCAGACTCACACACACAGATAACGCACTAGTGTGTCTCTGTGTCTACATCCAAGTGTGGAATGAATAAATAATGATCTGTAAAGCATCTTTGAGCGTCCAGAAAAGCGCTATACAGTGGTCCCTCGCTCTATCGCGGTTCACTGTTCGCGGCCTCGCTGTTTCGCAGATTTTTTATTATTTTTTTTCCAATTTTTTTTTTATAGTGTAACATTATAAATTGTTAACATTATTGTGTTCTGCGTCCTGATTGGACGCAGAACACTCTTAGCCTGATTGGCTAAGAGACTGTAGACCTTTGCCGATTGATACATGGGGGATGCGGCGGGACTGGGACCAGACTGGAACTAGACCAGGACTAGATCAGGACTAGACCAGGACTAGACCAGGACTAGACCAGGACTAAACGTGGACTAAACCAGGTCTAGACCAGAACTAAACCAGGTCTAGACCTGGACTAAACCGGGACTAGACCAGGTCTAAACCAGGATTAAACCACCACGTGCTGCTCTTTGCTGGTTTCGTGCGGCTGGTTTGTGGCTCGGGCTGAGAGGACGCGGTCCGGGCGCCGCGGTTCGGTCTCGTGTTCGCAGCCCTGGTGTACGCGCGGCCTCGCGCCGGTTGTGCTGCTCTGTCACGGATTTGACTACGATGAGGGGTGCACGTGTCGCGCACTTCTCCAAGGGGTTGGTGCGCGTCACGTCCCGGAATGTGGCATTGCCGTTGGATGAGCGCGGTGCTTCCTGCGAATCCAGTGACTCATGTCTCTGCTCCTCGCATGTCCGGCGGGGCTTCCAGAGCCGTGTCTCCCCCATGCTTCACTATTAATACATTTTGTTGAAAATTTATGAAAGTTTGAGTGTTTAAACGAGAGAGAAATGTGAGAAAAGGTTCATTCCAGTCTGAGAAAAGTGTATAATTTAATTTTAAGCCTTGGCCTATTGGCCTTTATTGGTCTCACACACAATGACACACAGTGACACACGGGAGAAATTTGACTTCTGCATTTGACCCATCCTTTTTTCAGGAGCAGTGGTAATGTGTGTGGTGAGGCATTTACAGCCTTAAAACATGTAGAATAATTGTAAAATATAAAGTTGCCCTATTTCGCGGATTTCTCTTATTGCGGGTTATTTCTGGAACCTAACCCCGCGATAAACAAGGGATTACTGTTTAAAACTGATGCTTTATTATTATTATTATTATTATTATTATTATTATTATTATTATTATTATTATTATTATTATTATTATGTTTAAAATGGTGTTGTAAATGAGAAACTTTTCCCCCAATATATTTAAAAGCAGCACTGTAAAACTGCTGTGGGCAATGAGTATTTTACAAACACAAAAGTTAGAGCGTGGATAGAACTGATTGTGCTTTGCCACCTACGTTTCCCACCTCCATCTGAAAAAAAAAAAAAAAAAAGTTCTAAAGCCGAGTTCCCAAAATAAAAGGCTATGTTTATATGATGACGGTCTGATCAGAAGGCGCAAAAGTGGCGTTGTGTCTTCACTTTTTATTCCGCGTTTAGACAAGCGTTTTCGGGAGGAAATCTGCGTGCATACAGTGATGTGGAAGTGTGTGGAATTCGATTGGGTATGCATGCCAGGCGGCTAGGTGGTGCTGTGATACATTATCACTATGTCTGCGCGCATACGTAGCATCTTCCTTCTTCTCATCTGCACCGCGAAAAGCAAAACAAAAATTGGTGTGGTCAGACGAAGTTCAACTATTGCTTCAGACCACGTTAGACTACAAAGCAACGAAGGCGCGACAAGGTGTGAACTGGGACTCCTGCCAAACAAAGTACACTGATATATGGACCGATGTGACGTAACGCGTAATGCGTACGCGACGTCAGCAGATTTGACCCGAGTTTTGCGTCTTGGGCAGTGTAGACGAAAACGCTACGGCAGATCATATTCAAGTATTCCACTTTGGAGAGCGGTTTCAGTTTTTTGCATTTTTAAGCCCCCAAAACGCCGTCACCGTCTAAACCAAAGGCACTTCCGATCAAATATTTTGTCGTTTTTACCTGTAAGCGTTCTCGTGTCAACAGGCCCTAAATGCATGTGAATATTGCTAGGAGCTAGTTTGATTTCAATAACAGTATGTGGCTTTAATTATCTTTTAAAATGTTTTTGGTCAGTTTGGGAGAAGTATTTCACATTTTCTAATTTAAAATAATGTCTATATTTAGAAAACTATAAACTTTATCTCTCATTCTGATAAGGCATTTAGGTGTTGGAGCGCCCTCTGCGCAAGGAATGAAATATTAATAATCAGAAAGTAAACAAATGAAGTTTTTATTCTTGCTAATGAAACCATAGTACATTAGTTAGGAATACAATTTGACAGAATCTGATGATGGTTTATGGGATTAAAAAATGCACAGGAGAAGTACGGAATTTTACTTGTGAGGCAACAAATCTGGCAAAATGTAAACAGAGCATTTTTGAGTGCTCAGAGAAGACAACTTTGGACTAATGGATTAATAAAATGAGCAGAAAAAATACAAATCCAGGTACGTTTTTGACAAAGGAACAACAACATAACATGTTTAAAAGTTCACAAACCTTCTTTCAACACATACTTTATCTCTTTCTTTAGTTTGAAAATAGAGAAATGCAGCTTTAAGTTCTCACCTTGCGTTGCAGTCTGCTCCAGCGCGTGAACATGGCGTGTTTGCAGAGCCGTGATGGCGTCCCTGAGTCTCTCCTCCGCCCGGTCCATGTGTCCACAACCTCCAGCTGCAGGTCCCCCTCGCTCCAGTTCATCCCCACACACGAGGCCTTCCCCTGGGGCTGCGACTCTGCACTGCTCAGGCCTGGTGGAGGAGCAAAAAAGGTGCAGGCACTTTATAATACACATTATTTTGAGGAGAAATGATCAAGTAAATGTGAGAAATAGCATTAGCTGGTTTGTACTTACAATACAAACCAGTCTCGTATAAAGCACTGGCTATAAACATTCAGGGGATAGTATGGGATTTGATCAAATTAAGCCAAAATAAAGTGCTGGTTAGAGCATCGATTTTCAACATTTTTTTTTTTTTAAAGGAACCACTTATGTGTCTTGAAGTATTGCCATGTGTGCCTTGGAAAAATCTCCCATTTGAGTTTAGACTATTTGTAAGTTATTGGATGTTATAATATTCCATTTTGGAGCCTTCTAAGGAAATTTACAAACCGGAAAAGACACAAAAAAGACCACTATGGCAACATCCCTAATGAGACACAGACATTATTAACACTTTTTTTGCTCAAACTGGTGTCATTTGATAATGTAATGTAAAGTGGAAGGTGAGCTGCAGCATCTTTTCAGCAGCAAAAGTGTACCATGACTGAAGAAAGGTTGAAAAACACTGGGTTGGAGTTAACCTGGTTTACACCTGACCATATCAAAAGTGATATATGGTCTGGGAGCCACCTTCGAAATATCTCGTAGCGGAGGTGTGGTTTACGATCTCTAACGGCCGTTTATTGGGCGCTACAAATGTCTATCATTTGGTGTATACGTAGCCCATAGCCCAGGGGTCGGCAACCAGTGGCTCCGGAGCCGCATGCGGCTCTTTGATCCCTCTGATGCGGCTCAGTACAGCGATCCCTCGTTTATTGTGGGGGTTACGTTGTAGAAATAACCCATGATAGGCAAAATCCGTGAAGTAGTCCGCTTTATATCGCGTGTATAAATATGTGTGTATTTCACAGTTCCTCTGACCGAGGCGCCTGGCGCTGCTGCGCTGTTGCGGGTTTTGTTGCGGAGAAAACTTGCAAACATACAGCACTTCAGAGCAGTGACGGACTGGGATCATCGGCCCTGGCAATTTACACCTAGAAGCGGCCCCTTAGTCTGTGGAACGGGGATTCTACAGCTCTTCACCAAACACAGAACTGTAGTGAGAACGCATCCGTGCGCTCTCAGGACTGGTTTCGCTGCCTGGACTCCAGGTTCCAACAGTTCGTTATGCGGAAACACTGCCGCTACTTCCCGATGCGCATTGACTCCCCGGAGAAGTGTGTGCGCGGACACGTGGTCAAATCCGTAATAGAGCATGGCCTCGGCTCTTCTGGCATGTGCCCAAATGCCAGACCGCTCAGTCTTCACTGCTTCAGAGTCACACTGCTCGTGATCGAACATTTAAATAAATTTGGCAAACTGACCGCATTCTGTACAGCAGACACGGAGGAGAATGACTGACGGATCAGCAAAGGTCTACAGTCCTTTAGCCAATCAGGATGCAGAACACAATACGTGTTGATACACTATAAAAAAATCTGCGAAACAGCGAGGGACCAGTGTATTTAATTAAAATGTATATTATTTTAGTTCGTTCATATTCAAAATGTAGCTGATTCTATGGCACAGAGGTTAAAAAAAGCCGTTATATGCAGTGTTATTTCATTTTAAATTTCAAAAGGGTTTTGTGGCTCCCAGTGTTTTCTTTACTGTGTGAAACGGGTCCAAATGGCTCTTTGAGTGGTAAAGGTTGCTGACCCCTGCCATAGCCAATCATGTCAGTTGTCAGTTCAAACTACAAGCTTCCGTTTGTCACGTAGTACACGTCACCGTCTTTCCACCCCTCCCCGTTCTCTGATTGGCTCCCAGAATCGGGAGAGCTCGCTTGCCATAGTTGCCAGGCTGTTTTTCAGATCGGAACGAACGAAAGCAGCCTGGGATTTCCCAAGTTAGGGTTGGAGTAGAATTGGACAAATAGTTTGCTTATATATGAAAGCCATAGGTTCACTCATGTTCAAGAAGAAAGAGAAAGAGAAAACTGACCACCCAAAGAAAACCCACCCAGTCCAAACAGGGGGGCTTCAAGTCCAGGAATTGAACCGAGAACCTTCTTGTTGTGAGGTCACTACAAGCCCATCCAGAACTAACTGTATTTTATAGACAATTATATACTCTCTTGTATACATACTGTATATAACTGGCCTAAATTGATGGATAAGGAATAAATTGCGCACTCTCCCTTTAAGAATTTACCAATTTTAACTAAAGCCTCAAAGTCAACAACAAAAAAATGTCTGTCAAAAATACTCAGAATGCAAAACCCGCTCACAAGGATCAAAGTTGGAATTTGCATCTGTTTGTGTCCCCTTTTAAACTGCAGCTTTTGTCGTTTCATTTAACCTTCCTTCACCCTCTCTTTCTCTCAATCTCAGTTTTCTTTCTTTTCCTCTCTGGGGCAAACAATATAAAGTTCTGTTGTGTTGCAAAAAGAAGAGTTTACCTAGAATCAAAATATACTGATGTTTATGAAGCTTTGAGAATGAAGAGAGAGAAGTGGGACATATACTGTAGGGCTTATGAGAATTTACAATGACTTTATAACACAGTGAAATACTTACACTGAACAGAAAAAGCACTGATCAACCGGTATTCAAAGACAAAGTTAAAACCTGGAAGCTATAGTCAGATTTCCTGCTAAATCCAGCTTGTATTTGGGGCAGACTGGCAAAGACATGGCTGCCTCTTTGTGGCATTGTGGCTTCTCCAACCACCATGAATAACACAATCAAAAACAATAAGATATTTTACTTGCGTAACAGGGATGGGACAAGATCTCGTCAAGAGGAAAATGATTTCTTGAGACTTTTTTCCCACATATTTTTACATTTGCCTTGGATAAAAAAAAGGTTAACTCTGCTGAGTAACTCCTCTTGAGAACTGTAATACCAAAAAGTAGTGCTACAATGACACCAAAAATGTAAAATTAAACAAATAAAAAATTGTGAACTGAATGGCACAGTTTATTTATTAAAATTGTATCAAAATCTCATCTTTTCTCGTTCTCGTAGGCCGAATCTCGTGCCATGTCTCGGAGAAATTGTGACCGACCGCGGCAAAACCAATCACAATTGGTCCCAGAGGCGTTTTGAGTTATTCACAGATTCTGAAAGTGTAGATTCTAAGATTTCCAACGATGCCTTACACATGAAAATCTGACAACATTTGAAGAGGTTGTGGCCATTTGAACGCAGCACATTGGTTTATGCTCAGTGGAGAAATCAGCTCGTAAAGTTTCCTCACTGTAGGTGTTCTTGCCTAATTTGCATGACATTAAGCTAAGCCCTCCCCCATCACTGACTATCTGTGGTGTGGTGTTTACGTTCAGGAAAGGTCTCAGAATTAGAAGGTACTTTGTTAAAATGGAAATGCTTTTATAACAAAAAGTCCACATAATCATTCAATAATTAAATAGTACACAGGGCATGTTAAAAATCACCTGTACTGTCAATTTAATACAATACAAAATAGTATAGTATTTAGTCCTGGTTTAGTCCTGTTTTAGTTCTGTTTTAGTTCTGTTTTAGTCCTGCTTTTGTCCTGGTTTAGTCCCGGTTTAGTCCTAGCAGAAATAGGCTAGGCTGCAATGAGTCTTTAAAGTAAACGTGTTCCTGCAAACATCATCGGGTACACTTACTTGCCTCTTTGTTTGCCTCGTATCCACGCTCTTTCGCCAGTAAAGTATCCAATTGCATTCTGTAAGCTTTGGAGAAACTGACGTGTCCCGAGGAGAGACTCCTTCCTTATGTAGCATTTACAGTCAAAGTTACGGATTTTTTTAAGTTACGGATGCAAATGCATCCTATGGAATCCAGCTACATATTCACGAGCTGCGCACAGCTGATAGGCGGAAAAAGAAAACAAAAGAGCGCAAATGTCACGTGACTGGTCCATTGCCTGTTTCCTTATGTAATTACAACAGAGGCCTGTAGATCTTTTTCATCTCCTACTTTTGTCAAACATATTCTTGCCTTTCTATTCAGCTCTACCTCCCCTCAGTCTTTTCTACAGCTCCCAGCACCAGACATGAATTGCCCTAGTGCTAACAATCCTCCTTATTACGCCACTCTTTTGTTCAAACCTACATTTACGAACAAAGAACTGTCCGATGGAGCTGTTCTCGCCTTATTTCACTGCTTCAATGTTTCTGTAATACGCAATTGGATTTCTCCACCATTGAAGACTTGATCAATTTCTCTAGTGGGAAATTGTGGGCGGGAGGTTCTCTGATCTCATAACAGTACAGCAGAGAGACAGGCATTTTATTATAGGCAATCCATGTGTTTGTGGGCATAGATGACATGGGAATGTTCCGCAATATGGCATTTAACCTCTTGCATTTATTAATTTATTGTGTATTTATTACTAAAATATACTTGGACAAACACGCATTCTAACAGTCAACAGTTCTCCACAGAACTAACCTGTAACTTGTCCTATAATTAAAATAGATAAATAAGTTTAATACCATACTGTGGAACATTCCAAATTAGTATAATTATGTATTTTATTGGACCTTATATGTTATATCTGTAATAGGTTACAGGGGGTCCTCGGGTTACGACGGTCTCGGGTTACGACGTTTCGTGGTTACGAACGCGCCCCCATTAAAAAAAATATGTATATATTACGCGTCATTCCGTCTTACACGGTTTAGCGTGGTAAGAGATGTAAACAAACGCGAACGGCGCGCGGCGCACGGCGCAAGAACACGCGCTGTTGTGGTTGTAGGGAGAAGAAGACAGCCTCATGTGCGTGCCCAATGTGGGCGGAAGTACCTGATGTGGGCTCTGATCTGCTCCTATGAAAGCGGCAGTGATAACCAAGCAGCGTAGTGGTCTAATTATTGAGATGGAAAGGTTATTGGTGCTTTGGTTGGAAGATTAAAGGCAAAATCCGGTTTACGACGAAATTCGGGTTACGACGCGTCTTAAGAACGGATCAACGTCGTAACCCGAGGACCCCCTGTATTTGTTTTCTCAGTCATTGAAGACCAGTGCGGAGCCCGCCTGATGATGTGCGCGAAAAAAGATACTAAATCGCGGCCTCAAAATACTATTTCGTTCCCACAATATGAAGTGACTTTATATGTAATTCGTTCCCACATTTTAACTATGCAAATCTAATATCACGCCCTGTTTTGTTTAAATGGCGGCAAATTCTTAATTTGTGGGTATGAACTGGCTTAAGTGTGGGAACAAGTTAGCTATAATGAGGGAACGAGTTAGCTAAAACGTGGGAATGAGTTAGCTAAAACGTGGAAGCGAGTTAGCTAAAATGTGGGAATGAGTTAGCTAAAACGTGAGAAATTAGCTAAAACGTGAGAACAAATTAGCTAAAACATGGGAACGAGTTAGCTAAAACGTGGGAAGGAATTGGCTAAAATGTGGGAACGAGTTAGCTAAAACTTGGGAACGAGTTAGCTACTACATGGGAACGAGTTAGCTAAAATGTGGGAACAAGTTAGCTAAAACGTGAGAACGAGTTAGCTAAAGCGTGGGAATGAGTTAGCTAAAATGTGGGAAAGAGTTAGCTAAAATGTGGGAACAAGTTAGCTAAAACGAGTGAACAGGGAACAGGGAAGGGGCCCTTGAATTGCGTGAGAAATGCCGTGGCCATGATTTAGTATCTTTTTTCACGCACGTCCTCAGACGAGCTCCATAGTTGCTCAGTTTCTCTATTGGGAAGTTGTGGGCAGTTCTCTGATCTCATAACTGTACAGTCGACTGATACGTCGGTGTTTTATTATACTTTGAAGGTGCTTATATTTCATTATAGGGAGCCCATGTGTTTGTGGACTGAGATATGACTTTTTCAGTAGTGCCTTATATAAAAGAAAGTGGGGAAATATGATATGCTACAAATGATTGCTGTGGGAATAAAAACAATAACAATAACGTAATGTTACAAAAATGTAAATATGACAGCTACAATACAGGTTTTATTTTAGTTTTAAAGGTGTAACTTGATAGTGACTGAGGGATTATAAACAAAAATGAAAAGACTTTTTTGTAACGGTTCTGGCACCTGCTTGTCTCTATGGAGATGTTATTGCTTTGCCTGGAATGTTCCACAATATAGGGCATTAAACCTACATATCAACCAAACAAGGCCAAAAAGGTAAGCTCTATGGAGGGGCGACCCTTCTCATAGTAAGTATTCATATTTTTCAAGGCGTTTTTGAGCAGTTAAAACACCTGCAATTGAATAAATGCAAAATCTATACGTTTAATGCCATACTGTGGAACAATCTAGTGAAACCAATATTATCGCCATAAAAACAAGCTGGTAGAAAAGTTGCATTAGTGCTGCTTTAAATGTAAGCTATTTTCATATTTTAGCCATTGACTGGAGTGATCTTTTGACGTCAATTTTATCTTGAAATTTAGTTAAATAAAAATAAATAAAGTTAAATAGTGAAATATGTTTTTATCAGGTTTTAATAAGCCAAAATATAATCTATATTCGAAAACTGTAAAAAAAAAAAAGAAAAAAAAAGGAAAGGAAGGAATTTCTTCATTTTGAGGACTTTGCACCATAGAATACTGAGTTTTATTGATAACAGAATAAGAAACAGTGCACTCTCAAACCTCATAATACTAGTATCTTATGTTCATTGTCACATTTCATCCATTTTCTAACATACTTTCTTTTATTCCAATTCCTCACCACCGGAGAGCCCTGTCCGTGGAGTAGAGAAGGACATGTGAAGGACAGTCAGTTCGATCCAGGTGGGACAGGTTTGGCTGTGTGAGATAAGAGCCACATCCCAGAGAAAAAGCGCCAGAGGGCGGCTTTAAATGGCTCAAAGGCACGACGGACAGAGGCCCATCAGAGGAAGAGAAAGGTGGAGGAGGGCCCAGATTTGAACAGAGATACTGTAGCAAAACTGTTCTTTAAGATAGCTCCTCCCTTTGGTCCCTATGGTCGTATCTAGACTTCTTTAAACACAGGAGATGTCCGATTGCCAAAGCTTTTTATTGGTCTTTTTAAAGTTTGACATTGTGATAATTGACTAGCATTTTCTTATCCAAATGTAAAGGTGCACTATGTAACTTTTCTGGAGGAGGGTCTGTTCGCTTATCTCCATGACGATAGGTTGAGGTACACAGTATTGTCCCTGTATGGAAATCTGTCCTCTGGATTTGAGGTTATTGCTTTTCCTGGAATGTTCCACAGTATGGCATTAAACATTTAGTGTTTATTCAAGTACAGGTATTTTTTTTTTTATAGCTTAGCAGTTAGAAATACTTTCTTACTATAAATCAGTTTCACCTCTCCACAGATCTGGCCTGTAACTTTTGGTCTATTGGTGTTACCTGCTTGTCCCCATGGAGACATTTAATACTATGGAACATTCCAGGCAAAGCACTTAAGCTGAATAATTATGTAGTTTATTGGATCTTCTATAGCTCATGTATAAAAGTACTACCAAAAAATGTAAAGGTTCCCCACAATTGAAAGTGTAAAGTACAAAACAAACAAACAAAGAAACAACCAAAAAGGTAATTTATTGAACTATAAGCTGATATAGTAAAGACACATGATACCAGTGCACCACCAGATCTAAAACAGGTCTATAACAGGACTATTCCAGGTCTAATCTAGGTCTAAAACCAGGTCTACATAATCTCCAATGCAGAGCTGAAGAGGGATTTATCCAAAAGAGGGCAAAAAACTGCAAACTTTTACCCCCAACACAGGCACCATGACAGAGGAGAGTCTGTGACGGCTACATTAAATCTCCCCTATCTGCTCTGGATCTGTGCGTCTGTAGTGCCGTCATGTCTCTGGTCTTATCTTTCCTGGCAGTACCCCCCATGCTCCTGTCTCTGAGGTGACGATGGCTGACGCAGATTTCAACCAACATTTGAGACTCGTCCAAATCTTTCTCTATCTCCCGTTCATGTCCTGAACAATCGCTCTGCTCCCATTGGCCGTGTTCAGATTCTATAATGTGATGATGTCCAAGTCCCAGATGTGGGGACCGTTTTTCCCATTAATTACGTTGTACATTGCCAGAAAATGTCCAAATGTAAACACACAAATATTAAATGATCTTTAGTGACTATACCATAGACTATATAAATAAATGGACATAACTAACCCGCTAGCCACCGCATTCTGAATAAGAAGTGTTCATGGGTGCGCTTCCGGCTCCATCAGCTTTCCAATTTCCAGTTTGACTTTACATTGAAAAATTGTCGCTCCTCTCTCTGTAACTGCTGTGAGTCTTGTCTTTTTGGTCTTAAAATGTTTGTATTAACCCACTCTACATGATCCTGGTGGTTTTATTTTGCTGTCTTAACTGTGAATCAATTCCTATTCCTAATATGGAACTCTACTCCAAATTTGCCCCTATAACTGCTAGCCTTGTGAGCTTCATTTGACTGGACCTGAACACTATGGGTGACGTCATACTCCCTTAGTCCACTTCTTTATACAGTTTTTGTCCACAAGAAGATTATTTGGTTCTTTCCTTGTGCTGTGTGAGTATAGTGTTATTATGTGACTATAGTGTGTGATTATGTGAGTATAGTGTGTTATAGGAGTATAGTGCGTTATAGGAGTATAGTGTGTGATTATGTGAGTATAGTTCCTTATAGGAGTATAGTGTGTGATTATGTGAGTATAGTGCGTTATAGGAGTATAGTGTGTGATTATGTGAGTATAGTGTGTTATAAGAGTATAGTGCGTTATTATGTGAGTATAGTGTGTTATAAGAGTATAGTGCGTTATTATGTGAGTATAGTGCGTTATAGGAGTATAGTGCGTTATAGGAGTATAGTGTGTTATTATGTGAGTATAGTGCGTTATTATGTGAGTCTAGTGCGTTATAGGAGTATAGTGTGTTATTATGTGAGTATAGTTCTTTATAGTAGTATAGTGCGTTATAGGAGTATAGTGTGTGATTAGGTGAGTATAGTGCGTTATAGGAGTATAGTGTGTGATTATGTGAGTCTAGTGCGTTATAGGAGTATAGTGTGTTATTATGTGAGTATAGTTCTTTATAGTAGTATAGTGCGTTATAGGAGTATAGTGTGTGATTAGGTGAGTATAGTGCGTTATAGGAGTATAGTGTGTGATTATGTGAGTATAGTGTGTTATAAGAGTATAGTGCGTTATTATGTGAGTATAGTGTGTTATAAGAGTATAGTGCGTTATTATGTGAGTATAGTGTGTTATAAGAGTATAGTGCGTTATTATGTGAGTATAGTGTGTTATAAGAGTATAGTGGCTCTCACCGCTGAGCAGAGGCTGGTGTTTCCTGTACGTTGGGGGCAAAGGTCCCATTCGCTCTTGTCTCTGGTTAAGCATTCGTCCTAAGTGTCCTGTGTGACGCAGACTGCCCACCGTCAGACTGTGCAGGTACACGGGCTCCACAAAGTGACTCAGCAGCGCCCCCTGCAGACCCAGGATGTTCCATCTGAGAGGAGATCAGAGAGGGCACAGGTCAAAAAAGAAAGGTAGTCCATAAAATACACTGACAGCAGAGCGTAATTCATAGTATTAAATTCAAAATGTGGATTTAATATCTTTTCATAACCAATCTCAAAATTTGGCATTAACAAAGCGGCACATATTGGCAGCCCTGCTTTTGTCAGTCTGCCCCAGGGCAGTGGCGACAATAGTCGTATCACCACTGTGTGTGGAGTGAGTAAACACAGCACAAAAATGTGTGATTTTGAGCCTCTGAAAGCAGCTATACAAGACTACTGCAGTATTTTTATATTTTAAAGAAGCTATATATACATATTTCAAAAAGTTGATTACCGTAATTTCTGGACTATTGAGCGCACCGGAATATAAGCTGCATCAACTATATCAGTGTTCCACAAACTGTTCGACAAAGGGTCGGTGTGGCTGCAGGTTTTAGTTCCAACGAAGAGCACACATTCAACTGTCTAAAGAGATCAGTTGATTACATGAGTCAAGTCTGGTGTACTGGAAAGAAAACCTGCAGCCACACCAGCCCTTTGTGGAATAGTTTGTGGAACACTGAACTATATTTTCAAATAATTTTATTTTTGTACATATATAGGCGGCAGCAATTTATAAGCTGCAGGTGTCCAAGTCTTCAAGAACGTTTTCAAGTTTGGAACAGTCAGTTCATCACGCTGCTGTCGCCAGAGTCTCCTGTCTGGGATTATGTCAGTGTCTGCGATCATGACCATGTCTGGGATCATGACCATGTCTGGGATCATGTCTGTGTCTGCGATCATGTCTGTGTCTGCGATCATGACCATGTCTGGGATCATGTCTGTGTCTGCGATCATGTCTGTGTCTGGGACCATGACCGTGTCTGGGATCATGTCTGTGTCTGGGACCATGTCCGTGTCTGGGATCATGACCGTGTCTGGGATCATGTCAGTGTCTGAGATCATGTCTGTGTCTGGGATCATGTCCGGGTCTGGGATCATGTCTGTGTCTGGGATCATGACCATGTCTGCGATCATGTCTGTGTCTGCGATCATGTCCGTGTCTGCGATCATGTCCGTGTCTGGGATCATGACCGTGTCTGGGATCATGTCTGTGTCTGCGATCATGTCTGTGTCTGGGATCATGTCCGTGTCTGGAATCATGACCGTGTCTGGGATCATGACCGTGTCTGGGATCATGTCTGTGTCTGGGATCATGTCAGTGTCTGAGATCATGTCAGTTTTTTGTCATTTTAAAAACATGTCTGGTTTTTAGAAAACCAGACATGTACGCACTTTTAAGTGTAAGAATGAACTGTGTATGTTTATTGGGATGTATGGAGTACTTGATAACTGATGACTGTGAGTATGGGAAGTTTGAGGAAATTGTATGAATGATGTTACATGGGTTGCAAGTAAATATGGCACTCTGACCCCTCCCCCAGAGGACTACAGATGGAAATTAGCTGTAAAGCTAGAATCTGGTACAAGCATCTCTGCCTTTGTGCTTAATGTAACTGTACATTGTCCTTATAAATAAAAAATGAAATGAAATGAAAAAATGTACGCACTCGCCTGCATTTCACGCATATGGGACATTAAGCATCATTTAGCATCAGAACTTATTTTATCACATGGTGATAAACTGTTTTAGTGCTAACAACAGCACTAGCTAATGCTGCAACTTCATGTTAACCACACAGACAGCGGCGTTTTCTGCACTCGGGCTGTGCACACACATCCTCTGTTGATTAACGAATAATCCTTCCATACATTCGCCGCATCGTTGTAAAAGTGTGAGAAAAAAGTAGCGTCTTATAGTCCGGAAATTATGGTATTTCTTAAATGTCTAAGATTATGTATTGCTTAGTGAACTACTTTGGGCAAAAAGTATGCAACATATGTGACCTACTAAAATGCATAAGATAAGATAAGACTTTATTGATCTCACACAGGAGAAATTCACTTGTCACATTATTTCCAGGCAGTTTAGTGCAAAAGAAAGTTTGAACAGAAAGTGCATGCAGACAAATAGTAATAATAATAAAACAATGCATGATTATGTTTCTGATCTGGATACAACAGTAATTGTGGTTAAAAGCCTCCAAAGCTCAGCATAGACCCTTCATAAGAGGAGGAAGTATAAATGCTAATCTTGGGATTGGATTAAGAAACGCAGAGATGTCAACAGCTGAGTGCAAGGACATCAAGAGCAAAAGAGAGAGACTGAATGAGGTTTAAAAATAGAAACTGTCCGATATGGTGGAGGGTGTGTTAAACCGAATGGCTTTAGTGACAGGTAGAGACAATTTGATCATTATCTTGATGTGAGACGTGATGACTGCTACCTGTCGCTAACGTCAACAAACCCACAAAACTGCACAGAAAATCCTACAGTTTTCCACTATATATACCAGTATGTGGAGCTTGTTTTTCCATAGAGCGCACTTAAAGGTCACTCCATTACAGCTAACGATAGCATTAGCATATGTGGATTCAGCAGCGCCGCTAGCTTAATGCACCGAACGGGACCAGAACATATCGATTATAAGCAGAGAAATTTATTTTGGGGGATTTACAGGAGACAAACAAATCCATAGGAATGAATAAAAGTAGGCAGTATACATGGCGTTATTGTAAGACTCGATTTGTGAGAGTTTATAAAGAGTAGAGATGGAAAATAATATGTTTTTTCATTTAATTTTAATATTTAAACATCTAATGCTGGAAAGGTCAACAGTCATTTGTTAGTAATGATTGTAGACCTTTCCAGCGAGGTTTCATTTGTTAGTAAACCCGGTCATTGGGAGCAGAGTTAGAAGAAGATATCTGTCTATTTCATATGTAAAATGCTATATATTGTTAATTGTGAAAAACGTTTTTATTCGTTTTTAATTAGACAAAATAAAACCTATTCAAAATTTGTCAAAAAAACCAAAACAAAACAAAAAACCCTGATACATTTTAAATTTCTTGTCATCTTTCCCAGTTCTAATTAAAGGAGAATTAACGTTTTTTACAATCTGAGCCTTATTTCCGTAATAAAACAAGTTGTTTTACTCACCCATAGCACTTTGGTGTCATATGGAGCACTTCCAGATATGTTTTAGATTAGCGATATCCGTAACGCGAGGTCTCCAAATAACACAAACTTTAGCACTTTTCAAATCATAGAAGCTCAATGTCTTAGTCTACACTTTCGTTTGAGTCAAAAGTGGCCTGTAACCCGACATTTATCCATAATTTACACCTTTGCGTTTCATGTTTGGGTCCCGAGAGCTGAGAGCGAAATAAGCGGTGACTCCGCACATGCCCACTGGCCTCCTCATCTACTCGAAACTATGAATAAATCTCGGATTGCAGGCCACTTTTGACTCAAACGAAAGTGTAGACTAAGATATCGAGCTTCTATGATTTGAAAAGTGCTAAAGTTTGTGTTATTTAGAGACCGCAAACATATGCCCCGAGAACTCAAATTACGGAGATCGCAAATCTAAAACATCTCCGGAAATGCTCCATATGACACCAAAGTGCTATGGGTGAGTAAAACAACTTGTTTTATCACCAAAATAAGGCTCAGATTGTAAAAAACGTTAATTCTCCTTTAAAACGTTTCAGTTTCCTGTTATAGGCGCCATTTTGAGGACAGTTCCAAAGCTAGAATATTCATAATTGATCATCGCTATAGCAACGCGCAACTGTTTCCATCACTGTGAAAACCTTAAAGGGATATGCCACCCCCAGGTCAAATTTGGGCATCTCCCCACAGTCCAGAGACTAAAATAAGTGATGGAAAGCGTTTTCCTGCTCACCCAGCCATTGTCCGAGTCTGTCAGCACTGACCGCCGCGCGAGCTGCTGCTCCTCCGCCTTAGACTGGAGTCTAACGTCGCCAGAGAAAGATTTCGGCCAAAAGGAATTAATTTGCTCGATGCTTTTCCCAATTACTTTCTGTGTAATGCGCATTCATATCGAGTGCAAATAAATGTGCAAATCAACACGGAGAGCTTGACTTGGTCATTTTGGGTGGGAACTATTTTTCAGTGCGGAAGGACATGGCCGAATCACGCACCACGTTGTGCAACAGGGGAACTCCCTTCCCGGTGCGTAACTGGGATTCCCCTGGCAGCGTGCTGGGTGATTCGGCCATGTCCTTCCGCACTGAAAAATAGTTCCCACCCAAAATGACCAAGGCAAGCTCTCCGTGTTGATTTGCACATTTATTTGCACTCGATATGAATGCGCACTACACACAAAGTAATTGGGAAACGCATTGAGCAAATTAATTCCTTTTGGCCGAAATCTTTCTCTGGCGACGTTAGACTCCAGTCTAAGGCGGAGGAGCAGCAGCTCGCGTGGCGGTCAGTGCTGACAGACTCGGACAATGGCTGGGTGAGCAGGAAAACGCTTTTCATCACTTGTTTTAGTCTCTGGACTGTGGGGAGATGCCCAAATTTGACCTGGGGGTGGCATATCCCTTTAATATACATTATTTTCTTCTACCTATGTTTGTATTATACCAATTTGTTTCACACAATTCTCTTCTTCAAACTATTTAGCTGTATGGTTATTAAATGAGTTAAAGCAGCAAACTGTTAATAATAGCCGGGGAGTTAGGTTTAACAGACGAGAAGTCACCATTTCTATCACTGTTCAAATGTCAGCTTGAAGAGACAACTTAACAAACACTCATTTAACATATTCTCTGATTTCACGTCGCTAAAACACACCACACAGACTAAGGCTACGTACATTTAGATTTTTTTGGGAAATCCGATTTTTTTTGCGAGGTCGTTCACATTTCCAATTAAGTGCGACTTGTATGTGATCTCCAGTGTGAACTTTAAACGCCCCAAAAGTGTCTCGCATGCACATTGGAGGACACAACACCGTTACGCGCACCGAGCGTGCTCAGTGTTTATGGAAGTAGCTTAAAAACATGGACACTAGCATTGAACACCTGGCGATTTTAAAGTTGCTGTTGTACCAGAGCCAAAGGAACATGTGGGTGCGGAGTCGCAGCCAAGAGTGGTGGGATTGCCATGTGCTTCGCCGCTTCACTGACATGGACTTCATACACAATTTTCGTATGACAAGAAGAATGTTTGTGTACATTTGTGAGCGCCTACTTGTACCACTCTCGCTTGTTGATGTGTAGGTCGGATAAATGTGACGTAGCTGTTCAGACTGAAGTTGCATGTCAAAAGATCGGATATGTATCGGTTTTAGGACCACATATCCAAGTGGCCTGGGTCACATTTGAAAAAAACGGATCTTTGTCGTTCAGGCTGTCATTAAAAGATCAGATACAGGTCGCATATAGGCAAAAACATCGGATTTGGGCCACTTCAGGCTGCAGTCTGAACGTAGCCTAAGTTAGTATTACAATTATTATTAGTGTATACTTTTATATTCTGCTGCCCCGAACTTCCCACTTCCTTTAAGTTCACGCAGTTATTGAAACTCTCTAAAACTCTGCATTTCCCCCAACATTTTAAGTGCCTTCGTGCATGTCTACCAGTCGAGCCGTGCACGAGTAAAGCTTCAGGCCTCGGAAATCAAGGTCAGTTTTTTTTATGGAATCCAATTTCAATGGACTTTGAAAAATCTCAACTCATCAGACCACCAGATGGATATAAATTGTCCTTTCTTGAACTGTGGAGTATTCTTTGATGACCTCTTGTGTGAAGAGAGAAACTGACTCAAACTCATTTCCGAATCCTGGAAGTTGTGTAACTTTTTTGTTTATAATTTCACTTGCAAATCCTAATTAGGCATTATTAATTGCCTCTCACTTTAATATACAGTAACTTCAATACTGTTGTTTGTCTTTATTCACACCTCGGGCTTCTTCAAAGAACAACTCTTCTGTTCCTGCTCATATCACTGGCCGTGCCTCCCCCTCGGGGCCGTGGGGTGATTTAATCCTGGTCTGGTCCCGGTTTGGTCCGGGTCTGGACCTGATCCGGTCCTGGTTTAGACCTGGTCTAGACCTGGTTTAGTTCTGGTCTAGACCTGGAAGTCACATAGAACCAGAGCCCGCCCCGAGCGAGACCCCGCGGTCTTGCCCGCCGATAGAGCACCTTTCTCTGCCTCTTAGCTCACAGTGTCACCCCCCGGCTCTGGAAGTCAGATAGAACCAGAGCCCGCCCCGCCCCGCTCTTATTCCCGCTGAAAGAGCGTCTTTCTCGGCCTCTTAGCTCTAGCGCGGAACGCGCAAGGAGCGCGGAGACACGAGCAACGCGCTCATCCAACGGCACTGCCATGTCCCGGGATAATCCTGGTTTAGTCCAGGTCCAGTCCAGGTTTAGACCTGGTTTAGTTCTGGTCTAGACCTGGTTTATTCCAATCAGGACGCAGAACACAAATGTTACACTATAAAAAAAAGTTACACTATAAAAAAAACAACCTTGGAACGGATCAGGCCTTTTCCATTGAAATAGCTACTCAACTTACGAAAAATTCACGTTACGAAACCACTTCTGGAACGAATTCATTTCGTAAGGTGAGGTACCACTGTATTATTATTATTATTATTATTATTATTACATATTTTTGTATAAATTAGCTACCCAGCACAGTTATCAATTGATTTTCAGTTCATTTGATCAATATAAATGAGATTTAGCCACTTTTATCCCGGAAGCAGATCGAGTCCAAAAATGTGTGTATTCTCCTGTTGCCTAGCCTTAAATTAGCATCACATTAGCTTTTTTTCTTTTAAACATATTCTTGCTCTCATATCTAAACATCACATATTTAAAATCGCTCTAATGAACTCCCGTAATTCCCTTTACATCAGCATTCTTTATTGAATTAAAGCCTGTGCAGTTTTAATGTGTTAAAATGGCGTCTTGTTTTCCATTCTAACTTAATCATCACTCAACTCTTTCACGCTCAATTAACCTTTTCTGCGCTAAACGGGCCCATTGCCTTCGCTACCGCCACCTGTCTGCGGCCCCCACTCCTGCGGCTCATAAAGGAGGAGTTTCAACCTCCAAAACTGAAATAACTTTAGCCCCAGATATTAATTTACCCAGAATGCAACACCGTGAATCAGCAACATCTTCTAATCTCATGCAAGAAGAGACAGCCATCTGGCCCTAGCCCTGTGTGCCATCAAAGCCATCTATCCTCCCTCTCTCTTCTCTCTTCACTCTCTCCTCTCCCTCTTTCCCTCTTCTCCTCTCTTCACTCTTCTCCTCTCTTCACTCTTCTCCTCTCTTCACTCTCTCTTCTCTTCACTCTTCTCCTCTCCCTCTTTCCCTCTTCTCCTCTCTTCACTCTTCTCCTCTCTTCACTCTCTCCTCTCTTCTCTCTCTCCTCTTTTCACTCTCTCCTCTCCCTCTTTCACTCTTCTCCTCTCTTCACTCTCTCCTCTCCCTCTTTCACTCTTCTCCTCTCTTCACTCTCTCCTCTCCCTCTTTCACTCCTCTCCCTCTTTCACTCTCTCCTCTCTTCATTCTCTCCTTTCCCTCTTTCACTCTTCTCTCTCTCCACTCTCTCCTCTCTTCACTCTCTCCTCTTTTCACTCTCTCCTCTCCCTCTTTCACTCTTCTCCTCTCTTCACTCTCTCCTCTCCCTCTTTCACTCTTCTCCTCTCTTCACTCTCTCCTCTCTTCACTCTCTCCTCTCTTCACTCTCTCCTCTCCCTCTTTCACTCTCTCCTCTCTTCACTCTCTCCTCTTTTCACTCTCTCCTCTCCCTCTTTCACTCTCTTCTCTCTTTACTCTCTCCTCTCTCTCTTTCACTCTCTCCTCTCTCCTTTCCTCCTTCCCAATCTCTATCTCTCTCTCCTCTCACCTCTTTTCCCTCTATATTTGAATTCTTCTCCTTCCCCCTCCTTCTGCTCTTTCCTCCCTATCTCTTTCTTCTCCCTCTCTCACTCTCTCCTCTCCCTCTTTTCTCCTTCCCAACCTCTCTCTCCTCTCACCTCTTTCCCTCTCTATTTAAACTCTTCTCCTTCCCCATCTTTCTGCTTTCTCCTCTCTATCTCTCTTTCCCTCTCTGTCCCTCTCTTTCCTCCTCACCTCTTTCACTCCTCTCCTCTCCCTGTTTCACTCTTTTCCTCTCCCTCCTTCACTCCTCTCTTTTCCTCCTTCCCAGCCTCTACCTCTCTCCTCTCTCTCTTTTCCCTCTCTTCCTCCTCTCCTCGCTTCCCTCTCTCTCTCCCCCTCCTCCTTCGCTTCCCTCTCTCTCCCTCTCTCCCCCTCCTCTCTCTTTCTCTCATCATCCTTCTCCCTCTCTTCCTCCTCCTCCTTCACTTCCCTCTCTTCCCCTCCTCTCTCTTCCTCCTCCTCCCTCTCTTCCTCCTCTCTCCTCCTCCCTCTCTTCTTTCCTCCTCCTCTCTCCCTCCTCCATCTCTTCCTCCTCCCTCTCTTCCTCTCCCTCCTCTCTCCCCTCCTCCCTCTCTTCCTCCTCCCTCTCTTCCTCCTCTCTCCTCTCCCCCTCTCCCTCCTCTCTCTCCCCCTCCTCCCTCTCTCCTCCTTCCTCTCTCCTCCTCCTTCCCCTCTCCCTCTCTCCTCCTCCCTCTCTTCCCTGGGTA
The DNA here is from genome assembly GCA_036785185.1 of Paratrypauchen microcephalus. NCBI lineage: Eukaryota > Metazoa > Chordata > Actinopteri > Gobiiformes > Gobiidae > Paratrypauchen > Paratrypauchen microcephalus. The sequence continues at coordinate 2,817,281 of JAVJIX010000086.1, read as the reverse complement.
AACGTTGTCTATTAAACTAATGTGATCGTCTGCATAAAACGGCAGCGGAAATCCAGAGCATCATCGTTATATAAAAAGTCATTATGGCCTGTCAATTAAATCCAGCTGTCGACAAAAACCAAATACTAGCTCAGCGTCCACACACACACACACACACACGCGCACACACACACATACACACACACGCACACACTAAACACATGCACACGCACACACACACACACACGCACACACTAAACACATGCACACGCACACACACACACACACACGCACGCACGCACACACACACACACACACACGCACGCACGCACGCACACACACACACGCACACACACACGCACTAAACACACACACACACACACATACACACACAAACACTCACTAAACACACACACACACACACACACACAAACACTCACTAAACACACACACACACACACACACACGCGCACACACACACGTCCTAAACACACACACACACATATACACACAAACACTCACTAAACACACACACACACACACGCACTAAACACACACACACACACACACACACACACAAACACTCACTAAACACACACACACACATACACACACGCGCACACACACACGTCCTAAACACACACACATATACACACACACACACATATACACACACACGCACACACATATACACACACACGCACACACACACACACAAACACTCACTAAACACACACACACACACACATACACACACGCGCACACACACACGTCCTAAACACACACACACACACATATACACACACACGCACACACATATACACACACACGCACACATATACACACGCACGCACACACACAGGCACTAAACACACACACGCACACACAAAAACACAACACAAAATATAAGCAAGTTTACACAAATTATGTTCCTATATTACGCAAAATTGACTCTTGTCCTCCCTCTCTTCCCCCCCTTCCTCCTCTCTTCCTCCTCTCCCCCTCCCTCTCTTCCTCCTCCTCCCTCTCCTCTCTCCCTCTCTTCCTCCTCCTCCCTCGCCTCTCTCCCTCTCTTCCTCCTCCTCCCTCGCCTCTCTCCCTCTCTTCCTCCTCCTCCCTCGCCTCTCTCCCTCTCTTCCTCCTCCTCCCTCTCATCTCCCTCCCCCCTCTTCCTCCTCCTGCCTCTCTCCTCCTCCCTCTCTCCCTCTCTTCCTCCTCTCTCCTCCTCCTCCCTCGTCTCCTCTTCCCTCTCTCCTCTCCTCCTCCTCCTCTCTCCCTCTCTTCCTCCTCTCCTCCTCGTCCCTCTCTTCCTCCTCTCCTTTCTCCTCCCTCTCCTCTCCTCTCCTCTCCCTCTCTCCTCCTCCCCCCTCTCCTCCTCCTTCCTCTCCTCTCCCCTCCTCCCTCTCTCCCTCACTCCTCCTCCCTCTCCCCGACTCTTGTGATCTTTAAGCCATGTTGTTATTATTTGGCTGGAATTCTTCTCTCAAACAGAAAAAAAACCTCCCCACTCTGTTCCACCTCGTGATGTCATGATGTAATACAGGAAGTGCTCCACTGTGTTTTTGAACTCCACGCACCTTCACTAGAATAATTTGGATTATTTCAGCCCTGGAATTGCCGATCTTTACTGAACTAAAGGTAAAAATGTAGCTGCTAACTTGAAAACTTGCCACTATATGACATCACAAGGTGGGACAGAGCATTTTGAGCTTTGGAGATGTAGAAGAAGAGTTAATAAAAAGATGTGTGAATGAAACAAAACACAACTCCAGGTCTGTTTTTGAGGAGGTAACAACATTATAACACGCCTTAAAGCTCACAAGAATCAATTTTGTGTAATGCAGAACTTCTAATCGCTCTTAAAAGTTGAGTTCGCATAATTTCGTCTCCTTTAAAACTCTTTCAACCCTGCGTCTTGGTCCGTGAGCCGGTGCAGTGACCTTGCTAAACCTGCGCTCAGCTCCTCTCTCTTTAATGACAGCACAGATCATTTACAGCCAAATAAAACCGCGATAGAGGAAGCACACAAAAGGGGAGTCTGTCGCTACAATGGCGGTCCCTCTCCTCCTCCTCTCCTCCTCCCACACTAACATCACTCTATTTTTGTCGAGTAATTGCCTTCACCCCAGATTCTGACCTGACTAGATTTAATCGCACCGTCCCTGTCCCCGAAAACTGGATCCAACTGGTCAAATTAACAATGGTCTCTCAGCTACAAGTCTGCACCTGCTGTTGTTTTCTATGGGAGGTGTTGGTGGTCCAGCGTGTGTCTAAGGGTCCTGCATAACTGAAAATGGACTAAGTCGCGTTATAATGTTACCTCATCAAAAACATGCCTGGAGTTGTGTTTTGTTTCATTCCTCATTTGAGTAATACTTTATTATTAGTCTGTCTACATCTTCCAAAGCTCAAAATACTCAGTTTTACCTTGTGATGTCATGAAGCGTAGTTTTCATGTTAACGGCTACTTTTTCGCTTTAGTTCATAGAGATCGTCATTATCCAAACCACTCCACTTTATTCATACAGCACATTTCATAAACAAAAATGTTTCCAAAATGCTGCATAACACAGATAAAATGGAACAGTACAATGGAAAAATAAAATAAATCTCTTCTTAAATAATCAAATAAAAGCAAAAATACCACTAAATAACAAGGTAAAAACTAGTGCTGTCAATCAATTAAAATATTTAATCATGATTAATCTCATGAATGTTATAGTTAACTTAATTTGCAATTAATCACACATTTGTGTCCCTTGAATCATCATTTTAATTCTCTTATCAACATAGAACAGTGGATATCCTTGCTTGGTGCAAAGGTGTTTTTATTGCAAACAGTGAGACACTTTGTGTTCGATGTTCCACTCTCATGTTCCACTCTCATAAAGTGCTCTGCATCAGTGTGAGTGAAGTGCTCTGCATCAGTGTGAGTGAAGTGCTTTTCTACTGTCTTCATAAGAGTCAAAGTGACTGAAGTTCCCACTGTGGGTGAAATAATGTGCTGTGACCCTGAGGTAGTTCTCGTTCCTGAGGGACGTCCAGTAATCTCCAGTTAGTGCCATTGTGTTTGTCCCAGAGCTGCTGTACTCGGGACGCACTCACGCTGGGACTTTTGGGTCGGGCCGTGCTCGGGCACGGTTGTCTGGGGTTCTGTGGCCCGTGTTCGGCCACAGTTCTGTCTGTTCTGCCGAAGCAGACAGAAGTTAATGATGGTGAGCCTATTTGGTCTCCTGGCGTCCTATCCTCCAATGTGTCTGCTCCTTTTCCTCCTCGTCCACAAGGCTGAAAGAGACCAGGCTGCAGACTCCAGTCACCAGGTGGTGGAGATGGCCTTTTTGCAGAAGGCACCTCTTCGTCTTCATCATCAGAAGAACAGGTCCGTTTAGAGGGCACTTTCCTGACAATGGAAGGGGCTGTGCGTTTCCGTGTGCGGATACGCTTGTAAGAGTCCACATCCTCTGTGGGATGCGGACGCTTACGAGCCTGGCCTGAAGGTGGAGCTGCACTGGTCTGAGAAAGCTGAATGATAACAATGGTTATTGTTTTGTTCAAACAATGTTTAATTGAAATTGAAATTCAAATTACAAATTGTGTGAAAATATTTAAAAAAAAATGTTTTACCTTAGAGGTTGGAGCTCTGTAATCGTGTGAAGCAGACTGAGAGGACTTGTTCACAATGGCCGTGCTCCTGACATGTGTGGACAGTCTTTTCTGGAACCTTCACGTTTGAAGATGAACCACAAGGGTTCTGGGAAGATTTTCTGAACTCTGGTGCCACAGTGTTTTTTCTCTATGAAAAAAACAAAGCAAAACTGTTTTTCTTGTAGACACAACTTTACAAACCATAAAGAGAACAACAGTAGGAGCATTGTACCTTCAGGGGGTCCGCGTCGTTATAATACAGGATTGCTTTCCTAGGGGGAGGTGCGACATTTGACTTTATTTTCCAGCAGACTTCAGCCAAATGTTGGTCGCTGGTGTCCACTGGAGGCTTGGCCACCTTGGGGTAGGCGGGTTTAGGCCTCGGAGCCACATGCATGCGTGGCTTCATCCTCTGTAAAAACTCAAATGTTTTCCAGCTCTTCCTCATTAGAGGAGCAAGGAATTGTTTTTTTGGTTTATTCTTCTTGCCTGTGGTTTTTACAGAGCTGCGAGAGCCGGACGTAGCAGGACCAGAAGGACCAGCCTTCTAAAACAAGAAGAAAAAAAACCCCAACAGATTCACATCACGAGACCAATGCAAACTGTTCAACACGTTCATAATGCGATTTAAAGAGGATATTATATCTGACAGAAAAGTCAGAACACAGACATTACACTGACAACTGAAGTTGCTGGTGATTGCAAGAGTTCAAAGTAATGTGCAACTGTTTTAACTTATATCTACAACTAATAAACAAACTGTAATGAGTCAAATTCTCATGTTTTCACTGTGCTTTTTCATATTGTGACGGTTTGTGTCAGTATATGGTTGAGAGAGCGGTCAGTTGTGTGCATCTTTGCTCAAGGACTGGAAGCAAATGAGGTGTCTACAGGTGAAACTCCAGACACTCCTTGTATGGCACATCACGGTTGCCCGGGATACGGGGATTAGCATACAGCAGAATTGTATAATTTAAATATAGAATTCTTCAAATGTCGCAGTAAAAACATTTTAATATGGTGGTGTTAGCTCCTGTAGGGTCTGTTTTTAGCTAGCCACTAGAAGTCCCGCGGAGGGGTCAATTGACCTTTTTACCTAAAAGACCCACAGAGGGGTCATCTGACCCTTTGGACCCCCTGTGGACACTCCTTTTGTTGTGGAAATGTGGCTGTTAGCGGCTCACAGTAGTCGCTTGAGTCACAGAGTCGCTTGAGCCTGTGTGGGGGAGGGGACCCCCAGGCAAGCGTAGGTAATGCGTGTTTTTGCATGTGTGTGTGTGTGTGTGTGTGTGTGTGTGCGTGTGCGCCCATATGGTGGATTTATAAACATATGGTGGATTTTTATGCAGTGAATCATCAGGATCAACGAGAATTTGGGATCAAAAACTCTAAACATTTATTGTTAAAAAAATACAAAACAAAACATATTTACAATGAATGCAAAAGCAACTGTTTTCCCAGTTTTTGTGTGGAAGGTTGTTGCAGAAGTAACTTATTTTTGTGTGCCAAAAATAGAAGAAAAAAATTACAAAGGAAAAAAGCATATTTACAAAGAATGCAAATGAGTGAAATACATTTGAGCAGTCACTAACAATTCTGGCACTGCCATTGCTCCTTTCGGCATTTCCCACATGTATATTTGTAACAGTCATCACAGCGCACTGTTGCACGATTGTCCTTGCATTTGATTTTAGCCTGACACTTGGCTCTTTGTCCGAGTTGTGGTGTGGAGGGTTGTTGCCGAAGCAATTGCTCCTTTTGGGCCTTTTTCATACCCACGTGGGAGTGAGCCAACTCTCTTGCCAGTTCAAACAGGAAATCCACCCGTCTTTCCTTTCTCCCAGTGCATAATTGATAGAGCACGTGGGCATTCAGTGCTGCAATGTCTATCATGTTGTAGAACACTGCTACTGGCCAGCGCCTTGTTCCTGTGCGGACAGTGTATTCCCGCACCATCTGGTCCATGATATCGACGCCGCACTTTGTTGTGTTGTAGAGTGTGATGGTGTTTGGCTTCTTTTTGGTGGTTTCCTGTGTCTGAATCGTGCTGTGCATGCTGCTGAGAATATACACAGTCTTCAAAGCGCAGGTGATGCATGATGTTTTGGAAACGGCCTCGGGACATGGTTTCGATGATGTGTGGGCTTCCCAGCTTTTTCGACCAGCAGTCACGCAGTGATGGCACCTTGAAGATTCCCCTCATGATGGTGATGGAAATAAATGCCATTAGTTCAGGTATGCCCATGAACCAATCCACATGCTCAGTTTGCTTCGCATGTTGAATTGTGCAGTCTCGAATGATGTCAAGCATGTCCGGAGTGATGAAACAAAGGAAGCTCTGAAGGCGACTTGTGATTGACCTCCTGGCCTTAGCTGTTGGCTCTCCATCTGCGCTGTATGGCGATGGTGGGGTGAAATGTGGACCGGTTCCCACCTGTTCTTCATGCCATACTGTGCCATCTTTTGCAGTCTCTCTCACATCAGTCGCCAGCCGAGCTCTCTTTGTTGGTTGGGGAGCACTCTCCTCATCTGTTGCGTGAAAAAAATGTAATAATGAGCAATGGGAAATTCAAATGATATCACAAATGCAAGTATAGAAGCTAATCACTGCAAAATGGGTTTATTTTTCTAGTTTCAAGTAATGTAGTAAAAATCACCTTGGAACTAGTATTTTTCAAATAGAAATAAAAACCTCAAATTAGACTATTTTTACTTGTTTTAAGAAATTTGCCGATGGGCAAGCATTTTTTTTACTAGGTTAGCAATATTTGCTAGCCAATTTGCCAGGCAAAATTTGCTAGGCAAACAACATTTGCTGGAAATGAGTAAATCAAGTAAATCTTAGCTAGTAAAAAAGCTTGCCCCATTGGCACGCAAAAAAATACTAGTTCTGAGGTGATTTACTCCCTCACTGAAATGAAATGTAAAATGGGAAATAATATGAAATGAAATATTACCTGAAGACAACTGAGACAGGTCGGAGTCTGAATCCACCTGGAGACCAGATAGTCCTCCCCCCTGCTGATTCAACAGGTAATGGACGCATTTACAAATGAAGAGATGCTAATTGTGGCCATCAGAGCCATCAGTTTGGACTAAGGGTCTTTTGACCCTTCTCCAGGACTTTAGGGGGGCTGTCAAAATTCCCGGGACTTCTAGTGTTAATAACTTTGTGCACTTGACTGAAACTCCTAAAATTAAAAAGACAATCAACTTGGACAGTTCTGTATTGTGTTTTCTAATATTCACCATAAATGTAACACCACACTGAGTTAATAGTTTTTATTCTAAGTAATTGTTCACACAAAACTTTATTTATAAATAAAGAAATTATTTATTTGGGTCCAGTGTGTGTACAAGGCAATGGGAAACAGGCTGCACAAGAATAACAAGAAAAGAAATAGCTAAAATTGTTTTACTTACCGATTTATATACACAGCAGATGCAGCAAACTTGTTCCACTCTCTGAGCTACGAGCACGATCCATGAATGTGTCAAATCAAGTCAAGTGTCAAAAAGTCTTTCTTTTTCAAAAATATGGAAGATCTGAAGATGCCATGTCATTCAAACAAACCAGTCTTGAGAAGGCTCTATGCACGGGTTTTAATTTTATATTAAAGTGACATTTCAAGGGTTTGACCCTTCAAAAGATAATATGTTTTGACTGAAATGTTACTATGACAACTGATCTAATTTGTAACAACTATAAATCCATGGATAAACAATTTACTAATTTAAATTCTTAATAATATAATATAACGTGTAAGCTAACTGGAACAATGGTTTATAATAGCAACAGAGCAATGACTATCATTATAAGATAATGTAAGTATAAAAACTAGGCAAAAGGAGAAATTCAGAGAAATTTGATCCAATACGTTTTGCAGCTCATTCAAGCTGCTTCTTCAGTTCTGGTCAGACGCTGGTGGTCACTGCCTTATATCTGTCTGAAGGGAGGAACTAACTACAATGAAATTACTCTGAGACTATCACACCTACTTGTTTACTGTTAGTTAGGTAATGAGTGTGGGTCTTGTTAGCAGAACCACTGACGGCATATTGGGTGTTTTCACACCTCTGGACCTGACCTGCTGCCCTATTGTTTTCTTTGTTTTGATTTAGGTTTGAAGATAGAGTTATAGATGGAGACAAATGACGCCTGAGACCTCCATTTCTGTTCAAGGAAGGATTCTCTTTCTTGACAAAAATAGCCTCTCAACTCCCCTGTCAAACCAGTTCTTTTCTCTGCCTAAGATCTGTCTGTGTTGTTGACGAGAGAGCCAGAGTGGACTTCAGTCTGCCGTACATCTAAACCTAAAAGCCACAGGTCACTCCTTTGAGGATAGTGAGGTACAAACAGGGCTGGACTGGGACAAAAAAAAGGCCCTGGCATTTTTGGCTCAGAACGGCCGCTCATAATTAGCGGAGCACAACAGACTAATTCATGTTTGTGTTCCCCAAAGTGATGTATTTGACTATTGTTACGTCTTGGCCAAGGGGAAACACTACACTACTTCTTCACTACAGGGTTTGTAGCATCTTTCTTTGGGTGATTTAAAAATTCTTACATTCTATCAGGTTCTGGACGGGAAAAGTAGTCTACTCTCTCTTCTCTCCTCAACAGCCTGGCTCGACCAGACAGGAAGAGGGACAGATTATTACACTTTATTAAGTGATAAATAGAAAACCAAAAATAAAAATAAAAATATTGGGAACTACCTGGAAAAACTGTGGAACTATCTAAACCATCAAAACATTTAGTATCTTTAGGTTACATTTTTACTTTTGATAATGATCAGATAAATCTCATACTAAGGCAGCGCGAGGCAGATGTCTGAGCGGAAGTAACGATGCTCTCACTTAAATCGGCCTATTCGATGTATGATGTGTGTGGAATTTATTGTTTATCAAAAAAAGTCTGACCAATATGGATGTCACCAGTGGAGTCAGTGTGGAAACATTTACATGATTAAAAGGTTTCTTAACCTAAAGTGTATTCTTAGACTTTATTGATCCACAAGGGAAATTGTTTTGGGTACAGTCGCTCACTCATCAAATATAATATATGATATATGATATAAAACAGAGGGTAAAGGAACAAAAAGAAAAATAGATGGAAAAGCAACCAAAGAGCAATAGACCTGTGTCAGATGAGACACAATTACATACATAAGATAATGATAATAAATATATATGTACAATCAGATTTAAATAGAAAAGTATTAGTCAAACATAAAATACAGTATCAAATATGATGTACAGTACCAGCTGTGTACAGGTGTAGGGAGTATTATCTATTCAATCAACATGGTTTGTTGTTTAGGCTCGATGTAAATATAATCAAGCAAATAGACCACTGTAGATTGCCATCTAAACATTTTTTTTTTAGCTGCCCACTAGCTAGTTAACTACGTCTCCAATCCATTTACTGTGTGCTGAAGTGGGCTAATATCATGAGGGAAACAATAAATGATTAAATGATTTAGGGTGACCTTGTTGTAACCATGAACATGGATTCTTGTTAATATGAATCATTAGAGCTGATACAACATAGTCCGGGCTAGTACCTCACTGCAGATACTTCGAGCACTCAAACTTTAGAGCTAGCTGACCGGCTACTGCATCACAACCACTTGCTACCACAGTACAGCAACATTCATTTATTATTCATGCCTTTTTTGCGACCACATCCCCAGGTGAAATTCGCCGAGAACTTGGATTTCATCCTGCGGAAACGAAGTGTTTTTCCTCATTGAATCTACATTCACGTACATTTCATTGGACAGTGTGACTTCCACACCAATGGAATCAAATTGAGTATTGTTTGGCCAGTGTAACTGTTTACCATTACTTTTACCAATTACCATTGCCCCTCTCTCTGCCTTTTCTAAAGACTTGATATCCCGGCATATTTATTAAAGCTTCTGCAGATGTTTGTTTTAACCAAGATTCAGACATACCAAAACAGTCGATATTAGATTTGCATAAGAGATGTTCAACCTGTTCACGTTTGTTACATATACTTGTAACATTTAGATGTCCACATAATAGTCCCTTTGGCTTGGCACTGGGGTCCCAGATCATTTTGGACTGGTTGAGTCTTTGAAAAAACTTGAACATGCGGTGTTTTTTTAAAAACTGGGTTTCTGGGGTTTACGGCACGACCCAGACCCAGACCCCGCCTGGTGCCGCTGGTCTGTTGTTGCTGATGCAGAGGCTATAGCGCGCAGCTTTCCAAAGGACTCCCGACTGAAGCTACTATCCGATGCGCCGCCACACACCCGCGGGCCCGGCCGTTCCCCGTGCACCTCACCGACAGACCGCCCCGGTACCGCGCCATCCACAACATCGCCGTCGACAGCTCAGTCGCGTTTGGCGACGGGCACAGAGTAAGCAGAGGAACACGGAGGAGTACCTAAAGAGCATACCTGTAAGGTAGGAGTGACGCGTGTCTCCTCCGCGAGTGGGTGAGCCTCTCCCGGCGTTTTGAAGTGGTGTGGGCCCGGGCACGGTGGATGTCCCCGGATAACATCAAACATATGGCGATAATAAGTCCTGTTGACAGTGCTGTTGATTGTGTTGCTGTTTTATTCCTCTTGTGCATTGTGTTGTATAAAGATGGATAGATGAAAGTCACGGCCAGTGTGTAGGATCCATAGCCGGTGCAGTCCGCTAATTCTCCGCACTTCCTTTCTTGCGCGTTTCCTTGTTTCCCGCTCATTCGCTCAACAGTTATGATTATGAAACTGGCGGGGCTCAGCGCAGAGAGAGGGGTGGGACCGCTCTCTATATCCTGATTGGTTTAGTCCACTGTCTATATTGAAGATGGACCAATGGGCCGCCTCCTTTAGATTGTGGGCCGGTGACCGGGCTCTAAGTAAAAAAAAAAAAAAAAACAGCACCGGTACCGGCCCCCGAGGACTGTCGGCCCACCGGGAAAATGCCCGGTATGCCAGATGGCCAGTCCAGGCCTGGGTACAGATCTCAGAACAGGTACAGAGATTTTCTGTTTAATGCTTGTGTTTGTGCTTATGTTTTAAGTAGGACAATTATATTAATCGTAAATTAATCGCACATTTGTGTCCCTTGCATCATCATTTTAATTCTCTTATCAACATAGAACAGTGGATATCCTTGCTTGGTGCAAAGGTGTTTTTATTGCAAACCATAACAATTGTCAGTGAGACACTTTGTGTTCGATGTTCCACTCTCATGTTCCACTCTCATAAAGTGCTCTGCATCAGGGTGAGTGAAGTGCTCTGCATCAGTGTGAGTGAAGTGCTCTGCAGCAGTGTGAGTGAAGTGCTTCTCTTCTGTCTTCATAAGAGTCAAAGTGACTGAAGTTCCCACTGTGGGTGAAATAATGTGCTGTGACCCTGAGGTAGTTCTCATTCCTGAGGGACGTCCAGTAATCTCCAGTTAGTGCCACTGTGTTTGTCCCAGAGCTGCTGTACTCGGGACGCACTCACACTGGGACTTTTGGGTCGGGCCGTGCTCAGGCACAGTTGTCTGGGATTCTGTGGCATTCAAACCTGCACAGCTGGGCCGATGGTGTCGACACTGTTTGTTTGCATGTCGCGCGGTGGAGCTGGCGCTTTTGGCGGAGAGGGTGGGTCCAGTGGTATGGGGTGTCTATTGAGTGGTGGGACTGCAGGTCCTGCTGCAGCTCCTCTGTGGGTTTGTGGATGTGGTTGCGGTGGGGGGGAGTGGGGGCGGCCGGGAGGCTGTGGGGCTTCTGTCGCTGTCTGCGGTCTTTGTCGGAGGTGAGCACGGATTCGCCGTATGTTTTGGAGTGGACTTTGTTTGGTGTTTTCCTCGTGTGGGTGGCACCGGTGCACACAGGGCTTGTGTGGTGAGGTCGTGCTTTGGCCCACCTCCTCCAGCGGAGACTTCCAGATTCGTACAAAATGTTTTCCTTTCTGTTTACAACCAAATCCTGTAGTTTTAAAAGTGGTCACAGCTTATGGTCACAGCTTACAGCTTATGAGAAAACTAGTTCACTAGATCACAAAGGGTGTTAATCTTGCGATAAAAACAATTAACAGCATTAAAGTCATTTTGCATTAACACATTAATAGCGCGATGTTTTTGACAACACTAATTTAGAATAAGGACTGATATGACTTGGATATATTTGCTGCTGGATTATTTATGATGAATTCAAATTCTCACATGGTTTTACTCTTTCTGTCACCTTCCTGATTTAGGGCAGATATAGTCAAAACATTTAAGAAACATGACAAAGAAAATTTAATGGTTTTTTTTATTTTTTTTTTTTTATTTTGTTCTGTTCTGTCGAAGCAGACAGAAGTTAAAGGGATAGTTCGGGTTTTTTGATGTGAATCAGTATGGCGTCCCCTTCAGCAGTGTCGTGCATTAACACTGACTTACTCCTGACAGTGTCCTCTGAGCCAAGTTCTGCCCCGGTTCTGGCGCTGATGAAAGTAGGTCCGGCAAGTTAGCCTGGACAGTTAATAAAGCTTGTTTTCCTTCTCACTTTTCGCGGCCTTGCTGATTCGCTGATTTAAAAAAAAAAAAAAAAAATTATAGTGTATCAGCAGAGACATGAGTCACAGATCCATAGGAAATCCAGACCGGGACTAAGACATGAGGACCAGGCTGGGACCAGACCGGGACCAGACTGGGACTAGACCGGAACTAGACCAGGACTAAACGTGGACTAAACGTGGACTAAACGTGGACTAAACGTGGACTAAACGTGGACTAAACGTGGACTAAACGTGGACTAGACCAGGTCTAAACCTGGGATGGTCACACAGGGTGGTAGGGACAGAGTCTATGATGTCCTTCACGAGAGCGCCTGGGTGACAGGAGGTGTGCGACCGAGGGAGCCGCAGTGGGGGGGACACTCTCGCGCGGAGAGGGGACAGTGGGCCTTCCCCCGTCACGCCTAGCGGCTGAACCCGGCACATGCAAGGCCAGATCTCCGGGCGGCACTGGGGCCGTAGTTGGGGAAGTCCTAGAGAGCTGTGGAGTATTGGCACAGCATTGATAGCCATGCCCCGAACTCCGGGGCGGTCTGATTTTGGAGCCGGGGTGAAATGCAACCAACCTTTGTGAGCGCGGGTTAGTGGGGGAAAATCCTCATGGTCCAGGATATTGAATTTATTTGACAAGCGGTTTATTCGCTTACCTTGTCTGCAGTCATTACGGGCTACAACAATCCAGGGGTCTGCCGGGCTGGTGCTCAGAGGCGTCTTCGGAGCAGTGAACTGTGTCAGCCAGTTCGGCACTGTTAGCGGTGGCCTGAGTCTTGCCCAAAATGATATCCAGGTTGCTTTGCACTCGGCTTTTTGTTCCAAAACAACACATATCCATGTGCACTTGTCCGCGCGCACCCCCCACGCTTCACTACTAATATATTTTGTTGAAAATCTACGAAAGTTTGAGTGTTTAAACAAGAGAGAAATGTGAGGAAATGTTAATACCAGTCTGAGAAAAGTGTATAATGTGTGTGGTGAGGCGTTTACAGCCTTAAAACATGTAGAATAATTGTAAAATATAAAGTTGTCCTACTTCGCGGATTTCACTGATTACAGGGTATTTCTGGAACCTAACCCGAGGGACCACTGTATTTGCGTCACAAAACAGTTGTCCATGAAAAAGTCAGAAGTCGTAATTGCTTGGTGCTATTTTCTTTCGATTCGTATCACTGCGCGCCTATTATTATTATTAGCCTTGTAAACATCGCCACTCACTTGGACCTACTTTCGTCAGCTCCAGAACCGGGGCAGAGCTCGGCTCAGAGGACACTGTCAGGGGTAAGTCAGTGTTAATGCACAACACTGCTGAAGGGGACGCCATACAGATTCACATCAAAAAACCCGAACTATCCCTTTAATGATGGTGAGCCTATTTGGTCCCCTGGCGTCCTGTCCTCCAATGTGTCGACTCCTTTTCCTCCTCGTCCACACGGCTGGAAGAGACCAGGCGAGCTGCAGACTCCAGTACACCAGGTGGTGGAGATGGCCTTTTTGCAGAAGGCACTCCCTCGTCTTCATCATCAGAAGAACGGATCCGTTTAGAGGGCTCCACAAGGGTTCTGGGAAGATTTTCTGAACTCTGGTACCGCAGTGGTAAAAAACCCCAAAAAAACAAAAAACAGTGTTATTCTTGTAGACACAACTTCACAAACCATAAAGAGAACAACAGTAGGAGCATTGTACCTTCAGGGGGTCCGCGTCGTTATAATACAGGATTGCCTTCCTAGGAGGCACGACATTTGACTTTATTTTCCGGCAGACTTCAGCTAAATGTTCGTCGCTGGTGTCCACTGGAGGCTTGGCCACCTTGGGGCTGGCGGGTTTAGGCCTCGGAGCCACATGCACGCGTGGCTTCATGCTCTGTAAAAACTCAAATGTTTTCCAGCTCTTCCACATTAGAGGAGCAAGGAATGTTTTTTTTGGTTTGCTCTTCTTGCCTGTGTTTTTTACAGAGCTGCGAGAGCCGGACGTAGCAGGACCAGAAGTCGCTGCTTTCTGAAAACAACAACAGATTAACATAACAGCACTATCAATTCACTTCACTAGACCAATGCAAACTGTTCATCATGTTCATAAAGAGGATATTATATCTGACAGAAAAGTCAGAACAACACAGAAATTACACTGACAACTGAAGTTGCTGGATTAACACCCTTTGTGACCGAGTGAACTAGTTATTTTCACAAGCTGTGGCCACTTCTAAAACTACAGGATTTGGTTGTAAACAGGAAGAAAAAAAAAAAAAAAAAAAAAAAAAATTACCTTAGAGGTTGGAGCTCTGCAATTCTGTGGAGCAGACTGAGAGGACTTGTTCACTGTGGCTCTTCTGGCTCTTCTCCTGGCTCTTCTCCTGGCTCTTCTCCTGGCTCTTCTCCTGGCTTTGCTCCTGGCTCTGCTCTTTTTTGGGACCTTCACCTTTGAAGATGAACCACAAGGGTTCTGGGAAGATTTTCTGAACTTTGGTGCTGCAGTGTTTTTTCTCTATAAAAAAAAAGTGTTATTCTTGTAGACACAACTTTAAAACCATAAGGAGAACAAAGGCGGCAGGGTGGCTGAGTGGCTAGCACTCACGCCTCACAGCAAGAAGGTTCCGGGTTCGATCCCCGGTCCCCGGGTCGCCCAGGGCCTTTCTGTGTGGAGTTTGCATGTTCTCCCCGTGTCTGGGTGGGTTTCCTCCGGGCACTCCGGTTTCCCCCATTAAAACATGCTCCAATCCTCCAGCTGTGGTCCTGACCAAGCCAAAGCAGGAAGATCATGGAGATGGGTCTAAAATAAATAATAAACAACAGTAGGAGCATTTTACCTTCAGGCGGTCCGTGTCATTATAATACAGGATGAACTTCCTAGGAGGCACGACATTTGACTTTATTTTCCGCAAGACTTCAGCTAAATGTTCATCGCTGGTGTCCACCG
Organism: Paratrypauchen microcephalus; assembly: GCA_036785185.1. Classification (NCBI taxonomy): domain Eukaryota; kingdom Metazoa; phylum Chordata; class Actinopteri; order Gobiiformes; family Gobiidae; genus Paratrypauchen; species Paratrypauchen microcephalus. The sequence continues at coordinate 2,802,240 of JAVJIX010000086.1, read as the reverse complement.
GAGGAGGCTTGGCCACGGGGCAGGCGGGTTTAGACCTCGGAGCCTTCATGCTCTCTAAAAACTGTAAAGAAATGATTTATTTGGGTCCAGTGTGTGTACAAGGCAATGGGAAACAGGCTGCATAAGAATAACAAGAAAAGAAATAGCTAAAATTGTTTTACTTACCGATTTATATACACAGCAGATGCAGCAAACTTGTTCCACTCTCTGAGCTGCGAGCACGATCCATGAATGTGTCAAATCAAGTCAAGTGTCAAAAAGTCAAGATCAAAGATCAAATCAAAGATCAAAGTCAGCTTTATTTGATCTTTAATTTGATCTTTAATCTTGACTTTTTGTCTTTCTTTTTCAAAAATATGGAAGATCTGAAGATGCCATGTCATTCAAACAAACCAGTCTTGAGAAGGCTCTATGCACGGGTTTTAATTTTATATTAAAGTGACATTTCAAGGGTTTGACCCTTCAAAAGATAATATGTTTGACTCAAATGTTACTATGACAACTGATCTAATATGTAACAACTATAAAAGCCATGGATAAACAATTTACTAATTTAAATATAGCTGCAAGCAGCAATGTGGGGCCTTATTAAAACATGCTCTTTGATCTAGCCAAATCAATTCGGCAAGATGTGCTTGTCCCCACAAGCTAGATCAAAGATCTTTGATCTAGTGTTCTAGAAATGTACCTGAAAATTCCTGCAACTTTGACCTGCTGGTGGCGCTAGAGGGTTTGGGGTGGGGACCTATAAATTGCTGTGGGTAATGAGGAGACTGGCTGGAATGTGCATGCAAAATTTCACAACATTTTACCAGACAGTTCTAGGGGTTGCCATAGACTCCCAGAGGCGGAGGAATATTTTATAATAATAATAAGAATCAGTAGAAACACTATGGGTGCCTCGCACCTTCGGTGCTTGGCCCCAATAATAAAATATAACATGTAAGCTAATTGGAACAATGGTTTATAATAGCAACAGAGCAACGACTATCAAGTATCAAAACTGGGCAAAAGGAGAAATTCAGAGAAAATTTGGTCGAATACCTTTTGCAGTTTTGCTAAATAAAAACTAAACCAAGACCAATTTGAAACTAAACCAGGTCTAAACCAGGTCTAAACCAGGACTAAACCAGGACTAAACCAGGTCTACACCTGAATCAAACCAGGTCTAACCCAGGTCTATACTAGAACTAAACTAGATCTAAACCAGGTCTAAACCAGGACTAAACTAGATCCAAACCAGGACTAAACCAGGACTAAACCAGGTCTAAACCAGATCTAAATTAGGACTAAACTAGATCTAAACCAAGACTAAACCAGGACTAAACCAGGTCTAAACCAGGTCTAAACTAGGACTAAACTAGATCTAAACCAGGACTAAACCAGGACTAAACCAGGTCTAAACCAGGTCTAAACCAGGTCTAAACCAGATCTAAACTAGATCAAGACCAGGTCTAAACCAGGTCTTTGGTAGAATCCGTTTTGCAGCTCATCCAAGCTGCTTCTTCAGTTCTGATCAGATGTTGGTGGACACTGCTTGTTTACAACCGGATCCTGTAGTTTTAGAAGTGTCCACAGCTTATGAAAAAACTAGTTCACTAGGTCACAAAGAGCGTTAATGTCGCAAAAAAAATAAAAATCAGCGTTAAAATTGTTTTGCGTTAACACGTTAATAGCACGATATTTTTGACAACACCGCATGACAAAACCGACAAAACTGTCAAAACCGCATGACATCACAAGTTGAGAAAAGAACTATGCAGGGTTTGTGTGTTAAACGTGGGAATGAAACAAAACACATCTCCAAGTGTTTTTGTGATGTGGAAACAACATCATAACAGATCAAAACAGTGTAACATGAGCTTTTTAATGAATAAACCCCCTGAATAATGGAGATGGTGTAATCCCTCATTCGCCTAGAAAAATGTCCAAAACATTTTTCTCCATTTGAGCTAAATATGCTAACCACTCTGCCACAGTAACTTCCTTTAACCACAATTTTAACTCATTTAAACTCACCAGCGTAACTCAATATCAGACCAGTGCAGAGTACACGGAGGTTTGAACTGATTCATTACAGTGGGATTAGATGGACAGGTGCATTATGGGAAATCTGTATCTCAGCGCGGACAGGTAAAGATTTCACTTGGAGCGTTGGATTATGGGTAATGCACAAACAGCGGACATGAGCTAAACAAATGCCATCGTGATCCAGTGCGCTGTAAGAACATAAGCTCCATGTGTGATCTGCTCTTTAAATCACAGGTACAAACTAAAGGGCGGGGCTGGTACCACATGGATTTTCTTTAGTCGATACTGAAATTAAGATTAAGAAACCAAGATTTTTCCATGCAGCTTTGTTCCTGGTTTAGTCCTGGTCTAGTTCAGGTTTAGTCCCAGTTTCTTGTGGTGTGTGTTCAAGTGAGAACCAAAATAATAAAGGACTATTCCAGATTTAAAACAGCACTAATCCAGTATGTGTCCAATGAGGAAAAACGGGACTAAACCAGGACTAACTCAAGACTAAATAAAAACTAAACCAAGACCAGTTTGAAACTAAACCTAGTCTAAACCAGGACCAAACCAAGTCTAAACCCGAATCAAACCAGGTCTAAACCAGGTCTAAACTAGGACTAAACTAGATCTAAACCAGGTCTGTACCAGGCCTAAACCAGAACTAAACCAGATCATAACCAGAACTAAACCAGGACTATCCCAGGTCTAAACTAAGACTAAACTAGATCTAAACAAGATCTAAACCAAGACTAAACCAGGTCTTAACCCAAACTAAACCAGGAATAACTCAGGTCTAAACTAGGACTAAATTAGATCTAAACCAGGTATAAACCAGAACTAAACCAGGACTAAACCAGGTCTTAACCAGAACTAAACCAGGACTAACTCAGGTCTTAACCAGAACTAAACCAGGACTAACTCAGGTCTAAACTAGATCTAAACCAAGACTAAACCAGGTCTAAACCAGGACTAAACCAGGACTAACCCAGGTCTAAACCAGGACTAACCCAGGTCTAAACTAGGATTAAACTAGATTTAAACCAGGTCTAAACCAGGACTAAACCAGGACTAAACCAGGTCTAAACCAGACCTAAACCAGGACTAACCCAGGTCTAAACTAGGACTAAACTAGATCTAAACCAGGTCTAAACCAAAGTACTTTCTTAGTCTGAGGCCAGGGGGACAGACAAGTCCCTGTTTGGGCTCATGTTTCTTTTCTGTGTCACTTTTATTATCATATAAATGGGACTACGTCATTGATGCATAGAAAACATGATCGCATTAGCGTCTCTTGTAGTAGATGCATTTTAAAAACACGTTTCTATCAACTCTGGCACTCAGTCTCAATATTACAGAAAGCGCTCGGTGTTTTGCCCAAGGGCACGTTATCAATGTGAGAAGTAGAAACAGAAATTGAACCAAAATGAGAAATATTCCTGGTTTCAAGCTTGTGTAAACCAGGTCTGAACCTATGGTCAAAACACTGTCGATTTTCATATTTTCATAAGTCAAATCTCACTGGCGACACATGTAGTGAATAGTTGGATAACAGCTGTAGATCAGACTCAGACCTTGTGATCTTGTCAGTACAGGACATGGTGATGAGCTGTTCTCCCTGTAGAACCCCGTCCCAGGTCTGGACAGGTCCTCGGCTCCTCACTGGGACCGTCCCCTCTCCAGACTCGACTTTTGTCCTGAGGTGACTGCGCTGTTTCCTCACCAGGTGTCTGCTGCTGTGCACTGACAAAACAAACAAACAAAAAACAAGGAAACAAAGCAGTTACTTCACACGAATGGACCACTGTGTACAATCTAATATCTAACACTATTTATTCATCTACATCACAGTTTGTTAACAACAATTCAAAGGCTACACAAACATAACACAAAACAACAAACAAGTGGTTCCTGTTTTGTAGATTCTGAAACACATGGATAGCACATTTTACAAAACAAACAAAACAAAAAGAGGAAGGGAAATTAAATTATGAATTGGCCAAAATATGAATGTAGAGGGGCCTACCAGTGTGGTTATGCAGTACGAACGCATTACCGTGTTTTTTGGACTATAAGTTTTCATGGTTTGGGTGGTCGACTTATAGGAGTTATACTCGGGAGCGACTTATATCTTAAAATTTTCACAAGCCTTGAGCGCCTTCTCGTGGCTTGACTTGAAAACTACTGCTACCGCTATATCCTCCTGAGACGCGGCCCATTCATTTGTGTCCTTTATAGTGGACATTGAGTTAACCAGTTTATCTTTTAAAGGGACAGTGTGTAAGATTTTTACCCGTTAATTACTGAAATTGAAGATACCCATTCAAAAATACATTGTTTTCCAAGCCTTTTCACTTCCATCATGAAATCAAAGTATTCTTTTGGACTTAGATATAGTCACATAAAAGGGGGATCTTCCCCATGCAGAAGCAGCCATTTTGAATACGAGAGCCGCAGAAGGACATTTGGGCTCCGCCTTCGCCTTCGGCAAGGCTCGTGTTTTTGGGTAAACAACACAAGCATGCTGCCGGATCAGACTCGTAATGGATCTAACACGTGTTTTGGACTAAATTGTTTTACTGGATTTTATTCGCTGGATCCTTACGGACAAATTGAGAGCAAGTTTATGGTGAAATACAGAGTTTGACCTGTGCAAAGCATTCTAAGGTAAGCTAACCTCGTTTTGTGCTTTTCCGTATAAAAGCCCCATGTGCTCGGGGAGTGATTGTTTTGCAGGGAAATTAATTGCATAGTCAAAAAGAGGAGACTGTAAGGTTTCATTTGATGTGTAGAGTGTCATGGTACATGATCGGGAATGTGTGTTTTCATGAGAAAAAAAAACAAAAAAAAAAACGGGACCGCGTTTTATTTATACAGTAGCGGCGCGCGGCTCGTGCGCCCGGGTGACCCTCGAGGTCTGCCGTAGCTAAAACAGAAAGTGCAATAGCACCATCCACCTATGCGCCACGAATCCTACACACTGGGGCTTTAAGTGTTTTGAGATAGACTCTAGTTTGTGGCTGCACTATAATAATAATAATAATAATAATAATAATAATAATAATAATAATAATAATAACAATAATAAATTAAAATAAATAAATAATATATAAAAAACATAAATACATAAATAATATACATAAAAATAAAAATAATTAAATACATAAATAAATAAGAAATTAAAAGGGAGTCTAAAAACTTTTTGAGGTGACTGTAGAAGTTTGTCAGAAATGTTGGTTGTAAAAAAAAAAAAGTTTTTGTTAGGTCGTCAACTTCACATGGATTTAACACCAAAATGTCCCCGACGTCCATTACAGAGGACATCTTACAACATTATGAATAAAAATAAAATTAACAAAATGTAAATACTAAGGTTTTCATTTACCTCCAAATAGAAAATTAAAATAACAATAATAATAATTTAGACACCTTTTTTTCCTTGGGTCCCAGAAGGTTAAATTAAAATTGCGCCCTCTCGTGGCTGTAGACTTGTGCGCCAGTATCCGCTACGACTATTACTTGTGTACCGCTGAAAACGTTTACCTCCAGAGTTCGTGGAGTTGCTCCGAAGTGACACTAAGAATGAATTCAGTGGATTTAGTGATTTGGAGTGAGATGGAGAGTTTGGTAAACTTGTTACGGTATGTTATTTATTTTATAGTTATCTGTTAACGTAACATATGTTACGTTAACAGGCTGTTGTTCTCTATTCTGTTGTTATTATTACTATTGCCTTTCAAGATGAAATCCTGGTTCCTGGTCTGATTTTATAAAATGAATTTCCCCCCAAAAATGCGACTTATATATGTTTTTTTCTTCTTCGTTACGTGTTTTTTTGTTGTTTTTTGACTGGTGCGACTTATAGTCCGAAAAATACTCTACTACTCTTTTGTTTTTCTTCAGTTAAATTTCTGTGTGTGTTTTTGTGTCTTGTTTTTATGTTTATTATTGTATTTTGTTAAATGTTATATTCTATTATTTTTTAATAAAAAAGAATAAAAAAACACTGAGAATGTATACATCTCCAAAATTATACAGTGAAAAATTATACAAACAGCTGTTCCTAGTTTTAGCCCAAGTACAACTAAAATTACACTTAAACGTACACTAGGTAACTTTTCTTCTTCCTTTGCCTGAAATGTTCCACAGTATGGCATTACCCTCCATGGGGATAGAGAGAAGTAAACCCCTGTGGAGAGAGAGACGGCCCCCACTTACAGTATGAGTACAGGTTTATATACTCCCTACAACTGTATATAACTGCTATTGTACATCTTATTTGATCCTGTACTTTATATTTGACTACTACTTTTCTATTTAAATCTGATTTGTACATTTACCATCTTTATTTTTATGTATATCATTATGTCCCATCTGACACTGGTCTATTGCTCCTTGGTTGCTAATCCATCTATTTCTTCATTTCCATCTTCTTTCTTTTTTTACTTTTTACCCTCGTTGTTTGCCTTGTTGTCCGATTATTTGTGTATCCATGGTCTTTTGGCAGCTAGAGTATCCGATTGCATTTTGTACATGAACTTCGGAGAAACGGACGTGTCCCAAACACGTCCCGAACGTGTCCCAAATGTGTTCTGAACGTGTCTCGAACGTGTCCCGAATGTGTCCCATGTCCCGAGGAGAGATTCCTTCCTTCTTACGTAGCATTTACTCCTTTTTCACTGTCGTTATCCTGTTGAAATGCAGCTACATATTTACGAGCTGCTCACAGCTGATAGGTGGAAAAAGAAAACAAAAGCACGTGAATGTCACGTGATTGGTCCGCAGCAGTAGGTAGATTCTTTTTGAAAAAACAAGCCAATTTCAAATTTCAATTTCAAGCCAAAGCCAAAACAAAATGTACGCTTTCAAAGCAACCAACGCTGTTATCTGAAACATGGAGTGGCTTCTTCATGATCTCAACTAGCACATTCTGCAAAAAAAAAAAAAAAAAGAAAATCACAAATTTTGAAAACACAGTTTTCTCGTGTTCACGAATCCCGACATGTGACTGTTTTTCTCGTGGCGGGTCACATATTATATATTATATTTGTTGAGTGAGATACCGTACCCAAAACAATTGCCCTTGTGGATCAATACAGTTTGTCTAAGTCTAAGTCTCAGGTTTTTCTTAGCAATTTCAAAAACACCTGTACTGAAATAAATTCAAGATATACATTTAATGCCGTACTGTGGAACATTCCTGGTAAAATGACAATACGGTTCTGTAAATTGACCCTGTAAAGTGGTAAAAAGAGGTGACAATTGTTACTGCATGCTTCTCGTAGAATAAAATGCTTTTTAATAGCACGTATAGACGATATTATTCAGTCTATTCATTTTTACACTTTTACAAAACACTGCAGGTTCATTTTCCTGAATGAGGGAGAAAAAAAAACTCTAAAAACTATTTCTATTTCATTTTTATTGTGAGCTGGGTTAGGGTCAACTTAACTTACAATTTCGATAACTACATAAAAACAGAACCAGAAAACCACCCAAAAATCCAAATAATATTAAACAAGGACTAATAATACTTTCTTTGCATTTTAAGATTCAGATTAGCTCAAGTTTCCATCCTGGCGTCATAGCAACCATTTCTATGCCCAAATACTTATCTGTGGGCGGTTTATGTCTATTTTTAATATTTGACTCACAAACAGCACGTTTTATAACAGAATTAATCTCAAAGCTCAATTGTATTTCTTATTTTGCTGATAATTTGTGCTTTTAAACATAACTATAACCACTGATGAGAAAAGGGTACATTTTAGCATCATAAATAAAACTACGGATTATAAATATTGTCAGATTTTGTTATGAAATGATTTCTTAACGTGCAATTTAAATGGAATTAGTTTTGGCCTTCAGATTGTGACAGGTACAGAGAATTAAACCTCTGCTCTGACTGGGTAATGTTTTATTTTATTTTATTTTTGTATGTTTTAAAGGTCCTATATTACACAAAATTCTCGTGAGCTTTAAGCCATGTTATAATGTTGTTTCCTCCTCAAAAACACACAACTTTATTTCTGTCTACATCTCCGAAGCTCAAAAAGCTCTGTTCCACCTTGTGATGTCATGCAGTTGTAGTTTTCAAGTTACTGATTAAGTTTTACTAGGGCTGTCAGTTTAACGCGTTAATTAGATTAATTAATTACACTGCAAATTAATGCTTTATAAAAATTAACGCAATTAATTATGAGTGGCAATTCAATGTGCGCGCATTTTATATTTGGCGTGAGGCGAGCAAATCGCTGCCAGGGCCTTTGAACGGCAAGTTTATTTATAAAAAGAACGAAGACGGGACGATCAACAAGAACATGGTGATCTGGAGCTTTTGTAAAAAAAGAATTTTCTGATCATCAAAGCTGCTCCAGCCTGACGGATCATTTGAACGATAAACACGTCCGGACAAGTTCCATTGTTACCGGTGATAGAGCGAGCGTGAGTGCACTTCAACAAACCACCAAACCATTTCAAGGCTAGTTCATGCTGGGGGTTTAACTTAAAGGCTTCTCCATATGTTCACCTGCTCCCATCCATCAATACTTTGACTGACTTCACTATTGGGAATTCCTCTGTTCTGATTGGCTGATTCAACCATAGCTAAACTTGTCTATCCTTGACTACTATAGGTCGCCTTACAAGGCATAGCTAAGCTCTGGGGGTAATTTAGGTACTACATGGCTAAGCTCTTCTCTGATAGGTTAGCTGTTGCTGATGTCATATGTATTCTACAGTCTGTACTGTATTTAAAGACAGTCCCGGGTGGTGTTTCTGTGCTAAAAACCAAGGCGACAACATGCATATTGAAGAGATGTCTGATGTCACCATTTCGTTTTGTATTCTGCTAATTTTACATTGAAATGCTGAATAACTTCAATCTCGATCAATGCCTTTCTTCAGACCTCCTTCGGACCCATTTCCAAAACTCAAACCACCAAACCACCAACCCAACAAACCACCAACCCAACAAACCACCAAACCACCAAACAAACAAACCACCAAACCACCAAACCAACAAACCAACAAACCAACAAACCAACAAACCACCAAACAAACAAACCACCAAACAAACAAACCACCAAACCACCAAACCACCAAACCACCAAACAAACAAACAAACAAACAAACCACCAAACCACCAAACAAACAAACCACCAAACCAACAAACCACACTCACAGAATTTGGGAAACGAATGAGCAAAACGACCAGAGAAAAACTGACAAACTCAATCGCAAAGTGGGTTCGTTCATTCATTCATTCGCTTGCTCTCTCACAATCTTTCTCTCTCTCTCTATCTCCCTTGCTCTCTCTCTCATGAGATTAAATGTGATTAATTAGAATAATTAATTACAAATCCTGTAATTAATTATTTTTTGTTAAATAGCCTGACAGCACTACTTTTTACTTTTAGTTCAGTAAAGATTGGAAATTCCAGGGCTGAAATTCTCCAGATGATTCTAGTGAAAGTACGTGCAGTTTAAAAACACAGTGGAGCACTTCCTGTATTACCACATGACATCACAAGGTGGAACAGAGAGTTTACAGTTTGAGAGAAGAACTCAGCCTAAATATGCAGGATCTGTGCGTTAAACATGAGGAAACAACATCAGGAAATAGCGTAATCTGGATTCTTTAAATGAGTTTTGGTCTTCAGTGTGACGGCGACAGAGAATTAAACTTCCATGACTTCAGTAAAAAGCAGAAATGTACTTTTTTTTGTACATTTTAACAGAGTTCCCATGAGTTCCCGGTGAAAAGTTCAGAGTTTTCCACGTGAGGCAGTGGATCAGGTGTAAAGAGCTCAGGCCGCTCTGTCGTGGATTTGCATGAAGCAGGAGATCGGCACAAGGCGAACAGAGAGAATCCACTGTTTGTTTTGAAAGGCTAAGCAATAAAATGTGATCCAGTCAGCAGCGAGCGGAGGAGAGGAGGAAGAGGGGAAAAAGAGAGGGTGAGAAGAGGGAGGGAAAGAGAGAGGAGGAAGAGAGCGGGATGAGGAGAGAGGCTAAGCAATAAAATGTGATCCAGTCACCAGCGAGCGGAGGAGAGGAGGAAGAGGGGAAAAAGAGAGGGTGAGAAGAGGGAGGGAAAGAGAGAGGAGGAAGAGAGCGGGATGAGGAGAGAGGCTAAGCAATAAAATGTGATCCAGTCAGCAGGGAGCGGAGGAGAGGAGGAAGAGGAAGAGAGGATGAAATGGGGAGAAAGGGGGGAAAAGAGAAGGTGATGAGGGAAAAAGAGGGAGAGAGAGGAGGAAGAGAGAGGGACAGAAGGGAGGGAGATGAGGGAGTAAGAGCAGAGAGAGAAGTGGGAGGGAGAGAGAGAGAAGGAAGAGAGAGGAAAAGAAGGGAGGGAAAGAGAGGGTGAGCAGAGAAAAAGAAAAGGGAGAGAGAGAGAGAAAGAGGAGGAAGAGAGAGGGACAGAAGGGAGGGTGATGAGGGAGTAAGACCAGAGAGAAAGGGATGAGGAGAGAGAGGGATGAGGAGAGAGGCTAAGCAATAAAATGTGATCCAGCAGCAAGTCGAGGAGGAGGAGGAAAAGAGGATGAAACAGGTAGAAAGGGGGAAAAGAGAAGGTGATGAGGGGGAAAAGAGGGAGAGAGAGAGAAAGAGAGAGAAAGAGAGAGAGAGAGAGAGAGAAGAGGAGGAGAGCAGGATAGAAGGGAGTGTGATGGAGGAGTAAGAGCAGAGAGAGAGAGAGAGGGGAGGGAGGGAGGGAGGGAGGGAGAGATTGAGAGAGAGGAGGAAAGAGGGACAGATGGGAGGGTGATGGGGAAAAGAGAGGGTGATGAGGGAAAAAGAAAAGAGGGAGGGAGAGAGAGAGAGGAGGAAGAGAGAGTGAAAGAAGGGAGGGTGATGAGGGAGTAAGAGAGAGAGAGAGAGAGAGAGGAGGAAGAGAGAGAGGCTAAGCAATAAAATGTGATCCAGTCAGCAGCGAGCGGAGGAGAAGAGGAAGAGAGGATGAAACAGGGAGAAAGGGGAGAAAAGAGAAGGTGATGAGGGAAGATGAGGGAAAAAGAGGGAGAGAGAGAGAGAGAGAGAGAGAAAAGAGGAGGAGAGCAGGATAGAAGGGAGTGTGATGGAGGAGTAAGAGCAGAGAGAGAGAGAGAAGAGGGAAGGAGAGAGAGATTGAAAGAGAGGAGGAGAGAGGGACAGAAGGGAGGGTGATGGGGAAAAGAAAAAAGGGAGAGAGAGAGAGAGAGAGAGAGAGGAGGAAGAGAGAGAGAGACAGTACGGAGGGTGATGAGGGAGTAAGAGCAGAGAGAGAGGGATGAGGAGAGAGAGGGATGAGGAAAGAGGTTAAGCAATAAAATGTGATCCAGTCAGCGGGAGGAGAGGAGGAAGAGGGGAAAAAGAGAGGGTGATGGGGGGAAAAAGAGAAGAGAGAGGGAGAGACAGAGAAGAGGAGGAGGAGGAGGAGGACAGAGGGACAGAGGGGAGGGTGAGTAAGAGCAGAGAGAAAGGGATGAGGAGAGAGGCTAAGCAATAAAATATGATCCAATCAGCAGCGAGCGGAGGAGAGGAGGAAGAAAGGATGAAGGAAGAGAGAGAAAAAAGGGAGTGAGAGAAGGGGAGAGAGAGAGAGAGACCAGAGAGAGGAGAGGGAGGAAGAAAATACAAAGAGAGGGAGAGGAAGAAAGGATGAAGGGAGCGAGAGAGAGAGAAAGAGGGGGGTGAATGGAGAGAGGGAGAGAACGAGCAAAGAGAGAGGGAGAAAGAAAGGACAAAGGGAGAGAGAGAAGGAACAAGAGAGAGAGGGAAAGAGAGGGCGTGATGGGGAAAAAGAGCAGAGAGAGAGAGAGAGAGGAATGAGGGGGAGAGGGAGAGGAGGAAAAAGAGAGCTGATGGAGGGAGAGAGATAGAGGGCATAGAGGGATGGATGGGCGGGAGAGGGAAGGGAGACACAGAGAGAGAGAGAGAGAGGAAGAGGAGGAAGAAAGGACAAAGGGAGAGAGAAGGAGCAAGAGAGAGAGAAGGAGAGGGGGTTATGGGGAGAAAGAGCAGAGAGAGAAGGATGAGGAGGAGAGGGAGAGGAGGAAAGAGGGAGAGAGAAAGAGGGGATAGCAGGATGGATGGGTGGGAGAGGGAAGGGCGACAGAGAGAGGGTGAGAGATGGAGGTGGAGAGAAAAAGACAGAGAAAGGGGAGCGAGAGAGCCGAGGGAGAGGAAGAGATAGAAAAAGAGGAAGTGAGCGAGCGAGAGGGGAGAGAGAAGAAAAATAGAGGAAGAGAAAGAGAGGGAGAGAAGGAGAGAGAGCGAGAGAGAGAGAGGGAAGGAGGGAGGGAGAAGTGTAAAGGAGACAGAGGAGAAGAAGAATTATCCTTGTGGCTAATATAAGGACTCAGTGGTGTAATAGGGTGTGACAGTTGTGCATAAAAAGACAGTTATTTCTGGAGCTCATAGACGAAGAGGTCACCGCAAAAACAAAATGGTCGCTCGCAAATCTGCTCCTCGGTGTTTGGAAAATGGAAAAGAAGACGCAAACTCAAATTATTCCTTGTTTTGTTTGTTTTTTCTTATTTTTTTATACATATTTACAGATTATTTTCTAGTATTCTTGTGGAATTTTGAGCACATACATTAAGATTTGGGGTCTTGGATTTCAACTTCCTGCTTATTTGACGTTTTGTTGTTGATACCGAAGTATAGTTTTTATTCAAAAATATTTCCTGGGGCTGTGATGCTAACTGTAGGCACTGCTTTGTCTTTATTAGACTGATTTAGCTGGAGCTACAACAGGTGAACCGATTTGTGCACTTAAACATGTCTCACACACATTTTGCTAAAGTTTTCAGACAATCTTAACCCAAGAGCACGATTGCCGGGTGATTTTCCTGGGTGTCATGGGTCCCTGGGGAGCTTCACTATTGTTTTTGACACCTTTGAAGGTGTAGGTGTTTCCCTACCCCAAAGCCCACTTTTTCCTACAGGCTTTCGGGTGATTTTCACCCGGCAACAGTGAAAGAGGAATCTAAGAATGTAATGAATTTAATGTAAGAGGATGTAAGGAATAGGTAAGTAAGAGTGGTCCTGGAATGTGTAACTATCCTTATTTAGTGCAGTGGTTATGAATACAGTAATCCCTCGTTTAGGGGTTAGGTTCCAGAAATAACCCGCAATAAGAGAAATCCGCGAAGTAGGACAACTTTATATTTTACAATTATTCTACATGTTTTAAGGCTGTAAATGCCTCACCACACACATTATACACTTTTCTCAGACTGGAATGAACCTAATCACAATGGAAACAGGTTAATGGTCAGATCTATGGAGATGCAAGCCTGCACAGGGTATGAATTCATGTTTTTCAAGATATTTTTGAGCTATAAAACACCTGTAATTGAACAAATGCAAGGAAGGTATGTTTAATGCCCTACTGTGGAACATTCTAGGCCAAGAAATAACATCTCAATGGAGACAAGCAAGAAGCAGACCCTCCATCCAACGGCACTGCCACGTCCCGGGACGTGACGCGCACCAACCCCTTGGAGAAGTGCGCGACACGTGCACCCCTCATCGTGGTCAAATCCATGACAAAGCAGCACGACTGGTGCGAGGCCGCGAGCACGAGATCGAACCGCGGCGCCCGGACCGCGTCCTCTCAGCCTGAGCCACTAACCAGCCGCACGAAACCAGCAAAGAGCGGCACGTGGTGGTTTAATCCTGGTTTAGACCTGGTCTAGTCCCGGTTTAGTCCAGGCCTAGACCTGGTCCAGTCCTGGTTTAGTCCAGGTCCAGTCCAGGTTTAGTTCTGGTCTAGACCTGGTTTAGTCCACGTTTAGTCCTGGTCTAGTCCTGGTCTAGTCCCGGTCTAGTCTACAGTCTCTTAGCCAATCAGGACGCAGAACACAATGTTCATGGAATCATGGAAAAGCTGTTGCGATAAATCCATATTTTAAGTAGGTCTCCTGATATTGTCTGTTAAATCCAGCTTTCTTTTTCTTAGTGGTCATCGGCTCTTGACTTCTGTCTCCTCACTGGGCATTTTCCCCTTTGCAAAGAAATTTTCCAAAGACGTCTGTTTTTTCCTCATTTTGTTGGCATGTGGGTTTAATATTAGTACGTTCACACTGCAGCTTGAAGTGACCTAAATCCGATTTTTTCGCTTCTATGCGAAGCGTAATGAAGTTGGCTCGATGATTGACGTTTGCTTGATATTCGGGGTTTAACATTCCCGCATTAACATCCAAAGAAGCATTTTGCCTAAATAACATGACCAAGGTTAACGAGAGTGCTACTTGTTAAAGGAAAAGTAACGTTATTTTACAATCTGAGCCTTCTTTCGGTAATAAAACAAGTCGTTTGACTCACCCATAGCACGTTGGTGTCATTTGGAGCTGTTTGGTAAAAGTTATGTTGTAGCGTATCCGTTAGCCTGAGTACTCAGGGCATTACTTTGCGGTCTCCAAATAACACAAACTTTAGCACTTTTCAAATTATAGAAACCCGGTGTCTTAATCTACGATTTCGTTTGAAGCAAAAGTGGCCTGTAATCCGAGATTTATCCATAGTTTCGAGTAGATGAGGACGCCAGTGCGCATGCGCGGACTGTGTTCTCAGCTCCCGGGACCCAAACATGAAACGCAAAGCTAAAAACTATGGATAAATCTCAGATTACAGGCCACTTTTGCTTCAAACGAAATCGTAGATTAAGACATCGGGCTTCTATAATTTGAAAAGTGCTAAAGTTTGTGTTATTTGGAGACCGCAAAGTAATGCCCTGAGTACTCAGGCTAACGGATACGCTACAACATAACTTTTACCAAACAGCTCCAAATGACACCAACGTGCTATGGGAGAGTCAAACGACTTGTTTTATTACCGAAAGAAGGCTCAGATTGTAAAATAATGTTACTTTTCCTTTAATGTCTATCTAATAAAACGATAGCAAGTAACACTAACTATCGATTTACAGGCAAAAACTGCTCACGCAGCTCCTTCGTTCTGCGGCTACAATCATGTTAGGGACCGTCAACAAATGATCTTCACATTACTGAAATTATTCCGTCCCCCTGCTCCATCGTAGCAGTGACTCCCTCCAGTAATGTGAAGATCGTTTGTTGACGGTCCCTTACATGATGGTAGCCAACTTCATTACGCTCTCTTTTCAGAACACGGACAGACCACTCAAAATAAAGGGGGGGAATGAGGGGTACCAAATGGCCCACGGTTGGCCCGATGGTTGGGGACCACTGACGTGCACCTTTAACACATTTTTGTCACAATGCAAAAAAGCTTGGCCAAAATTTAAGATATAAACATTTAAATCTATAACTAAATTATTTAAAAGTAGTAAAATTATCTGTCCATGCAGCAAGATCATTTTAGTTATCTTTGCAGTGCAGTGTTTGCTAATGTGTGCATAGTGTCGCCATGGCAACTCCTAAACTTTCCCCCATGAGAGATCCACGTAGAACACCCCCGGCATGACGTACAAAGTGACTTAAAGGGTAAAATAGGGGCGTGTGCTTACAGTCGTGTGAGATCTCGTAGGGAGAGTTGACCCTCGCGTCTCCGCAGGGCGACGTGCTGATGAACAGGTGAAAGTGAACGCCCTCCTTTAACCTGAAGCTCCTCTCTTTGTGCCGGACGAAGATGGACTCCTCCCACTCCTCCACACGCTTACTGTCAAACACAACAAATCAGACGTTAACACAGTGTCCAAACTGGAGCGATGGGAATGATGGGAACGATGGGAACAATGGGAGAGGAGCGAAGGAACGGAGCAGTCAAGTCTAGGCCAAGTTTGATCATCATTGTAAGCATAGGCCAAGAGATCTCACCATTGTAATAAATCCATTATCAATATTTCTCTTCCACCCCTCCTCCACCCCTCTTGCCTCTACTTCTCCTCTTCAGTCTCTCTCTCCTCCTCTCTCTGATGCTCCCTATTTCCACCCTTCCACTCTCCTCCCCTCTCTCTGTCTCCTCTCCTGTCTTCCATCCTTCATTATTTCCCCTCTCTCTCACCTGCCTCCTCTCTCTTCCTTCTCCTCTTCTCTATCCCTCTCCTTTTTCCTCCACTTCCTCTCTCTCCCTTCTTCTCTAGGACCTCTCTCTCTCTCTCCTCTCGATCTTCCATCCATTGATGCTCCCGTATTTCCACCTGCCTCCTCTCTCTTCCTTCTCCTCATCTCTCTCTCTCTCTCTTCCTTTTTCTCCACTTCCCCTCTCTCTCACCTTTCTCCTCTCTCTTTCTCCTCCCTTCTCTCTCCTCCCCTCTCTCCTCCTCTCTCCTTTCTCTTCCTTTCTCTGATGCTCCCTCTTTCCACCCTTCTGCACTCCTCCTCCATCTCTCTCGCTCTCTCTCTCTCTCCTCTCGATCTTCCATCCATTATTTCCCGTCTCTCTCACCTGCCTCCCCTCTCTTCCTTCTCCTTATCTCTCTCTCTCCTTTCTCTTCCTTTCTCTGATGCTCCCTATTTCCACCCTTCTGCACTCCTCCTCTCCTCTCTCTCTCTCTCTTCTCTCTATCATCCATCCTTCATTATTTCCCCACTCTCTCATCTGCCTCCTCTCTCTTCCTTCTCCTCTCTCTCCTTTCTCCTCCCTCTCCTTTCTCCTCCTCTCTTTCTCTCTCTCTCCTCTCTCTCTTTCCTCCTTCATTATTTCCCCACTCTCTCATCTCCCTCCCCTCTCTTCCTTCTCCTCATCTCTCTCCCTCTCCTTTTTCTCCACTTCCCCTCTCTCTCCTTTCTCCTCTCTCTTTCTCCTCCCTTCTCTCTCCTCCCCTCTCTCCTCCTCTCTCTCTCCTCCTCCCTCTCTCCCCCCTCTCTCTCCTCCCTTCTCTCACCTCCTCCCTCTCTCCTCTCCCTCTCTCATCCTCCCCTCTTTCCTCCCCCTCTCTCCTCCTCCCTCTCTCCTCCTTCCTTCTTTCTCTCCTCCCTTCTCTCCTCCTCCCTCTCTCCTCCCCTCTCTCTCCTCCCTTCTCTCTCTCCTCCCTTCTCTCTCCTACCCTCTCTCTCTTCCTCCCTCTCTCCTCCTCCCTCTCTCCTCCCCCTCTCTCCTCCCCTCTCTCTCTCCACCCTTCTCTCTCTCCTCCCCCTCTCTCCTCCCTTCTCTCTCTCCTCCTCCCTCTCTCTCCTCCCTTCTCTCTCCTCCTCCCTTCTCTCTCCTCCCTTCTCTCTCCTCCCCTCTCTCCTCCCTTCTCTCTCTCCTCCCCTCTCTCCTCCTCCTCTCTCCTCCTCCCTCTCTCCTCCCTTCTCTCTCCTCCCCTCTCTCTCCTCCCTTCTCTCTCCTCCTCCCTCTCTCCCTCTCCTCCCCTCTCTCCTCCCTTCTCTCTCCTCCTCCCTTCTCTCTCCTCCTCCCTTCTCTCTCTCCTCCCTTCTCTCTCCTCCCTCTCTCTCCTCCCTTCTCTCTCTCCTCCCTCTCTCTCTCCTCCTCCCCTCTCCTCCTCCCTCTCTCTCCTCCCTTCTCTCTCTCCTCCCCTCTCTCCTCCTCTCTCTCCTCCCCTCTCTCCTCCTCTCTCTCCTCCTCCTCTCTCCTACCCCTCTCTCTCTCTCTCATCCTCCCTCTCTCCTCTCGTCTGTCTCCTCAGTGTAAATATGGCGTATGTGACATTTTGTTTGGTCATTTCACATTATTTACTCCTTATCTCTCCCATTAGCTGCAGTGCACTCTGTACCTGCCACAAGACAAAACCTCCCTCGCTCTTATGCTAATCTGACATTCAGCCCTCCGCTCTCGGGGCCCCGCAATCTGATGAATCGACCCCTAATATTCTAATGTACGCCCCAATACTGCAGGGGAATCGCACTCGCAACCTGACTGGACAAACGAACAGGAAGGGCATGCTGACATAAGCTGTGAGGTTAAAGATATATGATTTAGACTAATAATATTCAGCTTGTTTTCTTATTAAATTATAGGCCTAATATTACACAAAAGTGACTCTGGTGAGATTTAAGCAATGTTATAATGTTGTTACCTCCTCAAAAACATACCTGGAGTTGTGGAATTGTTGGAGCACTTCCTGTATTAACATCACAAGGTGGAACAGAGTGTTTTCAGTTTGAGAGGAGAACTCTAAGGCTACGTTCATATGACGACGGTCTGAACAGAAGACACAAAAGTGGCGTCGCGTTTTCACTTTTTATTCCGAGTTTAGACGAGCGTTTTCGGGAGGAAATCTGCGTGCATACGGTGACGCAAAAGTGTGTGGAATTCGATTGGGTATATATGCCAAGCGGCTAGGTGGCGCTGTGATACGTTATCACTATGTCCGCGCGCATGTGTAGAATCTTCCTTCTTCTCATCTGCGCCACGAAAAGCAAAATAAAACATGGCTACCGGTAGGAAAACATTTTTTGTGTGGTCAGACGAAGAAGTTCAACTATTGCTTCAGACCACGTTAGACTACAAAGCAACGAAGGCGCAACAAGGTCCTGCCAAACAAAGTACACTGATATATGGACCAATGTGACACCTGCCTCCCCTCTCTTCCTTCTCCTCATCTCTCTCTCTCTCTCCTCCTTTCTCTTCCTTTCTCTGATGCTCCCTCTTTCCACCCTTCTGCACTCCTCCTCCTCTCTTTCTTTCTCTCTCTCTCTCTCCTCTCTATCATCCATCCTTCATTATTTCCCCACTCTCTCATCTACCTCCTCTCTCATCTCCCCCCTCTCTCTCCTTTCTCCTCCCTCCTCTCTTTCTCTCTCTCCTCTCTGTCTTCCACCCTTCATTATTTCCGCACCCTCTCATCTGCCTCCTCTCTCTTCCTTCTCCTCATCTCTCTCCCTCTCCTTTTTCTCCACTTCCCCTCTCTCTCCTTTCTCCTCTCTTTCTCCTCCCTTCTCTCTTTCCTCCCCTCTCTCCTCCCTCTCTCTCCTCCTCCCTCTCTCCCCCTCTCTCTCCTCCTCCCTCTCTCCTCCCTTCTCTCTCCTCCCCTCTCTCCTCCCCCTCTCTCCTCCTCCCTCTCTCCTCCTCCCTTCTCTCTCTCTCTCCTCCTCTCTCCTCCCTTCTCTCTCCTCCTCCCTCTCTCCTCCCTTCTCTCCTCCTCCTTCTCTCCTCCCTTCTCTCTCCTCCTCCCTCTCTCCTCCCTTCTCTCCTCCCCCTCTCTCCTCCTCCCTCTCTCCTCCTCCCTTCTCTCTCTCCTCCCCTTTCTCTCCTCCCTTCTCTCTCCTCCCCTCTCTCCTCCCCCTCTCCTCCTCCCTCTCACCTCCTCCCTCTCTCCCCCTCTCTCTCCTCCTCCCTCTCTCCTCCCTTCTCTCTCCTCCCCTCTCTCCTCCCCCTCTCTCCTCCTCCCTCTCTCCTCCTCCCTTCTCTCTCCTCCTCTCTCTCCTCCCTTCTCTCTCCTCCTCCCTCTCTCCTCCCTTCTCTCTCCTCCTCCTTCTCTCCTCCCTTCTCTCTCTCCTCCTCCCTCTCTCCTCCCTTCTCTCCTCCCCCTCTCTCCTCCTCCCTCTCTCCTCCTCCCTTCTCTCTCTCCTCCCTTTTCTCTCCTCCCTTCTCTCTCCTCCCCTCTCTCCTCCCCCTCTCCTCCTCCCTCTCTCCTCCTCCCTCTCTCCTCCTCCCTTCTCTCTCTCCTCCCTTCTCTCTCCTCCCTTCTCTCTCTTCTCCTCCCTCTCTCCTCCCTTCTCTCTCCTCCCTTCTCTCTCTCCTCCTCCAATGGACCAATGTGACGTAAACGTGTACGCGACGTCAGCAGATTTGACCAGACTTTTGCGTCTTGGGCAGTGTAGATGAAAACACTACAGCGGAGCGTAATCAAGTTTTCCACTTTGGAAGGACGGTTTAAGTTTTTTGTTTGCCTGGAAGAATCCATGACTCATCGCTGTACCAGCGAGTGAGTCTGGTAACGTTTGATCCACAGAATGCGCTGCGGTTGCGCGTAGACAGACAGCTAAGTGAACCAATCAGAGATTGCGCCATCTTGATTCAAAACTGAGGCGGAACTTCCGCTGCCTAAGAGTGACTTTGCGGGCAAAGGCGGGTGCACTGACGTCACCATCTTTGAACGAATCAGAATCACGGAGTCGGTTTGGAACCGGAGGAGCGAGAGTGGATGGAGAGTGTCCAAATGGTATCGCGGTGTATAGGAAATACAGAGAGATATCATTTGGCTGGCCAGGTAAGTTTTTGGTGTTTTTAAGCCCCCAAAACGCCAACACCGTCTAAACGAAAGGCACTTCCCATAAAATATTTTGTTTTTACCCGTAAGCGTTCTCATGTAAACAGACCCCAAATCTGCAGGATTTGTGTGTTAAACATGTGTGAATGAAACAAAACACAACTCCAGGTGTATTTTTGATGAGGAAACAACATTATAACAAAAAAATGGAGTAATATGAGCCCTATAAAGGTGCATTGTGTAACTTTTCTGGAAGAGGGTTTGCCACGCGCTTTGTCTCCATGGAGTTGCTTAGTCAAACGTTCAACAATGTGATATTAGTCTAATCTTAGATATCGATGGCGATGCCAGCAGGCCAAGTTACTGGTCAGATCTGTGGCGAGGCGACCCTGTTCAGAGTGAGACTGCATTCTTTTTACTCAATATTTGGCACTACAAACACCTTAATGCTATACTGTGGAACATTCTGGCAGAGATCTCATGAGACAAGCAGAAAAGTTACATGTACCTTTTGCAATGTGGAACTTTTCTGAACAGTCCTCCACCTGCTTGTCTCCATGGAGATGTTTTAACCAGAATAATCAAAAGTTTGGTTTGCATTTATTGAATTACAGGTGTTTTTATGGCTCAAATAATATGCACTGTATCTGTGACTGAGATCACCTCTCCACAGATCTGACCTGTAACTTGATCTTATGGCATTTATTTATTTATTTTATTCTTTATTTAATAGGGACAGTGCATATTAATGAACATCTGCAGCATTGCAGTGTAAATATGCCAGATTATAGCAAGAATGCTAATTTCCATCTGTAGTCCCTCTAGTGTCCCTGTAGTCTGCATCACCTGCTTGACTCCATCATGTAATATACATTTAATGATTTACTGTGGAACATTCCGGGTATGGCAATAACATCCCCATGGACACAAGCAGTCCCTGGCAGACCCTCCACCAAAATGTTACATAGTGAAGCTTTAAATTAATTTACACTGGAAAATAAATGTAACATCACATTAAATTAAAAACTACCTCAGCAGAAGTTGCACGCACTACTTTACATTTACGCTTTATTCAAGAAATGGAGTTTTAAATAAACTTTTAAATAAAAAACGTTTAACTTTTAAATAAAAAAAACTTTTAAATTATAGTTTAATGCTGCCAATCAGCGCTGTGTCTTGTGTTGCCGTGACAGTTCAAATACAATAAATTGTGTTTCCGAGGCTTTAATGTTGTTGCTGTCACTTCCCACTGTTTGTCTCATAACCAGCGCCATGGAAACAGCTACTTTATTTTCAGAGATTTTAAGTAATGTTTGAGCCATATGTTCTGTCAGCTCACTCCACTCCCCACGTCTGTTTGGAACAAAAACCTGTGTTTAAGGATCGCACTCCCAGCAACTATCAGCTGGAAAAGTTAAGTTTGAAAAGGGATCTCAATATGCATCTTTATCTACTTTATAAACCATCTCCTTGGGATTTCTTTAGTACAACTTATAATATTTTATTTAGATCCCTATGCCCTAATGCCCTAAAAAGAACAGTTATGTATAGAGCGATCGTGCTTTGGAACACGCTCCCCCAAACCTTAACTGTTCACAAGCATAAAACAAGTTTTAAGAAAATGTTAAAGAAATATATTGGAGATTGTACATGATTATATCACTATTTATTGATTGTAATTTAGTGGATATTATAGTTAATGTTTATGATGTAGTACACTATGGAACAGGACTGTGTGAACTTTTAGAGTTATTATAATGGACCATTTTATTGTAAATTAGAGGCTAACTTGAACCCCAGGAAGAATAGACTTTACCCCAGTAAAGACTAATGGGGATCCAATCAATCAATCAATCAATCAATCAAAATTTAGATCCCTCCAGCCTTAGTCAATCATAAGATTAGAGTTAGAATAGCATCATAATAAAAAAAAAATATTTCAATTTTTTAAAAGATTTGAGACTTAAAGAGTTAAAATCAAAACCTAAAATACAGTTCTTATTATTTGCAACTAGCATGCTAACAGGCACTTATTAGTCACCGCAATGAGTTTACAAGTGCTTTTCACAACTCTCAGAGAACAGAGCAGAGTTTTTGCCGAGATGGTAACGCTTACAACAACTAGCATTCATATGTGAGCTTCCTGTTTATCAGACAATAAATAATTATTTATAATTAGATGCAGACAGTGGACTTCTTTTAACCTCAAGTGCTGTTTTTACTAAATATTTCTACCACTAAAATATCTAAATATATCTAAAGAGTATCCAGATGAATATGAAAACTTGGACCCCTTGTGGACGAATGAGGGATTACAAAGACTTTCCAGACTTTCCAGACTTTCCACTGACTTTACACCGACTTTACACCGACTTTACACCAACTTTACAGAGACTTTACACCAACTTTCCACTGACTTTACACCGACTTTACACCAACTTTACACAGACTTTACACCAACTTTACACTGACTTTACACCAACTTTACACCGACTTTACACTGACTTTACACCAACTTTACACCGACTTTACACTGACCTTACACTGACTTTACACCAATGTTACACTGACTTTACACCAACGTTACACTGACTTTACACAGACTTTACACCAATGTTACACCGACTTTACACCAACTTTACACTGACTTTACACCAGGGGTCTCAACCTGTAGCTCAGGAGGTACTGTTCACCCCCTTCCTAGCAGCTCGCCAAGGGATTTCTGAATTGAAAAATCTAATTTATTAAATGTCTACCATTGTACATGTTTCATTTTGATGTTGTGCACTAATAAATGGATAAAGGTTTATGTTTCATAGGCATCTAACTGTACCTCATTTAAGATAACATACTCCATTTCTTGTGGCCGCGAAAACTAGTATCTCTCTGACATTTTTGTTTTGTTGAGGTAGCTCACTGAAAAAGGTTGGAGACCCCTGCTTTCCACAGACTTTCCACAAACTTTCCACAAACTTTCCACAGACTTTCCACAGACTTTCCACAAACTTTCCACAGACTTTCCACAAACTTTCCACAGACTTTCCACAGACTTTCCACAAACTTTCCACAGACTTTCCACAGACTTTCCACAGACTTTCCACAAACTTTCCACAGACTTTCCACAAACTTTCCACAGACTTTCCACAGACTTTCCACAGACTTTCCACAGACTTTCCTCAGACTTTCCACAGACTTTCCACAGACTTTCCACAAACTTTCCACAGACATTCCGTAGACTTTCCGCAGACTTTTCATGTGCGTGTGTGTTGCCAGTACCTGAGGAAAAGCTCTAGTTGTGCGTAGAGAAACCTGATGAGAGCCCTGCGCACCGTCACCTCGGCGTGGCAGTCATTCACCACCTGGCCCTGGTCGCTCAGATACTCCCCACTGATGCATTTAGTGCCGCTCGACAGCGCCACCACCTGGGCACGCCGCAGGTCCAAGTCTGGAGACACACAGAAGAAAAACATCTAATCATTTCACTTGTATTGAAAATTATAACATGGCTTGTCCTTATTTATCGATTTCAGTCGTATGTTATCATCTTTCAGTGTTTTGTTGTCTTGGTTCAAATTGTAAACTTAAAAATGTATAATATAATTTCTGGTGGACTGTCCTTCCTTGCTTGTTTCCATGGAGATGTTGTTGCTTTGCCTGGAATGTCCCAAAGTATGGCATTATTCCTATCTATCTTGTATTCATTCTGTAGTAGGTGTTTTGTTTTTCTTAGCGTTAGTGGGGCTGCCTCTCCACAGATCTGCCCTCAACTTGGCCTTACAGTGCCACCTGTCTCCATGGATATCGACAGGTTTATTCAGAACATTCCAGATAGAAAAATAACATTTCCATGGAGACAAACAGGTGGCAAACCCTCCACCAAAAAGTTCGATAACACTGGTCTACAAGCAAAATACTTCCAGAACAAAAGTAGTGACATTTTTCTTGGTTTAGGTCACTAATAAAGAAAAAGTAAGTCAGAAGTGCTGATTGGCTATAGTTTCCAAGATATAGTATTGGGTCAGCATAGGAAATTTATACAAAATAAAGCAAAAACGGTAGTTTATCAGAAGGTACAGTGTGTCTACAAGCAACATGCTCTCCACAAGTCTTTCACATTGTTCCTGGGTGACTTTATTCCACTCCTGGTGCAAGAACTAAAGTAGCTCAGCTTTGTGTTTGTGTTGGAATTCAACAGACGCTGGAATGGAATGGCTGTAATACATGTAGAGATGCTGATTTCAGAAAAAAATGCAGTGGTGTCTTCTTTTTTTTCCAGAGCTGTATGATCCGCCTCCATAAATAATTTCTAATCTAAGAGACTTCAAAATAAGGTCATAATACACATAATATTTCAGGTCATAATATTTGTGGACTGTGTTGAGGTGGAGGTCCAGAAGGCTTTGTGTTATTGGACACACACGCACACGCACACGCACACGCACACGCACACACACACACACACACACACACACACACACACACACACACACACACACACACACGTACATTCATTTCCTGGAGGCTGGTCCTAACCTTAACCATCGTCACTACTTATAACCTTGAAATGCATATGGCAGATTTTTACGTTTTTCTAATTATGATTTGGTTTGATGGGAAAGTACCTGTGGTCAATATTTATCATCGTTTTACATCAGCTTATGGAGAAAAGTCGAGAAGAAAAGCACAAAAAGATGGGAAGTAGCGCTGATTTCTAAAAAAATAATCTCTGACATTTCCACCTATCGCTCCAACAAAATAAAGATGTTTTCATTTATTTTTTATTTATTTTCTATAAATGATAAACTTGAAGAAAAAGGCAGAAACAATTAGGGATGTTTTTATAGTAAAACCATTTTGTTTGTTTGTTTTAGTGAAATGGGAAGTCTCACCTGTCATGCACTTTGTTTTAACTCAAATCTGCACTTTAAACCACGTTGCTGGTGTAATAATAAAGGTTTTATGTAACTGGGACCAGATTTTGTCCCCGGAGTAAAAGCAGGTCCTCATAATGTAAGAACGTGTACAGGTGTAAGTCCCCACAATGTGATGAATATTGTCCCACACACTCAGGCTTATCGGAGCTGCAGCATCAGGACTTCAGATGGACACAACCTGTCCTCCACCTCTCTCTCTCTTTCTCCCTTTCTCTTTCTCTAACCCTTTCTCTCTCTCCCTTTCTCTCTCTCTTTTACTCTCTTTTGTTCTCTCCCTTTCTCTCTCTCTTTCACTCTCTCTTTCTCTCTCTTTCCCCCCTTCTCTTTCTCTATCCCTTTCTCTCTCTCCCTTTCTCTCTCTCTTTCACTCTCTCTTTTGTTCTCTCTCTCCCTTTCTCTCTCTTTTGTCCTTTCTCTTTCTCTCTCCCTTTCTCTCTCTCCCTTTCTCTCTCTCTTTCACTCTCTCTTTATCTCCCTTTCACTCTCTTTTGTTCTCTCTCTTTCTCCCTTTCTCTTTCTCTAACCCTTTCTCTCCCTCCCTCCCTTTCTCTCTCTCTCTCTTTTGTTCTCTCTCTCCCCCTTTCACTCTCTTTTGTTCTCTCTCTCTCCCTTTCTCTTTCTCTCTCTCCCTTTCTCTCTCCCCTCTCTCTCCCTTTCTCTTTCTCTCTCCCTTCCGCTCTCTTTGTTTCTCTCTCTCTCCCTTTCTCTTTCTCTCTTGCTCTCCGTCCCTCTCCTCTGGCCCATGTAACTTTCTCTCTCTCTCTTCCTTTCTCTTTCTCTCTCTCTCTCTCCCTTTCGCTCTTTCTTAGTTGCTCTCTCTCTTTCTCTTTCTCTCTCCCTTTCGCTCTTTCTCTCTCGCAGTCTCTCTCTCTCTATTGCTCTCTCTCCCTTTCTCTTTCTCTCTCCCTTTCTCGCTTGCTCTCTCTCCCTGTCCTCTGGCTCATGTAACTCTCTCTCTCTCTGTCTCTCCCTTTCTCTCTCTCTCCCTCCCTCTCCTCTGGCCCATGTAACTTTCTCTCTCTGTGTCTCTCTCTTTCCCTTTCTCTCCCCCCTCTCTCCTCGGCCTTATGTAACTTTCTCTCTTTCCCTTTCTCTCTCTCTTTATCTCCCTTTCACTCTCTTTTGTTCTCTCTCTTTCTCCCTTTCTCTAACCCTTTCTCTCCCTCCCTCCCTTTCTCTCTCTCTCTCTTTTACTCCCTTTTGTTCTCTCTCTCTCCCTTTCTCTTTCTCTCTCTCTCCCTTTCTCTCTCTCCCTCTCTCTCCCTTTCTCTTTCTCTCTCCCTTCCGCTCTCTTTGTTTCTCTCTCTCTCCCTTTTGCTCTTTCTTAGTTGCTCTCTCTCTCTCTCTCTCTCTCCCTTTCTCTTTCTCTCTCCCTTTCGCTCTTTCTCTCTCGCACTCTCTTTCTCTCTCTCTCTATTGCTCTCTCTCCCTTTCTCTTTCTCTCTCCCTTTCTCGCTTGCTCTCTCTCCCTCTCCTCTGGCCCATGTAACTTTCTCTCTCTCTCTCTCTCTCTCTCTCTCTCTCTCACCTCTACCCCATGTAACTTTCTCTCTCTCTCTCTTTCCCTTTCTCTCCCCCCTCTCTCCTCTGCCTTATGTAATTTTCTCTCTCTGTGTCTCTCTCTTTTTCCCTTTCTCTCTCTCTCTGCTCTGCCTCATGTAGCTACCTCACTTCCTACTTTCTTCTCTCTCTACTCTCCCTCTCTCTCCAGTGCTCTCTTCTCTCCCCCTTTGACCTTCTCTCTTTCTCTTCTCTCTCTCCTCATCTCTTCTTTCTCTCTCATCCCCCACTCTCCCCACCCCGTTATTCTCTTTCCTTACTCTCTAGCTCCCTCCTACCTCTCTGCCCCCTCTCTCACTCTTCCCTCTCCCCTTTGACTCTGTCTCTTTCCTCCTCTTTTCTTTTTCTCTCTTCCCCCACTCTCTCCAGCTCTCTTTTCCCCTCTCTCTTCTGCCCCATTCCATTCATTCCACTTTCTCTTCTGTCTCCCTCTCTATTTCAGCCGTCTTTCCATCCCCTTCGGTGTCTTTCTTCACTGCTTCCCTGTATCTCTCCTATCTCCTTCTCCCTGTACCCCCCTCTCCTCTCTCCGTCCTTCCTCTTTCTTCTCCTCTCTCTCGCTCCCTCTCTCCTCTCTCCCGCTGCCTCTCCGTAATTGCTTCTGTTTGTTTATTAATAGCAGTGTTATCTTCAAAGATCCAGGCGTGGAGTTGCCAAGTGCTCAGAGGAGGAAGAGGAGGATGAAGAGAAGGGAGAGGAGGAGGAGGAGAGAGGAAAAGGAGAGGAGGAGGAGAGGGCCATTTGGACAGTGTAGATGTGCCGCGGTGCCAATCCAGCTTCCTACAAAAGTTTGGGCCTGGACACAATTTAAGTAATGGACTTATTTATTGAATAGTTTATTTATAGCGTAAACTTTGAGAAACACCATTAAAGGTCCAATACAGTGGTCCCTCGCTCTATCGCCGTTCACTGTTCGCGGCCTCGCTGTTTCGCGGGTATTTTATTTTTATTTTTTTTAATAGTGTAACTTTTTTTAAAATAGTGTAACATTGTGTTCTGCGTCCTGATTGGCTAAGAGACTGTAGACCTTTGCCGACTGATAGATGGAGGACGTGGGGGGACCGGGACCAGACTGGAACTAGACCAAGACCAGAACGGGACTAGACCAGAACTAGACCAGGTCTAAACCAGGTCTAAACCTGGACTGGTCCTGGACTAAACCAGGACTAGACCAGGACTAGACCAGGACTAAACGTGGACTAAACCAGGTCTAGACCAGAACTAAACCAGGACTAGACCAGGTCTAGACCTGGACTAAATCGGGACTAGACCAGGTCTAAACCAGGATTAAACCACTCTTTGCTGGCTTCGTGCCGCTCTTTGCTGGTTTCGTGCGGCTGGTTTGTGGCTTGGTCTGGGTGCCGCTGTTCGATCTCGTGCTCGCAGCCCCGGTGTACGCGCGGCCTCGCACAGGTCGTGCTGCTCTGTCATGGATTTGACGATGAGGGGTGCACGTGTCGCGCACTTCTCCAAGGGGTCGGTGTGCATCGCGTCCCAGGACGTGGCAGTGCCGTTGGATGAGCGCGGTGCTTCCTGCGGATCCAGTGACTCATGTCTCCGCTCCCCTTGTGCGTCCGGCGGGGCTTCCGGAGCCGTGTCTCCCCCCACGCTTCACTACTAATACATTTTGTTGAAAATCTATTAAAGTTTGAGTGTTTAAACGAGAGAGAATTGTGAGAAAAAGTTAATTCCAGTCTGAGAAAAGCGTATAATGTGTGTGGTGAGGCATTTACAGCCTTAAAACATGTAGAATAATTGTAAAATATAAAGTTGTCCTACTTCGCGGATTTCTCTTATTGCGGGTTATTTCTGGAACCCAACCCCTGCGATAAACGAGGGATTACTGTATTACGATAAATCAACTCTTGGGAGCTTTAAGTCATGTTAAAATGCTGTTTCCTCCTCAAACGAGAGAAAGAAGTGGACTTCTTCGGAGTGGACTCGCCTCTCCATAGATCTGACCTGTAACTTGGCCTTGTTGAATGGAACAAAGCAAACCAATAACATCTCAACAAAGACCACACCAGAAAAGTTTCGTAATAGCCCTTTAATTATGTGCATAGATTCAAATCAATTTCAGAGTTGTTTTTTAAAGGGCCCATATTCCTCTGTTTTCTGATATACAGCTCTGGAAAAAAATAAGAGACCACTGCAAAATTATCAGTTTTTCTGATTTTACTACTTATAGGTATGTGTTTGGGCAAAAGGAACATTTTTGTTTGAGTCTATAAACTACTGACAACATTTCCCCCAAATTCCAAACAGATGCCCAAGCCACCTCAGCTGCTCCGCTCGACGTGGAGGAGCAGCGGCTCTACTCCGAGCCCCTCCATGTCTTCTGTGTAATATATATAAGTTTTAAGCTTACTTAGAAAAAAATACCTTGAAAAAGAAGGTATGTCTTTTGATGCCTTTATTCTCCATTGATCCAGACTTGGAACTGGCTCAAACTAAACTCATGGATCAAACGCTATATCTGTGAATATTTGAATTTTAAAGAAGACATACTGTTCTTGTGTCTGCTAAAAAGTTATAATCTATGACACCCACTGATTATTTTGGTATAGTTTGTTCATTTTAATATATTGATCTAAAAGAACGAGAATAAAAGAAACAAGTTTGCTGATTCTGCGTTGGAAAATAGGAGCCAACTTAAATTACTTCAGTTCCACAGGCCGTCAGCTCCTCCCACAGATACGTGCACATCACACTACAGAGTAACACATTTTTATTTATTTTTTTCATTTGGAGAAAGGAGTGACAACGCAATGACATCATGAACACAGGAGAATAAAGATGACTCAAACCTGTATGAGTCACTCTCGTAGCACAACTTATACACATACAGCTCTGGAAAAAAATAAGAGACCACTACAAAATTATCCGTTTTTCTGATTTTACTACTTATAGGTATGTGTTTGGGAAAAAGGAACATTTTTGTTTGAGTCTATAAACTACTGTCATTTCCCCCAAATTCCAAATACAAATATTATCGTTTAGAGCATTTTTTTTCAGAAAATGTCAAATGGTGAAAATAACAAAAAAGATACATGTTTTCAGACCTCAAACAATGCAAAGAAACAAGATCAAATTCATTTTAAAACAACATAATACTAATGTTTACACTTAAGAAGAGTTCAGAAATCAATATTTGGTGCAATAACCCTTATTTTTAATCACAGCTTTCATGCGTCTTGGCATGTTCTCCACAAGTCTTTCACATTGTTCTTGGGTCCTAGTTTAGACCTGGTTTAGTCTTGGTTCAGACCTGATTTAGTCCTAGTTTAGACCTGCTTTAGTCTTGGTTCAGACCGGGTTTAGTCCTAGTTTAGTCCTGGTTTAGTCCTAGTTTAGACCTGCTTTAGTCTTGGTTCAGACCGGGTTTAGTCCTAGTTTAGACCTGGTTTAGCCCTAGTTTAGACCTGGTTTAGTCTTGGTTCAGACCGGGTTTAGTCCTAGTTTAGACCTGGTTTAGTCTTGGTTCAGACCTGATTTAGTCCTAATTTAGACCTGGTTTAGTCTTGGTTCAGACCGGGTTTAGTCCTAGTTTAGACCTGGTTTAGTCTTGGTTCAGACCTGATTTAGTCCTAATTTAGACCTGGTTTAGTCTTGGTTCAGACCGGGTTTAGTCCTAGTTTAGACCTGGTTTAGTCTTGGTTCAGACCTGATTTAGTCCTAATTTAGACCTGGTTTAGTCTTGGTTCAGACCGGGTTTAGTCCTAGTTTAGACCTGGTTTAGTCTTGGTTCAAACCTGGTTTAGTCCTAGTTTAGTCCTGGTTTAGCCCTAGTTTAGACCTGGTTTAGTCTTGGTTCAGACCGGGTTTAGTCCTAGTTTAGACCTGGTTTAGTCTTGGTGCAGACCTGGTTTAGTCCTAGTTTAGACTTGCTTTAGTCTTGGTTCAGACCTGGTTTAGTCCCAGGCTTGTGCTCTCCACAAGTCTTTCACATTGTTCTTGAGTGACTTTATTCCACTCCTGGTGCAAGAACTGAAGTAGCTCAGCTTTGTGTTTGTGTTGGAATTCAACAGACACTGGAATGGAATGGCTGTAATACATGTAGAGATGCTGATTTCAGAAAAAAATGCAGTGGTCATTTATTTTTTTCCAGAACTGTATATTTTAATGTTGTTTCCTCATCACAAACAAACCTGGAGTTGTGTTTTGTTTCATTCACACATGTATGAGTGACTCTTAATGGGTAGTCTTCAAGTTTTACCTTTAGCTCAGTAAAGATCGGCAATTCTAGAGCTGAAATTATCCAAATGATTCTGGTGAAGGTGTGTGGAGTTTAAAAACACAGTGGAGCACTTCCTGTATTACAACATGACATCACAAGTTGGGACACAGTGTTTTCCATTTAGATAAGCTGGATTTGTGTGTTAAACAAAACACAACTCCAGGTTTGTTTGTGATGAGGAAACGACATTAGAACAGATCAGAAAACAGAGGAATATAGACCCTTTTAAAACAACTCTGAATCTATGCACACAATTAAAGGGCTATTGCGAAACTTTTCTGGTCAGATCTGGTCAGTTACAGGTCAGATCTGTGGAGAGGTGAGTCCACTCCGTTTCACTTTTCTGTCCATCTTTCTCGCCCTCTCTCTGTACCTTCCTATAGCCTATTCTCTCTCTCTCTCTCTAACCCCCACCTCTCCATCTCTCCTCTTTTCTTCGCTCTCTGTCCCCTCTTTCTCACATCTCTCTATTCTCTTCTCCCTCCATTTTCTCTCTCTCTCTATTTGACCCCTCTACAGCTTTTCCTCACAGATCTCCTTTCTCTCTTCTCTCTCTCCCTCTGTCTTTGCTCCTTCTTCGACCCTTCCTTCAGCCTCTCTCTCTCTCTCTCTGCTCCTTCTTCGACCCTTCCTTCAGCCTCTCTCTCTCTCTTTGCTCCTTCTTCGACCCTTCCTTCAGAGCCTTTTCATTGATCCCCTCTATTCTGCTCTCTCTGATCCCCCTCTTTTCTCCCTCTATCATCCCACCCTCACACACTCTCTCTGTCTCTATCCTCTGTCTCCTTTCTCTCTCCCCCTCTCTCTCTCTCTCTCTCTCTCTCTCCCTCTCTCTCTCTTTGCTCCTTCTCTGAGCCTCCTCACGTATCTCCTCCACTTTCTCTTCTCTCTCTCTCTTTGCTCCCTCTCTAAACCTCACTCACAGCCACTCGTCACAGATCTCTCTCTCTCTCTCTCTCTCTCTCCTCTGTCTCCTTCCTCTCTCTCTCTCTCTCTCTGCTCCTTCTCTGGCCCTCCTCACGCCTCTCCTCCACTTTCTCTTCTCTCGCTCTCTCTCTTTGCTCACTAACCCACCCTGACAACCTCTCCTCATAGATCTCTCTCTCCTTTGTCTCCTTTCTCCCTCTCTCTCACCTCCTTCCACCCTCCCCACAGATCTCCACCACTTTCTCTCTCTATCCTACTCTCCCTTGGTTCCTCTCTTTGCACCCTCTCTAACCCTCCCTCACAGCCTCTCCACACAGATCTCTCTCTCCTCTGTCTCCTTACTCTCTCTCTCTTTGCTACTTCTCTGACCCTCCTAAGATATCTCCTCCACTTTCTCTTCTCTTGCTCTCTTTGCTCCCTCTCTAACACTCTCTCGCAGCCTCTCCTCACAGATCTCTCTCTCCTCTGTCTCCTTTCTCTCTCTTTGCTCCTTCTCTGACCCTCCTCACGCATCTCCTCTACTTTCTCTTCTCTTTCTCTCTCTCTCTATCCCTCTCTCCCTTTGTTCCTCTCTTTGCTCCCTCTCTAAACCTCCCTCGCAGCCTCTCCTCACATATCGCTCTCTCTCCTCTGTCTCCTTCCTCCCTCTCTCTGCTACTTCTCTGTCCCTCCTAACATGTCCTCCACTTTCTCTTCTCTCGCTTTCTCTCTTTTCTCCCTCTCTAACCCTCCCTCACAACCTCTCCTCACAGATCTCTTCCTCTCTGTCTCCTTTCTCTCTCTCTCACCTCCTTCTCTGACCCTCCTCACAGATCTCCTCCACTTTCTCTCTCTCCCTTTGTTCCTCTCTTTGCTCCCTCTCTCAACCTCCCTCGCAGCCTCTCCTCACATTATCTCCTCTCTCTTTCCCTCTTCTCTCTTTCCCTCTTCTCTCCTCCCTCTCTCCTCCTTTGACCCCCCGTCCCCTCTCTCTTTCCTCCATCCTCCTCTTTTCTGGATCCTGCTGATGTATTTGAGCCCCCGACCTGCGCAGGATTAGCCTCGCCAAAGCAAACGGGTCCGTGGAGAATGTCATTTAAATCGATCGAGATGGAGCTGGATGTCTGCAGATGGTAAACACGATCAGATGGGCTCAAACACACCTCAGAATGTCACAAATGCAAAGAAATCACACTGTTTTGTAGCTTTTGGAGAATTATATATGAGGTTTGAGTAATGTATTTATATGGACTTCCTTTAATTTATCCCTGAACTAGTCAATGATCTTTTATTGCAGGTGTTACATTACTATCAATGGTTATATCTGTGTTCTTCAGGTTCTTCAGGTACTTCTTGTTTTTGGAAATTAGTTCAAATAAAATGTGTTGCTATAATCTGATGCAATTAAAACTTTGCAGCTGATGTCATCATCGTCACCCGGGGGTGTGACGCTCTGGGCACTGCTCTATCTGAAGTTCTGTTACTCAAGTTAGACTTTAATCTGAGCTTTTTAACACAACCTGACCAAAAACAAAAAAGCCCCTCTCAAATAACATTAAAGTCACAAGCTAGCCACAGCCAGCAGTTTTTCAGTTAGTCATGCTCACCTTGTTTTTGTTGAAAATCAAACGCCAAAACAGGACTATGAACGCTCGTACTGATCACATTTTACCCATTTTTTCCCCCCATTTTGTATTTTTTGGGGCCAAGCACTGTAGGTGCTAGGCACCCTATAGTGTTTGACACTATAGCTGGACTTCAAAGCGAGCACACGTACATACGGCGCGCTCCGCCGGAGCGGGCCTAGTTTGGTGTTTTTTTTTGTTTCCTTCTTTGAACTTTTTGGACAATTTTGGCTTCTCAGCTCCTTTCGGTTGTTGGCTCACCTCCTCCCAGCGCCCCGGCTGCGGGGGTGGCGGTTTCACCGTGTTCCGCGAGCTCTGCCCCCCCCCCCCCGGGAGGGCAGCGCAATGACAACCCCCGCAAGGTCCCGAGGCCCGGCGGCGAAGCCGCCTGAGGACGCGGGTGGTAAGAATGAGGATCGTACCAGGAAAAATGGTGGTGATGCAAGGGAGGATATGGATGTAGAATACTGTAAAGATCTGACGGTCCTTCTGGACCTGGTGGGTGGAGCGGGCCTGTCCCCTATGGCCTTGCTGAGGGCCGTGCAGGAGATATGTGGGACTGTGCTTGCCTGCCGCATGGTGACCAAGGATAAGTACGAGATAACGGTGGCGTCCCAGGCAGCCAAGGAAAAGCTGCTGGATGGGTTCCGGATCGGCGACACCAGGGTCCATGGGTGAACCATCGGCAGGGACGAGATGGTGGTCTCCTTCTTGGGCCTGCCGGCGTACGTCCGGGATGAGGAAATCGTGCAGAAGCTCAACTCCTGGGGAGTCTCCGCTGTTTTCGGGATACGGAGGAAAGTGTGGCCGGGGACTAGCATCGCGGACGGCACCAGGTTTGTGAGGGTGCGTTTCACTGCCGCTGTCAGGTCTCTGCCGTATTCTGTCAGGTTCGACACTGAGGAGGGGCCTGCGTACTTTAGAGTCAATCAGGTGAAGCTGTGTAGAGGATGTCTCCAGCCGGGCCATGTGTTGCGTGAGTGCCCTGGCTTCCTGTGTAGGAAGTATGGGGGTCAGGGGCATTACGCCCGAGAGTGCGCAGGGCCCAGGGCCGAGTGCTCGGGCCGCCGTGACTCTGGCCAAGGGGAGCGGAGCGCGGGAGGTGATGGTGGCGGTCCTGCAGCTGGGGCTGGACCCGCCCCCTCCTCCGTCGCCTCGAGTCGGGACAGTGAGCCTGTCCAGGATGCTGCGATTCAGAGTGCACAGGCACTCGTGACGGTGGAGGGCGAGGGGCTGCCTCCTTGCGCCTCCTCTTCCCCCTCCTCCGTCGCCTCGAGTCGGGACAGTGAGCCTGTCCAGGATGCTGTGATTCAGAGTGCACAGGCACTCGTGACGGCGAGGGATGAGGGGCTGCCTCCACGCGCCTCCTCTTCCCCCTCCTCCGTCGCCTCGAGTCGGGACAGTGAGCCTGTCCAGGATGCTGTGATTCAGAGTGCACAGGCACTCGTGACGGCGGAGGGCGAGGGGCTGCCTCTTTGCGCCTCCTCTTCCCCCTCCTCCGTCGCCTTGAGTCGGGACAGTGGGCCTGTCCGGGATGCTGTGATTCGGAGTGCACAGGCACTCGTGACGGCGAGGGATGAGGGGCTGCCTCCACGCGCCTCCTCTTCGCGGGGTGGTGAAGCTGAGGGGGGCCTCCGCCCTGTAGCCGTGGCGGCGGGAGCTGAGCCGAATGCTGCTACGGATGCTGCTGCGGTCCAGCGCCTCGCCCCCGGAGCGGGGAGAGTGGCGCGGCCCGGGGTCCGGGCACCCGGAAGACGAACGGGGCGAAGCTCAGATCTCAGACCATGGGGGACGAGTCCCTCCAGCCCTCGTCCGCTCCGGCCCCATGTGATGTGGTCTCCGCTCCGGGCCCGTGTGATCAGATCTCCGCTCCGGGCCCGTGTGGTCCGGCCTCCGCGTGCCCCTCTGGGCCCGCTACCACGTGTGTGGGCGCGGTGGGAGAGCAGATGGACTTCTGCAGTGGTGATGTTGAAGCGGACCTTGATGAGGTTAGACAAAGTGTTAAGAGGCTCCGGAAGTCCTCTGAGTGCGCCGTGACTCCGAGGCGCATCTGATGGGTCCCCTGGACGATCCCAGCTTCATTCGGAAAATGGACTGTTTCGATACTGAAATTGAAGTGTATGATTCTCTGATAGACTGGTGGGACGGGGCGAAAGCCCGGATAAAGAGACTGGCCATCCGATGGCAGAGGAAACACAAACATGTGTTTGCACTGCATCACCTTTGCTCTCCCCCAGGCCCCTTTCTTCATCCCTTTGGTCCTCTACATTCCCCCTGTTTCTCTTGGCCCTTGTGCCCAGTGGTGTTTATTCCCGTACCCGCATCCCCCGATGTGTCTTCTGAGTGCTTTGTGAATGTTATTGTGGTGATGGAATATGTACTATTATGTACCTGAAGTGTGTATTATTGTGTACCTTGTAATATTAAAAGATAAAAAATAGTGTTTGCTCTGCGTTGCCTAGCGACGTTGCCTAGCGATGCTGCCTAGCGATGCTGCCTAGCAACCCTTTGATCTTTCCTTTGATGTGTCTGGTCTCCTGATTCTTCTTATTATTTTATATTCCTTTCACCATGGGAGTCTATGGCAACCCCTAGAACCGTCTGGTAAAAAGTTGTGAAATTTTGCATGCACATTCCAGCCAGTCTCCTCATTACCCACAGCGATTTATAGGCCCCCAGCCCCAACCGTCTAGTGGCACCAGCAGGTCAAAGTTGCAGG
Organism: Paratrypauchen microcephalus; assembly: GCA_036785185.1. Taxonomy (NCBI): domain Eukaryota; kingdom Metazoa; phylum Chordata; class Actinopteri; order Gobiiformes; family Gobiidae; genus Paratrypauchen; species Paratrypauchen microcephalus. The sequence continues at coordinate 2,766,182 of JAVJIX010000086.1, read as the reverse complement.
AATTTGTCAATTGCCTAGCAACGCACCTAGCAACCTTTGATCTGTCTTTGATGTGTCTGTTCTGACAGGGTCTAACCCTGTCAGAACAGACCCTGTCAGACCCTGACAGACTCTGTTAGACCCTGTCAGACTCTGTTAGACCCTGTCAGACCCTGTTAGACCCTGTCAGACTCTGTTAGACTCTGTTAAACCCTGTTAGACCCTGTCAGACTCTGTTGGACCCTCTCAGACCCTGCATGCGGCCTACATGCTGAGGCCTACATGAACCTTCGGTGCTTGGGCCCACATTGCTGCTTGCAGCTATATTTTCTTGAGTTTTTGCTATTGTGTGCATTGTGTCTCCATGGTAACTGAGGAACATTCCACCATGGAGATAGATGTCATTGCAAGTATCAAAAGCTATAATTTTACCAGCGCAAGATTGGACCAAGCAGAGGTCTTATTATAGAGGTCTTATTATCTCTTATCTCTTATGCATTTCTGTTCTAATATTTGTACTATTTCTAGACCAGGGGTCAGCAACCTTTACCACTCAAAGGGCCATTTAGACCACAGTAATGAAAACACTGGGAGCCACAAAACCCTTTTGAAATTTAAAATGAAATAACACTGCAACGTTTTTTTTTTTTTTTGCCTTTGTGCCATAGAATTACATTTTTAAAATGAATGAACTAAAATAAAATACATTTTAATTAAATACAGTGGTCCCTCGCTATATCGTGATTCACTTTTCGTGGCCTCGCTGTTTCGCGGATTTTTTTATTCAAATTTTTTTATAAGTGACTTTATAGTGTATTTTATAGTGTATATAGTGTTTTATAGTGTATCAATGCGCATTTCTGCGTCCTGATTGGCTAAGGGACTGTAGACCTTTGCTGATTCGTCAGTCATTCTCCTCCGTGTCTCTTGTACAGAATGCGTTCAGTTTGTAAGATTTATATAAATGTTCGATCACAGTGTGACTCTGAAGTGCTGTATGTTTGCAAGTTTTCTCCCCGACAAAACCCGCCACAGCGAAGCGGTGCCAGGACAAAGAGGCTCGGTCATAAGAACTGTGAAATACACACGAAATACACTTTGGTTTCGTCCTATAATACTGTGCTTTTTTGTTGAAAATCTACGAAAATTTGAGTGTTTAAACAAGAGAGAAATGTGAAAAAACGTTAATTCCAGTCTGAGAAAAGTGTAGAATGTGTGGTGAGGCGTTTACAGCCTTAAAACATGGAGAGTAATTGTAAAATATAAAGCTGATGACTTGGTGGATTTCGCTTGTCGTGGGTTATTTTTATAACGCAACTACCACGATAAATGAGGGACCACTGTACTGAGCCGCATCAGAGGGCCGACCCCTGTTCTAGACTAATACATGTTTCTGCAGCTAAAACCTTCTACTTTTACATAGAACCTAATACCACTGGGAAGGTTAAAGGTCCCATGGCATGAAATTTTCACTTTCTGAGGTTTTTGAACGTTAATGTGAGCTCCCCTACCCTGTTTAGGCCCCTCCAATGGCTAAAAGTTGCGTAATGTCTAAACTGAGCATTTGCGATCCTTTTCTGCGTTTGAAAAAAACACAGCTCAAATGGGCGATTCTGGACAAGGCACCTTATTGACGTCAGATCGAAAAAAGAAATGCAAATGCAGTTCCACCACCGTCTGGATCTCCACCCCCTGTCTCTGGAAATCACACCCAGAGAGTTTGGACCGCGGAGGAGCTACGCAATGCGAAATGCGTTTTTTTTATTTGCCTGGAGGCACGTGCAAGTGTTTCTAGGCTTGGAATTCCTTTACCCGACCCTCTGGACCTCTGAAACAGCAGTGGTTTAATTTTATTTTCTGTACAAATGTGTTTTTTTCATTGAAAAGGCTCTCCTCTCCTCCTTCGCTCTAACACGCGGAAGTGGGGCCAGCACACAGCGCACCGCTAAAACAAGGAACCAGCGGCGCATTTGCCCGCCCCCCTTCCTCTTACCAATCTGTGTCCTTCTCATTTGCATTCAAGGAACAAGGCGCAGAATGAGTCGTTCAGAGAGTTATTTTTTGACTCTGACTCTGTACATGTGTCTTTCCCATGCACTAAGTGTTGATTTTGAAGAAGGATTCATTTACAGTATTAGGGAACCATTAAGGAGCCATATAAAAGCATCAAGAAGTACCATGTCATGGGACCTTTAAAAGTGCATTGTGTAACTTTTCTGGTGGAGGGTTGGTTGGTTCAATGCTTCTCCGTGGAGATGTTAAATCAAACCAGACCAAGTTACAGGTCAGATCTGTGATGAGACAAACCCGCTCACAGTCAGAAGACATGTTTTTCTAGGTATTTTTGAGCTATAAAACCATCTGTAACTGCTAATTAATTACAGGATATGTAATTAATTAATCTAATTAATCAGATTTTAAGAGAGAGATTGAGAAAAAGAGAGAGAGAGGTAACCCACTTTGCAATTGAGTTCATCAGTTTTTCTGTGGTCACTTTGCTCATTCGTTTCCCAATTCTACGAGTGTAGTTTGTTGGTTCGGTGGTTTGTTGGTTCGGTGGTTTGTTGGTTTGTTGGTTTGTTGGTTTGGTGGTTTGTTGGTTTGTTGGTTTGTTGGTTTGGTGGTTTGTTGGTTTTGTGGTTTGTTGGTTTGTTGGTTTGTTGGTTTGGTGGTTTGGTGGTTTGGTGGTTTGTTGGTTCGGTGGTTCGGTGGTTTGTTGGTTTGTTGGTTCGTTGATTCGGTGGTTCGTTGGTTCGCTGGTTCAGTGGTTCAGTGGTTCGTTGGTTCGTTGGTTCGTTGGTTCGGTGGTTCGGTGGTTCGCTGGTTCGCTGGTTCGCTGGTTCGGTGGTTCGTTGGTTCGTTGGTTCGTTGGTTCGTTGGTTCGTTGGTTCGTTGGTTCGTTGGTTCGGTGTTTTGTTGGTTTGTTGGTTTGGTGGTTTGGTGGTTTGTTGGTTTGTTGGTTTGTTGGTTTGTTGGTTTGTTGGTTTGGTGGTTTGTTGGTTTGTTGGTTTGGTGGTTTGTTGGTTTGTTGGTTTGGTGGTTTGTTGGTTTGTTGGTTTGTTGGTTTGGTGGTTTGTTGGTTTGTTGGTTTGTTGGTTTGGTGGTTTGTTGGTTCGGTGGTTCGGTGGTTCGGTGGTTCGTTGGTTCGGTGGTTCGTTGGTTCGGTGGTTCGGTGGTTCGTTGGTTCGGTGGTTCGTTGGCTCGTTGGTTCGGTGGTTCGGTGGTTCGGTGGTTCGGTGGTTCGTTGGTTCGGTGGTTTGGTGGTTTGGTGGTTTGATGGTTTGGTGGTTTGTTGGTTTGTTGGTTTGGTGGTTTGTTGGTTTGGTGGTTTGTTGGTTTGGTGGTTTGTTGGTTTGGTGAAGTGCGCACTATCACCGGTAACAACGGAACTTGTCCAGACGTGTTTGTCGTTCAAATGATCCGTCAGGCTGCAGCAGCTTCGGTGATTGGAAAATTATTTTTTTTTTAGCTTCAAAAAAGCTAAAAGCTTCAAATCACGGCGTTCTTGTTGATCGTCCCGTCTTTGTTCTTTTCATAAATAAAAAGGCCCTGGCAGCAATTTGCTCGCCGCACGCCAAATTTAAAATGCGTACGAATTGAATTGCCACTCATAATTAATTGTGTTAATTTTTATAAGGCATTCATTTGGAGTGTAATTAATTAATCTAATTAATGTGTTAAACTGACAGCCCTAGAATAAATGTAAAGTAGAGCTGTTTAATGTCATACTGTGGAATATTCCAGGCAGAGCAATGACATATCCATGGACAAACCCACAATCAACAAGTTACACCGTGGACCTTTAAAGAGAGAGATGAGAGTGAAAAGTTGATTTGAATTGACAGTTAAGAAGAACCTTCAAGTCGCAGTATCCATTTTCAAACACAATTTCACTATTAACCACTTCTTTATCTGCTCCTCCAGCTGTTACAAGCATACCGCTATTTATTTCCAGTAATTATTCCTCAAGAAAACACTACGCTGTGAAATAAAATAAATCAAAATGGGAGAATTAGCAGAGAGAAGATTCTGTGGCATTGTGAAAAAGACACCTTATGAGAAGCAATACTGGTTACACTAATAAAGACCCGCTATAATTCTCATTTACTGGAAGTCTAAGGCGAAGAGATAAGGAGATTTTCATGGTTTAGCTGCAAATTTGTTCTAATCGTCTAGAATCTGTTGATAAAAAGATTCAAAGTAATGCTCTGTGAATGAAGCTGGTGAAGAGGTCTGGAGCCTGCGTAGCGGAGATAGCATTTTCGCTTCATAACATAAAGAGGAGTGGGATTTAGACAGTAACTTTGTAGTGTGTTAATATGCAAATGTTAAAGTGGAATGATACGGTGTTTTGTGTGTGTTTTCTGTGCGTGTCCATGCTGTAATAGAGATATATGGGATAAATATGGACTTCAGTGGAGTTACTGTGTGTATACATAGTAAGAAATCCTTTACAATTGTAAAATGGAACAAAGGAAAAGGAGAGGGAGAGGAAGGGAGGAAGAGAGAGAAAGAGAGGGGGGTTGGAGAGAGAGGAGACAGAGATAATGTACGTAGCAATATGGACTTACGAAAAAGATAAGAAATCCTTAACAATTTTAAAGTGAAACGAAGGAAAAGAAAGGAGAGTCAGAGAGAGAGAGAGAAGGAGGGAAAGAGAGAGAGAAAGACAGAGCGAGAGAGAGAAAGAGAGAGGCGTTGGAGAGAGGGGGAGAGAGAGCTATACTGTATGAAGCAATATGGACTTACGAAAAAGATAAATCCTTAACAATTCTAAAGTGAAACTAAGGAAAAGAAAGAAGGAGAGTCAGAGAGACAAGGAGAAGGAGGGAAAGAGAGAGAGAGAAGGAGGGAAAGAGAGAGAGCGAGAGAGGAGGAGAGAGATATAATGTACGTAGCAATATGAACTTAAGAAACAGATAAGAAATCCTTAACAATTTTAAAGTGATACTAAGGAAAAGAAACAAGGAGAGTCAGAGAGAAAGGGAGAAGGAGGGAAAGAGAGAGAGAGAGAGAAGGAGATGGAGAGAGAGAGGGAGAGAGATATACAGTATATGAAGCAATATGGACTTCAGTGGAGTTACTGTGTGTAGACATAAGAAATCCTTAACAATTTTAAAGTGGAATGAAGGAAAAGAGAGAGAAGGAGAGAGATGGAGAGTCAGAGAGAGAGGGAGAAGGAGGGAAAGAGAGAGGGAGAGGGAAAGAGAGAGGAGGAGATGGATATACTTTATGTAACAGATAATACTCCCTACATCTGTACATAGCTGTGATTGGACATCTTATTTGATACTGTATTTTATATTTTATTACTTATTTTTCTATTTTATTCTGATTTGTACGTATACATTTATTATTATGTTTTATTTTTATAATTATGTCCCATTTGACACTGGTCTATTGCTCTTTTTTCCATTTTTCCCTTTTGTTCTGTAGAGATTGGCAATTCCAGGGCTGAAATAATCCAAATGATTCTAGTGAAAGTGTATGGAGTTTAAAAACACAGTGGAGCACTTCCTGTATTACCAGATGACATCACAAATTGGAACAGAGTCTTTTCAGTTTGAGAGACGAACTCAGCCTAAATATAAATAAGCAGGGTTTGTGTGTTAAACGTGTGTGAATGAAACAAAACAAAACACAACTCCGGGTTTGTTTTTGACGAGGAAAACATTATATCACAGACCAGACAACAGCGTAATCCAGACCCTTTAAATGTCCCGCAGTGTGTCTTTAACGTCCTCTCTGGTTCAGTGTGGCGCAGCCTCCTCAGCGGGACATTAGCGAGCTGATTTGATGTGATGTGTTTTGACAGTTGCGAGGTCTGGAGCCGTGGCAGATTTGAATCAGTCTTAATGAACAGACGCTGCGTGTGACCTCTGCATTATCGCTCTATGATTTTATTTGTACGTTTAGTTTGACTCTGTTTTTTCTATTTTTGTAAAACAAAACAAAACAAAACAAAAAATCAGATTTTTCTCATTAAAATCTCCTCCTCTCTCTTCCTTTTTTCCTGGCAGCTAGAAGTCCAAACCTTTTCAAACCTCTTTTTAAAGGAAAATTAACGTTTTTTTACAATCTGAGCCTTATTTAGGCAATAAAACAAGTTGTTTTACTCACCCATAGCACTTTGGTGTCATATGGAGCACTTCCAGAGATGTTTTAGATTTGCGATATCCATAACGTGAGTTCTCGGGGCACAT